>JALXJV020000023.1:20160572-20776451 GCA_024633595.2 Lepomis macrochirus | reverse complement strand
GTTACAATAGTATTTGTCATGGAAATGGATTACTCCAGAATCGCTTACTCCACCTTTGGATGCCATAAAGCCACCTCTCTTTGCAATGTTTTTATATGCTAGAATACTACCTGACCCCAGGTTGGTCATTTGATTATTAAACATTTCACACATTACAGTTTTTCCTCCAAGGAGTAGATGGATTTCTGCCAACTATGTTTTCTGTCCGCAGATGAGGCGGTGCAGATTTTTTCAACACATTGTTTTTCACACGTGCAAGTCACAAGAGGCCACAAGCCCATCCATGGTTTCAACTGTCTCTCTTTCAATGAAAGTGATATTTATGAAACTCAGAGGTCATGGTCACACAAATAATTTTATGTTGAGTGTCTGACAGGAAGGATTGTTGGAGCAGGTGTGATGTGCATGCAAATCCATGACTTGATGTAAATAATGATATATAGACAATGGAAAACAGTACATTTTATTTATAATTTTTGTTCATCACCACTCAACAAATGTAGGTATGAACTTTAATTTGATGCACCATGCTGAACAAGAAAGATGGTTGTCTTTTTTGTCTCTTTGAGTGAGGAGTTTTGTGAAAGTATTGTCTGTCTAGGCACTAGCACGCGATTTTGATGTAAGAGTTTTGAGAACACCTTTTGGTGCATGCACTTCCTGATTTGTAGACAGAAAAATACAGTTTTAGGGAATAAATAATTTCCAAAAACTAGGCTTTTGTTTGCGTGAAAACTATGGAAGGAAACTTATTGGAAAATATGCAATGTGTAAGCACACATAGAAATAATAATGAAGGCCTTAAAACTAGATTTTGACAAAGTGATGTACTTCGCTGCCGGCCCTCAAGATTGGGTGGAGATTCGCCTCAAGGCTATTTTTACGCCAGTTTATATGCATTAGTGGTGATTCCCCAACAACAATTTACGTAACGTGACAGCTCTGATCATGATCACTGGACCCCTTAGGAATTCCACAGGTTTTTCCTCCTGTATGACTCTATCAATAACAGAAGCTGAGACCCATCCAGACAGTGTGATTTAAAATCACCCTTTCATGCAATGCGTATGAGGAGGTGTGGGAGGAGGATGGGATTGTAATTGGACACTTCATCACGGGAAGTGGTGTTTTACGGCCAGAACTGATGACCCTTAATAGAAGCGAGGAATGGGTGGAGGGGGAGAGAAGAAGACTATCTTTGACGGCCTTGATGCAGTGGGACCGGCCATACTAGTTGAAAAACGGACAGGAAGGTGCCCCCTAAAAAAAAAGCAAGCCACAGCTAAGCTTTTTTGCCTCCCATCCCTCCCTCTCCATTTCTCTCAGTCTCAGTCTCAGTCTCCCTTGCCTCACCTGGTCCCATTTTTATGGTTACAACATGGCATTTTTAGTAGTTAGCTGTGAGGCAGAAATCACTGACCCCGGACAGTGACCCCTGTCATTACCACTGAGACTCTTTTCTCTGTTCTGCGGGAGCACACAGACAGAAAGCAAAAGGAGGGCAATGAGAAGTTGGAAGGGCACAGACAGTCGAGCGGACTGTAGAAAATGAAAAGTGTGGAGCGCAGGAAGGAGAGGAAAAGGTGGGGAAGTGAGAGGTGAAAAGAAAAAGCATGTGAGGGGGAAAAGGAAATGAGAAGAAGTTACACAGCGGTCGAGACAAAGAGAAAACAAGAAGCGAGTCGAGAGAAGGACACTGAGTGGGGGGAAAAGGCAGGAAAAATTGAGATCACACAGTTGAGACAAAAAATGGAGAGAATGGAAGGAGAGAAGCTACCCGCCCACCCTCCTCTTCAGAAACGGAAATGGAGCGTACAGAGACAGAATTCAAAGCCACCGCCGAATACGCCACAGCAGATCCGTCTCATGTGCGTCCAGCAAAGGTCGGCCTCATTTGTTCTCCCTAGAGACAAGGGGGGTCCTTCATGTGACGAAAGAGAGCGATTGGGGGAGCACAAAGGGGATGAGAGATGGGACTGTCAGTGATGGGGAAACATGAAGGTTGATTCAATCTTGAGTGTTCTTATCACAAGCAGACACAAACACAACGGACAGAAGGGAATACATTTGACTGCCAAACAGGTGCTTCTCATGAATGTGTAATCTTTTTGTGTGCTGGATCTGAATGGGAGATGAAAAGATGTCCTTCATTGGTGAAAAATGACATGATTTGATGGCATTCAGCAAAGTCCTTTCCGAAGTTCTTTCTCTCCAGGTTGCTCGTCAAGGCCGAACAAGACAACTTTTGCTCGTCTGGAGTGCAAAACTGACAGAACATTTGTATTCTAAATAATTCAAGCCCAAAAATGTATTCAGGGGTAGGAAATGGCAAGGATCTTTGTTGAAAATGTTTGTGAAGCTTTTGTAAAATACGTGTGAAATAAATAATGAAAGAAAAACAGCAAATGTTTCCTTTTCATTTCGCCCTGATCACATTTTATCACCTAAGGTGTCAACACCTGAAAGCAGCTACTGTCCCTCATGCTCGTTGGTTAATTCTTTTTTCACTTCATAGCGAATGAGAAATATGAAGGCTGATTTTGATCGCGAATTATGCAGCCGGCCACACATGTGTAGCTCATTACATTAATCAACAGCTGCATTCAGTTCATCTGTGTCAGTTAAAGGTCCCCGGGAATGTGTGAGCTTGCTCACCGGCAAGGCTCCTGTTGCAGTGGAACAGAGCCATCAGTCACGAACCATTCATTAATGTCCTACTTTCACGCTACGTACTGCTAATTCTGAGCTGGTTTTATAGTGTGATTTCACACCGCTGAACCGCCCACAAAACAAATATGAATCTGATAATGAGGCACCACATTTTGAGTTTTTTGGGCAGTTTTGAGAGTATAAAGTATACTATTTAAAGTATACTCAAAAATGTTGGTATACACACGAGATACTATAATGCAATGACATGAAATGGAGGAGCTCATAGCTGCAAAACATTAACAGATGATAGTGAGATGGCCAAAGAAGATCTCACATCACAAACAATGGGCCCAGACCTGTCGTACTGCCACACTTACTTGACCAAGAATTGTAAAGCTTTGACTATATGAATTTGCGGTTTAAATATGATACTGATTTTCGAAATTAAAATATATAACAAAAAAAATATGCAAAATGAATATTCTCTTTATTGAGGTTGGTAAATATTGGCATATTTCAGCACAGTTTAGTTTTCTCTCACTCAGACAGCTGCCTCAGGGTCTTTAAGCACCTGACAGTGTAACATCACCTGCTGAAGGCTCTAATATTCTCTCGTCAAATATTTCTGATTGTCACATGACCACCTCTCATATTAGTCATGAACCGCTTTGCTTTAGAAAGATGTTTTTGCAGCATCTAACTTCATGTCTGACTTTATTTCTGTCTCAGTACAGCACTGCCCTGATGACACATCGTTGGCAGCTGTATTCATATTTTAATAGTTAATAGTTTCACATCCTCTAATACCACTACTGCCACAAATTCATTTATGTTTTTGTGTGCTGATTTCTGACTGCAGGTCTTGAAGCTCAGAGAAGACCTGTCTGTCAGTGTGTCCATCCTTTATTTTTTCACTTTTGTTTTGCAGTGTGAACACGCAACATACTCAAAACAGGATTACAATTGGTATGTAGAATGGATTTGGAACTATTTGATTTACTGGGACACTTGAATAGAACAGAGCCATCGTTACTGTTATCAGCAACAGCTGTGCTTTTCCTATTGTGTCGAGTCAAAATGTCGGCCGTGAAAAACACCTGTTGAAATGCACAAATGAAGCTTTGCGTTCCGTTAGTGAAGTGCTTTAACTGGCATTGGGATTCTGAAGTAGCAGTTTGATTAATGTTCGTAGTTGCATCATTTTCAGTTAGTACAAAATGGAAAAGTACATTAATTTGTTATGTATGCTAACTGCAAAAATATTTATAAAACTAATATGTACTGTGACATTTGGACACGGCATAAAATGCCCTGAGTAATGTTTTAAAAACCAAATTGAGTTGTGGAAGACATTAAGGAAAATGTTATCATCAGCTTGGTGCCCATCAGTGGCAAAGTGCTGGGCATGTCAGATATAGGGATTTACAGGAGGATAATAAAAAACACCTAAATAATTAGATCAATGGTAGAAATAATTGCCATTTGAGTAAAATGGTTGATTCAGTGCCAGATGCGGTAGAGAGTGCAAGCCCAACTTTTTGCTGTGTTTAAGTCTCCATACGTGACACAAGAACTTAAGGATTCAAGGTTGAGAACATCTCGAAAGCAGCAAGCATCTGCTGTCTGTTTCAGACACATAGCACATCAACTGTCACTGAATGTTAAGTGTGTTATTAAAAGGCAAGTTTATGCAGACACAGCTTTTAAATTGCAAGTGACAGATTTTCCTGAAAAAAAAAAACATTGATGGCAGAAGTTTCCTAACTGCTGAGTCATAGGTGGAATCCTTGTGATTTAATGCCATGAAGGACAGCGTGCTAAGGTGTTAAATATCACACTCTCGGTACTGTAGATTCCCTCCTCGCCTACGTAAGGCTTCCCTCACATGCAGCAAGTTTTGGTGCTTTGTTGGAAGATGGTGCTTCTTTGTGTGTGTGCTTGTGGATGCACTTTTCTGTTGTTGTTTTTAATTGTGCGTTCATGAATGCCTGGGTGAGAACTGTCTTGTTTGTTCATGTGCACAAATTGTGAGTGTGTGTGTGTGTGTCCACCATTCTGTTGCTTGTGCTAATTACCTTTGTTTCTCAGCAACAGTGGCGACTGCTGCTATTTCAGAGAAGTGCAACATCACACCATCTCAGGTCGGCCGGGCTGCTCGCCTCGTTTTCACAGGTTATCCGCACGTGTTTTTTTTTAGTATTTGAATAGCGTCTTATCACAGCTGACAATTTGCTGTTCAGCTCCATTTTTAACAGGTTTGTTTTTGCCAAACAGGTGGCACTTTCACACTGACAGGTGACAGTACATCGGGCATCCTTTTAATACATCAAAATGATGTCAATTTATATCCCTGGGCTCTCAATGTCTATTCGCATCTCTAATGTTGATATTTGGTTTGAGAATGAAACTTTGTATGCCAAGCTGGCATTTCTGAACTACTCATCCTTCTTTTGTTAAGCAGCTAAAAATGCGAGTGGAAAGCTGGGGGGGTGGATTGGGAGATGCTCAAAAAAGTTTTCTTCAAAAATAAATTATAGCCCAAAAAGTTAGAAATGTAAGTACTTAGTGACACAATTATTGAGTGATTTGTATTGACATTGAACCCTCTGAAACCCCCAGTCTAAAATCATTTTGAAAGTACAGTAACTCCAGCTGTGACTCTTGTTAACGGTAACACTGAATGTGAGTGTACACGCTGCTGTATCTGAAGCACTGCTGGTCTAGCCTCATTTTGCCAGTCTCTAAGATTACATAAGACTCTCTCCATGAACCGTAGTGCTCCATGAAACCTCCGGGACTCCCGAAGGCACTGTTGTTGTTGTTTTGTGGCAATCCGCTTGTTGTGTCTATGTTTGTATGTGGGTGTGCGGACTCTTGTGAACTGAGTCATGTGAAGCAAAGGGAGCTTGTGCTGTTACGGTTTATTATTTATGTGTGTGCATGAGACGGGGAGGGGGGCTAAAGGGACAGAGTGAAAGAGACAGTATTGGGAAAAGAAAAAACTCTGGGACAGACAGTGAGACTGAGACAGATAAGAAGAGAGAGCCTTTTTTCCAACGCGCCTGGCAGCCTCGTCTCTTCTGCTCACTTGTGCCTTTTGTTGTGGGAGTAATTACATGGGGCCCAGGGCAGAAGGTGTCTCCTCTTTGTCTGATCTGGAAGACAGCCAGCGCTCCACCTACAGTTGGAACAGGACGTCTCTGCTCGAACATGGTGCTAGGAAGAAGAGAAGGAATAAAAGGAACAGCCGGTCCAAAACTATTCATATACGGTTGTTATGTGGCCCTGGGCAGACTTCTCAAGAAATGTAGAGATGTGCAGTAAAAGTCCAGTGTTTTACTGCTTGATTACTAAACGTGTGTCCTGTTCAGCTTCGTTCCCAAGAGAACGCTACTGAGGTCAAAGCAAAGTCAAGGAAACATCGGGCTTCTGTATATCTGAAGACAAAAAAAAAGGTGTCCCTTCATGTTGTCACAAGAAATTACTTACATTTTAACTGCTAAAAACCGTAAAGCATACCGACCTGATTCTTATTTGAATGACTGATCTTGTCTATTGTTTGAAGCTCCATTGAAGGAGTTAGACACTTACCAGTGTTTGGCAATAACGCGTATTGCTTTTCCCAGTAACTAGTGGTGTAACAGATTACTATTTCCAAAACAGTAATATTATTACAATTACTAATCTAAGTTAAGCTGCGTTACTGTGTTACTGAACCCGCCATCCTTGACATGAATGCGCGACTGTGCTGCAGGACAGCACCACCGGTATTCTGTTGATTTATGCTACCTATCGAGATGTGCTACTTAGCAGTTCTGCGCATGCGTATGACCCACAAGCGTGGTCTGTTTCCGCGCCCATAAATCTGTGCAACCTTGCTGTTGGGAATGCTGTAGACAAAGTGGCTGATCGTCAGTAACATTAAATTTAAAAAAATAGGGTTAGGGGGTTAGGGTTAGATATCTAAATAAAGATGGCATAATATAGTATTTCAACATGCTCCCTCTCTCCTTACAGTACACATAGAGGGAGTAGTAGTGCAATATAAAATGAGAATCAGAATACGCTACCCCTGAAATGATGTTATAATATAATCAAAAAACAGAAAATACACAGAATACTGTGAGAGTTATAACGTTATGGGATTGAAAAAGGGAACACAGACTGTTAAGCATGCTGATGTTAGCATTTAGCTCAAAGCACCAGCAAACCTAAGCCTCACAGAGCTGCTAGCATAGCTGTAGACTGATAATTACAGTAGTTTTCAAGTTTTAGCAAAAGAGGCACACTGTACAGTGTACAAGCACAGTGTCTCCAGAGTGGTGAGCAGCAGCAAACCACAAGCCGCTAGAAAGGTCACATGAAATCAAGAGGATTAGTGAGGACAATTGACCTGGCCTTCAGGAAAGCACTGTGAGCTGTTTGCTCAAGAAGCTAAAGTGCGGAAAAGCTTGTGCAAACGTACAGCAGCCGAAATAAATGTAAAGTGTTGAGGGAAAGTACCGACTGTCGGCAATACTGGATGACCTGACACAGTAAAGCAGGCTCACTTCAAGGTTGAATACAACACATGAACTGTTTTTAAAACATCACAGGTGAAAAATGCAGTTTTTACATCTTTTTTTCTGCAGTGTAGTGTTTTTTTCCCCTGTAACAGCTCATTCAGTATTTTGAATGTGATTTTTGAATGAATTTTTTCATTAAAATATTCATAAAAAGACATTTTTTAAAATTTAGTCAGTATTGCATGAAAAGAAAAAGAATATCCTCAGTAGTTCAAAAATGTGCATGTTCTCATAATAGCCTGGGTGAATTAAAAAAAATCTTTCTTACCATCGGTGATGTCCTTGTATGAAGCAATTTGGTTTTGTGCCTAATTAAATAAAGGTTAAAATCAATTGTCAAATGTATTGAGCAGCTGCTTTTATATGACAGCTTCCCCCACTTCTATGACACCTTTCACCATGACATTGCAGCTTTAAACAGGAAAAAAGTAAAGCCAGACTTTAAAGCAAATCAGATGTTGATATATTTTGAAATCTATAATTATATATATATATCAGATTTATCTGGTGATTGACATGCCCTTGTGTTTAAGTGTGTTCACTCCCTGTCTCTGTCAGTCAGCCTATGTATGTGTGTGTGTGTGTGCTCCTCCCTGTTATGTCCCGGGAGACCGCTGAGTGTGTTGACAGTGTATTTAGGGAGCTTTTAACTCAATACACGCCTCAAACCCCATGGCAACCAGGCCCTTTCATTCCTTTGCACATCACCATGGAAACGCTGATGTTCATTAAATTTCAGCCTCTCTTTGAAGGTATTAAGACAAAATGAGAAAAAAATGTATATCTGTATTTAAGCAAAGAACTTCACCAAATATACATTCATGCAGTGTTATACTGTAAATAAATAGCCATGATTGTGGTAGGAAACTGCATGATGGTTCTGCTGTGGGACGTCCTGCAACCCTCCAAGGATGCTAATTAGCTTATTGTGATGAAACCTATGGGACTGTGCAGCTGGCAAACACATAAACACCCACAGTCTTTCACAAGGGATGTGGAGGGGGAGATGGTGACGACTACATACTGTATTTGCAGACTTTACATGGATTCCAGTCCCCAGCATGATACATACACATGAACGAACAGAGTTAGCCGCAGGAACATTACGGTCAAGCAGCTGAAAGGTCGCCTGAGACGCCCCTTTGGGAAAAATCAATTTCCATACATCTGTAGTTCTGTGTGTGTGTTACGTTGTGCAGATGCATCCTTGTGTTTCATTTTTTCCCCCACACTCACATGAATAGCATTACCCTCTAACAGATGTGGCAATCGCACAGTTCTGAGTCGTGTGTGTGCGAGTATGTGTGTGTGTGTGGGGGTAAAAGTCAACAGTGCGGTATAGAAGTAATGCATCTGCTCCATATAAATGAGCAGAGCAAGAGTGGGTCTGTTCAAGTAGTGACACACTTTCACATACAGTGCACACACTCATTTGCACAGACATATACACATACTGTAAATGGATACCCATACAGTACTCACACTCCAACTGCACATATTCCAACAGGCAGCTACACCTACATAGTGCTCGCCCACGCAGCAGCAGAAATGGAGTCTCTCTCCTCATCTCTGTCAGCCGTCCCCGACTCATTACAGTGAAGCCACACTGCAACTGCATCTGGGGACCCTAGGAAGCTATGTTTATCTAAAGAGGATAGAGACGGATTGAATATGTAAAGCCAGCAGCTAGTGGAATCCCATCACACTGATTGCTTTAGACCAGCTGAGAGTCTGAGATGGATCTGTTGCTCGCTCTTACTGAGGTTTAGTGGGGTGGTAGCAGCGCTGGGGCAAAAAGCAGGTGACTGTTTGTTTTATGTGGGGTCTGGAAAAGTATGGTTCATATGCATTACACCTGCTTTATGCTTATGGTCACTAAATGTAGACAATTATTACACAGATTAACTGTTTTTTTTACTGATTTGCTGATGCAACACACTTGGTCTCATTAACAGGTCTAATCAGTGGAGGAGTGCGCAGAAGTATTGAAATGCGGATGTTTAAGAGTGTTTCTACATCAAATTATGGCTAACTATGGGAGTGGAAAGGAGGCCTGTGCATGTGTGGCCAGTTCCGCAGTAAATGAGATATATATAATAGAACACACAGCT
This sequence comes from Lepomis macrochirus, assembly GCA_024633595.2. Classification (NCBI taxonomy): domain Eukaryota; kingdom Metazoa; phylum Chordata; class Actinopteri; order Centrarchiformes; family Centrarchidae; genus Lepomis; species Lepomis macrochirus. The sequence goes on along the minus strand of JALXJV020000023.1, from coordinate 20,767,123 downwards.
TTATTTGTTTGAAAAACAATGGGCATATATGTGTTTTGTGCAAGCATACAGTTTTAGCTGTGAATCTACAAAGTTTTATTCATCTCTTTGCATTGCTGTTTTATGTTTTCATCTGCCACTATTCTCTCCAGTTGCGCTGAAGCTTCAGCAGACATTGAAGACACACACTTCATTTACATCACAATTTATGACTGAGATTTTTTTTTTCACAAAACTTTTCCACCTCAGTCAACTTAAAAACTTTTTTGGAATTTCCACTCAGGTTCTTTAATGCACAAATTGAAAATGATCATAAAAACAGGTGGATGGAATTTCAGTAGTTGTTTTACCTGAACGTGATCTTCTCCAAAGGAAGGCTGATGCTTCCACCACCATGCTTCACACTGAGGATGCACATGTTTTATGTCAAACATGTTTAGTCTGATGGCCTAAAAGCAGTATTTTGGTGTCATCCAAGCCTCATTCCAGTTTACTTCAGAGTCTCTGAAACTTCAGAGTTGCCATAGTTCTGTTTGGAGTTCTGTCTGCTTCAGTTACAGTTTCAGGATGTCTGGTTCCAGAGCCTCACGCTTTCTATTTCTTAATCGATGATTTAACTGTACTCTAAGGGATGTTCGGGTTGCTAAAAGTTGCACCTTCTTTGACTGCACACAGATGATCTCCATGTAACTACTTGTAACTTATAAAACTTTGGTTTCACAAGTGATCATGTAAATGTTAATGTTTAATGTTTAATATATATATTGTTTATATTTAATAGAGACCTTTTGACATTTACGTTTTTCACCCTGTTGATTAGTGTCAAACAAGCTACATTAAATCCCATTTTGATTCAATGTACAAACCTGGAAACTGGCTGCATAGAAGAGAAAATAGCACACTCCTCTTTTGTTAATGCCTGTTGCCTGATTATAGTTTTATTTCTCCAAATACACAATGCAAATGGTTTACTGTTAATAAAACAATTGAAGAAGGAATTCAAGGAGACTAAAAACCATACTAAAGGGTAATTTTAATATATTTAAACATATTCTTGAGTCAGTGTAGGTTTTGATTCAAAATTGAAAGGAACACAAATCCAGCAAAGAAAATTTTGATACATTTGATTGATTTAACACAACACCAACATTCCCAATGCAAAAATACAACACTCACAAGAAATTAACCAGGAATGCAGTACCAATATTAGCCACATTCAGCTTCACCTCCTCCAACTAAGTGCATCCCTCAGCAACTTCAGTGGGAAGCATGTTGGAGCAGTGAGACCGATCCCAACAGAGCAAAAGTGTCTCTAAGTGAGGGGGACGGCAGAAACAGCGGAAGAGGAAAGATGCCACACTACAGTCCAAACTGTTTACAAGTCTAAATAACTGGAGACTATCAGGAAAAACTAAAACATAAACATATTACTTGAAGCAACCTATTATAATATGGCTTTATTCTATAAATATTACAACTTTTTATTGTTTTATTATTTTATTATGTCTTAAGTCTTGAAATCTCAGATTTCTATTATCTTTTTTCAGTGACCACAATATTGTCATAGTCATAGACTACAACTCTGCGTTTTGGTTTATGTTACCCTTCTCTCACTAATTTGCAGATGACTGTTGACCATTTGTGCACAAAATACATTGACACTGAAGGACAACAGTGGTTACATTTTTTTTTATCTTGACTCTCATAAGAGTGAGAACTGTCCTTCAGCGAGACATTTATTTCTTGTTATAAACAAAGGATATATCATCATCCCATGATGTTTTCAGTCACGTCGTATAATAGTCTGAGCCTATTGGTGGCAAAAATAAGCCCTTTTTGTGGACATAATTTTGATGCCCCCAATTGCTCCAAAGCAATGTCTTACAGCCACTGTAGCCGGTCCACGGCTTCCGGTTCCAGCCATCTGCTGCACAGATTCCAAAACCTTTTTGTACCTATTAGACCCCAAAACATGTGAAAATATGTTTTTTGTCAGTTGTTTCATGTGATCATGTTTGGAGGAGCAGATTAAGACAATGATGCCATAGTTGTAAGCAATCTTCTGAAGTTGGCTGGAACAGTAATTTTGATCCAATTGCCTGAAGAAATCAGCAGAAATCCTTTACCTTTGCCCTCTTGGAAACAATGTTTCCAGATACACACACATACATCTGTTACAATGCACAGACAGGAAAGCAGAGTTCATGTAACATGCATATTGTCCTCACTTACAGCCTGGAGCACTTTCCCTTTGATCTAAGCACCAAATAACCCCTGTGAGAATACACACACACACACACACACACACACATATATATATATATATATATATATATATATATACCAGGAGAGCTCTGATTATAATAGTTTTTTTTAGAATCCTATTTCTAGATTGAAGAAGCATGAGAATCCTCCACCATTCATTGAGGCCCGGCCTCTGAAGTATAGTCAACAGCAGCATGCGTCGATTAATTAGAGATTTGTCTGGATGAGGGGAGGTTTGGGAGGCAGAAGGATAAAGCAGGCAAATCTGCTGGCCTAATTAGGGGAATTTAATTTCTCACAGGCTCACATTGACTCAGACCTTGATGAGGCATTTTTGGGAGAAAAGGGGGAGTGGAGGGAGGGAGGAGAGAAAGCTCGTCCATGATGTTACATGTGGTAATAGATGGGTGAAAAGAGTTTGCCAAAAGGGAAGTGCGAGAAGCTGTGAAATCATGTAGCGCCTTGATAACAGAGCTAATCAAATGTGCTCATGTATTCTCAGAGAGGGTGTTTCTCTGCAGTTTTAGGGGCAAGAAAGTTGGAAAGTTCTGTGAGGGTTTGGCAACCTTTTTGTTTTGGATTTTTTTAAGAGGGAATGTCATTAAAGCCGAGGTATACCATTCTGCAGAAATCAAATACCATGACAAATACCACGATAGAGCACAGCAAGTAATGTTACTAACGTTAGCTAGGATGTGGGTTAGTAAACTGTCGCTGTAGTTGCTGTTGTGAAGCTACGCAGAGAGAATGAGACGGTCCCAGAGCCAGCACAACAGTTCCGGACAGCTATACTCACAACTCTTCTGCTACAATAGCTAATATCACAACAACAGCAAGTCTTGGCAAAAGAGAAAGTAAGCGAAATGTCTGTGGGCAAGTCATTTGACTTTACCAGACTCTTTCATAGCTGGAACAGCGTTAGCGAACAGTGTGGCTCAGTCTGAGACACTTCAGTTGTGCCATTTACAGAGCCAGTGCTTTGTACAAACACCAGGCAGATAGTGGAACTTGAAGAGATATTCGCTGAATTTGACAAAAAGACAAATAGCCCACCTGAAAGGCCAATTTTGTATGTTATTTTGTGATCACTGGAGAGAAATTTTGTGAATTTGCTGTTGACAATGGCATAGCATAGTATAAAAAAAGAAGCTGAATCAGTTTGTTTCTAAGTTTATCTCCATTTTGATTTTATTGATACATGATTATCTTCTGACTCCAGGAGTCTTGGCAGCTCATGGGCAATAATTACTACACTTCAGTTTTGAACTGATTAAATAAAAAATATAACATATAATATAACATAAATATAACATAAAATATAACATGTTAAGTACTTAGCTTATGAGGTGTTGGTAAGCTGAATTGTTACCTTCAGAAAGAGCCCGGCTCACTTTGAATCCAGTCTTTATGCTAAGCTTTGTGCTAAGCCACTGGCTCCAGCTTCATATTGAATGCGCAGATATGAAAGTGGTATCGATTTTCTGCTTAACTCCCAGCTAGGAACAGCAGAAGTGTATTTCGTAAACTGTCGAACTATTTCTTAAAGAGACTAATAAACAGACCCTCCAGGATTTCACAGGCTTTAGGGGGGATTGTTGTGGCCCAAAATGCCTAATATCACAGCAGCTTTTCTAAAACAATAGTGATGGTTGTTGCAATATTTTTGGCCATTTTTTGCAATGAAATTGAAGCAGCCAGTGAAAACTGCAAAAGATAGAAAAAAGACCCAAAGGCAACTTTTTCAGTGAGAACAAAACCACAGTTTTTTAAACAGCCTTACCAAAAAGGCTCAGGATTACAACAATTTTATCAAAAATTTGCTTTATCTGTAAATTAAGTGCACCTGAGGGATATTGCACAAAGCAGCAAAAATATTTTCAGATCACAAAGTCAGTCAGAATAGCAGGCAGAAAACGTAATACTAGTGCAAAAGACATTGAGAAATGTCAAATAATGACAAACCTTTTTCAGTACTTCGCTTCATATTCTTTCTTCATGTATGCTGAATTGTCTGTCAAACACGATGACATCCTCTGTAGCTATGCAGTATTCTTGCAGACATGTACAGGGTGCACTCCTCTAGCAAAACAGTGTCTGGAAGGTATAGGCCAAGATCCTCCCATATCTATCCTTCTCCAGGGGTGCAATGAGGATGTTGAGTACACATCTCCCCTCTGCATCTGGACTCTCATCAAATATAGCATCAACAGGCTTTTTGGTAAGATGTGTCTTGAGTGCTTCCTTTGCTTTCTGGTATTCTGCTCTTGAAGCTGGGGAAAAGGAGGAATGGCTCTTCCATGAATACCTTTTTACCTCCTCAAGAATCTTTTCATTGCATGGTGGTCCCGCTTAGAAAGTGGAACGTTGACTGCAGTGCGAGTGGTGACCCAATAGTCACAAGTTTTAGAGAAAATGAAAAAAGAATATACAGTAGCATCAAAATGACACTCAGTCACGACTGTTGAAAATATTCTCCACTTCACAGTAGCTTACCCTTTAGAAGATACTGGGAGCTTGTTTGAATTTAACTATTTTCTCTCGCCTCCTAACTCAGCGACGTCTTTCACACATGCTCCCCATCTGATTTCATTACCTCATATAATCCAACTTGATATTTTGAATAAAGCTGTCACAACATGTTTAAACATTTGAGACTTCTTATTCCTAAACTGTTTTCTTTATTGTACACATGCACACCGCTTGTCACACAAACAGGCAAGCACATCTATCAATTTGTGATTTCTACTACACTAACATTACATTTAATCTAACTCACCTTGATTCTTTCAGCGCATGCAACAGATCTTGATGCAGCAGCCTCTGTCATGGCGATTTGTCTTGTCTCTTGTCTACACTTGTCAGTCATTCTCCAGGTGTGTTTTGCATTAGAAAGGTGTGTATCAATGGAAGACTTTCATTTGTGCTCCACCACAATGTTGCACCAGTTGCAACACAGTTAATCCCCGCTGTTGTGCAGATCATCTTGGAATTAACTTGCACATCATAATGTCAGGGAATCTTGAACCCAAAAGCAGACAACAAGAGAGGGGGAAACAGGGAGACTGGAACAGGAAACACATGTAAGGGGAAAACTGTAGTGAGTAGCACATGCCTCTTTACAACTGAACAGCGGTGTGAGTTTGGTGACATTCCGTGGGGACTGCTCTAATTTGTGAAAATTGAGGGGAAACTATGACTATGATCAAATTTTACACAAACGTTGCAGTGATTGGAAAAAATTGCGATGTTGTTCAGAATTCACAGGAATTTCCGTTAATTGCTGCGATCCTGGAGGGGCCGAATAAATGAGTGAAAAGGAGGCCCTTACCCTTTTCTCCAGTATCAAGGCTTTACCCCAAACTTTAATCAAGGTTTTTGGGTTGCCTAAACCTAATTTGGTTTTTAACTGAAGCTGTTTCGGACAGCATAGTCTGTTATTTTACAATGAGTAGGAAGTGATGGATTTCCCTTGAGCTGGCACTCTTTTATTCCTAATTCAAATTACAATTTGCCAAGCATATCATCAAGCCTCAACCTGGAGAACAGAAGCCCTAAAAACAGCAGGAAACAATCACTGGAGTCAGACTCCATTCCATCAGCAAGATAGATACTGATTAGAACAGAGAAAAATGGTTTGTTTATTGAATTAACTGCTTTGGTGGTGGGAGGAGCAGACAGAGATAAAGAGAGGAAGGCTTGCAGTGTCAGGTGGAGGTAATAGAGGAGCCTGTTTTTTTTAAAGAGGGAATTTCAGATTGTCTGTGCTTAAATGCCAACCAGGAATGAAGCAGCAGTACAGCGAGGTTCATAGAAACTGACAGGACAGCAGCTGGGCTTGTCTGTCTCTTTTTACTGCAGTAAACAGCTCATACTACGACATCTAAATACTGTAATTAGTGCAGGTCCACACACAGGCCTGACCCTTCGTTGCATCCTTTGCCCATCTGTGATGATGAGTCATGATGAATGTATAAGGAAGCATTTAAGTGATGCAGCCAGTCCATATATGTTACACTAATAGCACCCAGAGGACTGCTAAAGAGAGCCCTACAAGTAGAAAGGACTAATATTCTCTTTTAAAGACTATTGGCCTTTAGTAGCCATTGGAAAGGTAACCCATCATTGCCCTTGCTCTGTCTCTCTTCACACACATGCGGAGCCTAATGTGTTCTCAGGCCTAATAGCTCTTTCATTAGTGCCAATCCAAAGACAAATGGATTTAATAAGCAGCCCAAATCTATCTGTCTGTTTGGGTTTAGAAACACCCCTGCTCCCTTACTCCCTGCCTGGCATTTATGTACTCTGAAAAGGCTGGAGAGAGAGGCAAGAAAATAGATGAGATGCTGGATGAAACAGACAATGGACTGATATATTGGAGCATAATGACGGGGGGGGGGGGGGAAATAGCAAAAAAGCAACAAGCTAAATGTAAACAGGTTGTAGGTCAAGACGTGAAAAGCTTCATTGTACACTTGTTAGCAAATACTGTAGATGAGGATTGTGAACATTGTTTGGGTTGTGTCCATGATCATTTTGTGAGTGGGATAACAAGGTTTTTCTTTAGCTTCCTGAACAACTGGACAGTACTTCATAAATATTTCTGTGCTGAGATGGGACTCTTAGTTTTATCACATTTATGTCTGTTTACATATAGAGCACATATATGTAAAAGAAGGAGTAATTAAGCTTGAATACAAAAGACCCATTAGTATGCACATACTGTATACTCCATACCATATGCACTTGTGGGTAAAATTAATCTATCAATGATTGTCACTGGTTTGTGTTAATTACAGGCCCTAACCACGTGGCCATGGGTGAAGTGGCGTATCGGTGACACGCTTCCATGGACGGTGCTGGCGGAGTCTCTAATTGGGTTTCAAATTCCAATTTCCCGGCGATGCCCTCTCTTTGAACAGGGGTCAAGTCTTCTTCGCTAATTTGTTTGCCTGCTGGAGCGAGAGGGGATCCGGCTGGCACAACACCAGGAGGCGGCCCTGGCAAGTGTCAAATAGCAGAGCGTGACGGGTGGCTTAAGAGGAGCTAAGGATCTGTGTTTGTCTGTCTGTGTATGTGTGTGTGTGTGAGTGTGTGTGTTTCAAGATTTCCCACTATCATTGAATAGTTTTGTGGATCACCGTACCTCAAAAAGCTGCTAACTGTCAGAAGAATTTCATTAGTCTGGGTTTCAGTGAAGAGATTCATGTCTAAATGCTGATTTGGAGGCTTTCCCACCCTGTCAAGAGTGAAATTTTTGGAGGATACATTCACATGTGTGTATGTGTGTGTGTGTGTGTTTGTGTGTGTGTGTGTGTGTGTGTGTGGTGATGGTGTGGGTAGGATGGTGGGTGGCGGCGTAGGAGGGGCATGATTGCTGTGTGTGTGTGGGTGGGTGGTTCGGCCCATAGTGGGGGCTCTCTAAATAACAATGGTCTGTCTGAAAGCCTGGAATAAGATACCTCCGTGTATGTGTGTGTGTGTGTGTGTGTGTGAGAACATGCCTCTCTCTGTGCTTATGATGTGACAGGACATGAACAAAAGGATTTGGTTAGAATTAGTCAAGGATTAGACATCTATTTTAATGTCTTTTGTAGAGTCAAATGTGTTATATGCCGCTCGAACGAACAAAGTGGGCCAAGCTGCCGTGCTGCATACCAAGCGATCGTTGCTGTACTGAAGAAGCTAACACACACTGTTAGATGTTACAAAGCAAACACCCTACCTTACAGAAAAATCAAATAAACTTATTCATGACTTGTTGATGGCATCAAAAAAAAAATCAAAAAGTGCTTACATTTTTCTAACACAGCTATTTCCCTGCAAGTCAGAACCTCTCACAGCACATTTTTTCGCATCCTTCAAAACTCTTTGAGCCTTTTGAGGGCCCTGTTTCCATAGCAACTAGGGTTGGGTGGATGTGTGTATGTGCGTGCGCGCACGCGTGCGCGTGTGTGTCCAGCTCGACTTGTTGCATTTTGTGATGCTCACAAGCACCAAGCTGCGCCTCAGGCTTCAGAGGACACCAGCACGGACTAAAACACAGTGCGGTTGGTTTTTTAGTTTCTTTAACTGCACTGCTAGTTTGTACAAATGTCACACACTTCCACCCACACGCATAGACAAAAGTATGTTCACACAGATACACTATACATGTGGACATGACACGCAGAACACCTGTAATTGCTGCTGGCCTGCCTGGTGAATGTATTACCTTGCGATTTTTTCCCCTTGTTGATCAATGCAGCAGCCACAGCAACTTCGTTCTGCCCAGCATCATGTTTACACGCTGCAGTCAGTAATTTAGAGGCAGAACGACATCTCTCTCATCCTGCCAGTTATCACAGTTAACTGAGCATCACTCGCTGTCTCTCCTTCTCCTCCTTCTCTCTGTCTATTCCTTGTCTGACTTAAATCTTTTTCTAGTTATCAGTCTGAGTGTTTGCATGCTCATGTATCCCTCCATGTGTTCAGATATTCATACACCTGCCTACCAACCCGCCTATCTAGCCCTCTCTGTTCTTGAAACTTCTCCCACTTTCTTCCATGTCACTTTCCTTCCCAGCCTATCCTCCATGTTCGGCTCCATCCTAACCCTCCACCTCACACATCGCTGTCTCCCAGGCTGTCATTTGTCACCTGTATCTCCCGTTGATGATAACATCTGTCTGTTGATAGTTCAGTCATCTGCCATGGATCAAAGTGCGCAGAAGCTCTCGGATACAGGTAGCTATCGTTGCCATCCGTCCACCTGTCAAAGTCTGCCCTCCCACCATCTCCTCCCTCTCTCCTGCTGCCCTTGGTTGCTGACACTAAAGTCACAGAGAGACAGTCAAACACACACAGCAAAATGCAAATACAGTAACTTAATGTCCTATAATGCACTTCAGCTACTGGTTAAGTGCTGCTGACCTTGTCAAAATGCAGTAAATTGTGTCTCATAATGGGCTCCAAATGTCAAATGAGTTCATGTAGCTGAATGATAACACCACACTATTAAATATCAGATATTATGTCATAAATGACATTTCTATTTAATAGATGATGGAATACTGTGCACTAATATGTAATAAAAAGACTACTATACATTTACCTGTGTAACATCCAGAATAATATTATACACGAACATTTAGCTGTTTTCAGCATACAATTAAAATCCATATAAAATTTATTATATTCACTGTATTTTTTTATCAACTATACAGTGCAAAAGGACAGCTGAAGTTATAAATTCTTTTGGTTAAAACATTTCATCCTCTGTCTGACCTCATAACACACATCACGACACAATGTAACCTATATAGAGAGTTTATAATGAGACCTACTTTAACATGGCATTTTTTAAAGGATCAATCATTACATGGGATCATGAAATCCAAGTTTATGGAGGTTTAGGAGTTTGACATAAAAGTTAGCATGCGCTGTATGTACATTATTGACCAGATTAGTTATATATCATGCATCAAGAATTACATACTTCAAGGGCCCCAGTAAATTAATGTTACTGTTTTTGATCATTCTGGGATGCATCATGAGGTTCACGTCTGTGGTTTTGAGTGTCCCCACAACTGTTGGATGGATTGTCATGAATTTTGGTACAGACATTTATGTCCCCCCAGGATGAATTCTAATAACTTTGTTGATCCCTCAACTGTACGTACATCTACCGTCATCATCAGGAGAGTGAGTATGATGGTGCACATGGTAAGTATTACATCAGCTAAACATCAACATGTTAACATTAACATGTTAATGTTGTCATTGTCACTGTCAGCATGTTAGTAAGCTAATAATTAGCATTTAGCCGATAGCACCACAGTGCCTACAGCCACGCAAACTGAAGTAAACCTGTTGGCCCCAATGCAGGTGCTTAACATTGCACAGACGTAAAATGAAAACAGTTAATCGTTTAAAATAGTTTCTTAAATAGTATAATTTGATAATTTAGGAAAGTCATAAGTTACATATTAGTTCTGTTTGTTGCTGCCTGTTGATTTTAACATTTTTGGTCTCTTTGTCTGACTAAATGACCGGAAGTATCATTTCCCATGATTCCAATGTCTACTGGTAAAGTAGAAAACAGTTGCCTTTTGTGTAAAATGACGCAGGAGTACATCAGGTACATCTACAGGTGCTCACATTAAATCTGTGTGGTCCAGTTTAGCTGATCATCAGTTAATCGAAGACAAGATGTGGGACTGTTTTGTACTGAAGTCCTGATGGATAATCAGGGTTGTTAAGATAATTGGGATGTATTGGCTGGGCACAGAGATTGCCTTTAGCCAGGCGCAGTAGAGTGTAGCTCTTTTGGATGAGCCCAGTATTTGGCATTCAGATGGCCAAGTACCATAGTTGGCAGTAAAAAAGGAGCCAGGCAGTGTGACAATTAGGCTAATGACAGTTGAGAATGAGCTCAGTGACTGGCGAGGAGTTTGATTATTGTGGGACTGAGGAGGAGGAGAAGCAGGGCGAGGATGGCTGGGATTTGAAGGTGGGGTTGTCGTAAAGACCCCGGCCCAGTCAGGTGTGCCAAACAGAGCAGAACAGTTGGCCGGGCACGGAAGAGTCTGGAACGGCACAGCTTGGCTCAGGGCTGATGTGACCTGCTGCCACTCCTAACTGCTTGTGTGGGAAAACACACTGAAGAAAGAGGAGGGAAGATAGCACGAAGGGATTGGAGGGTGTTATGGGAGGGATAGAGGCAAACAAGAGAGGGATAAGAAACATTGAAGACAGAAGTGGGAGGAATTAGAAGCAGCAGGAGAAATGGTGAGGAGTGATGAGAATTTAAAAAGCAAGACGGAATGATGGCAAGGAGAAAAAGATAAGTGGATCCAAGTGGAGAAAAGGGACAGGAAAATAAGATAAGTGGGTAGTAAACACAGCCAGAGAAGGAACAAGATGCAAGTGGAAAAGGAAAAATAAAGTAATCAGAGAACTGTCCCAGGGACATTTTTAACTTTTTGTTGGAATTTAACACAATAGGACCACACCATAAAATGTAAATAAACTAGATTTATTATATTGCCTTAAAGTTCCCTTAAAGTAATAAATGTGCAAGGAACAATTTGTTTGATTGAACCTGGAGAGTAAAATGTTATCTACTAGATCTTATCTTACTGATCATCAGATTTAATTTGACATTAAAGCTGAGCTTTTTTCCCTAAATGTTCCTTTTTAATACATAAAACAGAAAAGGTTGTTGAATAACCCAGCATTGTATCACCCAACAAACAAAATTACAAGTTCATTAATATAGAGATAGAAGAAGGGTCATGAAATGAGTTACATTCATGTTCCCCTCAGGATGAAATGTAGGCCTAAGAACTGGGCTATTCCGTAACTTTTCATACAGATCATTTTTGAAATTTAGCATGCTAACCGCCTAAACTTATAAACAAAATATCTGCTAAACATCAGGCTGTTAGCATTGTCACTATGAGGATATTAGCTTTAGCTTTTAGCATTACTGTGCCTCAGTAGTTCTCACAGAGCTGCCAGCATGGCTGTTCTACAGAAACCAAAATCTTTCCCTGGCCACGGAGCTGCACTAAGGAATATGTCTTTTTTACAATATGTCAAATGATTGTATGTAATATGAAAGGTGATGAATCACACAAACCGTTCTGAGGATTGTAGGTTCTACGGGTGATCTACATTGGTACGAGACAGAAACATTTGAGCCTATGACACGTGATGATCGGTAGAACTGAATTAGCTGTGGCACATTGAATGGACACACGTAGCAGATCCTCTGCTGGGTATTCCTGATTAGATTGAAGACGTTCTCATCTCATTTAAGGCTGCTACAGATGGCTGTTCCCAGGTCACCTCTCATAAATGTCAAAATGTGGTTGATGATAGCTCCCAAAGCCATTTTTTTTAAAAGTATGAGATGTTTGTCTGGAAAAGGACTGATGAGAATAGAGCCAAGCAGTTGGAAGCCAGATCTTTGAGCAAATTACGGTGAGTGGTTTATGATAACAACAAACAATGCTGTGGTAACCTCTCTAAATTTTCTTTAACCGGTTATTTTAGGTGTAAAATACTTCAAGGCCTGTTCTTGCCTTAAATTTATTCAGAACCTGAATTTTGTTGATCATTTAGTCAAGGTAAACATTGTAATTGGCCGTGCATAATAATACTGCTCTCTGGTGCAGAACGTCTCAAATCTGCAGATTTATCAACATATCTGTTCTGCTGCAGGGTTTTTATTTAACTGCATATTTATTTATAGATACAGCTGTACCATTGTTCCTATGCCAAATTAAACACATCAACCGGCTGGAGACAGTTTAATCAAAATACTTTATTTACCATTAAGCACCATTCTGTTATTGTTTGGTTTGTTCCAGTTGATAAAATGACCACATTGCCAGCAGAGTGACTTTACACCGGAATCAGACATGGTCTGTTTTCAGAGCAATGTCTAAGGCCCAGTTTTTACCAGAATACCAACAACTGGCTTTGTGCTGTGCAGGTGCAGGTTGCATTGTTTTTTTAAATGAGCATTTGTCAATTTCCTGTTGTAGTTAAAGACAGATCCACTCACCCTTTACCTGAGCCTTTAACAGACCACAGTGAACAAAGCATTATTCATGGACTGGGGGGTTTTGTTCCAAAATACACAAGCAATTTTCTAGTGTGATCCTGGTGACAATTATTTGCAGTGGAGTGAGCTGTTTGTCCACTCCTAGAGCTGCTGTGGCTCTGAGGCAGCTGTTCAAATTAACTCTGATGGGTGAGGACTTAATATAAACACTGGTACTGTTGATTTTTATAAGGGCAAATGAACACTGTCAGGTTTGCTGTTCAGAGTGACCTGCCTGTTGCTAACATTTGAAAGGATAATACCAATGTCATTTTATTTTTGCTATAAACGCCATTAATGCGATGGATTTGCTGCAGAAGCCCGAACTGTCTGTTCTGCTAGAGGTTTGCCTCATTCTTAATAAAGAGCTAGCAGACACAAGCTGGTGGAAGGGTGAACAGTATCCATTTTTTAAATATTTATTATATCCTATATTTTGTAAAACTGAAAATCAACATCTAATAAACTGTGCAGAGGGTTAACTGCCCACCAAATTCCAGCCAAATTTCTAATAAATTTACTGTGAATAAAAAACAAACAAACTTTCTTCCAACTTTTTTGGCAGAGGAAATAACAGCACCAGTTTAAGCTCGGAATAGCATTCTGCTTAATTAAATCACATTGAACACATCAGAAGAAATACTCGTGAGACGCACAGAGGGGATACGTACAGCCCAAAAAATAGCGAGTCCAGTTAAACCGAATATGTTGAACTGTATGGAAGTGAGTTTGAGTTTACATTAATATCCTCTGGAGAGGGGATTCTTTGAATAGATCACAAAGCAGTAAATTCTCGCTCGTTGGCTGTAGTAATACCTCCCCTTCTCCAATCCAGTCCTTCCCCAAAGCTCCTCTCTCTCCAGAGAATCATCTCTGCTTAATACCTGGACCTGCACAACGGCTCCCTGCTGGAGACTTTGGAGAAGAAATCTTGCCAGGAGTTTCTATCTCCAAAACTTTCTTTTTGTCCAGTTCTTGAATTATTTAAAAGGAAAGTTGAGGCTCTGTTTCTGCATTCAAACTTTTTTTTTCTCTGTGCTGCTGGAGGTGGAGGAGAAAGAGGAGGCGGCGGCGGCAGAGGAGGAAGAGGCTGTTTCGGGTGTCTGCGATGTGTTATTTTCTCTCAGCCATGCCACAAGCTGGGTATCTGCACCCAGAGCTTAGCATTAGAATTAAGGATGCAGATATTAAAATGATTAATTCGGCCTCACAAAGCCGAGCTCCCATTTATCCCGAACACTTTTATGTTGCTTTCCTCTCCCCTGCTTATACTGAAAATGTCCTATTCATGCAAATGTACCATTATGAGTGGGAATGGTGATGGCAGTGCAGAGGGTCTGTGCATATGTGTGTGTGTGTGTGTCTGTTTGAAAATGATAAAGCTTCTGGGAGGAAAGGGAGTGGAAGGAGAAGAGGAAGCCAGTAAAGGAGGAAGAGAAAGCAGAGGAGAGTGAAGGCTGTGTGAATTCTGGGCCTCCGACTGTCAACTCAAACACCATTCACAGGCCTTTTCTCTCCATGTGAACAATGCACAGCCCAGCGTCCCATTTCACATCCACTACAATGGTGTTGTCTTCCTCAGCAAGCCAAATGACCCAACCATTCTGACATTTTCCCTCTTTACCTTTCTAGTACTTAGCAGTAGCACCCTCTGAGGAACTAAAGAAGTATTCACATGCAATTTCGCAAAGGTGCTAACATGCTCACAATGCCAATGCTAACATGCTGATGTTTGTCTTACTTTAGCGTATTGGCAAGGTAACAATTGTTATTGAGCACTAAACTCATACAGCTGATGGGAGCATCATTAGTTTTGCAGGTCAGGTTGTGTAAGGTATTGGACAAATAAAATTTTTGACCTGATGAGGGTGCTCGATGTAAAGTCAGGGGATCAAAGTTATTATTTCATCTTCTTTGGACCATCACTGTCTCTAACAAATTTTACAGCAATCCATGGAATAGAACTGTAATATAGACATTGTAGGTCATTTTCTCATATGTTAGTATGAATATTCATGAAGTGTATAATGTCATGTTTTGGAGGGAGGTCAGCTGATCACAATGATATAAGGTATTGCTTTTTCAAAAGACCTGAAAGACTACAGAAATTCACCAGTCTGATGAATCTTTACTGTGTTTTAGCCTTTGCTATGCAGAGTTTGACTATTGTTGTCTTTGAAGGACAGGTGCGTTACCTGCTACTTCTCAGAATACATTCTTACAGTACAAGTACACAAGCTGATAATGCTACAGAGGCTACCGAAAAATAGCCTACTGACTGCTCTTGGCTGTCTCAAGTAACCTTTGCTTTAGGTTGTGGCCATCCCTCGAGAGTCTCTGTGGTGAGAGTGAAATCATCTCCTCATTCATTTAAGGCTGTCACATGTATTCACTTGTGGTTGCAAATGTGATGCTATACCCTTTTAGCTTCAAGCAGAGTTTGAATTTTGACATTTTAACATTTTCAGCAACACCACTCACCCTGTTCTGTCCTCTCTCACGGTATAATGTAGGAAGTATGTAAAGAAAAGAAGTGAATACCACTGATGACTGTACTTGAAAGTAATCATGACACAAGTCTGATTTTGTTTTTGTTTTGTCTCTGTTAATGATTGTTATAGCAAAGTTGGAGCTGATGTCAGAGTAGTGTCTTAGTCACAATCAATCAAAGGAGAATGTGTCCCCGACCTGTAGCCTTGTCTGACCCACTTCAGCTCTGTACTGCACATTCACTCTCCTAATTACCCACCTGTGGGCATCCTAATTAGCTTACTACATTGGTTTTAATCAGGAAGAGTACCACGATTAATACCACTTCCACAAAGCTAAGACACAGCAAGAAAGCAGAGTGAGAGAAAGGCGCACCGACATAGTTAGAAATGACTGTTTAGTAAATGAAAACAAAGTACTTGTGGCATTTTGAGCCACCTCACACACAAGCGAGTACTTAATGATGCACATTAAAGCTGAGATGTATTAAGGAATCTGTAGAAGGCCATTAGCTACGCCTTTGATTTATTCATCGGGGACTGAAGCAGCACAATAAATATGGAAATAACTCCTGGCCTTTTCAGACCACAGCTCTGGGGAACACCCGACCAGAATTTGGATCCAGAGGGTGTCGATATCTTGTTTGGAGATGAGCTCATGATAGCTAGTTAGAGGTTTCTGTCCGTGCAGACATAATCACTGGTGGCAGAGTAGTGCAATACATTCACTCTGCTTCAATCCACTCTGCACACACAGGGTAAATCTTTTCAAACAGACGCTCACACACACAAAATGTTGACTCGTAATGAAAATTGAATTGCACATGATGCAATTCATAATTCTAGTTTTTCTCTGTCTCTCCTCCCAGTGAGTAACATACAAGAAATTCATTCTTTGTTCATCTATTCAGATGTATAAAGTCAAGGCATGTGGAAACAAGATGCGGTGCCCCTCCAACCAAAACTGTTTGTCTGTGTGTGTGTGTGTGTGTTTATTTATTTAACCCTGATATATATATATAAATGTGTGTGTATGTATATATATGAGAGAGAGAGAAATTAATTAATTGTTATTACGCATAGTTTTTGAAGGAACGAGGCACTAAGCCTTCTGTGGCTTTAGGTGGCCTCAATCCCTGACAGACTCGATGTTGAGAACAGGAAGCTGTAACCATCACTTCCAGGACTCCTTTTTCTTCTTTATCCTGAAGATATTTCTTAATGACTTTCATTGTATGTTTGGGGTCGTTGTCACTCTCTAGAATAAATTTGGAGCCAATCAGATGCCTCCCTGATGGTACTGCATGCAATTTGATAATTTAACACCTGTTGGCTGTTATTGTTTATAAGCTGATCAGGCCAAAGGAAATAATTTAACATCTGTGCTTTACATCTGTGTATGTAATTAACATAGGTTTAATTAAGGGTTGAGGTTGATTCTGTCCATGCTAATTTAATTTTCACCTATACTGTACTTCTAAAAAGCATGAAGCTCCTTGTATGTTTGTACTGCATGTACAACATGCATACACTCTGCAGCTCCTACACTGTTCATTATCAGTGATGTACAATCTATTTTCAAAGGTTAGTTTTTGATGAAGTGTTATAATTAACTGTTTTATTTTACCCAGTCAGCCTGCTTAATTAAAAAAAAACTTTGGTTACTGATTACTACATTACCCAGAAATTCTTTTGACAACCCCCAAGACATTAAATTTTAAGTGCTTGCATGAAGATTACCTGTTCAAATGAACTATGTATTGTGTTTGCATCTATTAAGGCTGCAGTCTTCTTTGAATGTTAATGTTAAATGTGAGTCTAGCCTCAAATGGACAGACACCGTTTCTTGACATTTACTGACATGTAAATTTTAGCCCAATCATTAAAGTATTTTATAGTAACCCTATAAAGCTGCATTAATTGATATTTTTCCCCAAAGGATAAACACATATGATGTGTTATGAAAAGGGTAGCATGTGGCGGTGAATCCACGGGGAATAATCACCCAAACCTGCAGTTCCTGTCAGTTTTATTTGGCATTTTAGCTTCTTTCAACTCATTGTTTTAGTTTCATCGGTTTTCAGCAAAAAAGATAAACTGACTGGTAAACCCATTGTAAGTAAAGCGCTGAGCATCAAATGGCAGAAAGATAAGTTAACTAGTTGCTGCTGAAAATATCTCTCAATAGTTGGCAAAGACCACAACAATGCCAGTGAATGGAGCGTGAATATTGGACTTGCGTACATCAGGTTGCCAGAGTTTTCCAGAAGATTGAACCTGGAATTGTTTGTTGGTGCATGTAGCAGTGGGCACCAGCAAGCAATAAAATGATATATTCTTACCACACAGTTGAGAAAAAACGATTTGGTGTTTATGAACAACTCAAATGTAATTCTATAAAGCTTTGGTCTGCTTTAATTGTTTAAGATGCTGTAAGTTGCCATCCAGAAACTTATCCCAGCTCCATCACAAACGATATCTTTTATATCGTCACAAGTTCGCTCTTTATAGAGCAATACATCACCGTGACAGATCTCATCACTGAACAGGGGCAGGACAAATGCTTCCTTTGTATCGACCAAACTACAGCCTGCCACTGTATTTGAACTGCTGCACTTTGGCATGCAGAAGCTTGATGATACACAACAGCATGTTACATGTAATGTAAGCTAGATAAATTCTGGATGTGTGAAATGGGAACTTTACACTAATTAAAATTGCTTGACATCTGCTAAAACACAAAGCACAGCAGCTGAGCAGATATAGCAGAAATGCAAAGGGAACTAGCACTTTCACATCAATTAGTTGCTATGCAACTATCTAATTAGTAGCTAAGCTACAGCAATTTGGCACATATTGGCTTGGGTTTAAACCACAAACTGTATATTCTGGACCATGTTTTCTCCCGACATCAATCTGATTCTCATTTGGCTGGTGGGCTTCAGCACATAAAATTTTCATTGTTGTTTTTTATCCTTATGTGAAGTTTGTGTTGGAGTCTGTTTTGTGCTGGGAGCCAGTCATTTTTTGGCGTTAGTGTACTCTACTCTGTTAGCCGCGATGTTGTCGCTGTAGTAGGCAAGAGGCATGGTGTACATGCAGAAGACCCGACCCGATTACTTTGCATATTTACACAGAATAGTGGCTGTTAGAGAGAAAGCAAGAGAGAAAGCAGGTGTGTTTTATTTTTTTATGTGAGGTTATAACCCATTAACACGCAGGCAGTAAAAAAGTGATTCCATTAAAAAACTACATATAGCCCATTTAAGTATCAAAAGCACATTCAAATCTATTGTGCTTTGATCTTATAAAAAACATCTTTTCTAAATCACTCAAGATAAGTTTGAATACAACAGCTATGTCAAGCGAATATTTGAAATGTTGAAAAGACAAGAGGTAGAGGTTGCAAAACCAGAAACAAAACCAAACGTATAGACCTAAAGACGATGAATCTGAGAAAAATAGAGAGAAATGTGTTACAAGTCAGCGAGTTGCTACCAGCCATGGGAATATCTGGGAAGACATGAGGTGAATGTTCACTACATCAGAACTTATTTGTTTCCATCTCCCATTTAGTGCATTAACGAAGAAGACAACATCCACCGCAAGTGAGCGTCAAAAATAACTGAAAACACTTCTGTATAAATATTAACTTTAGCACCTCAGATAAAGTGCAGCTTAGTCCTAAACAGAGCATGTTTGTGCCTCAGTTTTCAGATGTTTACATTGTAAAACTCTACCAGTTACGTACTCTACTACTTTTACTATTGTACTTAGTTATTATTTAGTCATTATTTGTACTTAGTTACTTTACACCTCTAGTCAGATGGCTGTACGGGTGATAATCCCGAACACTACTGCGCAGACTCTGGCTCCGTATCCAGGATATTTTGGCTTAATTTTTGTACAGTGAGACAAAGTGGAGACACGTTGTCCATCTTAAATACAGTCTTTGGTTTGAAAAAAGATGAAGTGTCCATTCTCTATGTAGAGTGGACAGAGTTTAAGGGACACTCCATCATTTGTACACTTAAAGATCAGTTTACTAGCATAGGCAGTACCACTCAGCTGTGAAAACAGCTCTGGAGAAAGTTTTGTTAAGTCTGATAAAATAACCTCTTGGCTGGTGTTATAAACTGGAGGTCTGGAGTTCAAAATGCCAAAAATATGCTTTTGGTTGCATTTTGGAAAATGTAGCTCCAGCATTGTTGGAGCTTGAGCCCATAGAGACAAAAAGTCAGGATATGTCAACCTCTGCTGCTTTCATTACAACCATTCTTTTTTAGATAACATTCTCAAAGGAAAATATTTGAATTACTGGAGCACCCCTTTTCATTGTATTTTGACCTCCAGTGTTTCTATTTTCCTGTCTCTAAAGGTTAGTGATTTGTCTCAGCGAGCGTTTTCAAAAATACACCCTACTGTGTCTGACCACAGATTCATCCACTATCTACAATATCACACAAGTGTCAAAGAGAAATTCGGAAGTCTCTTATCCAAAACCTGAGCTACTGCGTGATTTATGCGTAGACCTCTCTGAAGTAATTCCTGGCTGATGAACAAACTCTCTGATGGTTTTACAAGTGTTGCCCCTCAAGTGATCTTTCATGAAGAATTGTCTTTTGACCTCTCGTGGTGCATGTTGCATCACATGTTGCATTTTGGACTTGCCGTCTCTGCACCAATCCCAGATGGCCGAGCAATACCATATATTCACGGTCCCTACAGTTATATGCATTACGTGTGTGGGGGCATGTCTCGTGATGCAGTCTGGTGCTTCTACTTCTAACACTCCACGTATCTTGACATATGTCTGTGAATACATTCAAACACATGCAAACTTTACATGCACAACTAAACACACTTTTTACATGCACAAACAATCACAAGGCCCATCCAGCTCATATACACACACCCACCAGCTTCCCCCTTTGCCTCTGAGGAAATCTAAATAATAATTCTGTGTGTAATAATGCCAGTAATGCCAGTCCACACTGGAACGAGTGCAGAGCGTACTCCCTCACACGCACATCAAAGCCTTAATATACTAAAGATTGGCATCCAGGAATGCTGCTGTATTTGGATATATGTAGCTATTACATACAATAATATGGAACCAGATGCTCCTATATGAGCATCCTACAAGGCGTGAACCTAACTTTGCAATAATCAGATGAATCCTGCATTATTGGGGGCTTCTTGTTTACGTCCTTTGATCAGGATCATATGGCTCCAGACATGAAAGTCTCTTTTATGTGTTAAGAAGCTGAACATGTTATTTACCTGTGAAGATGCACACAGGGAAAGAGACAAAGGATATTACTTTGTACACAACATTTAACTGAGAAAGCGATGTATTTTGAAATTCACCTTTTTATGATCAGTCTGACATTTAACTCCAGCAGACAGAGAGCTTCAAAGCAGTACAGCAGTCACCAAGCACAGATATCTACAAATGCGCACCAAATGTATACAAACCCACAAACACACACACACGCACACACACACACACACACACACACACACACACACACACACACACACACACACACACACACACACACACACACACACACACACACACACACACACACACACATTAACTGATAACTGTCCCCTTGTTCAGATATCATCGTTGAGGCAAATTGCAATATGAAAAACAAACAATACACCTGCAATTTCAAATAGACTGAGGGAGGGGATGAGCACATATTTACACAGAGCTCCATGCACAACGGCTACATGTCTCTCAGCCACTGTTGATGCAGATCGCAGATAGATTTTACTAGCATTTCACTTTGAGTTCATGTGTACTTATGCATATGCAAACGCCACATGAGTCTCCGAAGCCACCGCTAACTCCTGGAATGGGAATGGATCCAACTGTTGCCCTTGGCTACAGATTAATATGTGTGTGCATGTGCAAGTGTGTGTGAAGTGCCTAAATGTGTTGAAGAGCCATATCTGTCTCTCAAACACCTGTGATCCACTCTCTAATTCTTTTATGCACATAGAGGGAGCTTGAAATAAATTCCGACGTAGACTTCATTCCAGTACAAAGTTTGCAATCTTCTCGTTGAGTTTTGCAGCTCTGCACTATGACTGGCACTGCAGAAATGATTTCACAGCACCACAACGCACATATTGATTTGTGAAGATGAATTATGAATGATATGTATAGCATGATCAATGAGAATAAAAGCCAGGTTAAGCTCTTGAATATAATTCAGGGGTCAGAACCAGCCATTATTCATCCTAATTGCAGAAAGACATGATTATGGAGGATTTCTCAGCAAGGTTATGGAGCCAGAATACTAACTGCAGGAGGAAAAGTATTTCCAACCGCACTCTTAAAAAAATATTGTGAAGTCGATTAGTTAGGGAAAGTGCTCGTTTCCCAGACAGATCAAAGATAGTCTTAAAATTGCTAACTTTAACTTTCTCAGTAAACATTAGAATGTCACAATTTATTCTTTCCTGGATTTTTTTTTACTTCATTAAAAGGTAATTGTTTCACTTTGGATTGAAGCCCTTGATGAGTTAAACTGGTGTCTACAGAAGGGAGTTTTATGAGGGTTAGGCACAGCAGTGCTTTGAGCTAAATGCTAATGTCAGCATGCTAAGGTGCTCACAATGATCAGGCCAACATCCTGATGTTTAGCAGGTATAACGTTTACCATGCTCACCATCTTAGTTTAGAACTTTAGAGTGTTGGCATATAATGCACTTAACATAAAGTACAACTGAGGCTAGTGGCTCTTGATTAAAAGGGATCACCAAAGATATTACAGTTTGTACGGAAGGGAACAGGGAATGTGGTTTAACAAAGCAAATTCCTTGTATGTGTAAAACACTACTTGGTCATAAACCATAGCATTGGACATATTTTAATTTTGACCTGGTGATGAAAGTACATACAAAGTTGAGGGATCACCCAAGTTATTAGAATTCATCCTTAAGCGGACATTGATGTCTGTACCAAATGTCATGGCGATCCATCCAATACTTATATTATAATATTTCACTCAAAACCACAAATGTGAACGTCATGGTGGCACTAGACAAAAGTCATCCATGTGACCTGCTGGTGGCACTAAAGTCAGAAATTAATGAATGTTCCAAATTGGCCTTCTAATACTTGTTGACACATTTCACTAAAAAACAAAAAATGTCAACTTGCTGGTGGTGTTAAACATCAGAGGATCATGGAGGTCAGTAAAATTCATCTTCTGGAGACCATGAAAGGTTGAACAAAATGTCATGGCAATCCATCCAATAGTTGATGATATATTTCTGGAACAATGTGGTGGATAGACCAAGTGACACATTTACATTACATTTACTCATTTGGCTGACACCTTTATCCAAAGCGACTTACCTTTGAGGAACAACATACAAGCATTAATAAAAGATAAATACAGTGAGAGATCTACATTAGCACACATTAGTGAGGTGAATTTTATTTGGGAAGCCATGGGTAGCCAGTGGAAGTTGCTGAGTAATGTAGCAACATGAGTCCTTCTGGGTTGATTGAAAACTAGATGCGCTGTCGCATTCTGAACCATTTGTAGGGGTTTCACCACACAAGCTAGAAGTCCCACAAAGAGGACAAGGCATTGCCATCCAACTCACATACCCTCTCTTCCTCTTTATCCTCCTCATTATCACCATTGCTATTATCAACAGCAAACTTATCTCCTTCTGATCTTCATAGATCTGCCTCCATCATTACATTTTCATGTCATCATCGTGTGGCATACAGAAGGCCTCAAAGTCACCTTTATCCTGCAGATGAAAGCTTCCATCAGTGACTGAAGACCAGTGACTGATGTTTTGGCCCTCACTGAGCTAAAACTCCCTCATTGTGTTGGAGAAGTGGCTGGCAACAAAACATAGCACCCCAGTGATTGCGCTCCATTTCATCATGCATGTGCTTTGTTAGTGTCAGTTCAACTGCTGTATACTTGCAGATTGATTTTAACAGTTGAAATGATAATTGTTGACTGACTGGTTATGGATGCATTATTGATTCTTGAGCTGTCAATAAATAAAGTGTAGCAGGAGTCTCCGACTCAGAGCGGATGCCTGGAGTTGGAGATCTCCATCGCACTCCAATAATTGATGGTGAATGCAAGCCCACTTTAACTGTTCCAATATTTGCTGCCAGAGGAGAGAAGAGTAATTGGACTAAGCTGAACATTTCACAAAGCATTTCTTTATGTTTTTGACAATGTAAATGTAAATACAGGTATAAATCCCTTTTCCCTTCTGGTCATATATCTATCTCAAAGGAGGAGATGAACTGTAGATATTAGCGGAATTTTAAGATGTTACACTGCTGAGTGTAACATCTACTACTGATTGGGCAATATTGGCTGCAAATTCTATTCTGATTATCTCCTTGTGTGGAAATTTATTATCTTCTCTCTGTTTGCTATTGAAGTACACTGAACATCATAAAACATATTTCATTACTTATGCATGAGACTAGAATAGCACATCCAGGGAGAAAAAAACCTTTCTTTTGTTTTGAAGTTCATTATTCAGTAACCCTGAAGGTCCAGTCTCACCAGCATTTAAATAAGCAAATTTTCCCAGCAAAATCATTTTTGATAGATCATTGGACAAATCATTGGATTTGCTTGCTGAGGCAAAGTATACCTCTCTTGTAAATGGATGTCTCAAGCAGCGCCAGTTTGGGGTGTGGTAGAACCTTGGAGTCTACAGGGGGCTTCATCTCTTGCTGGATTCACTTGCACTTAAATATTGGTATCTGACCAGCCACAGTCTACGGTCAATAGGAACAGTGTTTGCTAAACACCACTAAAACAGAAATATTGAATGAACATTGATATTAGGTCATTTTTAGAAGAAAAAATGACAGTCCTTATCTAGGGACGTGGAGTGAATCACACAACATAGCCACATTTTTACTGTTTGAATTAGGTTTTCTTACTTTGGGTACAGACCTCTGGAAGTTACTTAGTTTCTACAACCACATATTTTGTGAAGACATGCAAATGAATTTCACTGTGCCACTTTCTGAACCAACAGAGCCTTTAAAGTATGGCAGATTTCATTTTTAGCACTTTCCCAACAAAGATGGAGTTATCTACAGTCTTGTGTCAGCTCTGATAAAGTCTGGTTACATTCATTTTCTTACTCTGCGGTTATCCTGAACATCTCATAAAAGTGAAAATACCTCTGCTGAAGAAGAGGAAGCTACTGTATTTAGCCTCCAGTCTTTGCTGAAATGATTCAACCGTGTCTGCTGTAGGTGTCAGAGCCAACCTGCCAGTGTCAGGTGGGTTACATTTCACAGGTTAACCTGATAACCCGCCAACAACCCTCTCAGGATTTGCTGTCACATTCAATTACCCCACCTGAGTGGCTGTGTGTTTGTATGTGAAAGTAAGACGGAGAGCGAGAGAAGACAAGACAGAGAGAGATTACATGGTCTTGAAAGGAAAGAGATTGATGGGCGCTTGGATGCTTGTGTGTCTGTTTGCTTGTCTGCTGTTTGCTTTCTGTGTGTATGAGTGCTTCTGCCTGCTTGTGTGCTAATTCATGTGCACCCATGCCTGCATGAGGCACATCCCAGCGGTGTGTAAAAATGCTGTCAGAAAGTTAATGTGATCTGCACTGGTGCCTTTGAAGTCGTTCGTGTCATCCTCCATCATGTCGTGATTCTTCATCTTTCAGCCGTCTGACCTGCACTGGCTTATGAAAACCAGCTTTCTATTGTATCAAACAATTACGTGTGGAAGACTGATCAGGACCACTTTTGATACTCTGTGACAGTGACGGATATCCACTTGCTAGAATAACCATGAGGTTGGTGACAAGGAATCTTTCCTAACCTTCACCTGAATATCTTTAATCTCAGTCATCATTGTTGTAGCTTTTGCTGCACCTAAACTCATAACTTTTATATTAGCTAAGATAATCTGTTTAAAGAGGAGACTAAATCCCAAACTGGACTGTACCGCGGTGTGTACATCCAGTCTACATGTAGGCCAGGTGCTTATTAAAGAATCACTGAACAGTTGCTTAAAACAGTAATAAGTTGACTGGGATAACAAATGCCCCAGGTCTAAAGCAAGGTGTAATCAAAGTGAAGTGATATTTCTTAATGTAACATATCTCCAATAACATATAAGCCACAACAATGAAGAAGGGACAGAGAAACAGCTTCCAGCCTTGGAAAGATTCAAGTGCATTAACTTTATTTTCATACCCTTAGTATATTATATCCAAAGAGATGGATGTTCCCTACAGTTTGGAGAGCTGTGATGAAATGAGTACAAACTACACTCTGGAATGATACTCAAATATTTCTGTATATGTTCTGTGAATAATGGCACAGACAGGTCCATCATTTCCCCAAAGTTACACGAACTACAATTGGTGCCATTGCCAAAATATCTAACCTTGTTAACAGGTTAGAAAATGCGTGTGTCATCAAGGTGTAACAGAATACTCCACTACACTAGAGAATGTCACCCAAAATTACTTGTTTTTAGCCATGCTAGCAGTGTGGCTCTAGGGTTGACATTGTTGGTTGGTCGGTTCTGTAACTTTGGTCCAGACAAAAATATCTTTTTGGTGGGTTTCCATGAAATGTTGTACAAACATTCATGATCCACAGAGGATGAATACTTTTAACTTTCTAACGTCTGTCTAATGTCTAATTCTTTGGTTTATGATGACTACATACCTGCAAAACTCAGCTGTACTTTGTGGTTACTCTTAAGAAGCAAATGTTAGCATGCTAACATGCTAACCTAAGATGGTGGTCATTGTAAACATGGCCATTGATTAGCAGCACCACTAAGTACAACCTCAAAGAGCCAATTGCGTGACTGTAGACTCTTAGTCTTGTTGTAGTATACATTCACCCTTAAATCCCAGACAAAACTTTTTGGGGTATGAAGCGTTCAGTAAGTGATTTTTAAAAAAAGATTTAACCAGGCTTCTGAACAATTTAATGAATGAGTTCTGGTTTGAAGTTTCTATTTCTGTGAATTTGTCCTTATGTTTAATTTGTAGCTCATGTCAGTTTTTCATCTTGTTTGAAATTTCATGTAAGGGCACCCAGGCACTCACATTAGACCAATCTGTCTAAATAAAGGTTGAATAAGTGAATATCGATGTAACTTCTTTCTTGTATTTAGCAACAACTATGTCCAAAGTTGCAACTAAACAAACTTTTCCAGCCTATTTCTAGATCTAGGTATCATTGCATCTTCACTATATTGAAAAAAAAGTTTGTGCTCTGCCCAAACTGCTATTGTTCATGACAGCTTGATGTCACTGCCATATTAGTACATTTTTGTGTGATAAGGAGCTAATGATTAGCTATGGGATTTATCCAAATTATCCAAGTGAAAAGGTAATCTTGTTTCTTCCTATTTATTTATCTTTTGAAACATCACTAAATTTAAGGAGGAGATCTGGTGTAGGATAATGTAAATAATCATATGTTCTGCCTGTGTGTGTGTGCCAATCTGCATTTGCATATCTGCATACTAGACATGCGATTTCTCCATATATTTGTCTTATTAATTTGAACCCTCCTCCATAAGGCTTTCGATAGGTGTTTTAACAGGCCTTTAAGACAACATAAAACAAATGTTTTCTCCTCCCTGTTTTCACAGCCAGGGAATTACAAAATGCACCATGACACTGACATATGCTGCTGATTTTCACTGCCTGGAAAATGGGGCTGTTATTGTTTTTCCATCGATCAAAGCATTATTGGCTGTAATTCATAAATCTGTATTCTGAAAAAAGAGAGCTAATCTGTCACTGTAGAACAGATGTAATGCTTTTGAAGACTTACACCCATTTCTAGGGCAGTGCGTGTGTGTGTGTGTGTGTGTGTGTCTCGCTGGAATGTCGCCACTAATTACTCAGAATAAATCCTTACTGAAAAAGTGTGACAAGATGCATAGTAATCTTCTGCAGTTGACTTGGTTAGTACTGATGGCATCATCATGGTGTTAAATGTTGATTTCTTTGTAGTTGTGATTATGAGGAGAGTGACGCAAATGTAAATGCACACAGACAGCTTTGTTAGGTTATAATACAGTATGTGACAAATAAGGTGCATCTGATGAATATACCATGCAAAACAGTCGTATTGTCTGAACTGTTTGAATCAATGTGTAAATGTGAGACAACCCACACTCCTCCCACAGTGCTCACACAAGTGACTTTCAGACTAAATTGCCTGTAAGTGTGAATGTGTTTGTATGGTTTGGCTATGGGTTAGCTTCGTGACAGACTTGTGCCTTGCCCAGGGTGTTTATGTACCTTTCTGTAGGGAAAGTTTCCAGCAACCTTGTTATGTCATTAAAATGGATCTTGATATGTGTAAAATAGAGAAGGAAAAAAACAAACTAACACATATCTAGCTAAAGATGCTTTTACACATTTAGTATTACACTTCAATAGGTGAGGGACCTGCAGGAGACACATTCCAGATTGCACACAGATATTCCTTCGAGCATGTGTCAAGCTCAAAAAAACCCCCACCAGATCGCTTTGTAATGCTAGCGGTGTGGCTCTAGTGACCAGTGGTCCATGTATTTCAATCAGGAGAGACTACATTATGAGTGGACAAACATTTTTATTGATATCTGCAAAATAAAGATGAGAAATCATGGTATAATGGTGTTATGGCCTAAGCTATGAGGGTGTCTAGGATACAGCCTGATGGAGAGGGAGAGAGAGAGAGAGAGAGAGAGAGAGAGACAAGTGCCCCCTTGAGATTCACATCGTGTTTTTTTTGTTGAAATGCCATAACAACTATTCGATGGATTGCATTGAAGTTTGGTACAGACATTCATGTTTTCCCAAGGATGAACTGTAAATTAGTTAGTTGAAAGGAAAATTATGAATTTGAGTGATCTCTCAACATTTCATCAATCTGTCCAACACAATTTGGTTTACGACCAAATACCTCCAAAACTAATTACATTATCATTACTCTTAGACGTACTTAGTAAATGTTAGCTTTCTGTCACGCTAAACAAAGATGATAAACATGGTAAACATTGTACCTGTTTAACATGCTGTTCATATGGTTGCATATAGTTCAAAGAACCTCTCTGCCAAAGTACAGCCTAACAGAGCCACTAGCATGTAGCTGTAGTCTCGTCACCTTGATGTTAGACTCAAACATGCCCAATAAATGCCCCCATCTTTCAAATTCCACATCCCCAGTTTGTAACTCAGGATTCACATAAAAAACTCTAGGCCAAAAATCAGACACTTTCTCAGACTTGACAAAACTACACAGAAGACATTATTTTCAAAGACAGATGCTCTGAGATAATTCCCATGACTAGTAAACAGATATTGATGTATAAAATCCCCTTTCAGGCATCATGCAAGAATAAGAAAAAAACGTGCAATTGTGGAAAATATTACTGCAATTTCCTTTTTGATAGAACAAAGTGCTTTGCATAGCACTGAGACTGTGCAGTGCATTCTCAGCTCTCTGAATAAAATTAATAGCACAACAAAAAAGAGCAAAAAGATAACAGGTTTGGCCTACCGAGCCAGATGCTCAATATGCATGTGCTGACAAGGTCCTGTAGCATACCAGAGACAGTATTTAGACTGACGGATGGATCTGATGGTGTTCGACTGGATGACCTCTGTTTTCAATCAGTGCAGCGACCAAAGCCGAGTGGGGCCAGCAGGAGATCTAAGCAACAGAAGAACTGCAGTGGGACCAAAGTTCAAAAGAGTAATTTCAGCTCTATTTCCACCAAAAAAAGGAAATCCAACTTATCTCTTCTTCTGTTAGGTGACCCATCACCTCCAAACCCTAACAGTGTTATGAGGGATCAAAAAATCCAACATACTGGAGGACAATAAGAGAAAAAACTACAAATTATTTTAGTGCCTTTTCAACAAGAATGTCAACTTACCATATCAAGAGACTGATTTAGGATATGGGAATAGAAGGAAATAGGAATTAGGTATGAGCACTCCAGTTGGAAGTTCACTGGGGATGTGTATGTGTGTGTGTGTGTGTGTGTGTGTGTGTGTGTGTGTGTGTGTGCTGGCCATCTGATTGACTCTTTCGCCCACCTACCTTACTATCAAATAACATAATTTTAATCTGCGGGGCTTTTACCAAGCACCTGAAATATAAATTATCCAGGTGTGGGTATGTGTGTGTTGCCATAGTGACAGATGTGCGTATTGGAGCAGAACTGAAAAGGATCCACGCTGTAATTTGAGGCAGTGACATCTTGTATCAGGCCTCTGCTATTGGCAATTGATGAGCTTTTACAATATTGTGGATATACAAAAATCACAAGGTTGAATCTATCTGAAGGTCCCTGTAAAGGTACATGTCTGCCTCAGAGGAAGAAGTTAAAATAATCTGTCCAAGCTTCAGAACTAATGATACACGTCAACAAACATAACAATCTTCCATCCAGCCTGGAAACATACGCTGAATCAGAGAAGGAAAAGGATTTCTGTTTGAGCCTCCGTCTCAAAGACACACTGATGCTGCATCTTTCTGATTCAGTATTCTGCTGAGTAACTTTGTTTTGGATGAGGTTACAGTAAACTGTAAATTCACCCACGCAGTCACGCATAGTCAGGCATAAACAAGGTAGAGATGGAGGGAATAAAAGAAAAGTAGCCAATCACGTAGCTCTGGAGCCGCATACAGCCCACTTCTCATCTGCAAGAAGGACCACCCAGCACTGATTAGCAGTTGTGCCTGGCAGTCACAGTCATCTCCAATTGCTTTGACTCACTTTTCACAGCAGTGTGCAAATGTGCAAACATCAGATAAATACTATACTCCTAATTTTGGCTCCTCAATAACGCACAAAATTAAATCAAATGAAAAAGTGAATCATGCATCAAGTTAACATCATAACTGTATGTCCATCATTTAAATGCAATCTTTGTTGCATAAAATAGGAAAAGACTGTCAATATTTCACATTTGTTTTATTGTTCCTACTAACAAGGCTGCCTGTAAAGACAAAGCCTTATGTAGTTTTTTCCCGCTCTGCAATTGAATTTTATTGTTGTCCAAAAACTAAACATGCACAATGCAATGCTTATTCCGCGATGCTTCTTCAGACTTCAAGAAGACTGCTAGCTCATATTAACATATACACACACACACCTCATTGCCACTGCAAATACTTTATGAAGAAGGAAATCCATTTAACAGGTTTATTAGGTCTCAAGTATACACACAACGGCCCTCATTTATCAAATGAACATATGAAAACTGGGTTTTCATATTTGATGTTGACATTTGATATGCCGATGCTGCCAGAAGAGCCTGTGCCCAGAGAGCCGTGACCAAAACAGCCTCAACTGGGGGCTATAAGAAGCAGACAGGACCTGATTCATCGCTTCTCAGATGAAGTATACCTTAACCCTTAAACTACAATTATGTTTGAACATTATGCTTTTCAATAGAGAAAAGACAGTACAATATCTGGGGAAACATTTTATCTGGTGGTGCACGTTTATGTTTCTTTCTTTGAATGCGCTGTTAACAGCTACGTGTGTGATTAATCATTGCTGATAACTGACAAATTTCGACTTGGTATTCCAGGACCTGTGCTGTTACAGTTGAGGGTTGTGGTGGGCCATCATGGAGAGTGTGGGACGCAGTTGCCTGGTTCAGCGAGGCCGATGAACCAGATGAGCTATTCGCTCCTCAGTCTGGGTCAGTCTCAGGTTCCTGCAGTACGTGTGCTGCTGCTACCTCAGGGCAACCACCTCAAGGGCAGATGTTCCTCTTATTGGTCATGTTCTGCTCCCATATTTACCTGGAGAAATACCAAAATATGTGTAATTGCAGCAAAATGTATCTCATGTCATTATGTGAGGACAGCCACTGAAAAACACAACCCTCCATTGATTATTTGGATAGTGTGTGCCTTAACCTAAGTAACTTAACCCTACAGGATCTTGATAGCAGATGCTGTAGGGTTAACAGATATGTACTGATGCGGTCTATGGGGACAAAGCAGCATTAAATCACACGGCAAGAGCTCAAAATGCGTTGACCTAGCATGTGAAAGTTCCTGAAAAGTAGCACGCTATATACATTTACATCTATCTCATTTGGCAGATGCTTTTATCCAAAGCGACTTACATTTGAGGAACAACATACAAGCAATAAATACTAGAAAGAGCTAATAGCACGTGTGGCATCAATTGGGTAAAGGGGAGTAAGTAAGAGTTAACAAAAATCAATCAGTTGCAATCAATACAAGAGAATTGTAAAGGTATAGAAGAAGAAGGGCACAGGAAGTGCACGTTAGAGGTTATATATTTTAAAAGAGAAAGTGTTCTCGGAAGAGATGAGTTTTCAAGAGCTCCTTGAAATTAGAGAGGGACGCTCCTGCTCTGATGGCATGTGGTAGCTTGTTACACCATCGTGGTGTCACAGATGAGAACAGCCGGGACTGAAAATGCTTTGTGTGAAGGGTTGGCAAAGACAGGGGGCATTTGTTTGAGAAGCGCAAAGGCTGAGAAGGAACATAGGCTTGTACGGAGTTTAGGTATATGTGTGCAGACCCAGCAGTCTCTCTGTATGCAATCATTGGTGACTTGAATTTGATTTGGGACGCCATGGGTAGCCAGTGGAGGTCACTGAGTAATGGAGTGACATGAGTCCTTTTTTGCTCATCAAAAACAAGACACGCTGCTGTGTTTTGAACCATTTGAAGGGGTTTCACTGCACAAGGTGTAAGACCGCCTAGGAGGGCATTGGAATAGTCGAGGCAAGAGATAATCATGGCCTATACCAGAAGCTGGTACGCCATCCCATGAAATCATGGTGCTGAGAGAGCACTGAAGGGAGGCATGTTTGGCACTTGAGTTCAAATATCAACCATTCTGCAAAAACACTTTAATCATGTCAGTGGAAGAGAACAAAATCCACATTTTTAGGAAGTTTTCTTTCAAATTATCAACCCAGGATAAAGATTTGGACAGAAGTACCATGTTGAACAAATTCAAAATGAATTGTTTTAGCATTTGATATATAACCATAACACATGGTCTGGGAAATTTAATAGCATCATCATACAGTCTGAGTAGCTTTACAATCATAATATTTTGGTGTTCATGTTGTTCCCCAGCGTCATTGTAATTCCCATACAGAGCTACTGTGCTTGGCGGTTATTTAGGACAGGGTCTACGCCAATTTAAGATTCCTTACTAAATTCTTCAGTTAGGAAACATGTTTTTGAAATACTAAAAATCCTTATGATTTCAGACTTAGGAAGTGTTTGTAATGTGGCCCCTGTATGTGTGTCTAGTACATAGATAGTATAAGAAGTGGATGTAGTCATTGTGATGTCACCGGTTGGTTTGTGGACTGCTGATTTTTTTTTGCAACCAGCGGTATGAGTCACTTTAGCGGGACTGACAGCTCGTCATGGTAACAACTTGTCAATTACAGATAGTCCCACCCTGAAGTACACTCTACTTTATGGTCTATTTTCCTCTCTAAACAGGACCATAACTTACTGAATGAACATCAGCTGTATTAAAGACTTGACACTAGCAACTGAGACCATAAACTCTTTATGAAAGTGTTTACTGAGGTAATAAATCATGTGAGAAGTAGGTCATTTTAACATTCTTCTTTTTGCAACCAGAGGAGTTGCCCTCTGCTGGCCGTTCGATAGAAGGCAGGTTTAAGGGACTTCTGCGTTCACTTCGCTTCTCAGACCGGAAGCTTCACGCTTGGTCTAGTATAAAGCATTTAAAGATTACCGTAATATGAGTTGTGTGGATTGTTAGAAATTGTCATGTTATTTAGGAATTTAAAAAATAAAATGTAAAAAACACTATTTTGTATAAGTAGCACAGTGTACCTGTAGCTCATTTTGTTTTGAGTCAACAAGTCTTTGACGCTCAGTAAGGCTGATCAGATAGCAGTTAGGGTACTAACTGGCATTCACATTTCACTGCCTGCAGAGACGGGCACTTCATCTTCCACTAATGCCATCTGCGAGCACTGGCATCTTGCCCAGAGCAGGACAGACGAGTGGTGAGGGGCCCTGATGTGTGTATGTGTGTGTGTGTGTGAGATGGAGAGTGAGAGTGAGTGAATGGCTGATAAAATTAGTAAGCAGGTAAGTGAGTTGAGTTAATGAGGGCATGTTCGTATATTATAGCATTTGCTTTTAGATCCCAGGAGGCACCAAATAACAGCCAGTTTCCTCTTCTACACACACTGTTGGGCAGTTTGTTGGGAGCTGAGAATGTATTTCAAACCATCTACAGGAAATAACTGCACAGTGCATAAGTTTACAGCTATGAGGGGATGTTGACATTTCTTGTTGGCCAGCAATTCCTAAAAAGAGCAGAGTGAAACAAAATAAACAAAATGCAGTCAGGACTGATGATTATATTTAACTTCTCCCTCGCGTATACCTGTCGTGGTTTAATTTGCTTCATCCTTCCCTTCTCCTTCATATGCACCCATTTCTTCATCACCTTCCTGTCACTGCTAATATGCCATTCTTAACCTGTCCGCTAGTCACCTGCCTACTCAGCTGCACTCTGTTACTAATTAGTCTCAGTTTATATAGTAAACTGACACTCACTGAGCTCTGCTGAATTATAGTTTTTTTCTAAATCTATTTGTCTTTACTTTGCTGACTCTTATCCTACCTTTTGACCAATTTGCATTGTCCTCTGAGTCTTAATGGCGACAATTAATAATAATTAATAAAATAGTTAATCAAGAACGCAAGTTGTTAATCACAGCAATGAGTACTGTCAGTCTAGTTCTCCCCCTTTCATCAAAATCTCTAACTTGGTGGGGTGTCAAGTCTTTAAATATCTGTCCAGAAGACAGTCTATCTGCCTGTCCATGTGAATTGTGTTTACAAGCCCTGATTCATGGTGTGAAACTAAATCAACCAAAATCAAAAGAGCAAAGTCAAATTTCACAATTTAACCAAAGAATTTTCTACTGTGTTATGTGGTTTGTGGCTTAATTTATATCCTTTGTGATTCTTAAATGTGACACTTTTGTGCATTTTAAAGCTGCTGCCATCTTTTTTATATAAACAATGGATCAAATTACTATGTGCAATGTGGAAGGTGTTACTTGTAGTGATTAACTGACAGACAGGGACGTCTGACAGGGACAGATTGAAAGTCATGGGGGGCTTAGCCCCCATGGTATCCATAACTTGCGCTTGCAAAATCTTTCCACTCACATCTTTTGTTACTGTATTAGAGCTACACTTATGTCAACAACCAGTGAAGAAGCCAAGATGTTGAACAAAAGCTACTGTAATGTTAGCTTTCAGACAAACCAAAGCTGCATGGGGAGAATTTTTATAGTCCAGACTGAGTTCTTCTGTAGACTGTGACTTAAATGCTCTCCAGCCGTTCATGTAAATGTGTGATAAAGTAATACCATATCTAATTTCTCTCTCTTAGATAAGTTGCAGATCCAAAGAAGGCTATTTAATTACACTAGTTACTGTTACTGCACTGTAGATTGGTCCAATCAGAATGTGATTTTGCTCTTTAGTTTGGTTGCATACAAACAAACATATGTAAGCTGTTGATAAGGATCCTATTTAAAGTGGTCACTGTTAACTGATGGTGAAAGGAATAAAATATTTAGAGTGATGAATACTGTATGTATGTATGTGTGGATGTATGTATGATTACTTTTATTTTATTATATTTTCATGTGTGTTTATCTTGGGTATATGCTCATATATAGCCTGGTCTACATTTAGGCAACATCTACATGTCTATTTAATTTATTATTTGCATTGTCTGCACTGTAAAAAAATCTGAATCTAATGATTATTATTATTATTTGGGGGGGGGCTTAGGACCATGTTAGGGTTGTTAGGGGAATGTTAGGGTAGCTTCAGTAGTATAATTATCTGTTTTTTGCAAAAATTCTCTGATAAACCCAACGTACTCAAACTGCCCAGTACCAAATGGAAGACCGACTAAGCTAGCATTCGGCTGGTGAACACAGTGGAGCATTTATTGGCTAAGATGTCAGATATTTCCGCTGAGAAATTGGTAGAGATCAAAACAGAGTTTAAAGGAGAGTGATTGTTGGACACAGATTTACTAAATGGCCAAAAACATGACTCCAAATGAATGCTAATGTTGCTCTGCAAACAATAGGCAACTGTTTGGCAACATTATCACTATATTAGCTTTATGTTTTTGTGACAATTAGACATAATTCAGTCAATACAGGAAAAGAGTAATTTTTCCATTTTTGGTTTCTGAATCCAAAACAAAAAACAGCTAAACGGTCATAACACTATGCGGTACTAATATTATACCAGAGTAATGTTAGAAAAAAAAATCAATCAATAAATACATAAACCTGGACCAAGGGAAATTAGTTTATTACAGTGATTTAATATCTTGCTTGTCCACACACTTCAACAGTCACGTTTAATGAGAGCATTGTTTGGGGCAATACAGTTGGTAATATAGGTTAACCTAAGAACTTATTGTGAGTTGTTACTGTTAGGGCTATATTTTTAATATTAAATTCATATTTAATGTGGTTTCCACCATAATGGGTCAAGCTGTTCTATCAGCAGATTTAAATGACTGCCTGGTTTGTGTCTTTGGTAATGGTTTTGAATCCAGGTTCCTGATGCACATGTATTTATTGTTGTTGATTTAATTTGATTTTGATATTTATGTCTTATTTGCAATCTAGTTATCATCTTCATCATTCGCCCTCAGCCCAGAGTTAAACCTGCATGCCCTTTTGTTCTAATGTGGTTCTGACACTGCTGTCAACTTCTTAGCAGCTCTGACAACAAACTCACATCAGAAATGTCATAATGTAGGCCATCTGGCCAAAAGAATGATTTACCACTATGCTTGTATATTGTGTGAATCTTTCTTCTCCTTACACATTCCAGTGTGTATAATATACAACACTTATTCAACATATAGCACATACATACTTTCAGTGGCATTGAATCTATGGCTGCAGAACACTGACTGTGAAGCCATAAGGAAGGAACAAGGGCCTCAAAAGAATGTCCAAAAACGTAATTACATTTTTAAAAACAGGCAGTCACTGGTGAGTATATCTTCTCAGGGCGTCAGTCAGGTCTGCAAGGCCATATTTAAAGTGTTCTGGCTGATATTGTACAACAGTATGCTCACAAACACAAACACAAAACAAAGTTAGAAAGCAAAAAAGGTTACTTTGACTTTTTAGTTGAACTTTGACCTTTCACCAAACCCATCATTCAATTGTTCACTATTGTCATTGGTTTCCTAATGTCATCTTCAGTACTTGCACAAATTTGGTAACAGTTTAGTGCACTAACCTGCCAGAGCAGTTCCTCCCTCCATGAATTAGTGTTAAACAGGTATAAAAATGTGTTAACAACATTCAGGCATTCACAGGGGGGAAAACTGCTGGGCCTCAACAAGTGCCCATTGATGATCAGGATAATACTGGGTGGTCGGCATTTGCAGAGAGGAAGCTTTCACTCTTTCAGTAACAGGTGTGGAGTATGTGGTCTACACTTTGAGGGACACGATAAGAAATTAATGAAGCCACATGCCAACGTAGTTTTTGTTGCTTTTAAACTTTAATAGTTTTTTTTGTTTGAAATTAATTTTTGTTTGAATGAATTTGAGTTTAAGAGTCTGATAGCTTGGGGGCGGAAAGCTGCTCTGCAGTTTGGTGGTGTGGCAGCAGAAACTTCTATATCTCTTTCCAGACAGCAGCAGGGCGAACAGGCTGAGGCTGAGGTGGGTACTCTCCTTCAGTATCCTTTGGGCTCTGCGCAGGAACCTAACATCACCGATACCACTAATGCTCAGGAGATGGGTATCAATGACTACGTGTACATGCAGCCAGTAACCCGTTCAAAACCGGGATATTAGCAATAACCCGGTCGCGCATGGCCATGTAAACACCGGCAAAAACCTGGATATGCTCATAACCCGGTTTTTAAAAACCCGGTTATTACCCCTGGGGTACCCCTTTTCTAACCCGAATATTTCGTCATGTAAACGCGTATCGGGATATCCCCATCAAAAGGAACATTGATTTGTGTTCTGCGCATGCTCTATTCGCAAGGGAATCTTGATCTTTTGAGTAAAGGAACTTCTTGTATGCCAAACCCGCGTGCAGTATACCGGAAGTAAACGAGGTAAACATGGCGAGGCGCAACACAGCACCGTACTTCTGGGCGAGGAGGAAACCAATTTTTTAATTCATGTTGTCAAAAACATGAATATAATGTCTTTGTTGACGGCAGAAAGTACAGAGATACTGACATTTACATTTAGAATCGAAATGACGCATATTAGCGTCCTAAGGTTGTCCGTACGTCCAGACGTTAACCGTGCGTCGCCGTTTACATCGGGGTATTGCCAATTGATTACAAATTCCATGTATACAGGAGAAACTCTCTCTGCTCACGCATGTAAACAGGTTATCCCGAATGTTTCAGAAACCCGAATCGTGACCTTAACCCGACCATAACCCGAATATTGACAGCATGTAAACGTAGTCAGTGATCTTCTGAGCAGTTTTAATCACCCGCTGCAGAGCCCTCCAGTATTTGGCCGTGCTCATCCCATGCCAGTTTGTGATGTTTCCAGTCAGGTTGCTTTCTATTGCTCCATTGTAAAAGCTGACAACATCTTTGCACAGGAATTTGGCCTTCTTAAGCTTCCACAATAAATATAGTCATTTCTGAGCTTTCTTCACCAGCGTGAAGATGTGAGACAACCATGTCAGGTTCTCAGTGAAGCTGGTTCCCACGAACCTGAAACTGTTCACCTGCCTCAGCACCACTGATGTAGAAAGGAGTGTGTGTGTCTTTATCTCCTTTATAATGAAATCAACAATCAGCTCCTTAGTTTTTCTGAGCAGTAGGTTGTTCTCTGAGCACCACTCTGCAAGATTATCAGTTTCCTCCCGACATGAAGACTCATCATTGTTTGTAATCCGGCTGATGATGGTGGTGTCATCCGCAAACTTCACAACAGAGTTCTTTTCATGTTGGGGGATACAGTTGTGGGTGTACAGCGTGAACAGGAGGGGGCTGAGCACACAGCCTTGGGGGGCTCCGGTGCTGAGCACCCAAGTGGAGAAGGTGTGTCCGCCAATTCAAACTACCGGGGGTCTGTTTGTGAGGAAGTCCAAAATCCAGTTGCAGAGTGTTGTATTTAAACCCAGAGTGTTGAGTTTGCTGATCAGTTTCATGGGGGAGATTTTTTTGAATGCTAAGCTGAAATCCACCAACAGCATTACGATGTAAGTGTTGTTTTTCTCAAAGTGTGTGAGGGCTGAATGGAGGGCAGTGGAGATAGCATCATCTGTGGATCTGAAAACTGAGGCAGGCTGGGACGTTGTTCTTTATGTGCTGAAGAACAGTTTCTCAAAGCACTTCATCAGAGTGGGGGTGAGAGCCACAGGGTGGTAGTCGTTCAGACTAGACACTGCAGAATTTTTAGGTACAGGAACGACGGCGGCTGTCTTTAAGCAGCTGGGAACCCTCTCCTGAGACAGTGATGCATTGAAAATTTCAGTAACAACATCAACTAGCTGATTGGCACAGATTTTTAGTACAGGAATGTTATCAGGCCCAGCTGATTAATCAAATTCACTCTCAGCAGGACTCTTCTCACATCTGCTGTGGATACTGACAGCGGCCGATGTTCTGGAGGTAGACTTTACTGCTGAGATCAAAAACGAGCATAAAAGGTGTTAAGTTCATCTGTAATGTAGCCTCACACATGATGGGGGAGCTCCAGCTTTACAGCATGTAATGTTTTTGATGGCCTGCCACATATCTTTGGTGTTGTTGGAGTTGAGGTCTCTCTCCAGTCTCTGGTGATGTCTCTGCTTTGCCTCCTTGATGCCAGCTTTTAGTCTCGCTCTGGTGGTGCTGTAAGCTTCTTTATTACCCGACCGAAAAGCAGCTTTTTCGGCTCTGGACTGAGCCCCACCCCTCCATTCATCCAGGCCTTCTGATTCGGGAATGATTTTAGCGTTTTAGTGATCAACACATCAACACGTGCTGATGTGTGAGGTCACTGATGATGTACTGTATATTCCTCAAAGTTGATGTGGCTCTCCTGGGTGGCGGCTTCTCTGAACACAGTGGCCTTTTATTGTAGCCAGCCTAAGGCACCCCTGTGCAATACCCATGCTGTCTGATCAGCATCTAGCTACCACACCTGTGAGGTGGATGGATTATCTCAGCAAAGGAGAAGTGCTCACTAACACAGATTTTGACACATTTGTGGACAATATTTG
Organism: Lepomis macrochirus; assembly: GCA_024633595.2. Classification (NCBI taxonomy): domain Eukaryota; kingdom Metazoa; phylum Chordata; class Actinopteri; order Centrarchiformes; family Centrarchidae; genus Lepomis; species Lepomis macrochirus. Next base: position 20,727,493 of record JALXJV020000023.1, on the reverse strand, counting down.
AGAGAAATAGGCCTTTAGTGTACATAGAGTTTAGTGTCTTTAGTGTCTTAGATCTTTGATCTTCAGCTCATGGTGACTGAGGTCAAAAACAAAAGTGTTGTTCAGTGTATGTTACTGTAAACTAGTGTGTTTTCTCTTTTGAAAAAAGCATCCAAGTAAATTCACAGCAAACAATGAGGGACAAAATAGGCATACATCTAACATCATAGCTTGAATACACTCATACATCAGATAAGACAGTAGACTCACGACACAGGGAAGGATCTCATTCATCAGTCAGTTAATTATTGAATTAATGCAACTGACTGACCTTATGAATAATAACTCAATAGGAGTAACAAAAGGCCTGTATTTAAACTGAAGATCAAGAGGATACATTTGAAATCTTTGTTCAAAGCATAACTAGGGCCTTGATGACCATGATGAAAAAGATGAAGATGTCAGTGTCATATGGCTTTGCCTCAGGAAAGTGGGTGAGAATGACATGCTTGAAGGTGTCAAAATGAGCTGTTACACATAAATCCCAAGAAATACCATCGAACTCTGTTGTTGTGACTCTCGTCAAAGCAGTTTTATTTCCCCTCACCATACTGTTATTGTGAACTCCGGACTTTCTTTTAACTGTAATATCAAGTGAAGCTAACTATTAGGTCCTATTTTAACAGAGGGCATGAGGAGGCAGCAGGAGCAGCATTATGCTTCTCATTATCACTGGATCCAACTGCACTTTTACCTCAGGCTACTGGGAAAGCTCATTAAAACAGGCCAACAATGGAGTCTCATCCTGACTCTCTCACACCAAACAGGATCTCAGAAATTTCTCTGTCAGACTCAATGTGGAATGTCACTGCCATTTTTTCCAGATTCTTGTACAAGTTGTTGCTGTTGTCATGGCAGGTGGTAATATTGAGCTTCCACTTGGTAACTACTGGGTGCGCCAGTCCTCATACCGTTTTAAAAAGAAAAAAACACTCCCCACTGATAATCCTTTATTGCTTGGGCACTCTTTTATTTCTTTACACCCTAACTTCTGTTGCCATTTTTCACAGAAATTATTTAACCTGACTATTTTGACTTTTCTACCATAAATTCACCACTGATTGCAAAAAGTAAATATTCAAGCTCTCCTACAGATAAAGTATTAGAGTTAAAGGGTCAATCCACCTAAATTGCAAAAACATAGATTTTCCCTCTCAGCCCTAGCAGTCCTTCACGCTAGCATCCACTACCCCCCCTTTTTTACCCTCCCTCGCACCCTCACCAGTCTCTTCTTCACTCAGGCAGTTGATTCTATCAGGTGCTTTCATTGACTTTGCTCTCCTTCCTGCCTCCATACGTCCTGCTGCTGGGCCAAGGGAGCTCTCTTCACCGCTCGGTTCCGCCCAGCTCGATTAGCTTCTTCTCACTCAAGAGAATTACAGTCGTCGAGTTTGCATTTGCCTTTTTCCCTCTGTCGTGGCTCCTTCTCATTCCATAGAATTACAGGCGTCGAGTTTGCTTGCTTTTCCCTCTGTCGTGACACAATGGACGACTATCGACTATCTTCTCACCTCGGATTCAGCTCACGGTCCAGCAGCACCGGGGTCTACATACCACGCCCATCTTGCTTCCCAGGCTACATGCCGTTTCCACCTCCAGCAATTAAACCTTAGGAGTCTGTGCTATTCTATACTTTTACGTTGCCTTCATATAGCTACCACGTTAAACACGTTTGCTCGATCCAGCACATCGAATGGAGCAATGCAACTGCAAACATGAATATAAAGGTAAAATTCAGATATCACACTTGACCTGACCACACTGGCACTATTTCAGACTCCAGGGGGTTAATCAGGGCACCTTGGGTCACCCAGGCATCCTCCACCGCTGTCATGCCAGTACCTCCGCTGCCCCCTCTCACATGAGGGCCAACACCAGAACCTGCACCAGAACCTGCAACCCCCACGACCCCACCCGGCACGGTCATGGCCGTGCAGATATCCCAGACCACGTCTATCGACACCTTAAATGCGCTGAAGACAGTTCAGTCGCTAGTTCGTTCACCTCCACTCCTGGTTCCAGCCAGACATCGAGACTATCCCAGATCAGAATCAGAAGGAGCTTTTTTTTTGCCTAGTAGTGTTACACATCCGAGGATCTCTTGCCGATAAGGTGCTACGTGTAGGTGTGGTAGTGTGATGTTGTTGCGCTATGGTGTGGACAGGGCTCTGTACGTTTTGGTACATATTGTAACTTGGGGTTTTATTTTGAAGGGTGCAGTTAACATTTCTGTTTTGATGTTTTTATTTATTTATTTATTTATTTGTTTATTTATTTATGTTATTTTTCTTTATTTCTTTCACAAATGTGTTTACGTTCCTAATGGTCTCTATGTGACGGGGATATTTCTTTCCTAAGAGGAAATATTAAGAATTTTGCCATGGAAAATATAGTGGACACTTTATTTTGTTAACTTCACTTACCGCACTTCGGCGGACGTCTCTTCCTCTTGCTTCGGGGACGTTCTCTGGGAAGGTATGCTGTCTTATCGCTCCTTTTTATATATGTTTTATTTGGTTGTAAATAATGAAGTTAAGGCACTAAAATCACTTTTAAAATGTTCTTGTTTACATTGTTATGTTTTGGGAGTTAATTTTACTAGCTTGCATGTCTAAACTTGCTGAGGAAGGAGAAGTTTAACCATGAACATGTGCGTGTGTGTCGGGAATTTTTTTTTGTGATTTGCTCCGATAAAGTGTGCTTTGGAGAGTGATGCTTACTAGCATGAAGCATTTAGTGATTTTATTCATGATGTTACGCAGGAGCTGAGAGCATGTGTGCATGAGAAACTCTGTGAATGTTTTGTTTCTCCACAATTACAGGTATGTAAGTTTAAGGCATGGTTCATGTTCATTCTGATTTTTCTGATAGAAGAAGTGAAGAGACATGATGAGCTAATTTAACTATGTCAATTGTATTTTATGTATTTTATGAATGTTCTTTTTGTAATGTTATAAATTCTCTTTCTTCGGGGACGTTCTCTGGGAAGGAGCTGAGAGCATGTGTGCATGAGAAACTCTGTGAATGTTTTGTTTCTCCACAATTACAGACCTGTTGATGCTGTCATGGTGGCTAGTGAATAAATTGCTCCAAGAGAATTCCGAGACGTGTGTTCTGGCTTACTAAACTACACAACGCAGAGTCAGACCCACTACATAGGCAACATTACAGCTGTCATAAATATCTGTAGAGATACACATGCAGAACGAACACCTTCCTCCTTTTCCAACCCACCGCACCAGCCATCAGCATGAGCACCAGGACTCACCAAGGCACAGATTCATCTCTCTTACCCCCTGACACCACTATGCCAAGCACTGATAGCCCCATCCTCAGTCCCATATTACAAGAACCCTGCAACCCACCCACGCGACACCAACCTCAGCCTTCTTGCCAGCCAATGCTCGTTTGTCCAGTCCGTCATTACCAGCATTCCCTGGCGTTGTCCATACAACCAGTATGGTTGTATGGACAACGGTACAGTCTACTTTATTCAGTCTTCAAAACATTTCTTTCCATACAACCACGTTACAATAACAGCAAGCTTCCAAAACATTGGAACATTGAGGAAAAAAATAAATAAATAAATAAAAAAGTCAATATCCCTACGACCAAAAGCACTCCCATGCTTACAGACCACAGCTTGAGAACAGAACATCCTACAGGGATCTAAATGGGCTCTTTTTCTTCGCATCGAAAAAACAAATCGATCGTTATCTCGCATGTCTGCGAAGCTTACAGGTTGCCAGCAGAGGCCGATAAAGCCACTTCTGCCAAAGCAAACGCTTCTTCTCTACTTCAATCTGACGACAGAAACAAACTTTCAGCTAAGCTGACCTCACTAAGATGGGGGCCCGCCAGATGGTCCCGGTTGACACAAGGTCCACCATTTTGGACGGAATACAGCCAGAACAGCGAAATCGGGTAGGTCCAGTACCAAGAGGCTAATCCACTTCCTTTCAAGCCTTCTTCCCAAGCTCACATTTCTCCGTACATCCCAACCTATCTCCCCTGTCGCACTGCTATACCGAGCAGCATTTCTCTCTCCCCATCGGACACCTATAACTCCCCCATCCGCATCATCCCACAAGGAGATCCGTTCTTTCCCACTTACCGCTACTATCCGCTGCAGCGCAGTCCGTCCACGATCACACGATACCCATAGCACTGGTTAAACAAGCAATCACGACACGACTCCCTGGTGCCAGGGTGCTGTGTGTGCCAGGATGGTCCAGCCATCCTGGCACACACAGACGACTACACACTACATTACCAGACCGCCCTGGAACGCCCACTTTCACCACTGAATCAGGCAGAGCCATCTCTCACTCCTGGTCACCATCTCTGGCTATCCCATAATTCAAGATTCTTCGGACCTGTACCACTGATCACTCATTACATATCAGGCACGAGACCGCACTGCCGAATTCTCATCTGTCTCTCTTCCCACGCCTACCATAGCTACGTCCGCAACAACCATACAGACTGTCTTTGAACCAATTTCCGTTCAATCCATCATTCCTTTGGGGGTTGTGGGATTATACATTCATCAAGGGGTTCGTTTGCTCTTTAGTATACTTAGAAGTGTGATTTGCTTATGATTGACGTAGTGATAAGATATGAACAAAACGTCTAGCATCATATTAATCAGTATATAATTAACAATAGAGCTTGTGCAGAAAACAGGAACCGCACCTTTCATCCAGTAAACTCTGCAGCATACAGAGCATCTCACACTCATACATCACCTCACAGACACACACAGACGATATACTTCCCCTACCCCCATCCTCACACACACCATGCCCTTTACACTGTCCAGACTCCATGCACACCTAGGTCATAGGTCAGACATAAGATTTACATCTTTACCAGACATGCCTAAATAAGGCCAAAGGAAGATGTGCAGCTGGGTGCGGTTTCCATTATTTAGTTGTTGCTTAGCAGGAAGACCTCAGACTCTTGTGGGGAACCTCAGACTTGTGAGGAGGATAGCAGAGTCTCCAGATATATATCTGCTTTCTGAGCTCAATAAAATATTGTGGGAATCCGATAACTGATCTCTTCTGATCCTTCTCATCAATGGACTTCAACAGGTGTATCAAGATGCTGATCAGACAGGGTCGGCGTACTTCAACAGGGTTCATAAGACCAAGCTCCTTATGAAGACGAGCCCTCACCCTGAGTCTCGACCCCTCGGGTTCCTAGCCGCTCCGGCCACCGAACCCTAAGCAACCCGCTCGACCCCTTCATCCCTCTTCTCTGGACCCCTTCATCCCTCTTCTCTGGACCCCTTCATCCCTCTCCCCTCGACCCCTTTTCATCCCTCCCCTCTCGACCCCTCCTTCCATAACTATTCTAACATTGCCGTGGTCCTTGTTAGTGAAGTGTAGATTATCTAAACATACAGGCATAGGAAAACGGAGACCAGGCAATAGTGTGATTCCAACTTTGTGCAGCCGGAGAAAAGCAACTGTGGTCGCCGGACTCAGCGCCTGCAGCCGCCTTGCTCCCGCAAGGTTTTAATTTCATGTGACAAGGAGACATTTTGCATGCAACTGTAAGTCAGACACAATTTCTAACCAGCATGTCTTATTTTAAGTCCAGCATGCATCTCGTTACGTCAGTGCTGCGCAATGCCGCATGAAGTCAAAGGCACCTGTCGGCTGCTCCTTTTTTGGCACATTGTCGACACATGCTGGACTAAACCAGTAAAACTGGCAATAGCTAATGGTATTGGCAATGTAGTATGCCCTACGAGGCTACTGAGCAATGGTTAGATGTATACAGGAAGAGGTTAAGAAAAGTCAGGACATATGTGTGTACCTGATATTCATAACACAAATAATACACATAATTTAATACTCTATTTCATAAAAAAATTAATAAAGTAGCTAAAAGTCTCTGATTCTCAATCCTCAATCAACCTCCCTTTGTTGGTTATGATTGGCTACTCAGCCAAACAATCTTTAATCCCATTGTTTTATTGGTTTAAAGGCACTGTCTTCTGTTCCCTCTCTAGCAGGAAGCTAGTGGTGAATTAGCGTGTATTGCGCAGCATGGGCGCTTTTCAAAGATAGACCCATTTTTGCAGTTAATTTCATACTGTATAACTTCATTTGAGGTGGAATTATAAGTAAAAGCTATTTTAATGAGCATTTCCTGAGCGCTTTCAAGTTGTGTTTCAATTATTTATTCATAATCCCAGCGTTGATTTTATTCTTGAACACTGTTAAACCTAAAGAAGGAAGATACCAAATGAACACCACCAAACCTGAAATGACTCTAAACTCTCCCACCCCCACACCCACTGTAACTTTGTTATGTTTCTCCCCTGCAGCTGATAAATGTGCCTGTTTTTGCATGTTAAAATATGCAGAAAGGGAAGCAGAAACGACCTATACTCCTACATGCATGTAATTGCACTATACTAGTAGCTCCAGGTGTGCATTTAATAACTAGAATGGAAATTGCATGCTTTCATAAAATGAGCCCCTTAGCTTTTGCCTGCTAGCTAAGAAATAAACCATATATTCTTGCTGGGCTTTGGTAGGATGTCTAAAGTATGTGTTTGTACATGTATGGATGCATATGCATATGATTACTTGTGCCTTAATTGTTTTTACCAGTAAGTCTCTGGGGAATGAATAGTTTCCCTCCATCAGCTCCATGGCCTGAAAAAAAGTAGGCCTTCAATGGCCTCTGAGTGTAGTGTGTGTGTGTGTGTGTGTGTGTGTGGGTTAGAGAGCGAGTGTTGATGAGGTCTCAGTTTTTGGTCTCCACAGCAAGGTCTCCAGGCAAAAGTAATTAGTAGAGGAGAAAATCAAAAATAAAGGGAGTTGTGGGAATAATGAGCAATATGACAAAGTTACTTATGTATGAGAGCGATGGTGTAGATGGAGAGTCAGAGACACCAGTATGTATGATTAAACAGTAAGAGGCTGATCGTATTTGGTATTAGTTCGGGGTTAATACACACTATTCTCTGTGTACCAGCCAGGATCCGGCATCAGAAATATTGATTTGAAACAGTGATCCGTCTTTGTAGTCGAGCCCAAACAGACAGCAGGAGAGACTCCGCTGAGCTAACAGCCTTCACTCACCGACCTCCCTGCAAGCAAAGAACATGCGTTGGGAACACAGAGGTGATGTGTGTGAGTGAGGGTTTGTATGTGCGTATGTGTTTTGTGCAAAAAAGGTGTTTGTGTATGTGGAGAGGAGTCTTTGTGGGAGCGAGGGGAACTGCCTGTCTGGTGTGTGTGTGTGTGTGTGTGTGTGTGTGTGTGTGTATGTGTGTGTGCACATATTTGCGTGTGCAAATTTGTGTGTATGTGGGTGTGTGTTGCATGCAAAGATTTTAAGCAGTGTGATACCTCCAGGCGCCCCTCGTTCACCTATCCTCTAATCTCTGCCGACTTCCAAGCGAGATAACAGAGCTTACTGACATTTGAATATTCCTACTCGTTGGTTGGAATATCAATTAAGACGACTGTGGCTCTCGCAGTTTCCTCTTTCCTCTTCTTTCCTGCTATATTCATTTCTCATGTCACCCCAGTGGCCTGATTGTGCCAGAAAAAAATCCCCACTTCATGTGGACGGGGTGAAAGCTCACCAAATTTGCACCACCATGGGTGGTTTCATAAAGTTTGCCCTGAGCTGAAGTCCTCCCGTTTTCCCTTCACCAAGTGGCTGATTGTCTCCAGGCAATCGGGAGAGATGAGATGCAACGCTGGCGTTAGATAACAGATACCTTTCCTTTTGGATCTATGCTCTTTCTGCTGAGCTCTGTGAAATTTTGGGGGATTTGATTCAATTTTCCTCTAATCTCGCTCCCTCATGTACATTAGAATGTGTGGAGCTGCGTGTGAAGTGTAGAATGGAGGGGTGGCGGGTAGGGGGCGAGTTTGATGAGAAATTTCTAGTTGCTTTGAGTAACAGGCAGCCTGAAAAAGGGAGGGTTGCATAAATCTGCATATATAACCCAAATGTAACCAAGAGCATATTGAAATAAAGTCATTCATCCTCTCTCTGTCAACTTCTTCTGTCATCTTCCACTTCTCTGGCAAAAAAGTAAAATTACTACATTATTAATTATATTTGTTACAGTGTAGATAGAACTACGACAAAGCCACTTAGAAGAGATCTAGGGAGAGGACGAACAAGAAGAGGCACACAGAGAGTAAAGAGCGCAAGAGAGGAGAGAGGTAAGGGGTGCTATCGTGACAAATGGAGGCACATACACAAAAAAAGAGAGTGGGATTGCTATGGCAGAGCTCACTACCCTTCTCTCCAGCCTGGAGGTATACAGACGGTAGAGGAACCATTGACTTATTGTGTCCTGTTGAGCTGCCTTCTCAAAGAAGCTCTGCTGCATCAATCTGACTCAAAAGAATCTGCTGAGTAACTTTGTTTGGGATGAGGTTACAGAAAACTGTAAATTCTCCCACGCACTTGAGCATCATCCAGCATAAACAAGGCAGAGATGGAGGGAATAATAAAGCCTGAGCTCATATCTCTGCGCCTCAAACAACAACTCATCATCCCTTCTCCTTCCTCTCACCTCATTCTGTTATTTTTCCTCTCCCCCCTTCCCCAACCTCTCCCTTTCCCTCGCCAATTCCTATCTCTGCCCGTCCATCCTCACCTCCCTCCCCACCTATCCACAGTTGTTGCCTTGGTAACAATACAAAGAGAATTTCTTCGCAGCTTTGTCACCGTGGCAACGCTTGGCTTTCCTCCAGGCCCTTGTTGGAAGCACGCTGCCCTCCGGTCCGCTACAGCCGGCTTGGACTGACCACCATTGGATTGAGGCTATCCATCGGCTGGAAAGTGCTGATGCCTCTGTGAGCTCTGGAGGAGATGCACATACTTCAAGATGGAGGGTCTGCAGCTGTGAAACTGTTGGAGATTCAATGTTTTGATTGTGTCAATGGAAGCAGTGAAGGCGATTATCAGCGTGTCTGGATTGAAATGGATTTACTATCTTCCAGAATTATCTTCTGGTATTGTGTCACTCTGGGGAAATGTGCTTCAAAATAAAAAAGAGGCTCCTTCCAATTTGGTTGGTTGCAATGTCAACATGAACTGCTAATGTGTAATTTTCCATACTTCTAATGGTGCAAATTTGCTGAAGTATAAACACATATATGCATTTTTTTCCATAAACAACTTTATGTCGCTTGGATGGACTTAAAACTCTTATGGTCAAATCATCAGTCTAAAATATTAACAACTGCAATTGAAAATATCTGGTTCTTTGATGAAAAGTCAAAGGTACAAGCCTGACATAGCCGGACATACAGCGTTTGAGGTCAAATGAACTAGGACTCCCAAAGTGCATTTCAATGTATGCATCTAATCACAGAGCACCACTAACGGAAGCTAACAGATTTGTGGTGTTGAGTAAACTGAAAGTGTGCTGCTTTAATAAAACCTTTTTTCAATTCTGGGTCAATTGAGATGAATTCTGCAACAATGGCATTGTGTTTTGTCAACGTGTTCTCACGCCCAAGTTGTCAGATATGGACGCATTGTCAAGATCCGTTGGCGTCGGTCAACTGGGGAGCCACTTAGCAGCAGGTGAAGTCCTGTAGCATTGTATTGTAACACTAAAGGCAGTTATTTAAAAGAAAAGTCCAAGTAAGGAGTTGACCTGGATGGAGGAATGGGCCAGAAACCAGGTTTTCACCCTGGTGGACTGATGTTTGTTTCCCATGTAATAGACTTACGCAAGTTATTTTTTTACCCAAACCATGCCCAGGTCAAAAAGAAGTTCACTTAAAGGCACTGAAAATATACTAGAAATTCACATAGTATGCTTATAGTACATTTATACTTCTAATATGTATACTTCTCAAAAGTATACTTTGAATAAATTGGTAAAAATATATACTTAATTCAACTTTTAATAAATATGCTTAAATAAAAGTATATTTTTCACAACATTTTAGTCTATTAAAAATATATTTATTGAATTCTTAGTAAATACTATTTAGGTGTAGTACATTGTTAAACAATTACACTTTTATAGGGTTAAAAATATATTTATGCCAAATATGCTTCATTGTATAGGCTACTGCAAAATATTGTAATTATTTATGTAATTGCAACATGTTTCAGCCTGATTTCCAGATGTGTGATTTTTAAAACTTAAAAAAAACATTTTTTAACTTTAAAATGTATTTTTCAAAAGCATCTTATTATTATTACTTCAAGTACTTAAATTCAATTTCTTTTTCACTTGGGGTATCTTTTCCTAAACCTAACCAAACTGCGACATTTCACAACTAGTTTTATTTTGAAACCGGACATGCATATTTGTTGTTGCTAATTTGAACACATCCAAAAACTAATCTAAAGGGGTACCCAAGGCATTAAAAAGTGATGCCAAGGGGTCTTGACCACACATCCATATGTGACGAGTTGAGAATGGGTTGGTTTTGTTAATAAACTCAACAACGAAGCATGACTACAGCAATGGAGGCAAGACTCGTGGGTGGTATTTTGAGCCATCGGTCATGCAAAACCTACGGAAAAAACTTTTCTGAAACTGCCCTAGAGCATGTCTAGGGCACAGCTCACATGCAATTGATGGCATGTATGACTACCTTATTCTGAAAAAAAATTTATACAGCATGACAGAGAGTGAATGCTAAAAGCCTGTAAATATGGACAGTAAAAAAAGAAGGAAAAGATTCAAAAGACATTTTTTTATCTGTCACAAACTGTGAAGATTAAAACAAAATGCTTCTTCCTTGACTGACTTTGGGACCACCAGCTGTGACAGCCATTAGTACTACAAGTTTGGCCCAAACTATTAGGTCTGATAACTGACTGGTGAAAGAACTTGTCTTTGAGTTGTGGGTAAATATTCATCACAGTGTTGAGGAGAGGAATGCGGCTGAGAGTCACCTTCCTCCACGCAGGCCCATAATTTCTTGCTACACCCCTGCTGGTGGAACACAGATATTGCTGCAAACGCTAATGCTGCACAGCTGGTGCTGAAACTGTGAGCCACTCGCGAGACGCAGCAGCCAGTTGGCAACTGAGAGGCTTATTACAACAGCAACAGGAGACTTGACATTTTGGATGTATTGTGCCAGTGAGTAAAATGCACTTTAGAGATGTCATGCTACTGGGATTGTGTTTTGGCAGGCTGGCTCTGGCAGGGGTCGGGAATTTATACGTTTACCAGCCCCAAAACCTGCCATCAACGCTCCGGCAACTGATTACACTTGTGTAACAGTGTCAGAGTATTGTTGTTTGGAGTCTTTTGTCAGAGTGTCAATGAGTTTTGTTTTCTTTCCCAAATACAGCATGACTTTGTCTCCGCTTCACAACAAGGCCTATTGAAGATTTCTCTGGGTGTCGTCTCGACAGATTAGTCTCCTTATTGTCATGGTGACTGGCAGGACACAATGACAACAAAATTCAATTCAATTCAGGGACGGAATAAAAACAAAAAAAGAAGTTATGGATCCAAGCTGTTATACAGGAACAAAGAGGCTCCTCACAGATTTTAGCCTTTAATTTACTCAGCCTGTGAAAACAGGTGTATGATGCTTTCTGTGGGTCTGCAGGAATTTATCTTGGCTTGGGGGTTGAAACTTACATTTTTAATAGAAAGCTTGAAAGCTGGAAGTGCGGGGTTCAAAAGAAGAGGACATTTAGGCGGAAGTGAGTAGTGATGTCCATACAACCTTTGCCATATGACACCAATTCCCAGACTGGTACTGCCGATACCGATACCAATACTTTTTACGTATTTTATTTCTACTTTAATGTGACCACCCCATATTTATTTATCATTCTGAACAAATTGCTTTCTGTAGAATGTGGGGGAACTGCCGTTAAAAAAAACAACTAAATAAACAAACCAAAACCTAAAAAGTCGTGAATCACTTTCCCACGGTCAGTGATAACATGACTATCTAACGCTATCTCTCTGTTCCTGTGATGTGTGCCGCTGTCAACTGACTCGCTGATTGAGGTCTGTCTCTTCCTAGCACCTTGCTTCTTCTTGCCGTGGACCGCCTCCTCAGAGCGTCGCTTCATAGCATCCTCATACTCAGTCTTGTGACTTAATCTTAGATGTTTAGCAAGGTTTGAGGTGTTGCCACAGTATTTCACACACTATCTAACACAGCGTCATTATTATCTTCACAGCTAAAATACAGCCAGACATGACTCCTTTGACGGTCAGCCATAGGAGGACAATGTAAAGTGCTGCAGTGGCTCACTTCAAATAAGCTACCTCACAGAGCTATAGTGAACACATGACTTTGACAGGCGGAAGGAGAAGTAGTTCCTATCAGCCGGGTATAATTAGACCATCCTGGTGACAGCAAGTTACTTATGATAAAAGACACACTCACTCCAAATTACCGAGTTTAGATCTATCTTTGTATATGAGAAGCGATCCTAGAGCAGGAAATGTTTGGATCAGAAATATCAATACTTTAGTTTTGATCTGCACATCACTAGAAGGGAGCGTCTTTGGAGTTACTAATGACTAATAGTCAGGGCACTTATTTATTTATTTATTTTTATCTTTATATCTCTCCTGTCCTTGTATCACTCCTTTGAGTCACCCAACTTAATGAAAGGCCAATTCTAAATCACTAGAGCATCCCTATGACTATCACTATGCATTGTGTTTTGCTGTGTTATCCATTCGTCATTCCATTCCCTCCATTAAAGTTTACTAAGATGTTACTTTTTGATCATGTCAACCTCACTGCCTCGTGTCCTTTACAACAAGAAATGTGTAATGAAGTAGAAAGAAATATATATTCAAGAATAATAAACTTTTTCCATGAAGAAGAAATTGCTTTATCCTTCTTGTGGCCTTCAGCTTTACCCTGCTAGTTTTCTACATTCTTTATTTCACAGTGTCATCAGAATCCATCTCTGCAAATTTATAAAAAAATAATAATAAATAAATATAATATATATATATATATATATATATTATATAAAGGAAAGGAAACACAGACACGGTGGAAACACTCAGCTGGAGGCTGCAGTGTCAAAGAGGCTCCAACCTCAAAGATTAACTGAATTTGTCTGTGAATGCTGGTTTGGTTTTAACTCGCTCTGTTTAAAGCAGAGATCAGTATGGTCACCACTCTGACACAAACATCTATCAATTGTTGGCTTTTCTTTTCTAATCTTTCTGCTTTGTACTGTTTCCTTGTTCTTTGTAAGGTCAAACCAATAAAAGATTTAAGATTTAAGAAGATTTAATTGCGAGACTAAAGATAATGAAAACAGTGTTATTTTGTTTTGTGCTTTTTAGTTATGCTCTTTGTTAATTAATGAAAAGGCGTGATGCCATTATTGTTGAACATACTGTAATCTCTTCTCTTCTCTTGCCATTAATTTTCTTAGACTTGAAATGCACAGTATAGTACAGTGAAGTCTTCCTCTCCTGTCCCACTTGCCCCCTCTCTGTTTCCCTTGGCTCTCTACTTTCCAGCACACCTTTGATGTTAGATATTGATAGAATGCTTTGTACTAACTTTGCACGCATGTTTATATATAGCAGCAGCAAGTAAAAGTTCATACATCGACTGCTTCCTGCATTGTCTTATGAGGTTGAGACCTAAATGTCTAAATAATAATGATACATTTTGAAACAGTGCTTTTCTTTCTGTCTATAAGATGTTGCTAAATTAGTTGCTCTTCTTCACGCTAAGCAGTTGACAGGTGACAATGAAGCAAGATGAGCAAGATGTCCAAGTTAAATGAACCATGACATGAACCCAAAGGAGCACAAAATTTAAACTGCTTTGCAAACATTAGAACTCATATCAGAAAAACAAACATCTCAAGTACAGATATCGCCTCAATTTTGTTACACTCTTGTAGGTAGTTTGTATAAACATTTTTGGCAATTGACTTCCACTAATACTAATTCTGGAGACAAATGGTCCAAAGTAGCTTGATGGTACAGAGAAAAGCAGTTAAATAATTAATTTGATCATTCTGTTTTGTTATCTTTAAAACTGCTGGTGTGGAATCCTTGAATATCAATCAATTGATGAGTGATCGTTGAATGTTGCTTTATTCTGGAAAGAGATATTGCAAACAGAAATGATGATGTTTAATAACACTGGGAATGATGTGAGAGGGATATTGAAGGAATAATGTTAAGTGTAGAATTTAATATTTATTTTTTTGTAATAACCCTTATAGTCTTGCAAGGTTCCATAAAATAATTATACTATATGAATAATAATGCTTTATTTATATATATATGAATTATTTCCATTTTATTCATTTTATTTTTATTATTTATCCATTATATTTTGGTACTTGTTTTGGTTGTTACGCCTACTTTTTGTGTTTATCAGGATGAATAGGTTTGATTTTATATTTGGTTTGTTTTATGCTACTTTGGTATTGTGTTTATTGCTTTGTTTTGTAATTTGTTTTAAAATTGTAGGTATTAACATTGTGGATTTATTGAACAACAACTCTTCTGTCCCTCAGCTAACCTTTCCGCTGTGATTAGTCTTTTTACACATGCAGCAGGTAGCTGATTGTATGATAATAGAAAAATTGGAGATGGCCAGTGTGACTGACACTGTGTCCAACAGGGTGACTGGTGTATGGTGGCTTTGTGTGTGTGTGTGTGTGTGTGTGTGTGTGTGTGTGTGTGTGTGTGTGTGTGTGAGTGTGAGAGAGAGAGAGAGAGAGGGAAAGGGAGAAGACATGCTGGAAGTAATACAATGCTGAAAGAAGAAGAGGTGTTAAAGTGTGTGCATGTATACATGGGTGTGTGACTACTGGAAGTGTGTGCAGGTGTTCAGAAAAAGAATATGAGTATGTTATGAGCCTCTGGGTATTTGTATGTGTGCATTTGTGTGTGTGAAAAATGAAAAAGAATATTTAAAAAAGAAAATTCTGTCTCGTTTGTCTGTGATTGTGCATAAAACCTCAGGTGCAGCCTTCTGTATACAGCTACTTACAGTGTGTGTGTGTGTGTGTGTGTGTGTTTAGGGGTGGGTATTGGCAGGGCATGCTGGGACAGTTGGAAATAAAGAGCCATCTGACAGCTCTGTGCTGAAATGCACTCTGGGAAAAGCAAAGAGAAAAGCAAGCGAGTGGCCTATTTGACAGCAGGTGCACTGCCTGTGGTATGTGCGTGTGTGTGTGTGTGTGTGTGTGTGTGTGTCTGCTGGTGTGTATTTGTGCATCCAGGTGTGTACAGCAAACATACATGTATTTTTGCTGTGTGCATACGTGATGTGATTCAGGTGCAACAGCCCCTGTGTGTGTGTGTGTGTGTATTGTGTGTGTGTTTGTGCGTATGTGTCTGCAAAGGTGTGTGCAGAATTGTCTGTGGGTTTGTGTGACTGCAAGTCTATCTGTGTCTGCATTTTGTGTGTATGTGTGTGTGTGTGTGTGTGTGTGTTTGCATTTTGTGTGTGTGTGTGTGTGTGTGTGTGTGTGTGTGTGTGTGGTCCTGTAGTAATTAGGTAACAGTCTGGCCCCCAGCGATCCATTTCCTGTCAGTGAGGACAAAGAGAGACCTGCTGATGAACCATCTGGTGTCCAGGTGCATCGCTCTGTCTCTCTCTCCCTCTCTCTCTCTCTCTCTCTCCTGTTAGCAGGACGTCTGTCTGTCCCGCTCACTCTTTAAACTGGGAAGCTACTTGACCCCTGGCGGAACCTCACTCTCGTCTCCTTTCGTAAAATTGATCTAATCAGCAGGAATGATTAAAGTGTGGTTGTTGTTGCAGTCCATCTTGTTCTGGACAGCACCATTCCTCTATGTGTCCACAGACAGAGCACTTTGTCTACTGAAAGAATAATAAAAAGCAGAATCTGCTAGCTCACAGGCTAGTTTGTTAATAGAGAGGGCAGGTACATGCGTGATGCAGTGTTAATTAATCGAATACTGACACCAAAGCTTATGAAAACAAAAGTATCATGACAAGGACATTCCTGTGTTCACCTGTGGATCTCATGAACGCTACACCCAGAGAACATGTGGTTGCACTTTGTAGTGCTGCAGTTGAGTGATGCTGTGCTCAGCTGCAACAATTCAACAGAAAATCAATTCTACACAGTTAGTTCATGGTATACCGTGGACAGAGGTCTGCCAGGAGTAATTCCTTGCTACAGGCAATGCTTTCTCCATGTAATTTTTTTTTAAAACACATGTATTTCATAGGCAAATAACCTACTGTAGTGTTGGGTGCTATTAATCCTATTTATGCTTTAGTTTCTAAAACATGCAACCTGCATCAAAGCCAAAGCTTCTCAAACTTGTATCTCAAACCTTTATTTGTTGATGTCTTGGTCACTCGGAGGCAACAAAACAAGATGTAAACACAACATTAACATGTTAACAACTTATGAAGTTGATGAATAGCTGACATGTTTGCGAACACTGGCAGTTACTTAGTTATCATATCCAGCAGCTGCAGAGCTAGCATTCAGTTTTCAGTTTAAAACGCAGACCTTTTGCTACATTTGCACCTCCCGTCCAGACTGAAACGGCGAATCCAAAGACCTAAAACAGACGAGTTTGCAAACGCTGCTGATCCCGTTTTACATTACATTTATTCATTTAGCTGACTCTTTTATCCAAAGCGACTTACAATTGCTATTCATGTCAGAGGTTGCACGCCTCTGGAGCAACTAGGGGTAATGTCTTGCTCAGAGACACAATGGTAGATGGGTCACAGTGTGGGATTGTACCCTGGTCTCTCACACCAAAGGCATGTGTCTTTGGTGTGAGAGACCCCAGCTTTCATTTTAATACTTTGAGATAGCTTTTTAGTACAGACAGGCAAAAACGGAGGTTTTAAAAAACGATGACGCAGACACAATGCAAAGCACAAACACAATGCTACTTACAGTATTTATTTTTTTGGTATTTTTATAAAATTATTTTGAAGTGTGCATGTCGCCGTATTTGTTTTGCGATGACGCCCAGTCTGTGCTCCGCCACCGACGTCATTTTGTACTCCCGTGTTACTTTTAATTAGAGTTTCACCTCGCTGATGGTTCTTCTTCTGTCGTAGTACTTTCTTCTTTCACTAAATCATCTGCAGCTGTGGAGTAGACAATCAGCTTCATGTTAATACCGGCACACGCATGCCCAGTACGTGAATGGTCACTGGTTACATTTTGACATGTTTTAATACAGATGGAATGTAAAACAAGAATGTAGCAGTGTAGATGTAGCCTGAGGTCATGTTTATGGACACCTGATAAATGTAAGTCAAATAGTCCAAGAGGGTCCAACTGCAGACCTCCACTGTCAGGCTGGTCATGACAGGAAATACATGCAAAAACTACAAAAAAAAGCGTGCGATTTGACAGGAAACGCATTAAAAAATTATAAAGTTTAATCACATAGACATAGGGAGAGGCTTTTTGTCGTTGATTTATATTTAATTATTCAGTCAACATAATAACGGGAAACTAGCAGGCTAATTCCCTCAATATAGCGTATTGATTTGAGCCTATTCTACTTAGCACTTAACGTGACAGTGTAGCAAAATAGCCGACTGGATATCGCTTCAATCATTCAAATAGTAACAGTATCTTTTACTTTTTTTTACTTACGTTTACTCCGTCCATACAGCTAGCCACATCCATTCACAGAAAAACATTGTCATTGATTATGAGTGTAACTTAGTCTCTCTTCTAGTCTTCTTAAAACACACACACAAACACACACACAAACACACACACACTTCTCATTCATAATTTCCCTTTGACGAGTAGCCCAATATACTGTGTCATTTTACTGCTGAATTTAATAGGAAAAATGGACAACTGTGGGAACTGGACTACTATTTGAGCTCTGTGGGGGTCTTTAGTATAACGGACATTACTGATGGGGATTAATAAATAAATAAATAAATAATAGAAGCCTGGACAGAGACTTCTTTGCTCATTACATGGTCAACACTTTCTCTCACACACAGCAGCACACTACTTGCCCCTGATGTGTGTGATACTGCAACAAAGTTTAAGTTTCAAAAGCCTGGAATCAACCAGCAAAGACTACTGCTCAAGGACAGAGGCAAATCCGCACTTTATTGTATCATATTAATTATTATTAATCATGTCGTAATGACATTCATGCAATGCGCAGCATAGTTCGTTTGGAAAAAGTGTTTCTTTTAGTGGGTTTATCTTATTAATGTAATGTAAATTTGTGCTTAAAAATAATGGCTGGTAATCACAGATGCAATAATCCTGCATCTGTGAAGTACTGACCCCCACAGATGCATTTTACTGATTCAATAAGAGCTCAGACCCTCCTTATGGACCGTAATTACAACCCTGCTGGACTATATGGACTATAAAACTGTAAAAAGGAACACAAATGAAATACAACATGTAGCCTATACCCTGTATTGATTATTTTGTAAATATCCACTTGAATGGAGACACAATAACCTACTGTAACAATACTTGGCATGGGCCTTGGCATGTTCCATCAAAATATCTACCACTATCAATATTTGTACATCTCTAAATCACGCAAATTATGATATGCCAACAGTGGCTATGGTGAGGAGTACTAACTTTATGTGGCTAACTGTTTAAATAGGCTAACCGTGTGTGTTAAATCTCTCACTGCTCCAAAACAGCTGATTCAAACTATCAACTGGTTATGAATCCTGAAGCTGCTTCAATCAGCTGTGTTGAAGCAGGGAGAGATTAAATCATGCAGGACAGGGGGTAATTTTCTTCAGGAAAGGGTTGGGAAACACTGTTGTAGTACATAAACTTCAGTTCAACTAAGATTAATTCATACCGCCAGCAGTCTTTGCATGCTGTTTAAGTATGAAAAAGCCACACCGAACGGTCTAAACAATATAGATCTTTATTTTATTTTCTTTTGGACAAATAACTAACCTGAGTATCGACAACATATTAAGACAAATTCAGACCTATGCCCTTGCAAAATGCTTTACAAAAAAACACACAGCAGCTTCATACAGTATGAGTAGCTTACGTTATCCAAAGGAAAAAAGCTAATCCTGTTACTTCAGGAGCTAACGCTAGCCACTGTTAGCCACTAAAATAGTAGCTATTTTGATGGCAAACATATGCATTCAGACTTTACTTAATGTTTTGGATAATGCTAACCAGTCAAATACCGTTGTCGCCATGTGTAGAGTAGCTAAATAACCGAGAATGCATCATGTTACGTCCTCTGGGGATGTAAAAACTGACTGTCCTGACAGAGGAGGTGGCCTGGCAGTGGAGGTCTGCAGTTGGACCCCTCTCAAATAGTCACTCTCGGGTTTTTTTGCTCAGTTTTGGTCACTTCCAGCTGCTGAGGGAAATATCTAGCTCTCTAGCTGCAAAAAATAACATACTTTCACCATTTAGATGCTAACTTGTGTGTAACTGTGTTCGCCGTTTGGTGGGTACCGTGGTTTCTTAGAGCTTTTTTTTTTGCTTAAAACAAGTGCCTACTGCAGTGGTAAATGCCACTGATGAGAGCAGTAGGAGTAGGAGTAGCTCAGTTGCTAAAAGCTGTAGAGCTGAGAGAAACTGCTGTCAGGTGATTGTAATCTGTGGGTTCTTTACTGTTGGTTCCATATTTTGTCGGGTGCTTAAGCCACTTTATACTTATAGTATATGTCAATACTAATGCATAAAGCTATTATTTAGACACATCTTAAAAGGGACGCACAATATTGGATTTTGGCCGATGTTTGATATATCGATATGTTCAAACTCATTTTTGCCGATACCAATGCTGATTCCGATATATACACATCTTTTTTTTATTTCACTGAAGTATTTCCTGTACTACTTTTACCCAAATACTCTCATTTGTAGTAGAGACAGATATTATTAAACACGACAAATAACATTTGATTCTACCAAAAATGTACAAATAGTCTATGTCTACATTTTACAAATGTAGACGTTTTACCTATGTAGACATAGACATTCACCCCTGAAAAATAAGCAAATTATCTCACTTGGCGGAGGATATATCATATGCCAGTGCCACATTTTATTTTTAAATAAAACCATAACAACCAAGCTCCATGTATTTTCCAAGCTGCAAATAGCACTGTAACAGAGAGCTCTCTATTGCACAAAATAAAAGCAGGTGTAGTGCAGACCTAAAACCTCAGTCCCTAGGATGTGCTTTAAAGCATAACAAACAAGGCTGGGAAGGGGATCAGGTCTGCTGCTGTGGCTGAGCTAATATCTCTGTTCACACTGCTCCAGAAAACTCCTCAGCATGTGTTTTAGATGATAGATGCCAAGTTGAGAGTTTTTAAAATGTCATTTTTAATCACATCAGATTTAACTGGAAACACGATGAATTAAAAAAAAACTGTTATTTAGTGACTGTTTGTTTCCAGTCTGTAGTCTCTACCTGCTGTGTATCAGCTCCTACACACTCACACACAGCGGCCAGTAGAGATTGAGATCTTCTCTTAATCTGTAACAAAAAGTATCTTTCATCCATGACGTTTTAACTGTGTTTTAACTTTCTCTACATCACAGTAACAACTTTATGTCCATTGACTGCCTGGAGGGTAGCTAGTGTTTGGAAGGGAGAGGTGTGGGCTGCAGCTCAGTGTTTTTCCACCAGTGTTTACGAGGGCGTGTCTGACTAGCCGCTTGGCTAGTTTACCTGTGTTAATGGCACCTGTTTGAACTCGATATCTGTATAAAAGACATCTGTCCACAGCCTCCAGACCTCAACCCCATAGAAAATTTGTGGAGGGAGTTGAAAATCTGTGTTGCCCAGCGACAGCCCCAAAACATCACTGCTCTAGAGGAGATCTACATGGAGGAATGGGCCAAAATACCAGCTACAGTGTGTGCAAACCTGGTGAAGACTAACAGGAAATCGTTTGACCTCTATCATTGCCAACAAAGGTTATGTTACAAAGTATTGAACTGAACTTTTGTTATTGACCAAATACTTATTTTCCACCATAAATTACAAATAAATTCTTTAAAAATCCTACAATGTGATTTCCTGGATTTTTTTTCCTCATTTTGTCTCTCATATTGAAGCAACCTATGATGAAAATTGTAGACCTCGCTCATCTTTCTAAGTATGAGAACTTGCACAATCAGTGGCTGATTTGGCCCCACTGTACATGCCAAGACAATTCTTCTAACAAGGGGTCAATTCCCCACCCCCCACTGAACATAATTATCACTGCATGTATACTGTCTTCATGTCATGCAGCTGTTTTGTTTAGCACGTTCTGTTTTCACTAACTTTATTTAAGTGATCTCCTGTGCCATATGTTACCTGCCACATGCCACATTGCACCTATAACATTAAAAAAAAAATGTCTCCATTCGGAATGTCTGAAATTCAAAATGGCCCTCACAAGGATTTATAAACTCCACAGAAAAAAACACTCACACACACTGCCTCTTATTTACACTAGCAAGACGTTTGACTGAACAAGTGCAGTGTCTGACACAGATGGGTATGAAAAGAACGTATTTATTGAACTACTCCACATTATATACCCTTCAAAGATCACAGAGAGGAGCTCAGCTAAGCTTGGTGCATTGTATCCATGAGAGGGCAGAGCCCACTCTCTCTCTCTCTCTCTCTCTCTCTCTCTCTCTCTCTATGTTTGAATACCGCATTATCTTGACAGAGAGAGAGTGAGCGTGAAGGAGAGAAAATTCTGGCTGGTCAATCCTTTTGACAAGATGACTCATTGGACTTTGTGTCGAGGATAGTCCCATAATACATCATCTTCTGCTTAAGATAATTTGCTGTAGCAGGGTCATGACTCTCGTTACGGTGCTCAAGTTCAGCTTTACATTTCCACTGACATGTTTGACTTTATATCTTTATATAAGCAAGAATATAAGCTACTAACAGTAAAGGGTTAAAGGTCAGAGCTACAGTGGCTCAGGCTGCTAAGTTTTCTGTAAGTGTGAGTGATTGGAGAAATGCCACAAAGGGAAGTCAGAGCTGAGGGGGAAAGAATTATTTAGATGCTTGGAGTGATGATTCACAGCTGCCAGAAAATGTGATTTGGTTAAAACTGTGCCATGGGCCATGCGTCAGATGTCCCAGTGATGTACTGTAGCTTGTGTGGGTTTTTATGTATTCATCTATTCATTTAAACTATTTTCTGCACTTATTATTCAATTTATTGTCTCTTTCTTTTCTTGTTTCATCATTCCTTTTTTCTTCTCATCTATGAATATAGCTTGTGTGTGTTATGATTTTTCATGCATTCATTGGCATTCAACAATTTTCTTCCATTCACAATGCTCTTAAAGGCCTCCTAATCTGCAATGCAAGATATAAGATAAACTGGCAAAATTGTGAAAAAAAGCACAACAGAAAATGTAAAAAAGCGGGATATATCCTGACTATCCCATTTCTAATTTCAAACCGACAACATTACTAAGTTATGGAGTGAAGCTCCGTCAGATCTCAAAGTTCAAACAAACAGCATAAGAGACGACAAAGTGAGTCCCAGCGTCACTGTCAGTGGTCTCCCTCCAGGCGGTACATTGCTTTCTCTTCACAGATTAGAGTCTGACTCCTCCTGGTCTGAAGCTCTGGGAGGAAATGGTTCATTTTCAGAGATGCTGATTTTCTCTGCCCTGGGCCATGAGAATAACATATGCAATTTCTGAAAAGCTAAATGCTGTTTCCACTGCATAATTGATGTGTCATGCAATGAAATGTAATGATTCAGCAGACTTATTAAAAAATACCAAAATGTTTAAATGTAAGATTTATTCTTTACCCTCGCTTTCTTGCCCTCAAACATATGGAGTTATTTTAGTGCCAGCAAAAACTGAATCTGAATTTAGCAGTTTTGAATTTGAAATGTTCAAACTGAATATTGTATGTTAAATTTGAAATAGTGTTTCACAGATTGAAACTGAATCTTGAAACTGAATTTAACTCGTTTTGCTTTCAACTTGAGAGGAGTATTTCAATTTTGTTTGATTGAAAAATAAACTGAAAATCAATTTAGATTGAAATTTAATGATATTGTTTGAAATTGAATGTTTCAACTTGTGGGAAGTATTTTAATTTGTAAAAAGTGAGTTTGAAGTTTAATCAGTTCCAAATTATAACCAAACATGATTCATCCCACAAACAAAGCTATCTGTGTTTAGATACTGAACAACAACAATGCAAAGAATTAGATGTTGTAACCCCTCCATTATCAGCACCTCCAAATGCCAAAACAATTCCAAAAGCAATGCCATACCTATAGCTCTGACATTTTGGTGGACAGCCCACAAAATCATGCACTTAGCACAAGCAAGCAAGTATTGTGAATAAACTGTACATACCCCTATGGGCTACAACTCAAATCAGTCATTACACGTAAGGTCTTCAACCACAAAAATCTTCAACCATCTATACTAGCTAAAGAAAAAGTCAAGCTCAAAACACATATCAAAACCCTGCCTAAATTGTACACACTTACAAATGCTTTTCTGGCAATATCTCTCACCATTTCAATAAGACAGGAAGATTTATCCATATCACCAGACAATGACTCCTGTACTGGAATCTGTACACACATTATCAGAGACAAGTAAACCCAACCTCCAATTCAGTACAAGGTCAACTGAATCACACTAACAAAAATGCACCAAATGGGTGTCTCAGATTCAAGTCACTACTTACTCTGCCCCCCTAGCACCCTAGATGATTAAATCCATGCAATCTGGCACTTTTCACCTGTACACCACTTTTGAGAGGAAATCGCTGTCTCTCATTTTGGACTGCCAGATTCCCATCAGCACTCTGCTTATTAGGTGACTTCTACGTCACGCTTCTCAAATGCAATATTAAAGTACTTAGCGTTATAAGTGTTGCCAAGTCCATCCTCCTAAACTACAAAAGTAAAAAAGACCATAACCCGATACCTTCTGATATCAACTTTTTATTGCATTTAACCATCTTGATAACTATATTTTGTAAATTTATATACACACATTATTATTACCATTCTTATCAATAGTAGTAATGGGGGCTGAACCTAATACCAATAATCAATACATGCTTTGGCTTGTCTTGTCTCACGTGTTATGTCTAATTTCACATATTTAAAAAAGACAAATGATGACAATTAAAGACAATGGAAGGTCATCACGTTATTTCCGATGTTATTGACAACACAGGTATTACTGTTGCTTCTGGAAGCCCTGTCAGATTTTGAAATCTGAAAATATCCTTTCAGAAACACCACAGTACAAAAAAATTATCTTCTCTTTTTCATGTAGGGCAATGCCAGGGACTACGCTATTCTCATTTTAGACTTAAGCTCAGCATTTATATAAATCACGTCATATATCACGGCGTCCTGATAAACAGATTTCAACTGGAGCTTGGCATATCTGCCTTGCAATGCTTTTCACTGGATTTGTCATACTGCAGTTATTTTTCTCTGATTGGTGACAGTGTCAGTTCTTTATCCCCGATGTCAGTGGGACTGCCCCAAGGTTGAATTAGAGCAGTCTTATTTTCATTGTATATGCTTCCCCTCAGCCACATCATATTCATACATGGAGTCGGGTTCCCTGAACAGACAG
Source organism: Lepomis macrochirus (assembly GCA_024633595.2). Classification (NCBI taxonomy): domain Eukaryota; kingdom Metazoa; phylum Chordata; class Actinopteri; order Centrarchiformes; family Centrarchidae; genus Lepomis; species Lepomis macrochirus. The sequence continues at coordinate 20,702,902 of JALXJV020000023.1, read as the reverse complement.
GGTTAAAACAGAGGTAAATGAATAAATAAATAAGCTTAGCTTAATACTTTTATTTATACTTTTATTTCCTTAATTGGAAATGAAAGATAAAAAACTGATTACATGTTAGTGCATCAATATTAATCACTGAATAATATAACAACATAACACTGACAGAGGTGTATTGTGTCTGTATTGTGAGTATTTTTTACAGGTTAAGTAATTTTGCAGGAGTGCCCATTTCAATTAAATCTGTGATCCAATTGTCTTGGTAAGCTAGCTTGTTAGCATTTTTGCAAGTTTGAGTGCTAGAAACGCATTTATTTTCACATGTGCAATTCTAGTGGAGGAGATTCAATGATCCCAGTAGATGGTGTGACCTCCCTGATCCCTCTGGAGCCCAGAGTGTACAGTACATGAGCACTGAAATAAACCAAGTAAACAATGTCCCTTGTGGTAGGATTTGTCACCAATCATCTGGATTGGTACCAGCTCAAACACACACATATTAAGTGTGCGTTCTGCGTGACCTTAAGTCATTAGACATTGACTAGAATTGATCCTATTAACATGCTGTGGACTGTGGAAAACTCAATAGAAAGACAATACACTCTAACCCAGGTGATCACAGAACCAACACCAAATCTTTAAAGGACTATAGACACAATCAAGGAAAATTTATTTTGGCTTACAGGGCCCAGTGCAATGCTCTTTCAGTGGGTATAAACCAAAAAGCACTCAACAGGCTCCAACTACTTCAAAAACAGAGGTTAAACATTTAACTAAAAAAGGGGAAAACAACATACCATTCCACCTCTACAATTTGTAACATTGGTTTTGTATCATTTTGTTAAACAATAAAACTCTATTATTTTATAAGTTATCATGATTGTAGCTTAAGAATCGGGAGGGTGACAGTAAGGGTGATTGAAAAATAATTAGGAGGATGATAGTGTTGATCATGATGTACCGATAATGACAAGGTTGCTGGTAAGATTGATGAAAAAATGCCTTTGATAACAAAAACAATATACCCAAAAATGATGATGATGATTGCAATGATGGTGATGACGCCCCTGATGGTTGAGGTAGAGATCAGTGCCAGATGGCTTAAAAACACACAGAAAGCTCTTGTTGTGCAGCTCCGCTCTGCTGAGCAGGATTCGGGACGGTAGAGAGGGATTGGCAGGGGAGCGGGAGAAAAGCAGGTTTGCTTTGTTTTGAGTTAAATTCCCTGGACTGTTTCCTTGCTGCCAATAGCACTGGCAGCCTGAGTAATTAGTGTAAACTCACATTGTGGGAATGCTTGTGTCTGTTGTGGTGTGTATTTGTATTCAGATGGGTGTGAAGGCAACATTTGTGTGCAGTTAAAAGGTGGTCTCTTGTTTTGGGGCTTTTTTTTCACTTTGCATGGTTCATTTGTAGGGGAAAAAAACACAATATTTACAACCAAAACAGTGGGTTTGATTTTGTCTGGCAGTGATCTTCTGTTTAAAGCCCAAGGACACATTAACTCTCTGGCTTCATCACTGCATGCATGGAGAGAAGCAGCAGGGGAAAGAGGTATAAGAGGAGACGACCCAGGAAATATTTTTTATCAGAATAGATGTCGATCTGAATAAAGTGCCTTTTTTAGACTGAGCCACTGTTCATCTACCCTAGGACTATTTATCTCTAAAGTTATTATTCATGAAAGGCATATAGCCAAAAACAATCTCTAAAAACCCAAGAGTTGAAAGAACTATATGCAACAAAGTATATGACAGTTATTCAGACTTGGCCTAAGGTGACTATAACAACCATAACAGCTGCCGTTGCAACAACCAGGACCACAAACAAACCAAATGGAGGTGGGGTGGTGATGGCACAGTGGCTAACCCACATACCTTTGCTGTGAGAGACCACAGTTCAAATCCCCACTGTGACACATCCACAGTGTCCCTGAGCAAGACACTTAACACCTAGTTGCTCCAGAGGCATGTGACCTCTGAGATACTTAGCAATTTTTAAGTTGCTTTGGATAACTTGATGATGACCCCACGGCGGTTAAATACCTGGAACTCCCTTACTAGTAAGAACTGAGGAAGCTTCTTGGATGAGAAGCGGAATGTCTTTAAGTGTCTTTAACCAAGTCCACCTTGCCCTTGACTCAAACCTCCTTGGATAACAATGACCTGGATGACTGAGGATCTTCACATACACTGAATGGCTATTGCTGGGGAAAGAAATGCAGTTGATGAATAATGTCAAAAAGGAATTTTATTTTATGAATAATTTAAATATTATAATGTCAATCTTTGTCACCTTGTGCACATTGCCACGTGTCAAAGGCTCACTGTGAAGGAAATAGAGAAATAGCTGCTAATTTGGCAGCATTTCATGGACAAGAATAGCAAGAACAGATTTGGAAGTTGTGTGAACATCTGTGAGATTATGAACGTCGCTTTAACTTTTACTTTGCTGCTATATATAAATGTGTTTCCAAAGTTAGTCCAATCCATTCTAACAGCATCTATTTAACATCAAATGTTTGCTGGGAAGTAGAGAGCCAAGGGAAACAGACAGGAGGAAAGTGGGAGGGGAGACATGAAGAGAAGAATGAGGGAGAATAAAGATGAGCTGGAGGACTGTACAGTCTCTCTTCCTGAGGACAAAAGGACAAAGAAACAAAACGAGAATAAAAAGAGACAGTAAAGTAAGGCAAAGAGAGGAGGATTTTTACAGAAGTCATCTTTTATTGCCACGTAAGAAAGTTGTATATAGAACAATGGTGATATACTGTCAGATGGCAAATCAACAACAAAGGAAGAACAAAAATATCCCTGTCATCCCTCCCCCAAAATAAGATAAACAGACAAATTCATAGCAACACTATGGTAATATATTTCTTGGACAAAACGTCTGCTATATCTCTTTTTCTAACAATATTTGAATAGTACCAAAATACAGCTTTTTCATAACTTAATTTCACAAATTATAAAGTCAGTAAACAGTAAAAGGACAATGGGGCATTACGGTGCATATTATAAGCTACTGTGCAAACAATAGCGAGAGATGGGCTCTACCATAAAAAATATGATTTACTAGTCACGCATAAATGCAGTGTGGGGGCCATATGTATCCATATACACATATGCATAAATACCACAAACTGGTCCGGACATCAAAAATAGAAAATTGGATCTCATATCATTTTGTATGTAATGCATGATTAACACCAAAATGAGTTAATCGATGAGTTATTCTATAAAAGGATATGCTTGCTAATGGATAGTAGTCATATCGCAAATAGCTTATTGATTCTTCAAAGGTACTGAAAAATCCCTCAGCTCTGGCCTATAGCAGAGGTCAATAACCAGAGTACTTGTCACATCCACTGTGATTGATATCCTTCAGTTAATTCTAACAGCAAGTATATTTAATATAGGTTCATGTTAAAATCATACATATAAAGCACACCATAGGAGCAAACCCTTTTCAAAACAGATGTTGAGCGTTACTGGACAACAAACACTGCATCTCCTCTGCCTCTGTGTGCATAAGTAGACAGCTTCGGATTGGTGAAAACATTGCGCATAAAGACTGATGCTATTCAAAGTCGTAAACATAACTGACGAGAACCCCTTATAATAATAGTGAAACCTTGTTTTTTTGAGCATACAGATGCTGCTCTTCATAGGCTGTGATGTTTACAACCCCATCAAGTCCAGCAAACAGCAATGCTAAAGGATAAAAAGGAAAAGGGTGAGAGGAAAAATCTGGTAGAAAATGTAACTTGTGTTTGAGCCCTTTAGAGTCATCCCTATGTACTGTATATATCCTACTTTATCATTGATCATGATAACGCTGCTCTTTCTTTGTTGTAATGAAAAGAGTATGCTGAAGAGTATACTGCATTTTATCTGAAGTGATTAAGGGGAAAAACACTTTCTTCACTACCTCCCCACCAAGAAATGAATATTTACAGACGACTGCTTTGTCCTGATTCAGACTGACATCAAGAACAATCCATGCCTTACATCATTTGCTTAAATGAGATACAGAGTGTAAAGAAATACTCAGCCCAACAAGATCTAACAAATACATGTTCCAGTGTACTGTATATTAATAATCGCCAATCTGTCTGGACGAATCAGTGATTCACAGCATTAATGATCACTACAAGTGAGTCTGTAACAACACTGTAACAACATAAAATCACTGGACAGAGGAGTGTTTGTGTGTGTGTGTGCGTGTGTGTGCATGTGTGCGCGTGTGTGTGTGTGTGTGAGCCAACAGACATCTCTGATTCACAGCTTTCCAAATGGAGCTATTAGCACTCACGTGCCGTGCGCCGCCAACATTTTGCAATATCAATAATTCATAGCTTCCTCCCTATCAAGTGTTGACATTAAGTCTCCTTTCTGTCTTTGTGTGCCACTGTGGACTGAGTGCCTGTCGCAGCTCCAAAGCTCTTCCCCACATTTTTCTGGGTTTTGGTGATTAAAGAACACAGTGAGAACTCGCAAATCCCCTCTGGCCACTGGTCCCAGTACAGCTCCATTTCTGTCTCTTATTGAATATCCCTTGTAGATATTCCACTCTGTGGTTTTCTCCTGGTGGCTGGCTGCTCAGCTGAACAAGACAGCTTGATTTCAGCACAACTTCCCTAATGGGGTTGCTTTTTGTATTAATATCCCCCTCTCTCTCAGCTAAATGAAGAGAGAAGTTGGACCACAATCCCCATTTTCATATCCCATTCGCTCGTCATACAAACGCTTCTCCCTCTCTGTCACCTGTCTCTTTCTGTCTCCCAGTGAAGCTTGTGTGGGCTAGTGGGAGAACAAGCTTTTGTAATTCTCAGTTGTGTCATTTCTAGTACTTGCCAATGTGTATTTTGTGAGTGGGTAAGTGGGTTTGTTAGGTGTTTGCCTTCCGGTCTTGTTTCGAGACATTTCAAAATCTCTCTCACTCATCTGCCACTCTAGTTGTTTGCTTTTCTTTGGGCCCTTTATTATGACACACTACGACACTCTGCCACAATGCAGGGCCACCAGCTAACTCACCAACTCAACGTTAGCTCAACACATATTCAGAAGTTTCACCTTTAAGAGCAAGACTCAAAACACAGTAAGAGCACATCGAAAATAAACAAAGTGGTGGTTACATGAGAGGTGAGTCATGTAGCATGGTGCCTAGGGTAATGCAGGGCTAAAAGGTTCTGTTGCAGAGACCCAGGTTCACATCCCATGCACAGCACAGTTGGCAGTGTTTTGAGGGTGATAAGCCAGTCAGGGATCATTGTTACTAACTACTGTTAGTGACTCTTACTGGTTGGTTGGGGCACCAATGCAAAGACAGGTGGGACCTGTGGGCTCAATAAGCAGAGGACTTTAAAGCTCACTGTTGGGTGGAAAGAACTGGCTGAGTGTCTGAGGACATACCAAATTGGGATGCAAGTTTGTGTCTGCGATGCTTCATAGCAAAGAACTTCAAATGGACAAAAGAAGAACAAGATGCAAGGCTGGTGATTTCTCTGAATGTAGTGCTCACTGCAGCTTGTTTCAATTAGTCTCTTACTTTGAAATGCAAAGTGTCCTTGCCTGACACCAGCTCTCATTCATTGAAAAGAGAGGTGTAAATTCAGTCAAAATTTTGCATCAGTAAAAAACATAATATTGGCCATTAAGGATTAAGGTAACTCCAAGTCACCAGGTCAAAGCATGTTCAGCAAGAAGCAATAACACCCCGTTACTTAGGTCTGCGGTGCCCTCTTTTCCCTCATCCTTGTGTTTCCATCTGTTTACCCTCCTGTCCATCCTTGCCTGTCACTTTGTCTGCTGTGTGTGGGTGCATCGACTCTCTCTCTCTCTCTTTCTCTCTCTCTCCCTGGAGTAGCTCCCCACCTGAAGCAGATCCTAGTAATCAACTCCTCCTGTTTCAAACCCTGGACTGATATCCAATCCTCGCCAGATCATCCGTTCACCTCAGTGATAACAAGTGCTATGGCCAACTAGTCCTGAACTAGAAAAGTTGAAATTATCTGTTTTGTGATTCTTTGCCTTTGAAAACTTGGATCTGTCCGCCCAGTCACCCCCTATTCCTCCAGGAACACTACTGCACTTCCTTCAGCTTTTTTTCATTAAACCCTCTATTATCAAGCTAATCTAGAGTCTCAGTGCCTGTTTCTGGATCTGCTGGGTTCCCCTAACAACTTCAGGCTGCACACTCGACTGGCCTGATTCCTGCTTCTGCCTCAGTTGCTGATCAGCGTGCTGGTGAACCGTTGCAGCCTCTAACTTGGGGGTCTGATAGCTGTAATTAGGCCAATTGCTCCTCTACTCTTCTATTTGGCTTCCATTCAAACATGAAGCTGTGGCAGGCAGTGCACCTACAGGGTAATCAGGACCTGAATGCTATAGAGCAATGAGTTCACACTGAGTGGTCATTCCTAAATTTGGAAGTGATTTGGCAGCGTCATGGTAGATAGTAAGACACTAAAAGGTGAAGGTGTTCACTGACACTATACTGCAAGATGTCAGTTACCACAGAGTGGCCAGCTGGGTGAGTGAATTTGTGATTGACTAGTTTAGTTGACTAAAATCCTGGTCACACAGCTAAATATGATGTTCTGGATGTTTGGTGACGTAATGACTCCTCGCAGGGCTGCATGTTAAATTACAATAGCCAGCCAGGACCATACTAGTGTTAGTAACAATAGCTCTACAAGTTAATCTCAAGTTAAGTCAACTGTTTGTCTGTACTGCCCACAGATTGTATATAAGAAGTGGACGTAGTCATCGTGACGTCATCTGCCCTGTGGACTGCCCTTTTGAAGCCTCAAGTTTGGCCATTAGGGTGCCGCTATGTTGATTTTTTGCAACCAGCTGCACTGGAGGTGACCATATTTGAAAGAGACTGTGGAGCGAAAGGCTCCATGTGGAGCTAGACAGCTTGCTTAGCTAAATGAAATTGTAATTCACGTTAACTGTTATCTTAACCAGGATGATCATTTTGTCTAGCGAAAAACAGGCTTAATACTAAACATACTCATCAGAGAAAGTGAACAGCCAACTCGCATACTCTGCTTTATTGTCCATTTTCCTCTAAATAGGACAATAATATACTAAATGAACATCATGCTGTATTAAAGAAGATTTGAAACTTGCGATTGAGACCATAAATTCATCATGAAAGTGTTTACTAAGGTAATAATTCAGGTGAGAAGTAGGGTCATTTTATAATTATTTCTAATGGAGCCGGACTTCTTTTTGCAATCAGAAGAGTCGCCCCCTGCAGGCCGTTTGTTAGAATGCAGGTTTTAGGGACTTCTAAGTTAGCTTTCTTCTCAGACTGGAAGCTTCCCATTTGGTACAAATTATTTTTGTGGATTTGCTTCCTCTCCATGAGCGAATCCACCTATCACGGCAGAGTCATTTCACCCTCAAATTTTGCAGGTTAAATGCTGGTGTGACTGGTCTGTGGTGAAATTACTTTTGAAGTGTAATACATATTTAACAGAAGATGCCATATGTTCATAGTTTATGCTTTTCTCCTACTGAAAATAAGTGTCTCATTGTGTAAAAAGTTTCTAGTCGGTGTAACAACCATAGAAATAGGAGATACAGAAACGAAAGCAAGGTAAAGTTGATTTGGAGCATAGGTTTGTATCTATATATACCCCTATCCCTAGAATTGGGGAACATAGGATACTGAGAACATAGGACCCCTTGTCATGTTCCATTATTATGTCATATAAATCTGTGGAATACAGTACACTGGGGACATAGAAATGACCCAGCTGATGAATTGCTTTGGAAGGAAAAGCAACCATCTGTGATCTGTGTGGTCTTTCAAATTACAAAAGCAGTCCATACTGAGGTGGAATAATGATGAAAAATGCACCTTCACCTCTTCTTTATTTGGAAGTTGTTTCTGAATGTGCTGGATGTCTTTATTATTATAATGTGTTGAGCCAGTACTGACAATAAGCACAAACAGTACATTGTATCATCTGTGTTAAGATTTTGAAAAACAAGACTCGAACAGATTATGTTTTCAATAAATGATGAACACTCACTATTTCACATCTCCTACTGGCTATGTTACTGAGCTGGCTGTTTTGAGCCGTGCAGACTACCTGTGTCCTTTTGTCTCTGTCATGGCATTTTTTGTCTGACTGACTCGTCTGATGAAAAATGTCAGACATGACTGCTTCCTGAACCCACGCATCTGTGGCCCTGACCCTATCAACCGTGACCCAGCCAGCGCAACCAATTCCCCGCTTTCTATCACAGTTATTTTGGCTGTTACGGTAAGGGATGAGGGGTTTTTTTGTTTGTTTACCAACTGTTTCCACTGCCTGCCTGCTAACCAATTGTTCCAGTGGCTGCTTTTGCAGAGCTGAATGGGCTTTAAGGATTGAGCAGTAAGGGGTGGCAAGGAGGGTTCACATTTCCACATTTCCACCTTGCTGAATTAAGTCAATTTGGTACAATAATGCACATCGTGAGCAAACATTGACCTGCTTTTCAACTCTGTCACAAACAAAACCACTAGTTGTCAAGAAAATTGGGAAATAAATACAAAGAGGACGGGAAAAAACAAAATTTGCAAAGGATTCTGATGGGACGCAAACAGGTTTATAGAATTGTGAACTCCATTTATATATGATTCACTTTGTTTGGTTTGTTTGTTTTGAGTTTTCACTTCTTCAGAGACTATAATATTGTGCCAAAAGTTGGATTCACACACGCACACACCCTCAGACAAACAAAAAGTTGTAAAGAGTGAAATGAGTGCAGCGTTCAAGAGGACACATGATGGTACAAAATTGAAAACTGAATTACATGTTTTGGCACACAGAATCAATCACTTAAGTTTCCTGCTAGGACAATGGTCAGGGAGAAACCAATCATGCCTTTCATGGTGGGGTGAATTATTATTCTCTGTCTCATCATGACTGCACTCCACTATCACAGAAAAGATTCATCACAGCCCCGTTTTTGTTTCTCGCAGACATTTCTGCTCTGAAGGTCTTCCTTTCAGACATGGAGGGCTCAAAGAAGAAGAAAAAAAGGGTGAAAAGAAGCGAAGAAGAAAAGATGAAAATAAATAGATTAAGAGAAAGGCTATGTATATTTGTATATATAAAAAGCATAATATCAGTTATCGCTACAAAGGGCCAAGGTCTGGAGTTTCACAGTCTTTCATGTACAACAGGCTCAATAACAGTACTGGCTCTTTGTCTCCCTGCTGTGATGACGCCTGCCGCTCGGCACTGTGGGAGCAGAAGGAAAGCAGAGTCCACCATGTAATGTATTCCTGTGCGTGTGAGTGTGCATGTGTTAGGTGTGGGTGTATAGGCGACACATTTTAACGCTCTGATGACTTCTTAAAATCCTGTTCCATGCCTTCAGTTTGGTCTCACATTTCCAGTCACGTCTCCATCAAGGCAGCAGGGATTCCACAGCATGAGGCAAAAATATCCCCCCTGTAGACCCCCTTATCTTACGCTGAATTAGTTGTTTTCATCTGGCTTTTGATTTAGAAGCTGTAGTATTACCTTTGCACCTTAGATCTACATGCAGTCTGGATACAGAGTGTACCCAAACACAGTGTACCCCTGCTGCAGCTTCCAAAAAAATGTGTCACACTGAAATCCACTGTTTTTTTCTCAACACAGATTGTCATGTACATCTCTTCCTATCATATTTACATACTTTGAAAATGGACAATTAACGCCTTTTTGTTGATTGTTCTCTTTCCAAGAATGTCCTAACAATCTGTGTTTGTTAGTGTGAAATTGCCCATCGCCTTTTGTGCTTGTGCTTCAGTTGGATCTGCACACACATTTCCAATACATAACTGCATTTACACTTCCACTTACAATACTGACCAACTCAAGAGATGATTTAAGCAATCCAATTATAATCTGTCCACACTGTGTCTTGGGTGCATTTTGATTTTATTTTAATTTATCTGATCACAATCTGTTCATTTATAATGCATGTTAATCCCAAGTGCAAAGAGGGTCTTAGAGGTGGAAGCAGCACTTACAACAAGGTAACCACAAGGTCAAAATGACACCTCTGGCTGCAGCTGCTAATAAGTCTCACGTCATTACAAAACAAGCAAATACGCTCAGATAAGCCCTTAGAAGATTTGGCCTATTTGTCAGACTTAAGGATTTATTTTTATGTTTGAGTCATGTAACCCAGATAGTTTTTTTCCTGCTGGTTTTGATGTTATTTTTTCAGCTAGAGCTTGAGTACAGTGAGTGATCTAATCAAGCCTACTTTCTTGTGGCAGTGTCTTTCCATTACCGGCATAAAATTGTGGTATTTTGAGTTCTGTTACACCCACTTTTCACAGTAGTTTCTTGCTTTTGTCTAAAACCAGACAAGTATAACATCCTATGCAAAATGTGTGCAGAAATAAAATGTTGAGAAGTCAAATATTTCATTAGTTCCATCTAATAAAATATGTTTAAATATGTTAAAATATAGTTTCCCAGATGACCCATACTTTGCAGACTTTATTCACCTTAAACTAATACATATGTAAATGCATTTTTCATTTAATAAGTCATAAGCCAGTATGATCAAGACCATTCCTGACCAAAACTACACTAAACAGCTTTATTTTTTGCAAGTTTTAAAACTTATTTTAAAGAAATAGTTGGACATTTTGTTGCTTGACAGTAAGATTTCGCGAAGTTACTTAGCCTGGCAAAAACATAGTATGGGACTTCTGTTTAGATTAAACAAAGTCGGTTTAACATATTAATTAGTTAACTTGTAGACAGATTTTGTTATTGTACTATTTGACAGTACTAGGCTAGCTGTTTCCCCCTGTTTCCAGTCTCTGTGCTAAGCTAAGATAAACGACTGGACTATAGCTTCTTGTTTTGACGTGCAGACATAAAAGTGGTATCAGTCTTCTCATCTAACTCTTGGCAAGAAAGCGAATACATGTAGTTCCCAAAATGTCAAACTAATCCTTTAATTGTCCAACCCTTTTGCAAATCGATTTCTAATTTAGTTTTTCGAAAGTATTTATGTGTCCCAAACTCTCATTTATTGGATAAGGTGGGTCAGCCCCATTCTAAATGCACAAATTAAACAAAAATGATCAACCATCTATACCTTGAATATAAAATTATTGGTATCATTCTTGTTAGATTATACTGGTCAAACCCTGGTGTGCGGTATTTCTATGGTATATGTTTCTGTGTGTGTGTGTGTGTGTGTGTGTGTGTGAGTGTGCGTGTGAAAACATGACTCCATGTGCATGAATGTGTGAATTTGTGTGTGTGTGTGTGTGTGTGCGTGTGTGTGTACGAGAATTATGCTCCGAGGAGCCTCTGCTTGCTGCAGCAACATCCAGATGCTGCTTCCCTGCCTCCTTATCCCTCCTCTGGGCTGGCTGTCACCACACAGACAAGATCAGACCAGAACAATGCCAGTGTGACAGCCTCCATTCTCTGTGCTGGAGCCTTGTGGAAAAGGGCAACCTTCAGCTGCAGAGCTTATGAAGGCGCTTCTGATTAACCACAGTACAAAGCCCTGCATGTCTGCAGTCCAAAGCCCAGCACCTTCATCATGTGTGTCTGTTTCAAAGCCCTCAGGAGATACGGGGTTGAATCATGAGGGAATGTTATTTCTTCCAAACAATTCGACGCTTTGTTGGGCAGATGAGCAGATCCCTTGTTGTGAGGTTTGTGGGTAAACCTGCTGTGCTTCTTCTTTCCCATGATGCCAATCCATTTTATTATTAGCAGTTTCTCAATTTATCCTCTGTGTGTTGTTGCACTGTGGTCATTATCATTACTGAGTAGATATTAGCTGTCTGACAACACTCTAATATCATACAGACATCCCTGCTCTGCAGCCTTTTTGAAGTTATGGTTACAGATGCCACCAACCTCTTGACAACAAAGGTCTGTTCAGTGATTTGATTTGTGAACTCTGTTTGTGATACAAGGACCGCTCAGACACAGTGTTACTGTCCCACCACATTCACCAGTATACCAACGCGCCACACAAACACACACATAGATCTGCACCTTTGACCACATCAGGAGTTGGTCAGAGATTACTTGTGCCACCACTCCACATGCATCCTTTCCCTCTCTTTTCTCCCTTTCTTCCCTCTCACACAGTCACTTCTGTCTTGCTGTTGGTCACAAAGTAGGGCTGTGTGGGGAGGAAGTGGTGGCTGTGGCTGTGGTTTCTGGTGCTGTGGAGCTGGTTGGGCTCCAGCACGGTACACTGAGGCCTCTTGTGCCCGTAGGTCTTCCTCCGGCCCACCGTCTCAGTCCCATCCCAGCCCTTCAACCCCAGCCCCATCGTATGCCCAGCTGCGATTGTGTTGGAACTGTACGCCAATGGGCGGCCCATTGTAGCAGAGCTGGAGCCAATGGCGGTCTCTGCGGCCCTGGAGATGCCCAGGGACATGCCACCTGGCATGGTCCCCGCCATGTGTGCCAGGGAGGTAGCCCCGAGTCCTGGCGGCTTGCTACTGTGGCTGTGAGCGTGAGTGTGAGAGCTGTGAGAGCTGTGAGCAACGTGACCATGGCTGCCTTTGGGTTTCTGGCCATTCGGCTTCAGTCCCCCTCCTCCTCCACCACCGGCTATGTGCCGTTCTGTCGGGAGGGTTGAGACGGAGGAAATGCTGGGCATCTCAGTGACATAGGTGGCCACTGGCTCAGGAGTCAGTGGACCCAGGGAGGTCATAGGGGTCATGGAGGACATCGGGGTGAGGGAGGTCATTGGTGTCATAGAGGTCATGGGCATCATAGACGTCATTTGGGTCATGGAGGTCATCTGGGTTATGGTGGGGTTCATGTGATTGGAGGTCATTGGGTTTGAAGCCATGGGGTTGGTAGTCATCTGAGGAGTCATTGACGACATGTTGCCCATGGAGGGTCTGGAATTGCCCATGGGCTGGAGAGGAAGCCCACCCTTCGTTGGCAGCTCCACCATCAGCCGACGCTTGTAGATTTCACCGTTGTACTTGGCAGCTGAAAAAGAGAGAGAGACAACGCTGATGAAAATGTTAAGTGAGCAAGAAAGATCTTAAGAGCACAGCTGAAATCTTGGGTTAAATGTTTAAATCTAAATGCATTTAAACATCCTCCTTTGGCTGTTTGCTCTGTTTAAACTGTCAGTTGTGAAAAAAACAATATACTTAGTTCATCTGTTTTGCTACTTTGGAATAGAAAGGAAAAAAACTGTTAAATTGAGTGACTCATAAAATAAGACTTTCAGCAATTGCAGATCAGCTGCAAACTAAGAAATGCACGTGTGTGAACACACACAGGCAGAAGTTTGGATAGAAAACATCCCATTCACTCCTACAATCTGAAAAGGTCACATAACAGACCCCATATACTTTCACTTTGTTAGTCAGCCTACCCTCATCTACAGTAACTGACCAAGCAGGGTGTCAGGGCTACTGCAAACGCCTGCATATAGAGGCCTGTCATGCCACCGGGGGAGTTAAATCAAAAGGAAATCCCAGAATGTCTCCTCCACCTCGCCTCTTCCTCCCTTATGAAGCCAAGAAAACATCTCACTTCTGTGTGGTGAGAAGGTGTTCACTGTGATACAAAAAGGATAAATATTTGGGAGAAAGATGTGAGACCATTGCAGCATGTGCTAAGGTGGTCATTTTTCCAACGTGGTGTGTGTTTTTTTCCATTTTGATATATAATAAAGACAAGATTTCAAGAACACCTGGTTGACTGCCCTTTGCAGGGACGGCATTAAGAGTAGTGCAATTCCTGAGGTAGAATGCTTTCTAATACAAAGTTATGGATCTGGTTTTGTGTATGCGGCATTAAGACAATTGGTTCCAAGAAAAAAGTCGTAGACAAACCATTAAAACATACAGCATGGTGGTCATTCTTGCAACATGGCAGCATGCCCATCATATATGTAACAGTCCAGCTCTAAACATTGGGTAACAGGGTGTACTTTCCTTTTCCACTTGTAATAAGGTGAAGATTTTGAGAAGACCTTAATGACTGCTTAAATTAAGGGTAGTGCTATTTCATGCTTTATTTTGATACAAAGTTCTGATATAATGCCTTCAAAGTGCTAAACTGATCAAATAACATAGAAGTAGTGCATTCCGTAAACAAGCTAGCTAGCCACTAGCTAGCTAAAATAACTAACAAAAAAAACTTGATTATTTGTACTACAATTGGTCTGAGCTTGGTAAGCCAAATGACTCACTACCACATAGTCTGTTCCTATGCAGACAATAAATAGCAGTACTAAAATAGACACAAGCCTCCTGTCCATTATTCCTTATTCCCGCACCCAACACAACACAGAGATAAGGGGTTGCTTCCTTATTTTTCGAAGTAAGTATATATCAAAGTAAGTTGCAGCTGCAAGTTACTGTGACAAATTATTTTTAAGGGATAAAGGGTACATGGAAATACACTGTGTATACAGTATAAACATACATGCATGCACATGTGCAAAGACACACCCAACACACACCTACATGTATCTCTCTACTTACAAGCAAGCTGAGTCTACACACAAGGAAGCCTCACTGTGCTCCATGTGTCGGATCTTCCTATATATTCTGTATTTGTGTGTTTGTGTGTGTGAATCGGAGCAGTCAAGTTTAACGCCTCACATTCATTTCTTCCTCTGCCAGTCACTGTCACCAAGCTACAGTCTGTCTTATCACTGCTAGATGTGACCTTTTTCCCCGTCGTCAAATTCACGTTCACAGCCGAGTCATTACTCTTTAGCTCTTGTTGCCTCTACGTCCTTGAAGATAAAGTTAACACACTCAGCGAGTTTGCTTTGCCACTGTAACTATAAATCTAGTTTATCGCTTTGAGAATGGGGAGAGAAACGAGCAAGCGGCCCTGTGAAGGGATAGTAGAGGGGCTTGTGGATGCGGAGGGGGGCGGAGGGAGGAAGGCAACTCGGCGGGTGAGACGCCGCTACACCGCCCCTGGGGATCAAACTTGCTCAGGCGACAGGTGAATCAATCCGGCGGCAGTGAGCTCGACGGTGCACACATCCAGCAGCGTACGTGAGTGGAAACGGAAAATACCGCTGTTACGCAGTGTGGGCTCTGCATGCCTCTGCCTGAGAAAGGCCAGCATCCCACAGAGAATAAGACACATTATGCATCAGGAAAAAATCAAGCACTGCTACTCCGAGGTCCCTCAGTGCCAATAACATGAGAACCTAATTACACTTAGGCCAATATGTCAATCTGCTTTTTATAAGCCAATCAGGTTATCTACAGCAAAGGTGATGGAGGGTTTATTTGTTTTACAAGACTTTAAATCCTGCAATGACTTTCCTTTAAATTTTAACAATATGTTTTTGCAAATTGAAAGACCTAGCCTATTCTTTATATGTTTTAGTATTTACTCTTTACTTTTTTGTCATTTGATTAAGTAAACTCTTTACAACTAAATGGCTGTATTCTTTGGCAGGAAAAGAATATCTAATAAAGAGATTGTCAATGTTGGCACAGGATGTGAGATGTAATCTCAACCTGATTTCTGTAGTAGATCAGCTTCTATCTCCACTGTGTAATGTCAGTCAAAGACGCTGGACTATTGGCAAATGGGCTACTAGAAACAGCTTGTGCTAGAGAATGGGACATCTTATCACATCATAAACATTTTAGCCTCCTAACAGCGTGGCTCTAGGAATGACTTAGGTCGGTCCACCACTTTGGTCTACTCTAAAATGTCATATAATGTCTTAAAAAACATTATATTTTTAATACCTTAAAACTCTGATTAATAGCCCGTGTTTTTATTTGCTAAAATCACTGAATTGACCCCGCATTTTTTGGGGCAAGCGTCCATTTGGGATGGTCCTTTAAATCCTCTTATACAAAAAATAAATTGGCTACTATGAAACAGTTTATTTATTTCAAATGGAATTTTACGTGTATAAAAATTATCCAATAATATCAAATACACATCATTCATTTGATCTAGCTCCGACACACAGCTTATGCTCTTTTATTTTGAAGGCAGCAATGTAACATAAACAACACGGTGCAGGATGAGAGAAGTGTGGTAGAAGTTAGCAGACAGAGAGCGATGGACTTCACATGACAGGATTCACAACTTGGATTAATTTTTATGAAAAGCTGTTTTGATTATTTTGATTGGTGGAAGCTTACAGACTAAAGGAATATAAAAAACATTCGACTTAAGGAGCGGATTTAAGGAGCGCTTCAAAGGTAACGGGAGTTGGCACTTTTTCCCCCTTATCATCATTTCCGTACCATGCAGGTTACACCAGTAAATCTATAATAATTAGACTTTGACTTGTTGTTTCCGTTAAATGAACATAACGATTGATTTGTAAAGAATCTATACTGTCCATACTGACATAGGTTAGTGATCATAGGCTACATTTAAAATTTTATATTTCTATTAACGATCGAAGCAGCTTAGAAGCAGCTAAAGCAGGCAACAGCATTATACATCCAAAGAACTTTAATTGAAGTTTTACAGTAATTCCATACTGATAAAGATATTTTGCCATGTTTAACATAAGTCCTGCATACAAAACACGGCAATTAATACTACAGCAGCAGGTGGGGTTTGTGAATGCCTAAATTCTATAAACGCAGGTTTGTTCAAGTTACTTTATTTGTCATTCTACTGCACAGGGCGGCACAATGAAATTAAAGTTGTAGTCCGTTTTCACGATACACATACAGGGTAATGTGCAAAAACAGGATAACAGAAAGTTCTATGTCATTTTATAATGGCGGCTGAGGTGGAGTCTCAGAGCCTGAGGAATGATCTGTTGTCTGGTGGTACGACAGTGGATACTTCTGTATCTCTTGCCAGATTGAGCACTATGCTGAGCAATTCCATCCCCACTTTGTGAACGAACCATGAAACACTAACAGGTATGTAGGAATACTGTCATCCCTTTAGGGTTAATGGCAGTTTTTAACATTTAGCAGACCAGTGTACATGAGACATGGGCTATAATTGGTCATTTGTACATGTAGAGAGCTGCGTCCTCCTTTGGGATGAGTTACAGGTCTGCATCCAGGGACCATTTATTAGTTGCTTTTTGCCTTGGTTGCAGAATTCAATAAAGTGACCTTATACAGATGCACAGGAGGACAGCGGATATGGCTATTGATTAACAGAAGTGTGGCTTGCTCAGCTGGACGTTAGACTATTGGGAAAGCAGCAGAGGCAATTAAGAAGGGGGTGTTGAAAATGGTCTTGATTCTATTTCTCATGGGGTCAACAGGCAGTGAAAATATAACTGAGTAGCAGAGGAGAAGAAAAGACAAGCAAAGTCCATTTGTATGGTTCAAGATTAGCAGAGCTCACACAAAGGTGACTTCAGAAAGAGCCACAGCTGGCATTTTGGTTTGTTTGTTGTCATTTAGTCCCTCTCTGTCTCTCCCTCTCGTAGTCCACACACATTCTTCACAGCTTGTGTGTGACGTACCCAGCGGTAATGGCAGTTTGCCTCCTGGAATCCAGGGTTCCTGTGCTGTATATCTCTGGACAGGTTTCCAATCATTTCATAGGAGCCTCTTTGAATACCACTTGTGGAATGGAAATCTGTCAGTCAAGTGTGAGCCCGAGTCAGGGCTGGGCTCCCTTCAATTACAGAAATGGAATCAGATATGAGCCCCTATAAGGGAGGATCGAGATTAGCAGCCCAATCATTCTTTAAGGAGCGATATGGAGCGTGATGGATTGAGGGGGGAGGTTAGGGGATGAAGAGGAGATGGGGTGCTATGGGGAGACAAAAGAAGCACAAAGAAAAGGTGAGTGGAAATGCAGAGGAGAAGGTGGGTGATAAAGGTGATGATATAAAAGAAGGGAAGAAGAGAAGACGGGAAAAGGAAGGTGCAGGAAAAAAGGTGACAGGAAATGAGGGGGCAGGGAGGGAGAGAAGCAGAGATGGAGGGACTGGACAAGGAAGAGTGAAAAATGAGCCAAGATAGTTAAGGTTAGAGGAGTAAACGAAAAATGGTATAGGACAAGTGGTGTAGGGCCATTTAAGATATAAAGAAGCAGAGAGGAAGACATGGGTTTGAAAGAAGATGAGGAGGAGGAAGGATAGAATATTGACATGTGCTAAAAGGTTTGAATGTAATTGCTGTCTGGACCCAGTTCAATCTTTCCAGAGAGCACCTTGTGCAAAACCAAATGTACATATTTGCCTCATTGTAAATGAATCACACTGGAAGTTTTGCACATTTTGTCCCATTAACTTGAAAAAGTATTCATTTTACAGTGCTTCCAACAATTATTCAGACCCCTCCACAGCTTTTTAAATTTATTTTATTCCCTCTAGGCAGTCACTGCTCTCAGAACATATCGGTACATTATAAAATCATCTTGCAGAGACTTAATACCGCCTG
Source organism: Lepomis macrochirus (assembly GCA_024633595.2). Classification (NCBI taxonomy): domain Eukaryota; kingdom Metazoa; phylum Chordata; class Actinopteri; order Centrarchiformes; family Centrarchidae; genus Lepomis; species Lepomis macrochirus. The sequence continues at coordinate 20,684,539 of JALXJV020000023.1, read as the reverse complement.
AGAATAGAAATCAATCACAGTGAACAGTGAATTTAGTCTGGTACATTTTTGTCAAAGTTATTGTTGGATAGTTATTAGAGTTGCATGAAAAACATCACGCTGTGCTGATTTTGACAGATATTTTGATCTGCAAAATGATTCACAATTACTTGGAATAATATTTTTTTACATCACCATACTAAAAAAACTATTAAATTCATGGTCATATGGCATTTGTTGGGTTCTTTACCAAACAAAATGTTTTCCTAATCTGGAGAACAAGATTTGTAGGCAGAGTCATCTCTGCTTTGTCGCACATTTTACCTTCATCAATAAATTGTTGCTTCTTCGATTTGGATTTTGCCATAATCCAATTTAGAATTAAAATAAAGGGAATATTTGGAAATTTCATGATTCAGTTTCTTCTTCCAGAATCATTTCTTGATTCAAACCCAATCCTTGATTTAAGGATGTGTTTGCGGCAAACTTGTGTTTGCAGTCCACTGAAATGCAATATGAAAACTAACTGTTAGTTACTAAACTACATGGTTTTGAAGAAGGTCACTGCCAAACTGAAACAATAGCAGAGAAAAGTGTGTGGGAGCTTTCTGGTAGCACGTTGCAGTCTTCTGCCAGTGTGAGAATAATGAACTCAATGAATGCGTAATGAATGCGTAATTTACTAACCATCATCACTGGCTAAAACAGACGTTGGCCTATGTGTTCTGGAGTAAGGGTATTCACAAAATACTTCACTTTTATCTTGCAAAGCTAATTGTTAAGAAAGAACATCTTTAACGTGTGAAACAAACAAAACAACAAAATGTGACTTTTCAAAACACACAGGTTTGCTTTTTGCTTGTCTCTTTAGGTTTGATTCCCAGAGTGGCAACTTATATTTTGTTTCAAAGGAAAAAGACATCTTGGAAAACTGTTACTGTACAGTATATTCTCAATTTGTTATATATTAACTATAATAATAGTTAACCTATTCCAGTAACTATGCTTGAATTTGCCATTTCCTTGTACCTATTTTCCATCAACCTGCCTCATGTTCAACCTGCCTCATGTACTGTATTTCCCCCACAGTTACAGATTTCCTACATTTCCCAAAATGCCATCCCCCCTTGCTAAAGCATGTGCTGCATCCATCTGTTGGTTTTGAGTGCAGTGAGATGAAAGGAAAGCTGTAGCCTAACATCATAGAAAGGTTTTCTAGTTGAGAAACAGTGGGGTTGGGTCCCTTACTCAAATTGCAGAGTATTTGTGGCTGCACTGCACTCTGATCTATTGAAGCTCCTGTCAGTGGAGAAATCAGCATCTCTGCCTCTCCTGTGATGGATTCCTTCCTTCCGTCCTCTGAATTTTGGCACAAAATTTTGAGTTGAGAAAGAATCCCTTTGTTCTTTCATCATCCGGGGCTGACACCAAGATGTCTTCTGTTTTCCGCTTTCTACAATCAAACACAGCTGTGCTGCAAATATCTTTTACCTGATGTCTATATTTGGCCAGCTATCTAGGAATTATAAAAATACACCAACAAACAATAAAGATGCCAGGGTCCAGGACTCACAATGACAGTGTTAATCACCATTTTCATTTCTTGTAGCGTGGCCTTCCTTTAAGCAAAAAAAATGGCGTTTCCACTTTCAATTCAATCAATTGTTATTCATCTGTTTCTCTGTTTTTAATTTTGCCGGCAATTATATAAACCGCTCCCATAATTACACCACATCCTCTTGCTTCCAGGGCACAAAGCAGCACTCAGCATAAACATTCATGATGATGATCTATTACTGCAACATGTCTGGGGATGAGTGAGTGCCCTTCACATGCATTTACATTCATAGAGAGAATGTTCACACCTACATTTGTCATCTGAATCAAATGTTTTACTTTCTGCTGCTTGGCGCGCAGGAAAAGGCCTTTCACAGAGAAGCTCTGTCTGATCATTGGCTAATAAAGGGCACAAATTCAGACAAATAGCATGTTGTAGCTGTTTCTACAGATTTCTAGGTGTGTTTGTAGATAATACCTGGCCTGAGTGGGCTGAATTTTAAATCGAGTATGGGCAGGGTACCTCTCTAGCATAAACAAGCTGGCAGACCCACTGAAAGATTCACAAGTCAATCTCAAGTGAATTCAGGTTATGAAATCATGATGCCACTGTGAGAAACATATGGGCATGGTGAAGCAAATTCATATCAGCTGCTCTGGCAATTGAGCTCATTGAATTTGGTGGCATGCATTAAGCTGTTGAACAGCTTGATAAGCAGGCTGTTTCTGTTTTACAGAGCGTCCAGTTTGGACATGCTGTCGGTAACATCTGTCAAAATCTGCCTGCTGTAGTTTAGTCACATTGTTCCTGGTGACCTCTGAATAAACCTTTGTGTTTGGATCAGAAAGCGTTCACTGCCAACTCAGGATGCATCAAATGCTGACTCCACTAACAAGACTAAAGGAAGCCCAAGATTCATTGTGACAATGATGCACCCTCTCCAAATACTGCCAGCTGCAACGACTGGTAAAATCAACACCCTGTTTTTTCATAACCAACAGCGCAACATCAAACACACAGCCTATCTCGAAATGTAAAAAAAAAAAAATCCTCCGTTCTTCGGTTCCTCTTAAAATTTAAAGATGTTAAGATAATAAGAGAACTTGACAGACACTCACCCACAGCCTTCAGGGAGGCGTACTTGTTGATATCCTTGTTTTGCTGCTGCTGCTGGTGCTGCTGCTGCTGCTGGTGTTGCTGTTGCTGCTGCTGCTGTTGTTGCTGCTGCTGCTGCTGTTGCTGCTGTTGTTCGTAGACATGAGCCAGCTGGCCGAGGGCAGGGTATGGGTGCTGGCCCATGTTTGAGCCCGGTCCCATGTTGTTGTTGATCTGACCACCCTCTGTGGGCAAGGACACAAGTCAAGACAAGGTTACAATCAGGTTTAAGTCAGGTGACGGTATATAGCTCCAGTTTTTTGTGCCAATGTGCAGCTCCAGAGGGGCACTTTTTTATTCTGTACAACCTGCTGCTTTAGAAATAATGTCCATTAACATCAATTCATGTCAGTGCCATCAAGTGATGGACTCTTGCCATCACTCTACAGCTGCAGCCTATTGTATGTCACGCTGCCTAATACACATTTGGAAAGAATCCAGAGTGCATATATGTACACTGCTACATTTGCTGTCTATTACATGAGATTACACCAGTAATTTAGAGCTTAAATACTCATATCCCAGATTTTTTTATTATGTACATTTGACTTATGAGCTAAATCTAAAAGTTTACGTTCATTCAACCTAAATCCTGGTATCCAGTGCTACTGAGAATGCCAGGATTTCTCACTATAAAAGAAGTTTAAAAACAAACCAAAAAAAAGATGTTAAATTAATCATACAATGTTGCTATGTTGTCATTTACTGATGGGTAAAAAAGCATCAAAAAATTTGTAGGATAATGTGGTAATGTTTTTTAGTAGAGAAACAATTTTTAAAATGCTATCCAGCCAGAATAATTTGATCCTCTGTTGTCACTGCACTGAATTCTCCAAATGTTAAATGCTCTACAATCAGCCCTATTGCTCTGAGTTGGGGATGAAAGTCTGTGTATCTCATTAAGCCATTTGTTGAACCGCCTGCATAGTTAACAGAGTTTTTGATGCGTTTCTGTGACGTAATCTAAAAGATATTTCAACCCTGCTGCTTTAACATGAGATGTAATTGGAAGAAGCCGCTTCAGGTGAAATGCTGATGCAGTTTACTGCAATACTGGTAATTTGGTTATAAACAGTTAACAGTTGTGTGGCAGTGTGCAGTATGTAGAGCATACCGCATACTACATACTATTTGAACTATTTGAATTTTAACTTACTGCTTATCCAATAATAACTATTTGAACTGTTTATCTATTCACTTTAAGCTAACTATTTTAACAAATTATTTATTACTTTTAGCAACAATTATCCATTCAATATTACTTTCCATTGGCATGTGAAGTTTCCCGTTAAAATGAACCTTATGGTGCAGAAAGTTACAGATGTTTTATAATAATTACAGTATTCTGATTAAAGTCCTTGGATACTGGAACATTAACTGTAATGTATTCACCTAATTCAATAAGCAATAATTAGATTTCAAAAAGGTGTGTTGAAAGTATGAGTCTACTCTCCAGCATCTTGCAGCATATACGGCTAGAAATGATCCAGTGGCTTTTAACCACAGTGAATCATCAGTAAAACAAATGTTAATGATGTACAAGAAATGTAACAGGCTTTATGTTATGATTGTGATTAGCAGACCATCAGTCCTTCACACTCACACACGCACACACACACACACAAACACACACATTAAACTATGGCCATAATTGATGAGTCAGCCTTCCTGCACCTAAAGCTGCACCTGCTCTGGGAGACACAGAAACCAGACTGTAGGATAACACATCCACAAATGTACAGATGGTTATGAAGGGCAGCGCCAGCAGCTTGACAGAGTTGCACGAGAAGTGCAGGAAAGTGTAGCAGAACTGCACAGTCTGACTTTAAAGCACAACCGAATGTTAAAATATGTGTGGGAATTCAGAGGACACTTCAACATTGTTCTCTCGCTGCGCTGAGCCTGACAGATAATTGCAAATTCCTGTTACTGAAGGCAAAGGTATCTTTTGCTAAGTGAATACATTCTGTTTAAAGTGCAAAAAAAAAAGCAAAAAGTTAAGAGCCAGAGAGCAAGACGAAGGAACGAGAGGGAGAAAAGTGAAATAGGAAGAAAGGGAGAGGAATGAGGATGCATAAAGAATGAAGAGAGTGAGAAAAAATTGCTTGGCAGAGAAAAATATGAGGTGTGTGAAGTACAGAGGGAGCTGGACAAAATCATTTAGGCAGAAAGCACAAGAAAAGAATATAGGTGGACAATCTTAACACAGTCCTATAAATACAAACTCTTCTTTCCCTCTTTCTCCTTTCAACCCTCTTATAGATGCTCATACATAACGGCCTTGTGTTGCCCCGCAGCAAACAGAAGGGGAAGTTGTGTGGCCACAACCTGATAATATTGATTTCCTCCACCATTTTCTCCCTGGTTCATCTCAGCAGTGCATTGTTGAGCCATGAGGTGCACTCAAAGGCCTTAAAACCAGCACAGATCAACTGTCAAGGCAAAGCAAGTTGTGTTGTTACTAATTAATGACTTCAAACGACTCAAACCACACATACACACACACACACACACACACTGAGTGACAAGGTAGACAGAGAGAGTAGAGACAATTAAAAAGAGCATCAGAGTGAGCGACAACGTGAGGCAGTGTAGAAGAAAGAATAAGAGACAAGATTTCCCAACGTGATGAAATGTCCCAAGATGCCTGGTGAAAAGGAAAAGTCTGTGATGTAAGTTTATGTCGATGAGTGGCTCAATGAAGGCTACATCAATGTAAGTAAATTGAAACTGAGGCTGTGTGAGAAGGGTTCGGGCATATATTGAAGAGATGTAGCTAAAGCTCTTCTCTCTTATGCATCTAATAGAATGTTTTTTAAAAAACAAACAACGTTCACTCTTGTCACGATGAAAGCCTGAGTAGTGGTTTATTTTTCACAGCAGGGCAAAAATGGCCGGCGCAAGGTCACCAATCTTCTCAATTCATAATGGATTTTGTCAGGTTGTGGAGCACAGACGTGAAAATTCAATATATATCAAAGCACAGGTGCGTTTCCTTATTTTCAGGCACTCTGCAGTGAACTGGTTTGCTGTGAATCCATAAACAGTCATGGAAACAGTCATAGCAACACAAAATACCCACAGCTCGCATTTGTACTGTACGCTAAATTGTGATTGATGCAAATTCTTTATGTTATAAATTAATAAATATAAATTATTAATTAATAAATATAAATCTGGTGAGAGTTTAAGTAGTCTTATTCCAGAGAGACTAAAACAATGTAATTGGACTCCGTCTGTTCTGCCAGGTTGGCTGGCAGTTGAGGGTGTGACAAGCTAGCAAATCAAATTACTGAGCCTAAGCCACAGATAAGCATTTGTTTACAACAGTGGTGCATTTTGACTTAAGTCAGTTGTTTGGGTAATATACTTATTTGCTGTCTGAAGCAGTTAGATGGGAAGATTAATACCACTCTCATGGAGCTGAAGCTAGCAGCACGTTAGCTTAGATTAGCACTGAGACTGGAAACAGGGTGAAACAGCTTTCCTAGTTCTGTCCAAAGGTAACAATATGAGCCTACAAGCACCACTAATTAACACGTTATATTTCATTTTTTTAAAAAAATCATACCTTTGCACAGATGAGCTGTTGAGGTATACTAACTGTCTTCTGGGCTGTAGCTCTGTATTTAGCAAAGAAACATGGGACTCAATCTCACCTTACTGGATATAATTTTGCAAAATGTTTTTCCTTTAAATGGAAGTGGGAATAATAGTAAACCACATTCAAAGGCAAAAGTGGAATCTGTACACTGGGTTAGGAGAATAAAAATGAGTGTACCAGGCCAAATGTTGCCCCTAACACCCCTGCTTTATCTAGCACCTGTTAAAAATGTTCAATTTGCATCATCCAAAAAAACCAAATTCAAAAGCAATTCAACACCTCATGGAGGCTTAAAGTAAGAAGTGTGATTCATCCAAGAAATTGCAGCAGTGTTGTTAGGGTTAGAACTTGTGGTTAGGTGTGCTAGTGGATTTATTGTACCCTCCACTTTGGGAAGAACATTTTCTGCAGTTTATCACATTATACCACAACATTTTAAGTGATCCAATCTATAAAACATGCCCTGCTAATTGTCCCTTAATGGAATTCTTTGCCAGTTCATCTCTATTGCTCCTGCAGGTCCAAGACAAGAATTGATGCATGATGTTTACTGCTGCTCCCTCTGAATCACACTGTCCTACAGTTTTACCACTATTTACTCTAATTCTGTTTCAGAGAGAAAAACAATCCACAATTGCTTCTCCTCCGCTTCTACTTGCTTACAGCGTGCTATAATTATTTCAGACACTTTATTAGCTGTCTTCACACACTCAGGGTGACAAAGATTATGGAAATTTGATCCAAAATACATACGTATATTGCTCACCTCGTCTCAAGCAATGCTGAGAAACAAAAAAATAGATCCGACTATTCTACTACTTCCATCTTATTCTTCTATAATCCTGCTTTCTTTCCGCTCCAAGACCCATCTTTGTAAAAAAAGTTTCGTTTTGATCGTAGTGAAAAAGATCACGTACACTAGCACAAGACAAACACAGGCCCCTGATGACATCATCACACTGTGAACTCATTCACCAGGATGACTGACAGCTGTCACCATCAGGAAGATGAAAAGGAAGCAGTGGGAATCTGTTGGTGTGGTCACAGTCACTCACCAAGCTGAACTATTACACAGCGATTCTCCAAGGTCAGTCTTTTAACTATTTCCAGTGCCAGTGAGCTTTCATTCAGAAAGGACAATAAATTAGATACAGTAGGAATCAGTTTCACAAGGAGTGGCCATTACAAGCCCATTTTCTTTTTTACGTCAAACAAAATGGCAAAAAAAACACAAAACGTACACAACAATGCTTCTCTACATCCTGAACTTAAATTAAGACAGCATTTCAGCCACATAATGCCTGCCAGAATGTTTTTACTGAAGATTTCAACAAAGCCTTAACAATATAACTGGCACATATGGTTCTGGCACCAGAATAACTATGAATGTGTAGCAGTCAAAATGGCAAAGTCAGAGCACAATGAAAAATTAAGACAGAAAGAAATCTGAGAAATTGAAGGAATCTGAAGAGAGGGAAAAAAGTCAATATAGCTCATTAGAAATCTCCACCAAAGTCTAATTAACTGAGTTATTTGGTGCTTTCACAGCCAACCTGTACTGGATAGATGACACTTGACAAAATGTGCTGGGTGAAAGGTCATGGTGTCAACAAAATCAATATTCATCCTGTTGGGAGCTTGATTGTACACAACATACTGTGTTTATGATAAAGGCCAGAAGATATATTCATCTGACAACTGAAAGATTGGACTGAGGTGATGTTACAAGAAATGTTTTTTTCTGAAAACCCAACTCTTGAGCAACATGAGCAAATCTTATTTTGCACATGTTGTGACCTCACTGTATGGAAACAAAGAAGAGACATGCATGTAGGCCAGATGCCTTAAAAAAGCAGCCTACATGTAACACAAAAGCCCAAATCTCTTAGTCTGTCTGCCATGGACGTAGAGGAAACACCAGCGGTGCAGCCATGATGTCACTCAAGCCTTAAAGGAGAACACATCAGTTTGCCCTGGCCATTCCACTGTTGTGGGAGCAGCTACAGGAGATGTTTCCCTTTCAGCACTGAACTTTGTTTCCCTAGTGAAAGTCTAACTTGCCGGTTGAGAGCAGACTAATTTCTTTTTCCTTTGTTTTACACAACATAACTTCTTCTACCTGCAGAAAAAGATACGGCTTACACCGTTTTTCCCAAAGGAGAACAACCACTGTGCTGTTGAAACCGCTGACAGCACGGTGCTCGAGAAGGAATCCGAGCCAAGAAGGACTCTGCGGGATTACCTAAAATGGGCAGGCGCATGATACTCGCTACCAAGAGTGATTTAGAGTAAGAAGCTTGTGTCTGGACAGAGATTAGGTGTATAATTGTGTTATTTGTATGCTGAAGATTCATTGTGGTGATTTTTTGTGGACTATAATGGGCTGCTGCTCCTGTTTATTGCTGAGTGCCTAGCATGTTTCATTTTTCGCATGCTGCTGGGCCGTTACTTGTGTTATTCCTGATACTGCGTGTGAAGCCAAACCCTATGCTTTATCATGATCAATGTCCAGCAACACAGCCGCTGAATGCAAGTTGGCCCGCTTGTTGCTGTGGGATAAAGTGATGATTATTGTATTTTACTAAAGCGATTGTTTTGTATTTTTACCCGTGTTAGTTCCTGCCACTGCGTGCAGAGTCAATAGCTGTACTTTCTCGTGGCCAAAATCCAGGGTCACAGTCGTTGATTGCAAGTTCACTGCTGGGTACTGTGCAATAAAGGATTAGTTACACTGTATCTATTAGTGGCAGTCGGGACTTGATATATCTTGCTCTGTGTGCCCTTTTTTCTCTTTCTTGCTTCCTGTACTAACACACACACACTTCCATGCTTTACGTGGATCTATACACACACCTGGAACCCATACTTAGCATGTAACCTAACCCCAGTTAGGATAGACAGAGATTGTCCTCTATTTTGGTTTCAAGCCCTTGATTAAGGCTCGGGGACGAACCAGCCATGTGGTGACGTCCACCATCTTCCTCGCTCTTCCCCCCCTATTGTTCCCTACACATACACAAGTACACACACACACACTACATCTATATAACGTGTTGATTGTACTTACTTACTTTTACTTAGAATAGATGATAGTGATTTATTGGCTAAGTTATCTTCTTTATTGGCAAACCCCGTTTGGAGACTTTTTTTCCCCATTTGGTTATTGGTCCCTGATTCCAGGGTGGTGCCCCGTATTCATTAATATTTATTATTACATTTTGTAATAATAATAACTTTATTAATATGTCTTTGATATCTTTGATTTTTTGAGAATAACCAAACCTGCCCTTATCAGATCCCAACATTAAACCTCTGTTCATGTAAAGGACTGTCAGACAGTGGAAAGTATGTTGATCTTGCCGGAGCTACAAAGGTTAAAGCTCGTTAATCCTGAGTATTGAATTCCCTCACTCAGTCGATCCATTTGTATAAAGAATTTTCAAATGAAAGATTTAGAAGGCTTTTAATATTCCTGATTAAATTTTGATAATCTCCTCCTGGGACTCACTCAGTGCCTTCAAAATAAAAGGCTGACAATGGATTGGGATTCTTAAAAGCACCAGTCCAATCCTCTCTCTTAACTGAACTTCTTCACTTGGTAATTTAGCCTTTAAATCTTCTACATGTATGCACTCCAATGCTGGGACATGAAAGTCTTATTTTACTGAGGGGTGTGGAAAAAACAGTGGCCTGTGGTCTCTGAAGTAGCCACTCTGGGTGCTTTTGAAAATATTTATTGTCGACTGTAATCCTGTAAGGGGATGTAATCCTGTAAGAGGGCTTTTACACTAACAATAGCTAAAGTGGCAAAAAAACGCAGGCTTCCCCATTCATTTCAGTGAGACTGCAGTGGTGCAGCAGGGGCTCCCATTGGCTGTGCACTTGCAAAAGTGTAATGCAAGCACAGATACATGGTAGAACATATTAGTGGGTATCTTGTAGCAGTTTGGTAATATGTGTGAAGTAGAGGGCAAGCTACAGCACATTATGTCTTTTGTAAATAGTTTTATAGCTGACTAATATACTATATCCGGTATTAACATCATAGACTGCAGCTGAATCGTTCAGTTACAGGATGTATTGCTTTCATTCGAATTATGTTGTTGCCTTAAATATTTTCTGCTTTGCTGATGTCCTGATATAGTTGTAGTCTTCAGATTCTCCAGTTTCTTTGCAGTCAAATGTGGTGCCAATAAAAATCCACTTTCTGTCAATGAATTTAAGGATAAAAGTTGAAGTTACGTTTAACCTTTGGGAGCAATACCACACCGGATATCAAGGCCTTCCACCAATTTGTCCAGTTTTCTTTGGTTAAAGTTTGAGTTTGTGTGGGTGGCACACTTTTCATTGTCTGTATATCCATGATGGCTATCACTGCGTGTGTTGGCTGGATAGTTGTCCTTTTACATTTTTGAGTGGCCTTTTATTGTGGCCAGCCTAAAGCACATCTGTGCAATACCCATGCTGTCTGATCAGCATTTTGATACACCACACCTGTGAGGTCGATGGATTATCTTGGCAAAGATAGCACACAAACTTTAGATTTGCTGTCAGTCACATTCAATTAATGTCATGTCAAAATGTGCAGAAACACTAAAGAAAGAACAACTAGAGCCAATTGTATTTTCCCACCGAAGTATGGAATCCACAGTTTTGAATTATAATTGAATCCATCCAGGCACACCATTTCCATAGGCAGGTGTTCTCCACAGCTGCCAGAAGATTTCAAAAGGTCACTTATTATGATTTTCCTCAAACCTCTGTGAGCTTGACAAGATGGACGTCTGGCCTTGCAAGATTACTGCTGCTGATTATTTGCTGTCTGCCACTTTCTCTTAAGAACTGCTCACAACACTGGAGTATACTGTAAATTGGCTTAAGGTTGAATCATTGTTATGTTACATCAATCACTGACAGAAGGAAACTGGGCTTATATGAAGTCATCACAGAGTACTATTTAAGGAATCATGGGCAAAAGCCGCTGATTAGATCATGCATTCGGTTTCAAATGTATGCCACTGTTTATTTTTAACATTAAAGGAAAAGGCATTTACATGAATTCACCCTGCAAGGCAATTGCGCAGGAATGTCAGGATTACAGTAAGTGTGACTACACTGATGAGACAGCGTGTGGATGATGAGCTTATGACCGCCAGGTAGCAGACAGCGCAGTCAGCAACGCACAACATGAGCGTGCACTATATAACGCTGCAGAGGCATAGAGTCATAGAGCACCCACAAAAAAAACAACAAAAAAACCCCAGAATGATTTCAAAGCTGCGCTCATCTACCCCCGTGGGAAGCCAGATATCCAGCGTTGAGCCGAGAGGCAAACCTCCCGGGGCAGAAATGATATCTGTGCTTTTCTCATGTCCCAGACAAGAATATATTCTGTTGGAAATAGGGTAGACAACACATTCAACTGTGTCTCTTGATGTGTACTGTACAGTTGTGTGTGCGTGTGTGCGTGCAAGAGAAAATGAAGAAGAAAGAACACAAAGAGAGACATCAAGAGAGAGCCAAAGCACATGTATGTAGGAGTGCTTCTATCTCATGCTTGGCCTGACTCCATTGCTACTGGCTGTACAGTGTAATTTCACTGCTTGTTTGATTCGGCGCTGACAATTGTAAGCAGCTGACTCATCTATTATTCCCTCTTTCTCCTCACTCTGCAAATGGATAAACCCTCTTCTTTTCGTCAGCTGCAAAACTGCCTCTCTGTCATTACTCAACCCTCTCCATCTCTCCCTTCCTCTCTCTTGTCATGGCAACAGCATTCTCTCGTGTAGTATTTGCTCTGCAGCACACGGCGAGTTCGCATTGTCCCGCAGTCACCCGCGCCCACATATCAACAGGCAGGCCGGCTGTACTGTACTGAAAAAGTCATTGTTATGCAACCTATGTTCTACTGCCTGCTGCTCTGTCGGTCTGCCTGTTCATCTCTCTCCGCTTCTTCTTCATGTGTCTGCTTGCCTCCTCTGAGCTTGTTCTAGGTCACATCCTAACAGGTTTGTCAGGCATTGTCAAAAAAAAGCATGCATGTTTTATTGAAAGACTTGTTCTAGTTTGGTAAAAAAGGCAATTTTAGGAGTCATTTTTGGGGTATAACTGAACAAAGCATTTTGATGCTGAATCGATGTTGACACAAAAGTCTGCACCAACGATGAAAACCTGTGTAAATAGAGCCTCGAAATGAAAGATGAGACGTGTGCAGCAAACCTGCTGCCTGGATTGTTTTGTGAAACTGGGAGCGACAGTAAACATCTTTGTGATATTAGTTCAGAACAGTTATGTGAAAAATGTGTGCCCAAGAAATGCATCCTGAGACTACAAACGGGCAATCTCTAATGTGTGAAGCTTTCTGTATTTATAATATAGCTTTGAGAGCTCTTGACTCGTCCAAATCATTCACCCTCATGTAACAGCATGCACACATCCTTGTGTATGTGTAGGAGTGTGTGGGGTCCTCTCTGTTTCTCTGCATATGCATATTTAGTCACACTGAAAATGGTAAGCAGGTTATGTGTGAGCCTGTGTGAGGCGGGAGAGGAGAGCTTCCGCTTTATTTGCCCTCCTGTCTGTTTACAGTACATAAGCAGCGCTGCATCTGTCTTGACCTCATCCCTTCGGCACATATCTCCCTCCTGCAGCATGGAGGACAGCGAGGATCACAGAGCGAGCAGAGGCCTCACTATGCGACTGCTGAGCTCGCTGGAATTTTGCCGAGAGCCGGGTGTAAAATCCCCCTTTGTGTGGCGGGTGGTAAAGTGAGGGAGTTCATGTGGCGGCATGAGCCAGGAAGGCGTTTTTGCTCCCTGAGGTGAACGGGTCAGTCCTAGGTGATTGGTGGGCAGGGGGGAGAAAACTCATTGAATTTTTAAACAAAAAAGTTTGCCAGAAAAACAGAAAGACAGGCAGCGAGAGAAGAACAGATGTCCGAGGCTATGTGGGTCTTGCTACCTGCTGGCGCTGTCAACAGTAGGAGGCAAGTTTGAAGTGTGAGGGCCAGAAAGCTCACAGATAGAAACTATTTGACACCGATGCTTACTATTTGAAAGAAGGCCAGCTCTGTGAGAGGCAAGCAAACTGCATACAGCTTTTAGAGGTGCTTCAAAAGTCACTGAGTAGCCTACTTTAGAGTGATTCCCAACCAGAGGTACTTGTACCTCAGAGAGTACTTCTGCGGGTGCCAGTGGGTAGGTGGAAAGTTTGTGGAGTACCTCAACTAATTTGATAAAATAAAAAATTACAATTTGATTAAAAACTGACTATTACAACTAGTGGTGGGCATAGACTAATTTTTTAAATCTAGATTAATCTCTCTGTAATCTTGAAATTAATCTAGATTAATCTAGATTAAAATGGCTCATTTGAATTCTGCCGAAGGCATTCAGAATATGTGTGTGAACGGGTTTCAAGCCAGGTGGCGCATTAGATCAGGGGCTCATCTCCTGTTTCCAAAATGCATCACAAACTGCTTGAGAAAGCTGTTCTACTATGATAACTGGTGATGAAAATAAATTATGTTCAATAAGATGTACTTGTGTGTAGCGTGTGATGTGCTTTGCGTTTAGGTGGTACTTGAGACTGGAAGAACTCCTACAGTAAACTAATTCCCCATTGCACAAGGTGCAAACAACCTTAGTCTTGTCAAATTTTCCATTGGGAAGCTTCTTAAAAGTAAATTTTCCCAGAAGCAAACCCGGCGACTTCAGAAATGTTCGTACACAAAGTGCTGTCCAACAGCTGTCTGTGGACGTGTTGCTACAGTTAGAGTGAGTAAATACCGCACAATGCGTTTTTTAATCAACCGGCGTAATTTCACAGTAGGCAAACACACAGGTTCGAAGACTTGTTCTTGCCCCCTTCAGTGCAATTCGGCTAGGTATACATCTGCGCTAAAATATCAAGGTGAAAGTCATCATAGCTTGCGCAGTATAGACCCAGCTCCCAACGCAACTTTGAGAATAGATTAACAGCGATATTTTTTTATCGCCCGATAAGAGTCTCACGTTAACGCAGCACGTTAACGCCGATAAGGCCCACCACTAATTACAACTGAACAACACAAGTTGTGACTAAGTGTCCACGCTAAAGCAAACAAAGAAGCAAAGAAAAGCAGTTAGCTTAAAGTAGGATAAGCTGAAATTTAATAAGTTGAAATAGTTTGAAGGGTGAAGGTCTAGCATCTGCCGCTAGTAATACAAAAGCAGACTTTTCTAAGCCAGCCTAAATATTTACAGTTGAATTGTATGAAAAAATATTAACAATGTGCACTTTTGTATAGTTAATAGTTTTAGATTAAACACATTTGGAACATAACTGAGAGTGTTATTGAAGGTGCACTTGATCTGACAGCTGTGGCCTAATATGCGATATGATAAAAAGAATCTTGCAATTTTAAAGGCATGTCACTTTCAAAAAAATGTATTTATTTGCCTGGAAATACTGCCTTAAGGACTTGGGTGTGCATTGCCATAAATAATATATCTAGTGTGGCGTAGCCTTAAGGCTGCTGTATGGCATTCAGTGCACAACACTGCCTGCTCCAAAGCAATGTGTCAGATCCTCAGCCTTATACATGGCCTTGTTTTCCAAACATTGCTCAACTCATTATCATCACCATATGCTACTAGCTTTGTCTTCACTCATTAGCGCATCAGTACACTCCCATTTAGGAAGAGATAGCGAGGGAGCGCAGAGGGGAGGCAAGGCATCAAGTGTGTCATGAAATGCTTGAGAGATACAGGGGAATGTGTTCAGCCAACTCTGTTCCAACGCCGATCACATATCTCTGAGTAATTCCCACTGACCATTAAACAGATAGGAGAGTGATGCAGAGAGACCGTATTATTGAAAAGTCTGTCATGGAAAATGGCGGCGGGAAATGATAGCAGAGAGAGTAGCTTATCTATCCTTAATTGTTCCTTGCTGAGCCCTTGAAAGCAAAATGACTTCCGCTGCGCCCTTTTATGATTAGAGCTTTCCTTCATACCTTCCTCATTTTGAAGTGCTATTGATTTCAGTTGTTTCTTTTTTTTCTCTCTCTCTCCTATTCACTGTGGAGCATTTGCAGAAGGAGTCAACATCTACGTATCTCCCGCTTGAATTCTCTTTTCGCTGGACAATGTATTGACGTGAGTCTCTCAGGACGTTGTTAAAGCTGGTCACTGAATCAATGTAAGATACAAGGTACAAGGTTGTTTATTAGTCATTAAACAGCACAAGGCTGCAAAACGAAGCGAAATTTGTAGTTCCTTCGTGCTACACACTACATATAAGTAAGTGTAGGCCTATATTAAACTATGGGAAGATATAAAATAAAAAAAATAAAATAAAACAAGTTATTTATATACATATAGGCTACATACACATAAACACCTCAAACATTCCACAGGACAATCTTTGAATTTGCATCTGTGTTGAATTTAAACAGCAGCAGCCAGATGATAATATGAATGTTTAATCCTCAAAACAAAGACTGACACTTAGGAAACAGAGTCCATCTTGACTGTGTTTGAGCAATGAGCATCATCCATGTAAAATACTTCCTCTCATTTTGCCGGAGTTGCGCTGACAGCTCGGAACATGAACCACCTGCCGAGTGCTTGATCTGGGATGTTGATGGGGCAACGATGTGGACACAACAGTCTCTGAATTTCATTATCATTTTTGGCAATGAAGCTGGAAAAAAACAGATAAATAAACAAAAGTGTAGCGAAGTTTGAAAGGAACTACCGACTGCTGCTTCTATAACAGCTGCCAGTTACCATAGCAAGAAAAAGATATCACTCATATCTAAAAAGAACTGTGGTTGCTGTGTGAGAAACTAGTTTAAAAATATGGTATCAGTGTCAAAACAATTCTGATGATGACCATCACTCTCGCATAAGACACTCCCTTTGAACATATTCTGTTATTTTCCCTTCCCACTGCTTCTGACGCAGCCATTTTGGATGCATTATAATGTGCCATTACAACTGACTTCACACTCACGAGTGGATGGAAACAACTCACACGTGAAGGGCATTTGAGCAAACCAAATGCAAAATTACACCTCCGGATAACAAGAACTGTTTATCAGACGCTTAAAACCATAAGTCCTCCGCACCACTGAGTGCTGACAGATGTGTGGGAGCACACCAGGTGGAAAACTGAATGTGCAAAAAGTTGTTTTGAAAGAAAAGTGGCTTTCTAATAACTGCAAAGTCAGTTCAACATGGAATCAAACACTACATTGGTGTTGTCTCTCATTGTGTAGAGTGCAACAGTTGAATAACAATCATACTCAGTAAGATCTAATTTACAGTTAGTTTAAGAGCAAGACATGGGAGAGTACAAACAATTAAAGATGCACTGAAGGTGGATGTTAACTTAGTTTTTTGTGCCATGGCAATCCCTGATCTCAACCTTACATAAAAATTATAATATAATAAGGTATGCAGATTTTGATGTTGGGAAAAAGACAGCCCTGGTATCAGAACCGTCCTTGGTATGTGCAGATTAGAGCTGGGGTATCAGGAAAGAAAAGTTGGGTCTGTGGTATCCCTAAAGAGAGAGGTCAAATTTAACCTTGAAGACAGACTCAAATATTTAATCTCTTCTTACTACATCCTCTTCATTTCAACCAAAGCTAGAGGCCGTGCAGGTTTCAAAGAATATGTCCTTTTCTTGGTATTTCAAAAAACCTTCAAATTTCTGTCACGTGAATGGATCCCATAATGCCTTGGGCAGTCATCTCCGGTGGCTACAGAGTGGGTGTTCCTCTCTGTGACAGGGCTCATCAGTCACCGGGCCACAGCGAGAAAGAGAGAGACGGGCAGAGACAGAGAGAACAGAGAAATAAATACCTGCTCCACTAAAGCACATGATTGACAAAGAGGAACTCTTATTCATCATGATGATGGAGCACCACACAAGGAAACAGAGCATCCGCAATAACATCTGCGCCTATTGTTTTTCTCAATGATCTTCTGTCTCTCTCAGGAAATGTTCCATTTTTAAGTCATACCCTGATTGTTTATAAATTTTCGCCAGAAAAAGGGGCCAATTTAAAAGTTATTGTCTCCTTTATGTTTGTCCTCTACTAACTTTTTCTTTTTTCCCCTCTCTGTTTTCAAGAGCCCACTTTGAGTCTTTCTGAGCTTCCTGATTAGTAGGATGCTACCACTGCAGTGCCACCATGACTTATTGGCCTGTACTGTTAGTCAGCAGTGGGACTGTTGCTTCATCAACCAAGGGCAACACGCTGCCAGAGACAAAGCGAAAGAGACAGATAGGGAGGGAAGCAGTGGGATACGGTGATGATAATGATGTGTGTCTTCACAGGGGGGGCTGACACCTCTGACAACATGTCAGCAAGGCCGTTCCAGATACCGCCGGAGAGAGGCAGGAAGGACACTGCTTTCCAATCATTGCTTGTGAGAGCCTGTCAGGTATGCTATTCATGATGACAAAAGTAAAGACAAACGTGATTTTAACAGAAGGAATGGAATATTAAGCAGGAACTTTGTTCATGCAGTAATGTGCGTACATTAAATTTACTTAAATTTGCGCTGAATGAATACTGTGTCAGGGTAGGAAAACTTGTAAAACTCTCTGAAATAATAATTAAAATATCATGTAACACAAAACTTCCCAAAACACCACCATGAGGATGATATTTGAGAGTGAAATGTCCTACTAATTTGATTTTGTATCTAGTGCCATTGTCAGGTGGAAGTCTCTTTGTCCAATACTTGGCAATAATAATGACCAAGCACCTACAGAACTAATGACATTCCCTCATGTGTACTTACTGCTAATTTAAATAATGTTAGCATGCTAACAAGCTAAACTATGACTATGAACATGGTGCCATGATACCAAACATTATACCTTCTAAACATCAGCATGTTAGCACTGTCATTGTGAGTATCCTAGCTGTTGTTAGCATTTAGCACAAAGCACTGTACAGCCTCACTGAGCCTTTCGCATGGTTGGAGACTCGTAGTCTTAGTTAGATTAAGAACACATTAGAAAAATAATAGATAATTAAAATATTACATTTTTTCTGTGTTTAATACCACCAGTAATTGGTAATGGCAAGATCTTATTTTAATAAAGGTTAAACTGACCTTAATCCAGCAGCTTCTATCATTACAAAGCATGCTGAAGGCAGGCTTCTGATGGCTGATAGTGCTTAATTAAGTGTAACCTCAGAATTTATTCCCCTGCAGTCTTTGACCCACAGTCTGCTCCTCTGGCTCCGCTGAAGAGAAGATTTATGTTTAAAAGCTTTAGTCTGCTGCACCTGGCCCTTGGGCTGAATCCCTGGCAGGTTTAAGTGTTGGAGCACAGCTGTGAGGGGCTTTTCTTGGCCTGCGAAGACAAGGCCAGGCAGTATAGCCAGATTTCCCCTCGCTCATCCTTCAGCAGCTCGCCAGCCAGCAGCAGGATGAGAAATGCTTGACAATAATTGCTGAATCCAGGCGAACCTGGGAGTAAAAGGCGAGCAGTAACGGCTTAACCTGCGTGCAGTTCACACGGCATCAGAACAATCTAATCAATCCCAGACTGCAATTAACAGGCTTTCTTTGTTTGGTGAACAAAGAAAGGGCTTCTAGGTGTATGTCTAGAGAGTAGAGGTATACAGAGACGTCATTACCTGTATCAGTTCAACTAACACAATCGTCTGTCTCTGTATTCGGATAGAAGACAGGAGGGCAAAGTTTATACAGGAATGTTAAATCAGGGAAATGTTGTATTTTTCAGTAAATATTCATTGGAAATGCAATTCTTTTGAATTCAAAGCATTAAAATGATTTCAAACATACTCTATTTTCTATCTTTCTCTTTGTTTTTCTATTTAAATGTTTTAACTAAATAAAACTACATAGAGAAGAGGCCTTCAGTTGAAGATAATAATGGACAAATGAGAGATAATAACACAAATGACCAATAGTAACTAGCTATGGACACAACAATAGGTACAACAAGCGATAGTAGGCTACAGAAATTAAATAGCTGCCACTTTAGGAGCAGAATAAAACATCAACAAAGCAGACAACTCATAGTTGTGTAAAGAAAATAAACTCCACAGCTGCTGTAGCCGCAAACACACATATCTAAGCAAAGAGGGCTGCACAGTTTTTACACCACCGCACACAATGCTATGTTGCTAGGCAACGCAGTGGTTATACTCACCTGTCTGAACTTCATTCTTGTGCACCACAAAGTCA
Organism: Lepomis macrochirus; assembly: GCA_024633595.2. Classification (NCBI taxonomy): domain Eukaryota; kingdom Metazoa; phylum Chordata; class Actinopteri; order Centrarchiformes; family Centrarchidae; genus Lepomis; species Lepomis macrochirus. The sequence continues at coordinate 20,665,023 of JALXJV020000023.1, read as the reverse complement.
CTCGAATCTGCTCAGCCTCTTTGCTTGACCATTCTCAGTTCATATTATAACCAGTCCTCTCAGCCCCTCTGTCCTACTATAACCTTAGTCCTTGTGTCCCATAATAACCAGTTCTCCTCTCTGTCCCTTCACGCTCCTCAAAGTTTTTCATTTTGCGCTGAAGGAGCCTCCACAGTCACAGTGACAGAAATGGTCAGAAACAGCAGCAATGCTTTACACACCTCACTGCAGGTAGATGTATGAGGCAACTTATTATTTTTCTCATAATTTTCTCATACTATGGGGGGTGGTGATAGCGCAGTGGATAAGACACATGCCTTTGGTATGCGAGACCTGGGTTCAAGACACTTAAACCCTAGTTGCTCCAGAGGCGTGCAACCTCTGACATATATAGCAATTGTAAGTTGCTTTGGATAAAAGCGTCAGCGAAAATGTACTATGTCAGATGTATATTTTGAGTTATATTATATTATATTTTGGGAATATTAAAAGTAAACTAGTCATTATGGGAAAAAGTGGTTTATTTAAGTTTAATGTTGTATGTGTAGAACAGACTATTAATATTCATCTTTTGGTAGTTGTATATTTAAGAGAGGCCCTCTCACGCTTTTATGTTTGTTAGCAGTTGAACGGGGAAATGGAAGAGTTGACTAGACTAGCTGTGGAGTCACGCTGAGTCTGCAGGCACCCCAACCCCCCAACACTCGGCCCATGAAGCTGTCTGGAGCTCTGCAGACACACCAGCTGCTTCAGGTGAACAGGCAGACAGATGAACAGACAGACAGAGACACTAGCAGCTTCTTCTCTGTTGCAGCTGCTGATGTAACACGTTTCTTCAGTTTCATTCTCACACAGTTTATCACATTCCTGAGCTTACTTTTCCTGAATAACAACTATAATAAATATCCATTTCCAACTCATTATTTGTGCATTCCCGAATAACGTATTTGCATATGGGTACATCCCGAGGTACAAATAACCCCATGTTAGATTCTTTCTAGAATTGTCTTGAAGCTCAACAGCTTCATAACATGATGCTGTATCATCATCTTACATAGATGTAATTTGTTTCACTGGCGGACTCATAAATTCATGACATTTAGGTAATCTCTCAACAACAACATTGAAACCACAGTCCATTCGACTCTTTTTTCCTCTCTCTCATGTCCCCGCCTCCCCCCAAAAGCCACAAGACAACACATCAATGATGAAGTGAGTCAAAGTGAGGCAGCAGAATAACCTTGCATCCTGCTCATGGCTCCATCTGTGAGGTACATAATCTCATGCGCCTCTCCTCTTTCAGCTAGAAACACCCTGATTTTGCCTTCTGTTCACTCACCGGGGGTAATCTGACAGGGAGGTTTTTCCTTCACAAAGACTGTAGTCTTGAGTATCAGCCTGTGTTGCTTCGCTATGTTCTGGAATGTGTGTTTGTGTGTGCTTCTGACTGAGCTGTGAAAGCCTTATTTGCTTTAATTGAACATGATTAGGTGCTTTATTGTAGATGTGACATGGGTTTACTAATAGGGAGAAAGGCTTCCGCGGGGCTGGATTGAGAAGCTTGGTGTTTAGAGTGATCTCTCCACTCGCTCTGTCTCTGTCTCTGTCTCTGTCTCTGCCTCTGCGTTGCTGCCATATGCCTGTCTGATATCAGCACATGGTAGGCAACACACTCTTATCTGTGAGCCTGTTTATTTGTGTACCTGTTTATCTGTCTTCTCTTTCTCTCTGTGCCTCCTCCTCTCTCTCAATCCCCTGCTCCCTCCGTCCATCTGTTATCAAAAGCATCCCAAGTATTTATCTGCCTGTCTCTTTGCCTTCTTCTCTAGCTGCAGCGCAAAGAGGGAGGGAGCAGGGCAGCGCACTTTTGCATCACCATTGTACGCTCAAAAACACAAGCAGAAGGGCATCTGATACCTCTCCCCTGCTTCCCTTCAGCTCATGAAAGATGTAAGAGGAAAAGGGAGAGGAATATTCTTTCAGGAGCCTTGGAGTAGCCCCGAGGGATCCCTGCACTAAGAGGGACAGATTAGCCAGTGACTGAATCCCACACTCTACCGCAGGACCTGTCTTTTCATCCAAAAAAGATGCCTCAGCGACATTCTATTATTAGCTCCATAAACTAAACGCGGCACTTATTGATGGCCCGTGCTGCAGGAATCAACTCAAGCAAGACATCCATACTCCCTCTGAGAGTTAAGGGTGTAAGTGAAAAAGAAGAGGGGAGAGAAAAAGTAGGTTACCAAAGAAAGACCGGCTTCTTCGCTCCATTTGTAAGCGGGAGAACACAAGCACTGGCAGGGTGAAAATTGTACAATGTGTGCATAACTGTGTTTTGTGCGTGTGAATGTTGCTGTGCAAAGAACAACAGAAACGGCAGCATATACTTGATGCATGCGAGAAGATCTACAGTCTGAGTGCACACGCTATTGCACATGCGTTTGCTCTAATGTATGGGTGCACATTCTCACAGGGACGTTTGCGCTGAATGTCCATTTGTGCAACAGTTTAGAGCTGCCTTCCATGTGAATCCCTTTGTTTTCGCACTTGCCTTTGTTCCCTGCACATACATATCTACGTGCATGAAACACTGACTGTTATGTGATAGTCTGTGCAAGGCGATGGTCCTGCAGAGTGCCAGTGTAACTGTCGGCTCTTCTCCACTGCTCTGTGTCTTGGCAACAGGGAGTGCGAGGGAACCAGTGCGATCAGACAAAGACACCTCCTTCTGCCTGACGAATGCTGCAGAGCGGGGAGGCAGGCAGGCAGGCAAGCAGGCGAGAGATGGCTTCTGTGCAACAGTGTGGGGGTAAGAAGTGGGTCATAAGGAAATCCCCATATGGACGACCCCCACCCCACACCCTACCCCGCTGGGCACTGCTTGCACTGCCAGCAGCCCTCCAAAACAAACCCAGAGCCCAGAGCGAGAAGCATAGAGGGGAAAAACGCTTGGCAACATAATAATATCAGTTGCTGTTTACAAGGAACAATCTCTGCCTTGACACAGATTGTACGTTATAACAAGTCACATGACTGTTGTTGTTTTGGGATGTTTCGTAATCTACAAATAATGATGTGAGCAAAAACTACAGATCACAGTCAGGTGGGAAAAACAGCTTGTGGATCAGAGAGGTCAAAGGAGAATGCCAAGAATCCTGCAAAACAAACAAATCACATCACCAACTCAAAAGTGAAGAAGGTTATCTCGGAGTGCGCTAATTAATGCAATTAGGCTGTTCAATCAAGACGAAAACCGTGCTGGTTGCCAGTGCTGGCAAAGAACAAGAACGTGTGTCTCCAGCATGCAAAGAAGTGCCAAAAAGTTACTTGGTCAAACAAAATCCAAAGCGTTTCTCATGCTGATGGACAAAGGATCCTGACTCAGAATCTGGATCCTGGTTAAGAATTTGGCTGAAGCATCATATGTTTAGTCATTTTGGACTCAGCATTACAGGATGGTGCTGGCAGTGTGGTTATGTGGGGAACGTTTACTTGGCACACATGAGAGCCCCTGATGCCCACAGAAGAAGGTCTGAACAGGAAGGTTTATCTGAATAGTGTTGTTAAGCAAGTTTATTCCTTCTTTGCTACAGTTTATTCACACTTGGATGGACCCCTCCAGCATGACAACACACCATGGAGCAAAACGTGTATTGTCACCAAGTGGCTCCTGTTGAGATTTCCTGCTGTAGCTTCAATGACCTTCACAGTCGGCAGATATTAACCCATTGCAGACTGCCGAAAGTTTTCCCTCAGAAATCTATTCTTAGAGTGAGAGCTCATTGTGCTGCAACATGATCTTAGTCTGGAAATCTATACCTGAAACTGGTTCTCACAAGTATACAAGTACAACACAGACACAGAACCACACACTTGGCATGCATCCTTACTGTACATGCATATTGTGCGTAGCCTCTCTCTGACATTACCTTTCAGTTTGTCTCTCACTTCTAATTTCTCCTTTGCGAGCATACACACACCAAACACATGCTCACACACACTTCTGCACCCACGGTCTCATACTCATGTCTTCCCAAATGAACTTAATTTAAACCGGTTAATTATGAGATTCATCGCTGTTAGCACCTGTTAGGTAATTAATGCCAATCACTGCCTTCTGGGGAGGAAAAATTATCCTCCAAAAAAAACACAGTTTAGCTAGCATTACTCTCTTGTTTCCTCTTTCCTTTCTCTCCCCTCTGCGTGCCCTGTGCCTGCTGTTAGCAAATCATCCTAGAAAATAAATAAGCACTGCTATAAACAAATGTTGCAGCTATGGCCATGCTCGTGGATGAAGCAGTGGTGGAATTCCATCCACCGCAGATGGGCAGACAGCGTAGGAGTGTGGACGTCGCGATGGTGAGCCCTGAGATGTCAGTTAGCAAATGCAATCAGGAAACAATAAATAATTTAGGACTGAGCCAATGCTGGGATGGTTATGATAACGGTTCTGGTCAGAGTGGTGTTTGGCGAAACAAGCTTGTGCTGCTGATTCATATTGAAACCAATAGCCTTCCATAAAAGTTTGAGACATGTGTTGCAAATTTAACCAGAAGTCAAGGGATTAGGAGCTAATAAAGCACACTTGATATGGATATTGATACATGTCTGGCAGGTTGCAGATGCGCACATGTATTTCCGAGAATAAATATTCCAAATAATGCAATGTACGACAGCTGGAAACTGTGCAACTGTGGTCAAGTGGTGGGATGTTAAAGGTGTTGCAATTTAGCATCAATAAACCAATAATGCAAACAAAGGTTTGGCAGCCTCTGCTGGGCAGTTCTCTGCACTTAACTTTTGTTGCTAATACTATGGATTTTACTGTATTTATTTATTGCAGGGGGGGACTGCTTTAGAACACATAAGCTTGTATTGCATTGAATTGTAGAAAGAGTGAACGTCCAACTGGAAATTCAATTAATTCTCTAAAGAGAAAAGTTAGGATTTTAAAAAGCAGCAGAGTGAATTGAAAACTTGATTGTTTTTTGAAAAAAAAAAATACTAACAGTGCCAATGACATGACGTGAGTGTGCAAGGCTATGCCCCAACTGCCTTAGTGTTGCTATGACTGTCATGCTTTCCATTCCATTTCCGCTCCACCACAGCACATATGCTCTTAACAAAAACGGTGGAAGATTTAGCACTAAAAATTCTTAGTAATTGTTGAAACAGTGGGTCCTTGATTTCAGACAGAGGCAGACAAAAGCAACCTCTCATTTCTGGTCTGCAACTCTCAATTTTGCAGGCTGAAAATAAATCTAACTAGCAGGTTGGCTCTAAAGTTAGCTAGTTAGTTGAAAACTCTGCTTCCGGCTGACTGTTTAATGTTTCCAGCTGAATCATTTTGAAAAGAGAATCCTGTAAAAGTCTGTCTTAAATGTGTAATTGGTGGCTACATACATGATATCATGCTAAAAATAGAAAAATGTAAGATTAGACGGTTAATAACCCTGTTTGGCTGCTTAGCCTCATACTTCTTCATATTATCACACATTATCTTTAAACGTTTAACATTACAAGAGAAAAGATTTTTAGGATGAGGACTTATTGATATGTTTGACACTCACTATCTTAGTTTACGGCCTGGGGTTGTTACCCCAATTCAATGAAGACATGCGACGAAGGTCCTGATGCGACGGAACCAGGGATGCTGTGGTAATGCTTACTTTTGGAAGTAACACTTGTTTACAGGTCTTTACTTTTTCACACTTACAGCTAAACTTTTTACTAAGAAAGAGAAGAGAGACAAGTGGCTTGTTTTCACATTCACAGAACAACCTGAAACGATATGAGATGCATTACAATTCAGCAAGGTACCTGGAGATACATATTGTGGGTCAGGGGAGGCAGTCATACATAAATTTAATCTGTTGCGCAGGCAGTGCTGCGTGGAATGAGTTATATATCATTTATAGCTTTTAACGGTTGATCTTAGGGTGACACAGAGCCTGTTGGAACAATGTACACAATCAGAGAGGAGGAGATGATGAGAAAGAGAGAAAGAAGTATGGAATGGACAAAGAGGAAGTGGGGATGTATTGAGGGTGCAGATTAAAATCAATACAAACATTCGGCTGGACTAAATGGCTCAGGTACAGCTAGATGAAATTCAATATGATGTTGAAATAACATCAGGAGCAGACAGGGATGGGAAGAGGCCAGAGGTGAAGACTAAAAGACTTGGATTTGAGTTGAGCTTCAGTTAAAAAAAACTTGTCTGCCCAAACACTTAACTTGAATCAGGTTTTGACCTTTCAAAATCCCAGAGCAATACAAAATTAATAAAACAGTGCCAGGCAGGTTTTGAATAGCCATCAACCTTGAATATTTTAATATCAGGCACATGCACTGAGCAGACTCAGGTCTCTGTTACATATGAGACGCTGTGTTATTTTAATGGTCAGAATTCACTTGGATATTTTTTATTGCTTATGATAACAATGTACTCACCAAAGTGCTGCTACCAAGAAACACCACAACATCACCACAAAGTCTTTTGGGCAATAAACTCCAGTGGCACCAGCTGAGCTGAGATTATCTAACCCACTTTATTTGGAGGTAAAATGGAAAGTGAGATAGGTCGGAGTTTAACCATTAAGTTACTGTGTGTAGCAATCCCATTCTAACTGTAGACAGTATATACTACTATACTATAAAGCAGTCTCTTATTACTGTTTTGTGCAGATTTTACAGTGTACAAGGAAATCAACATACTTCAACTTTCAAATTATGAGTTAATGTCACTGCAGATTAAATTTCACAAAAAGACAGCAGCAGTGTCTTTTTCCAAAAATGTAATTGTTAGTTTTCTAAGGTGTTCCTGAGGCATTTCATCACCATCCATGATATTGTTTTTCAGCTGTGAGCAGCTGCTCCATTTCCTTTGTGAATTGTGTTAACTGACTTTACTGTGTCACTTTTTCAGTGGGAACAAAGCACATACTCAAAACCTGCTTAGAAGGTTACGTAGTATGGATCTGGGACACCTTTGTTTTCTCAACCTGGGTGTTTGTTTTAATCCTGTCTGATCGTCTGCCTGCTGATGATTCTCACCCCATTAGCCTTTGTTATAGTAACGTTGCCACATTCCCAAATATAAGCATTTAGCTTGGTTAGTATAACATTATTATCAAGAAAGAAAGCGGAAGCTGTGCAAATACCCATGTATGCACACATTCATGTATTCACATTCATACAAACATATAATATACACTCTCCTAACCTCATTTTGTCTGACACCTCCCATTCTCCATCTAAATACAGAGTGCCTTCTCAATGTCTAACAGCAAAAGCGAGACATCAGTGTGTTGCATTTTCTACCTGTAAACTATGCACGACTCGTGCAACTGCCAATTTCACATCAATACTGGTTTTTCACACTTGACATGTAATAGATTCGCCGATGCTACAAAATGGGGACTTTGTATGGAGAGGAGCTTTTGACCAATTCAGCACTAAATGGATGTCAAAGCACAGAAGCCACATTACCACAACAGTGAAATGCTGCCATTGTGTGCTCGAAGGCAAAACGCAACAGGGAATTTTGTCTGAATCCTATCCACTCTGTGTCCTCCCTCTTTCATATCAGGAGAGGCCTGAAAGATCGATGGTCTCAGTATAGATTTCCTTCCTCCATCTTTCAGCAAACACTCCTCTTTTCACAATCTTTCTTTTCTCATCTCCTGCCCTCCACTTGCACTCTTCCCGTCTCATTTCAATGCGTTCCTCTCTCTTTCCCTCTCTCTCTCTCTCAATTTCTCACTGTCTCTATCTTACAGACTTGGCATGTACCACTACTCTCCTTCAGACCACATATATCAGAATAGGAGGGGAAAAAAGGCACTTTCAGATCCCCTCTGCTTCCATTTCCCAAGATTCCTGTGGGGGACTGATTCAATCGCTGCCTGCCAATGAGGCTGACAGTGACATCTAAAGGTACCTGTCCCACTGGATGCCTGTCTCTTATGCTTCTTTACAATTCGTATTCCTCTACTCACTGCAGCATTCGATGCGATTGCCATTTCTCTATAATGAAACAGTACCTTTCTTGTGTGATTGGACATGGTTATCATATGTGCAAAGACGTATAGGCACACAAGAGAAGTATTAAATCGGCACGGAGGAGCTCTACACAGTTATAGAGCTAAATAAAAGTTGAATTACTTACATATTGCTGGGCAGCCACCTAAATTAACGTGCTGTCTGATTTTCCAATAACGTAAGGCCCGTTGGGATTACGAAGCTCATTAAGTTGCTTTCTGCACAGACACAGTGCCATCCTGCTGCCTGTGATCTGATGAGAAGATACTAAAATGGTGCATTTGCATATATGCATGAGACTAAACATGGTGGCCAATGAAAGGGCAGGAAAACAATCCAAATTTCCATATTGAGTCAGCAGCAGAGTGGGCTTCTGGCAAGAAAGGATTTTACTTTTGTGGCTTTGCTAACGTATATGCATTTTAGTTATTTATTCAGGAAGGATTGATGGCATGCATTGTGTTTTTAAACAACCACGTGATTGAATTTTCACAGTGACATACAGACTTTGTACCTTCCTGAAACTGCTGAATATGTTATGGATTTATTATCTTGCTCAAGTTCACCTCAACAGGAATTATTTATAACGTTTCACTTTTCTCTCCCAAACTTTTAATGAAGTGAATTATCAGATGATGTTGGGTAACACACGAACTGATACAAACTAATTTACTTCTTCAGGTCCATCTTTTTGTGCAACCTGTTGCAAGCGAAAAAAGCAAACTATGTTAGCAGCAAATGGAATCTGTGCATTTATATTTAGGCATACTGAGCATACGGAGTAGGAGGAGGATATAAGTATAAGATGACATTTTGGGAAATATCAGTATTTGCATTCTTGCTGAGAGTTAGATGAGAACATTGATACCAATCTCGTGTCGGCATGCTAAATATGAAGCTACAGCCAGTAGCTGGTTAGCTTAGCTTTGTATGAAGACTGGAAAAATGGGGAAACAGCAAACCCGGATCTGTCCAAAGGTAAAAAATCTAACTACCAGCACCTAAATAAATATTTGTTTGACTCTTTAAAAAATATGAGCTAAGCTGAATGACTGCTGGCTATGGTTTTTTATTAAACGTAAGACATCAGTATGGATTTGCTCATATAACTCTCTGCAAGACAGCAAAAAAGCATGTTTTGTAACATGTCAAACTCTTCCTTTAATGCTACCGTTTGAAACTGGGTCAGCATTGCAACCCATTGTAATGGCTGTTACTACAAGTTGACCACATCTATGTATGTATCCAATCAATGTGTTCTCCTTGACTCTCTTCTTTGACACTAACGTGATTCTGACTGTTGTATGGCATTCACTAACAGTGTCAGGTGATACGTGGGCAAAATAAAACAAGGCAATGTGTGACCGTTCCTAAAGAAAATCTCCTGAAACAATACAATCAGTCTGATCTCCTGGTGTAAATCCTCCAAGGAAGGAGATTTGTAGTTAACTTGTAGACTCTACTCATATTCATTCAAGCACACAGCATAAATATATAAACAGCATATGCAATGTAACACTTTCAATGTCAGTTCATTCTAAGCCTGTTGCATACATATACCGTAAATGGCTACAGACAGAAAGACACTTCAGCTTCTCTCTGGGGAAAATGGTGCGATTGTCATCTAGAAACTGCAACAAAAACAACACAGGGAGTAGAAAGAAGAACAAATTCTGTAACCAACTACTGCCATAAGAAATGCCAAGAGAAAAGCCAACAGTGGCCAGAAGCCGAGGGGAGCTGAGAGCAGGGCGATTGCTGCAATCAGAAGGGTGGAAAACAAAACTCCTTCTCTGTTTTTGTGAGTCGTTCCAGGCTGGTAATTTGCAGGCAGGCAGACAGGCACAAGATCTGTCGGAGCCAGAGCCCAGCATCGTGACGCATTTTGCCCAGCCACATGTCCCCTATCCATGGGCCAGTGCCCAGCAGGATGGGGGTGGTGGGGGCGAGGGCTGTAAGCCTGTCCGTGAGTTTTTGCGTTTCAGTGTTTGTGTGTGTCCATATGTATGTAAGAGGATGGGAGGGTGAGCAGCGGGAAGGCTGCCAATGTGTCCCTACCTCCTCGGGGGAAGGGTGGCGAGCGAGGCAGGCCATACTGAAGCCCTCAGGCGAAAGAGAGAGAGGGGGTGCTTGCGCTCCCAAGAACACCACCTTGAGTTTGGTGATGAGTGTGTATGTGAGGGGAGGGGTGGCAGGGAAGGTTCATAGTGGGGGGGGGGTTCACAAATGTGCTCCCAGCATGAGCTTTCCCTTGCCGGTGACTTAACATTGCTTGTGGCCTCAGTCAGCTAGCCAAGCAAATCTGCTGCATGCCCCCCGGGCCGTGTGAAACACAGGCCTGGAACAGAATACGTGTGTGTATATGGAGGTTATACATGTGTGGGTGCCTTTTGGTGACCATATGCATGTGTGCGCATAAGGAAAAGAAAAAAGAGCCTTCGGCACCTTAGGGACATGGGAAGTTATCTGTCGCTTTGGCCAGTTCACCCAAAACAGACTGTTCTCTTTCAAAGCCAAGACTTTCACACACGGAGAAGTGACTGACCAGCACAAGGCTTAGTTGCTATAATATATAAGTTTAATATGGTGTACTGTACTCCAGATGTATCAAGGGATTCTAAACTGGATGCCATTTAGCTCTATTTACTATTTCTAAAAGTGAATATTGTTACAATATTTTCACCCACTCTTATTCGTAAACTGTGATGTTCAGGTGCAGAGTGCTCAATATGTGAAATATATTTATTTTTTTAAATAAAATCATAATTTTTTTCAGATATGTTCCGCTACTACTGCACAATCTTTCCACGTATCCCCTGGCAACTGCAGAAGGTGGTGGTTGGGAATCACTGACATACTACATGAGAGGAGAGCTTCCACTGTGAATACTGTTGGAACACAGCTGGTACACTGCTGGGAAGTGGCAGGAATATACATTATTCCCAGTCATACATAAGATTAGAGCTCTATTTCCCTTTTAGAAATTGTATAATAGGACAACTGCAGATTACAGAGGATTTCACACAGCGTAACAGAGCCACATGTTAGTGGGCCTAAACAGACCTGTAACGCCACTATGAGATTCAAAAAGAACCCCATCACCCTTCTGCAGTGACAAATATAAGGATGCATGCATTGAGCAAAGTGCCTCTCGTAACTTTAACACAGCCAGAATTACAAAGAAAACCCTTGACATGAGTTATCTCGGTTAATAATTACATTTTTGTGTGAATTCATATGACAGAAAATAATCCTAATATTTGCAAAATGGCTTGACTCATTAATTTGAAAAGTCGATTTAGTAGAGTCAGTGTAGCAGTTAATTAGAAACCAGTGGTGATAACCACCTGTTCAAACATACAGATGGGAAGTCTGTCTCCTTATCCCATGACTTCCTGTGAGTGCTATATCATTACAGATAGTCAAATGTAAATGAGACTGAAATAGATGAAGATGGATGGATGTTATGTTGCCCATCGCGCTCAGGATTCTACTGAAGCGCACCGCAGGTTATGTGCCTGACATATGCACGCACAAGTATGCACAGGCGTGTAAGTGAACACATAGATGTGGCATCCACACCCCGCAAACACACACACAGTCAGAGACGTAATTACCTGTCAAATGCAAGATGTGACTTCCTGGGAGTAGGAGAACTGTTTAATATTCGTGAGTCGCGGGGGCAGCTGATTAGAAGTTAAGATATTCACCATCCTTATTACTTCTTATAGTACCAACCCTAAAATGACAAGATGGGAAATTACACACTGGCTGATGCAGAACACTAAGGACAGAAAAGGATGTGCTGCATGCATTAGACCACTCTCTCTGCCCTGATTTCTTGTAATGTCCAGTGCTTGTTCCAATGTACATTACCTTTCACAAAGAAGCTAAAGCTCAATAACATGACTGTGACGCAGCTAGGGGTTGCCTGCTACTGCTCTTCTTGAGATTTTCCATTTCTCTCTCCTCGTTTTCTAAAATCTCTTTGCGTCTTTTCTCCTCCCAGTCCTCAGTCCCAGTCTCCCTCTCTCCTCAGGTTGTGTTGACACCTCCCCTGGCCGGTCTCTCTCTGCGACTCAACTGAGTGGATTTCTGCCGTTGGTCGATGCTTGCAGGCTGTGCGGCCCCAGAGCCCTCATAAACAGGAGTCTAATGGCGTCCCTGGGCGGCTGAGGGGTCTCACATTAAGATAATTAGGCAGTGAGCGGGTGCAGGAATGAGGCCCTGGAGAAGAGTAGACACCTCTGCACTTTCTGAGAATCTGAGCCTGTGACTTTCTGTGGTTTCGCCTTGTTGCTCACTGTAGCCTTATTCACGCTTTTTTAGCTTATTCTAGTGCTAAGAATGATGCAAGAGCTCATGTGGCAACACATAACTGCACCAACAGCAATGTGATTTGTTAGGAGTGACGGGTTATTCAAACAAACTAAATCACCTTTAATGCAAGGCGTTATGAGGAGACAGATGTCGATGTCTGACAGCTAGCAGACAATGCGAATTGTGCCAAAGAGTGCAGACTTTTATGTGCAGCTAAAGTTACAATACAAGGAATGAAATCTGATTAGTTTACTCTCTCAATTTAGAATATTTTTCTCCATTGCCCATTTGACAGGTCATCATGAACAGTTAATAACAGTTTTTCTTATATGTTTAGTGTGTTTGGACTTAAAGCAAAGCATATTTTAGGGCATGTTTGTCGTGATTGACAGGTGCCTCAAGCGATAACTCTCAGTGGGGGGTGGTTGTGGCTTGCTTGCTTCAGTCTCCACCTTATTGGCCAAATATGAATCTTCTTACAATCAGCTGTCAGAATGGTGGCAAGTACTGGAGGCAAATTCAGGCTTAAAAGGCCCCCCTTAGAAACCTATTGATCATGTTATAGACATGTAAAGAAATAGTTTGACATTCTGGGAAATAGGTTTATTTGCGTTCATGCCAAGAGTTAGAAAAGAGGATTTAGACCACCATGTAAATATGAAGCTAGAGCCAGGAGATGATTAGCTTAACTTAGCTTAGCAGGGAGAAACAGCTAGTCTCGCCCTACCAGCACTTCTAAAGCCTAATAATTAACATACTATATCTTGTTTATTTAATTTATACAAAACAAGAAATGTAAACAAGACAAGCTGTGGCTTTATGAGCATTATGTGGATTACATCCAGCTAAGGAATAGTCTGGTACATGAACCCGGTAAAACCACAACTTCTTGTTTTAACACTTCACTTTTTGTACGGAGTAAACAAACAACATAACAAGGTGTTAATTAGTGAGGTTTTTTTTACTTTGACAGAGCCAGGCTAGCTGTCCCCCCCTTGTGTCCAACCCTTATGATAAGCTAAGCTAACCTTCTACTTGCTGTAGCTTTATATTTAGATTACAGATATTGTAAGGTATCCATCTTGTCATCCAACAAGAAAGAGAATGTATGTATGAAAATGTCCAATAAATGTATTACTACCGTGCTTGTGTGACGTTTGTGTGTGATTCTTTTGTAAATAAGCAAGTGAGCGAAAGTAAATCATAGAGAAAATGGGACAAAACAAACATTTTCCTCAATGGTTTGGATGAATCAAAACTAGCTGTAGATATAGCAGAAGCTTTCCTGACGCTCCAACGAGCTACGAGTCTGTTAGACAAACTCTGTTTGAACACAAGGCTAGAAGCTGAGCTTCAAACGGAGCTGGAGCTGGAGCTGGAGTGACGTCTCACAGATAACTACCTCCACCTCTGTCATTTTCTCTTTCACAGCGCTTCTTTGCTTGTTTCTACGTCCTGTGCTGTGGTGTGTAAGTTCACTAGCTGGAGCTCCTCTTTCCGCTCTGACACTCTGCAATCAGATGTGACACACTGAAGGCTCAGATGACAGCTGGGAAGACAAGGTCACACAGTCACCTACTTTAAACGAAGGATATGCACAGCTCCGTTTGACAGGCCTGCACAGTGCGCAAACACACATTTGCACACTGCATACACACTGCCCACGCATACACCTTCACTCACACACACATACACACAAATGTATACACATACACAGTCACAAGGCGGAGCAGGAGGCTTTTGCAGACAGGGTCTTTTCGCGTGCCTGTGCAATCTCAGAAGCAATTACCTATTAAAATTTCATCCTTCCCATCTCAGAATGTTTAGGAAAAGATTATAACTGCTGGGGAGGTAATTAAGCCTGCAAATGGTGAATTGAGTTGTGAATACAGAGTGCTGTGTATGTGTGTAAGTGAGTGCGTGCAGCTGTGTGTGTTTTGTCTTAATAAAACTAATAGTGCTGCCCACCTAAAGCTCTTAGTGTGATACCAAAAATGACAATTGCACAGCTAAGTACAATATTTGTCTGGAGGTTCGGTGTACTAATTCACAAGGATAGCTATTATTTTCCAATTAAATTTCACGACTAACTTCTTCATGATATTATAACATGTGTAGCAACAATGAGATTAGCTGCTGCTGCTGCTTGTCACTTACACTTAAGAAACTCTCTACACTTATAGCTTCTAGTGCCAAAATCTGTGATGAAAGTCACTCTAATTTAAGTGGTTGTGGCTTGAGGTGTTTTCAGACTCTTTCATGACAATCCAAACACGAGCATATAGCTTCATTGCTGCTTTAATATTGAACGACAAACACAAAGCCCCATCCTTTGGAGCTTCAAAAAAAAGGTTGATGCCATCAGTCTGGGTGCTGCCGCTAAGATTGGTGGACTCCTCACATTACACCGTCCTCTCCCCTTCCACCTTTTCTCACTTTCCCCTCTTTCTCCATTCCTCTCTCCTTTGCCTCTTCAGTTCTTTGATGCTAAATGTGAAGAGACGCAGGATTTTCAGCCTTTTAAGGATTCAAACAAAGTCTCCGGGTTTTGAGATGACATGAAAGTCCGCCGGCTGGGCCCACCTGGGGATTGGTGGGCTGTTTCTGGTTCACAAAGGAACCAAAGTGTCCATTTTGTGGGGCCCACAACATAACAAACACAAACCTCCTGCTTTTGTATTACTAATTGATGCTGTGCATTTCTCACTTGTGTGGTACATGCGATAATGATTACAAATTATCAAGGCACAGCAAAGCACATATTGGGAATATGCATTTCTTTTCCTTGTTTATGAATGCATTTAGTAAAGTGCTTGCAAGGGAACTATATAAATGATAAAGCAGCAGTGGCCATCAGTGATTGCTTTACAGACAAATTACATTATGTGACTGGCAGTCGCAAAAGGCCTAAAGGAATTTTCTCCTCCCATATAAGCAGTCAACACCTGCCAGATCAGATTCACTGATGTCAGCAATAGGGCAATCTGGTCATAAGCTATAATCAATATGTGATTCGTACTAAAAGTATATTTTCCAGCACATAATGCACTACATCGGACCAAACGTATCTTTACATTTCAATTGCCTCTCTCATCACTTTTCTTCTCTTCCTTCCTTTTGTATCCACAGCGGCACTCTCAATGAAAGATCTTCTAGCTCTTTTCAGTCAATTTATCTTCCTTTAATCACTCAAAACAAAAAAAACATGTCCATATCCAACAAATCCATATCAAATTCCTCTCCACTCCACCACCACCACCCAACCCCCACCAACGCCCAACCCCCGTGCCCTGTGATGAATCGTCGCCCTCGGCCAGCGGAGGGACCCGTGAACCAATCAGGTGGCTGTCAGGGAGGACCCCGCCAGATCACAGAGGTTAATAACATTTCACATGACCACACAAGACCCTGAGGATTAGGGGGTTCAGGGGAGCAGGGTCCACATTGCAAATAATAAACGCTATTTCACAGCAGTGTCCTCCTGGCTACTCAGGTGACAGGCCACCCCTTCCTCCCATCTCTCCCACAGTGAGGAAAGAAAAAAGACTTGCGCGGACCCCAACTCGTTCTGAAAGTGATATTTATCTCTTTTTGTGGTAGCATCTCTTTGAGAATGAGACCCCCCCCAAAACCAAACCAAAAAAAATGTCGATGAATGCAACCTTTCAATCCCCCTTTCCACGAGATGTGCTCTCATCATGATGTTGATGGTGTCTGTGGGCGTAGTGCTTCATGCTGAGTAGGGTTATGTCACCTTGTCGTTAGCCAGGGGAGCTGTTGTAGGATTACATATTTATCTCATTCTCGCCAACAGAAGCAGTTACTCAGCCCCCGGCCCCCCCACCAACTCCTTTAATGTTCACTTCCTGTCTTCCTGATGTTTATAGCACTCACCAGCACCCATGACTTGACGGCTCACTGTTGATGGTTTAAATTCAACTACGAACAGTGTATGAAGTTTCCAAATTTGGGACATGTTATTGGCTCTTTAATAACATTAAGATGTGAACATGTGAGAATAAAAAGCATTTTTTAATCTTGTGTTTAGGAGAAAAACAACGTTCCTTTGTTTAACTAAAGCGAAAAGTAAGCGGCGATTAGGAACGAAATCCTTGCTGCCACTTTATTTGTATTGAAAAACTGCAAAATAATCTTAACCAACTGGCAAGTTGTTGAAAAAGTTATCTTTAAAACGCAATGCCAGATGTAACAACTTGATGAAATTGATTTGTTTCTTTCATACATGGCTGGATAGTAACGCAAGAAATGAGGGAAAGACAGTCCTCTAGCCTGACGAGTGTGAGTACAGTCACTGTGTGTCTCATACGTATTGTTTATGCTGATCTGCTCTTAGATCTGCCTTTTGCTTTGGCACAAGAATTACAGATTGATGATGCAACTTTGAGGGAATCTGAATGCTGTATCCATGTGTTTATGTGTTGTATGTATTGTATGCTCTGGTCTGTACCGTACAGTGTGTGTGTGTTTGTGTGCATTCATCTGTTTGATCTTCGGTGTTAAAACACAAAGAAGCTCGGTACTGTAGCAGCCCACGGGACTCAAACAGAAATAGATGGCATTCATACGCTCTGTATTCTACCACCACCACCACCACCACACTTCAAACTCCCAGCCCCACCCCCAACCCCCCCATCCTCCTCCCCACACACAAACACACTACCACCACCACTTCCTCACCGACTCACACACACACTCCCACTTCCCCTTTTCTCTCTCTCATTTTATCATGTGGGCATGAACCAAAATAAAACAGTGAATAACGGTTGGATTTGAAAAGCTGCAGAAAAGGCAGGCAGATAATTCTCTTTCTAGCGCGTTATGAAATGGATGGATATCTGGCCGGTGCAAGATAAAACAAAACCCAACGCTGTCATTTGAAACAAAATAGGAACAAGCCTGCGGGGATGTGTGTGTATGTTCTCCCTGTGCTTATACTACTATTTTTGAAGGTTTATTGACTACGCACTGTCAACCATACGTGAGTTTGAGTCCACCTGTGATGAATCACTTGATCCCAAACTCTCACACACTTACATCCCTACAAGTGACTTCATAAGGGCCTCTGACACCAACCTGGATACACTTAAGTCGCTTTAAGTAAGCAGCTTTTTCACTAACACACTCCCCACCCACATGTCCACATGCTGCTCTAAGTTGTTTGGAGCTGTCCAAAACTTCCAGAACATATGTAAAAAAAAAAAAAAAAAAAAACTACTCACGGAGGTTTGTGGCCCTGGAAACAAAGTGCTGCGAATGCATCCCTAGAGCCTCCTCCCCACGATACTGCTCACCTGGACACCCGCCCTGCAGCACGCTGGCCACGGCCCTGTCAGACAGAGAGGGGAGGAGAGAGACAGAGAGGCAGTGATGGATGAGGGGTGCAAACATTAGGAACTGTGCATAACATGGTTAATTGAATTATTCAGTTGGGCTGCACTGCTGTACAACATATTTTCATGAAACAGATGTGCGGCGAACTGGAAGAAAATAGGATTCCCTGATGAATGAAAAAACGTTTGGTTTAATTTGTCCTGTTTCTTCTGCAATCATTGCACTCTTAGCCTAGATTACACTGTGAAGATGTATAAAAGCATTTTCACTGATCTCCACTCAGATAGATACACAATGGGGCGCAATGCCGCCTTGCCCTAGTGAAAGAAAGCACCCCCACCTAACGAGAGAAGAGTATAGCTCGCGGTATGCTATGTTATACCACAACTGATGGATAGACTGGAGTGGAGAGAGCATGCAGTGTCAATACAGAAGATGACATAAGTTGCTCTTGTTGCCCAGAAACCAAAGCCTGTGTATAAAATATATAACACATTTCAAGCGAGTTGTTGTTTAATAATGTTGTGTTGATCTGTTTTAATTATATTCCCATCATATACTTCTGAGATGCACAGAGGCAGATGAGGGAAAGAACGACACGTTGCGCGCTCCAGACCAGATGCGTGCGTAGGCTACTACTGCAAATCTTTTTGTAAACAAGCGCACTGAGAGAAGCAGCCAGGCGGAGAGGGGGAGAGAAAGCGGGAGACTTACCTGGACATGTTCTCTCTCTGAGGCCGGTGCGCCTTTTCCAGCCCCAATTTGGTGAAAATCCCTACAAGAGCCATAATGGCCACTACTCCACATATGATGTAAACAATTAAGTTCGTCTTGTCTTTGGTGGGGTCGTGCTTGTTGATTTTTTTGTAGGGAGTCTGTCCTGTCTTCATCCACACCGGGGTGTCATAATTTTTACAGGTGCTCTGGTCCAGCCGCGAGTGCTTATAGGAGCAGCAGAAGCGGAAGCCACAGGTGCCGCAGCAGTACAGATAATTGCCCGTTTTGCAGACGAACGGCGGGTCCCACTGGCCCATCACGTCGTAGTAACCCCGACATTGGTCCTCCGTGTGCGGGGTCTCCTCGGACACGCTCTCCTCCTCCCTGGAGCCGTTGGAGGTGGTTATCATTACGAATCCTCCGAGCAGTCCTGGCTCCCCGTCAGCCTTGCACACGAGAGCCATAAGTTTGAGCAACAAGAAGCCGAGGAGAAAGTATTTCCCTCTCATCGTGCTTTCTCCTCCGTTCAACTTCACGCAGAAATTAAAAGACTCGGAGAGAGGAAAAAAGGCGCACGGTCATGACATGCTGAAAAGTCCAGAAACATACATCCAAATAGCAACGCACCGTCATCCGCGCTGATGAACATCTTTATTAACATCATCATCCAAACAAAAAAAGACCGCGCAGGATAAAATAGACCTCCGTGGAATGAACTTCACTTAATCTAGCCAACTGCTGTCTAACGCGCGCTCTGTGCTGCGCATCTATGCGTTTTTTTAGAAAGGCATTTGCAAGCTCGGACTTCACGTTTTTCAGGAGTGCATCACTTTACATATCCATCGGTGCGCCCTTACGCACAGGAGTAGGCAGAGACACAAGCCGCACCGAGGATGAGAGCACAGTGAGCAAATAGAAGAGCCGAGGGTGGGAGAGCCTGGTGCGCAAAAGGAGAGGAGGAGGAAAACATGGGGAGGGAGTGAGACTGCGAAGGCTGAGGGCCGAGAGAGAGAGAGAGTGAGAGAGAAAGAGAGAGAGACTTTGTTGCGAAATATTATAAGTCCTGGAATACGCACATCACTGTTCTGTTTTGCCATCGAGAAAATGCGTGGGAGACTTCCCCCCTTTTTTTCCACTCCAGTAGTAGGTTTCTATTGTTTTAGAAATCCCGAAATCACAAGTGGGTTAATGTGCTCCAATAGGCTGGCAGAGTTTCTAAAAGCAAGTAGGATACATTTTGAAAACCCTTCACCGAAGATGTGGCCCTGGGACGTTTCTAGAAAACAGTGAGGCTTTCTTAGGCAGAAATGCTCATGAAGACCAGGCTCTTACTCAAAATGTCTCCTAACCAAAAGACATAACCAAAGAATAATATGTGTAATACGCCTGTTTTTCATCATCAAAACAACAGTGCTTGACACAGATAAAAAAGAGAAGGGCCACATGTCCAGATGGTATCCGACTGGAGAATGTCTGCCATAGATTAATAGTTTTTCTGTCTAAAACACGGGACAACATGCCTACGGTGTAAGCAAAGCACTTTAGGAGAACATTTTATATTTAGTGGATATCTCAAGCTCTTCAAGTGCAGTTGTTTTTTTGCCAAACAGCTGCTGTGAGAGGAAAAAAATGTAATTAACTGCCCGAGTTGAGCTGAACTGAGCTGAAAAGCATAAAAATGTAAGATCATTTTCCACCTGCAAAGTGTGCTTATTTAAACATGTAACACAGGTGGTCTATGTTGATTAATTGTGTGGTTTAAAAAAACAGACCTGTAAAGGAACTTCAAGGTTATTTGAAGTGTCTGGATGCAGTGAAAAGTGAGCAATTAATGAAAATATTAAAGCAACCAGGTTAAGAATTTCTGTAATAAGAGGATGAATGGATAATGCTGAATTTTGAATATTGCTAGAGGATTATATTGCGCCATCACCTGGGTGGTGATCAGAGGCGTGCGTCCTCTGACATGTATAGCAATTGTAAGTCGCTTTGGATAAAAGCGTCAGCTAAATGAATAAATATAAATGTAAGTATTCAGATCCTTTACACAAGTAAAAGTATTGTAAAAACACACTGTAAAAATACTCTGCTTCAAGTAAAAGTCCTTCATTCAAAATGTTAGTTAAGTAAAAGTATATAACTTGTATGATTAGGAAAATCTACTTCAAAGTATAACCAGTGCAGAAAATGACTGTTACTGTTAGACTACTATTATATATTATTTCAATTGATTATTAGTCATACATTACTCATACATTACTGCAGGATTTTACTGTTGTACAATTATTTTCATTATAGATTCATCTGCTAATTATTTATCTTCATTAATCGGTTGAGTTTTTGGTTTGTAGCAATTGTGAAAATAGTGAGAAACGCCGTCACAATTAGCAAAGAGACCCCTTAACAATGATTGTTTTAAAACAATCCAATTCTCTAAATTGTTAACAATACATTAAAGTCATTCAAAAGTAAGCAGCGAATCCTCACGTCTGTGAAACTGGAACCATGAAAGGTCTTACACTGTACTCTGTTGTAGTTTCATTTATAACAAAACATCTATTAACTCCTCATATGTCTTGTGCAAAATCTTAATTTGTAAAGTACAATATTTTCATCTGTATGGAGTAAAAGTAGAAAGTGGCATTAAATAAATAAAATGTTACAAGTGTAAAGTAGAAGTACCTCAAATTTGTGCTTAAGTAAAGGAGCCTTGAGTACCTGCACTCATTCCCCCACTGAGTTTGAACGACCTCTCTCCATGGTGCTGAAGGCTCCGGCCTCTGTCATGTAGGGTGGCCCTGAGGGCAATTTAAGGAAACACGCGCCAATAGATAAAGCACGAGCAAGAAAACCACTTAACAAGGCATGCATTTATTTAAAAAACCCATGCACAATTAGAAAACACAACCGAAAAAGCCTACAGAAACACGATGCAAATCCAGCCTCTTTCATGGGAGCTGTGCGCTTAATCAATACCTGACTATAATCTTCATTTTGACAGAATGTCCATCCAATTGTGGTAAAGGGTTTGGATAAAGTGATAGCACAACTGGGTTGTTAACTAATTTCCTGATGTCCTACAGGGCCCTCAGTGATCCCTGGGCTGGCCTGTGGTGTAGACTTGCTTTGGGAATTCAATATACATAATTTAAATATAATATGTTGTCGACTAATTAACAGCAAGCACTTTAAAGGCAGTACTTGGTTTGCTATTCCGGGTGTAAATAATTCAAAGTGGATAAATAAAAGCACTTTTGCCTGTACATGCTGTGTGTTACTGCATGTTGCAGCCACGCTGGGTGCCGCTGCAGCGAAAGTCACGCACAGTCACAGCCAGGCAGTGTAGTCGATCGCCGATAGCGTGCTAGCCGCAAAGACAACTGAGGCGACCCAGCAGCAGCTTCATACTCTCTGACAGGCTCAGAAGTCACACGGTACTCTGCTCGGACAACTCTGTAACCAGTGGAACTTATGGCTGAGAGTGAGGATATCTTCCTCAGGGCCAAACATCGGACATTCAGCGGACTGACTGAAGGTTAGCTGAGTGTCGTTAGCTTCTATAGCCAACTTACAAGCTAATCCATGAGCAAAGGCTCTCTCTAACTTGGCTGTTACACAAGTTGCTGTTGTTGGCTGCAGGTCAGTGGTTTGACAGAGCAAACGCACTCACTTGGCTGCTTTTGTGTGGATTTGTTTTAAAGACCGGTTCATCTTTGTGAAGGATGTCTAGCCTTCCAGCTAACTTGCTAACTTAGGTTTATTAAATAAAGCGTATGAATAGTGTTGTGCTCCGTTTTTAGTACCGTTAGCTTAAATGAATCAAATTAGTGCAGCATAACAGTCATCCGTTTTTGCTGTGGCCTGCTGTTAAAGGCCGTAGTATGTTATAGTTGCTGGTAATGTAAGTGGGTTAATGTAGTTACTTTGAATCCTCAGGCTCTCTAATGACGACTTCTAATTCTGTAGCAACATGTAACCACTTCTGCATTTTTCAGGAGGAGTTGTAGCATAACTTTAGTATTGTCACCGTGGCATACCTTATCTTAGTAGAATCAATTAGTTTAAAATGCTACATTAATAACGTGTAGTTCAGCCCTTTGGCCAACATATTCAAGGATTCATACCATCAATTTCTACCTTTCATGTCTGTTTAGTTCCTCAGCACCTCTAGGAGGAAACAGGCTAGTCTAAGGCAGGGCCCTTATCTCTACAGGGCTCTGGTTTAGGGGAACTGAAATGCTTGGTATTTTATTATTTGTTGTAAAAGTAAGCCCCCTTGTGCTTTCATCTCAAGTGGTGATTAATTTTGTTTGGAGGGCTCCATCTGCCACCTGAGAAATCTGTGCAATTTATGTTGTGCTCGACCAGGACAGCCACACACACACACAAAGCTGCCACCTCAAATCTCCTGTCAAGTAACGGGAGTTTTGCCAGCTTCTAGAAAGCCTGTGTTTTTGTTTTTTTCTTTTTAATTTATCTGTGAAATAGATAAACACACATCTGATTCCAGAGAGAGACATCTAAAAGCCAAAATCCAATCAGATGGGCGATCCTGGGACAAAATCTTATCAAATGGGGGTCCGTGGTCTAATTTGTGTCAGTTTAGGGGTCCTTGATGTGGAAAAAGTTGAGAAGCGCTGCTATAAAGTATGCTCAATGTAACAAAATTTGCATCTTCATAAAATCTTTGCAGATAATAACTAATAACTAATAACTCAGGAGTCGGATCAACATGCCCAGTTGTGTGCCCGTGTGATTTGAAAACATGCTTTCGCAAAGAAGAGCAAGTCTGACCTGCTTACTTAGGTTTGTATTGTGAGATAAGGATTTTTATATGCAAACACTCCTAAGCCGAGACAGAGTTTAGAGACTATTCTGCTGAGCTGCAAGAGTTGAAGATAATCTGATGAACGTATTTGATCTATTTTAAAGACGGGCCTAGTCTGCATTCTCTCAAGTGTCATAGACTTCTGAGAGGAAGTCAAGCCTATGTCACAGCAGGAAACTTTAACTTTATACTACAGTGCTTATGGCAGCTGTTTAAATTCAAACTTCCTCAGCAGTCCTCTGTCTAGTCATTAGTTAAGATGAAGGCCAGGCCAGTTTTGACTGGAGGCATTTTTAAAGTAATTTAGTTGAAGAGAGATGACAGTGATAATCATAAAACTAGAACGTGTTTCCCCTCATGGTTTCATAAATGTCAATTACATCGAGGGGATCATTGTTAAGCTTTTACTCGTCTGGTCCAGGAGCGACACACTCTTTGTTACTCTTTCTTTTTCCCTATCTTTGCTCAAGTTTCTCTGGAGGACAGAATTATCATAAACTCATTTGAGAGAGAGAGAGAGAGAGATACACAGAGAGCATGTTAAACACAGAGGATGCTGAATAGCTTGTGGCCCCCGCTGAGTGTGAGTGAGGGGATCTGTGCAGAATGCAGATGGGCGCTCTCTCCACAGTAACTACAGTACTGCTTCCACATCCTCCGGAAACTAAATGAGTGGAGCAGAAAGCTGTTGTTTACACCTGCTCTTAGCATCTGTCCATTTGCAAGCAACAAGGGGAGCTCCATTTCCATATCACTTTGCCGGGCTTTCTCCTGTGTCCTTCATGTCAAACCTTGTCATTGCCATCAGCCAAGCCGTGTTGAGTGTCTGCTTCCGTTCTTCACATGGTTTGGCTTGTTAATGAATATTGGAGAGAGTGATCAGACTGTAGGGCCCTTTGGTTACGTAATATCAGGATTATGCAAAACGCTTGTTCTTTGCCATTCAAGCTCTAACATGTAGCTGTTTGTTAATTATTTAGCACTGGGAGTGAGCATGTACTGCTGGAGTGAGCATGTACAGCTTTAACAAAAGGCTGTACGTTACCCCCCCTCTCCCCGCTCCTCTTCTTCATTTCTCGGCCCCTAAGTCCTGATCATCCTGATAATCAAGTGTTGTGTTGATTCCAAGAATGAATTGAAGGCATCTACATGAAGCTTTCACAGCAGGCCTTATATCACTGAATGACTAATGCTGAGATGACACCTAATCCCTAAAGCTTTAATGTTTCTGCATACTACATTGTGTAGTGTACTGAGCAAGTACAGCATTTCAATATGTACTGTTAACCTAAACGGATTGAAATTCAAATGTTTAGATGCTGCAAGCATTTGAAGTTAATACAAAGCAAATGAGCTAAAGTGCTGAATTTAATGTTGGAATTGAATGTATCAGTATGAATTGCTGTTTTTCTATATATTTGTCATGCAAAAATTCTTCTGTCAGGATAGTCTGTGTGTACACTTACTTCCACACCAGGAGCTGGTTGCACCAACAGGGCTTTACTAATCCTGGTCTACTAAGTAGGTCTTAGTTAAGACCAGTCTTTAGAGTTGACCTAACGTTGGTTGCACCAACCAATCTTAAGCCTAGGCTTAACTACGCCTGGTCTTAGCGATGCGCGTTCATGTGAATGGCCACGGAACTATAGCTGTTGCCTAGCAGCGTGCGTTCCTGGGTTACATTGTAAACTATCTTCCGCTGTGTTGTTAAGGTTCAAAGAAAAAGGACAGGAAATTTCACTGACATTGAGATACGAAAGTTAATAGAGCTGTACAGTCGGCGCAGACACACCGACTGCCAAGCAATAAAACTCAATTACTAACAAGAAGAAACAACATGGAGACAGATAACGGAGGCGATTATCGATCGCTGTGACTCCGGCTGCCTTTGGACAGAGAGCGATGGGAGGAAATAGTGGAAAGACTGAGCAAAGCAAAAAAAGATTTGTTAAAAAACAAACACCCAACCGGCGGGCTCCTCTCCCAATAACTGTCGATTGAAATACTGTGTATATGTGGATATTTTCGGAGACGATTCCCCGGCTTTTACTAGTTTGGTCGGTGCGTAAAACTGAGTTGCCAGAGGCCCGGCGGCGGAATGGGTGTTTCGTCACCACAGACTCGGCCTCAGTGAGCAGGTCGCTCACATTGATCCTGTCTCCAACACTGTTTTGAAATGCACCATTTGTATAAAAACGCTGTTAACAGCTCTAATGCGGGTGTCAATGCTGCGTTTTGGTCCGACACAAACTGTAAGTCGGGTGGCAGCTCTTCAACAAGCTCATATAGGCTCTCTCTCTCCGACAGAATGGAAACCTCTCAGTAAATTCCTCATCATTGTAAATGTCAAATGGATTGCTTCTGTCCCTAATAATAACTCTCTCGCGTCTAAAAGCCGGCTCGTTGTAAAGTCTGTGTATAAGGCGCGCTATGTACTGCTGAGTTATCAAGAGGTTACTATAGAAACTTGCCTATATTTTGACTTTACACCTGCTACTTACTAGGCATAAGATTTACGCCCGGTCTTAGCGAGAAGAGGACTTAAGCCTATATGGTGCAACTGGCATAACTATTAGGTCGGACTTAGACTGCTGAGTTAAGACCTACTTACCTTAAGACCAGACGTAAGCCCTGTTGGTGCAACCGGCTCCAGGTGCTCAAGCTGTGAAGACTGACCGTTCCCGCTCGAGTAGGTGTAAATCGATGGTAAAGTTTTTATCAAACTGGATGAGAACCTAAAATAAGTTTTGCATTTTGTTCATGTAAAACAGCCTTATAACACAGTGAAATAAATAAGAGTTCATGTTTTTTTTCATTATAAATGCAATAAAATATTAAGTGTGTATTGATTTATTTGTTTATTTTGTGGCAGTGAAACAAGCTGTAAGATAAGATAAGCCTTTATTGATTCCCAGAGGGGCAATTCAGGTGATGTGTTTACACAACATTGACATTTTATCACCTTATGAAGTTGTTGTGGCGAATGTGTTGGCAAACTGTCGCTTATTTACACATCCACCAGACATTGAACACCATTGGCCACCTGATGAATCTATGTCCAATATTCACTGTCCTCTTAACGCTGTTGTAATCTTAACTCCCGCGCTGGCTCTCTAGCTGCTAGATGCTCCACCCTGTTTACCAGCTAGTTGCTAATTTTTTTTGTCGAGCAGTTTAGTGCTGGACAACAAGTCTATTGTGGATAAAGAAAACAGCTGCCTGCCGCTGTTGGAATTGAGGTTTACAAGATTGTAAAATCTTAAAGTTAAGGGCTGTATAACCAAAACAGTGAGCTGAAACATGCTAAAAAGCTCAGCAGAGCTGAGAAGGACTATGAGCAACACCTTTCTTTATTATATTTAGTAAATTTATCTATTATTAAGTGCAGCTTTGATCAAGTCCCCATTTTTTTTTTCTTCCTTGCTTCCATTTGCCTAATAGCATGTAAAGCTGCCTGATGCAGCTTTTAAGTAAAGTTTTATTGCATCGTGGTCTTGGTAGTAATCAGTGTCTGTCTCTGTCAACACAACTGCTAAGTCCATTCTTTTCTCTTCTTGCTCCAGATGCAGAGCGTGAGTGGACGGGACCATTTTATTTCATCCAGGCCGCGGACCCCCAGCTCGGGCTGATGAAGGCTTGGAGGGAGGGTGACTGTGATGGCGGAGGGGACGAATGGACCGAGGAGGTTGAGCTCACCAAGCAGGCTGTGGAGGCAGTGAACCAGCTCAGACCCAGGCCAAGGTTCATGGTGCTGTGTGGTGACCTGGTCCATGCCATGCCCGGTACAGACAGAGCACACAAAGGACACGCACTGCACTTTAAAAAAAACAATGTAGAAATTGTTGTAGGTTTGAAGAACCACAGGACAGCACGACTATTGCCAAAAATGATGAAGCTGTCGTTTCAGTTTTTCACATAGTAAAGACATATTTTAGCTAGTAGCGCTCAACAGGTGTTTAGTGCATGCACCAAGTGCGGGTCACTGCTGTTGAGATGAAATGCTCTTTTAAGTACATTGCTTTTTTTGCCAAACTGAAATATTTTTAACTTCTCTGAGCCATAAGTACACGAGTTCTGACGGCTGCAGAGAAACTACAACAGCACATGCTTCCTGCTAAAAACAAGCCACAGCAGTGAAGAGAGGTTCCTAGCGGACACACAGCCGTATGGACAGTAAAAACAAGATATTGGCATCAACCAGGGTAGCAGCCAATTATCCACCTAATGTTAGAGGAGATGATGTGATCTCGCACATGCCAGTCGCGTGAGCTATACCTCCCCTTTTAGTCAGACCAGATGACACAGCAGTGGTCCCATGAGCGTTACCTCGTGGCATCTGCTACATCACTCAGGCTCATGCAAATGCTGCACTTATTTCAAAGTGTTTGAAATGGCTCTCCCTAATTACAGATAACAGCAAACTGTTTAGAAACATGAGCTGTGATTTCATGCGCTATACACCGTTTTGCCAGTCGACTTGTTATATGCCTCATTTGAATTCGGCTGTTAAAAGATGGGCTGTGCAATCATGTTATCAGCCATCAAACCAAAAGATTTAAACAAACACCTGCTGAACTTTGGTATTTGCGTCCTGCTTCATGCACACAGTTAAGCTTCACAAAATGACTGACATCTTATTGATTTTCATCAGTTGTTCCCTCATGAGTATAACAGTTTACCTTTGGTGTTATTGAACTTCCAGGCAAGAACATTAAGTCATCTCTGCAACCCATGTTTAGTATTAATCTATTGATCTCTCTAATGAAACCCCAAGCTCCATACATCTAAATGCAATTGCTGAATCTTAAGGTGGGTTTGTACTACACAGATTAGGGTTAGGGGTCAGGGTATGTGTTTGTAGTTCAGCATCACATTGCACCCTATAATATCACCACCACCTCAACTCTAGACGGATATTGCTTTTACGTGCTTGCAGAGCAGCAATCGTAGTAAGCAGAAGGGTTGCAGTGGAGATGGCTTTGCTAGATGTGTGTTATTAAAAAGCAACAGATTAGAGACACTTTCTTTAACTTGCTCAATGATTCCTAATGCTGTTATTAACAATTTCTCCGAGGGATCAGAAACTTGCACACAAGCAACCAAAGCTGACCAATTGCAGTTCTTGCCGTCACTGTGTGGTATCTCCGTAACTGTTGTGGTTTTGAGATTTTGAGGAGATCATCAGCACTGTGTGTTAGTTTCATAGCTAAGCTATAACACAGAACTATAAATCCACCATAAAAACCAATACTCCCTGTAACCACACCAGCCTTTACTCACAGCGTATTTGGTGTAGATTATTGCAGCTGCAGCTGAGTGCTTTTCACTTGTGAGTGACCATCATAGCCTTTGCAAGCTGAAGTGTTATTCAGTTTTAACTGATAAATGGATGATTACTTAAACTTACCACATATCTTATCTGTGACAAATCAGGCATTTGTACTGATATTTAAACCTTGTGATGTGCACAGGTCAGACTGATCTGCAGTGTTAAAACTGACTCCAAGCACTCTAGTGCCACTGTGGGTTTTAGTTTTTCACCTGCCTGGCGTGAGATGACTTTCTGATAAGGCAGGAAAGCTGCTCTGAAAGGAGCTATTATGCAAATCTCAGATATATTTGTCATAATAGTAAAATGTGGCAATAATGTTTCTACCTGAAAGCATTAAAATCGCATATATTGCAGCATTTCCTGTCATATATAGATTCCAAATAGGCATGCAGTTTTATCTGAGTCTCACTGTGAGATGCAGCTGTCATCTTTGACCCCTGTGCAGCAGGCAGGATTGGTTTGCGATGGCCTGCAAAATTAATGCATTTATGCATGTCTGACAATAGAGAATGGCATTTGACCAACACATTTAATATAGCCATAAAGGACACATACAAAAACCTTGGTATTTTATTATAATGAATTGTTCCATTTTTGGATATAAAGAGAGAGTGGATACAAAGAATGCAGCAAATCTCTTTCAAACCTTCCTACGCCTCATGTATTAGTCCATTGCTGTAGTTCAGATTATGTTATATATGTTTAAGCAGAAGCAGAGCAATCTTTCTGATATTCATCAGTCTCTAAAAATATTGGAACACGTGTGTATATGTAGATGCCAATAGATGTCCTCTGAGATAGGCCTAATCTGATTACTATGTAAAGAACATGAGCTTTGGAATAGTTCAGCTACAGAATATAATATAGAGAGTTTCGAACATCAGCCTTTGCTGTTTCCCAGCCAGAGTCTGTAAACAACATACTCCCCAATGATAGCAGCTGATATTTATCTATGAAATAGCACAGGCCTTCTGGCTATTCTCAAGCATAGTTTCAGTGCTGATGAAGATTTTGCTTATTGATTAGACCAACCACATTTTAAAGTCCTGTTCAAAGTCAACAGACCTGTGTTTCTGGGAGGCAAACATGTTAGGGAGGGTTTCAGGGCTCAAACTAAGTATTTAAAGGCATAAATAATTATATAATTAAGTGCTTAAATAAATTAATACATTTTAATTAACAAAAAAGAAGAAGAAGAATGAATATGTGTATATATACTAAACATTTCTACATTTAATTTGTGATTTCTTTATTAACTACATACCTATTTATTCATTTATTTAAGCATTTCATTATATATTAAATAAGCAAATATTTATGTATTTATAATATATTTAGTTTCTCACAACCCACCCTAAAAAATACATTTTCTGCTCTGTTCACAAAGTCTAGTTTGCAAATAAAATAAATATTTCTCAGAAGCACCCGGCTACCTTCAAGCTGTTTGTAGGAAGGAAAAACTTCAACTTTTCTGTTGAATACTGATGGAGAATATGAGGCCATTTTATTCAGTCATTGAGTTTGTCAATAATTTCTAACAATAGTGAACATTGGTCTCTCTCCATCAATCTTGAGCTGGGAGTTAGACATGTTAGATGTCTTGGAACCAGGACAGCAAGCCGACTGTGGCAGCTGGTTTCCCTAATTCACCAGATGCTTTCACTGTCTAGCCAGACAAATAGATTTTCAGAATAGAACTGGGTCTGAAAAAAGTTGGTTACCTCCAGATATGGCTGGTCGAGTAAACAAAATAATAATTTTGCTGCTGTTTGGATCTGACATGCCGTGTTTGACTCATGCTGTGTTCTCCTGTGCTCCCTTGTCTCTGTCTGTCTCTCTGTTTCGGCTGTGACAGAGATGTGATGATTAATTCGAGCCTGTAAACATAAACCGACTCATTCCACTTATAAAGTAAAATACCTTTTAAAGCTGTAGACAATACTCGGTAAAAGCCCATGACTGTGTAGACTGGCAGGAATTAGTGGCAACGGGATGCTTTCATTGAAGTAACTGTAATGAAATGAGTGACTACGGCGTGGTGTGTGTGTTTCTCTGTGTCCAGCTGCCTGATTAGATAACAGGGTAAGAGGGACGGGCTGGCAGGACCCACTGCAGAGTTCATGTTCAACAAAAAGAGCCACAAGCCGCCAACCAATGCAGACTACCTTTGCATGCCAATTAGGGAGTAGCATGAGCTGCCTGTCTGTCTGCCTGGCCTCAAGAAATGGGCACAAGAAAGATGTCGTCAGGCGAGCCCGTCTCTCTCTCCATCTCTGCATTTCCTGTCTCTCGGTCTGTCTATTTTATTGGCGTGCGATGAAAGCGTCTCTGGCCTTGATCCTGATTTGGAGAGTAAACAAGTTATTGAGCAGAAGTAGAATATTTGCTTATATGTGGTGCAGTGTGTCATCTGTAAAATGTCCTTGGCCCCTGTTTCTAAAATTTGACTCAAGGCAAACTATTCGTAAGCAACACAGATCTGGCTTGGCTTAGTCACAGATAAACCCTTCCTCTTCTGGGTTTTTTTTTTGGGTCATAATGACCACCAATTTTAGCTGCACGGGGACATTCATAAACACTCCTGGAGCTGTCTCACCCATCATCTAAGGGTCGTAGCTGTAGGCGTCAGTGTATCCTTATCATCTCCATGACTGACCCTCTCCCCCCCTCCAGATGCACAGTTAATAAGTTGGTAAGCGTGGGGTTTAAACTGCAAGACCTTGGGGACCTTTAAATGCCGTGGCATCAGCCCTTGTTACTGTCAGCCGCAACAGAGCAGGTTGTGTGTGCCATCCTCATTATTCACCACGTCCGTCACTTGCCTGGCAACTGGGCTGCTGCGTCGGTAGAGAGGAGGGAAGACCTGTTATAACCGGAGCCACTCCTAACGTCTCTCGGCTGACATTTCCCCTTAAACTGTTTATTTACAATACAGAATGAATGGGTGGCGGCCAGGGGAAGCTGGCTGTCAACCGGCATTGTCAACACTGCTGCCTGTCGGCGACAGGAAATTGGCAACTGTTTTTCTGTTCCCACGGATTTCACACTCTCTATCTCATTCTCTTTTCCTTTCTTGCTCTCTCCTCTTGGTCTTTCTCTCTCATCTGTCTGTCCTCTTTAGTAAACAGCTGCGGCCTCATGCCTCATACCTTATTTTGACAACCTTAATTTGCAAGCCCAACACCATACACAAACAAGCTGATTTATTCTTGCCTCTGATGAATCTGTTTGAAGCACCCGTGTGAATTAAAGCTAATATGGACGAATCCAAA
Organism: Lepomis macrochirus; assembly: GCA_024633595.2. Classification (NCBI taxonomy): domain Eukaryota; kingdom Metazoa; phylum Chordata; class Actinopteri; order Centrarchiformes; family Centrarchidae; genus Lepomis; species Lepomis macrochirus. The sequence continues at coordinate 20,633,159 of JALXJV020000023.1, read as the reverse complement.
GGTCTGCCTGTCCTTGTGATTGTTCTGGAGCAAACAATAAAAACATAAGGGTCACCGTGTTTGTCAATACTGGGTTTGCGCTTTAGGCTATTTCCTTCCTTTTAAAAGACTTATTGGAGAAGTGGCAATTAGTAGGGCTTATTCACACAAGATGGAGAGGAACCCTGACGGACTCAAAGGCTTTATTTGCATCCCATCACAGTGGTCCACGACGTAGAGTCCCCTTTCCTGAAACTAAACAATCTTAGGTCATGCTTGGTAAAGAAATGCCAGGGTTTGTTCCACCGTTGTCGTGTCATCCAGACCTTTGCTGATATAATGTTCCTTGATCCCAATTCCCTGTCTCCTCTCCAATCTAAGCTAACCCCCAAGAGAGGCTTTCTCATCTCAAGGACTTCCTTCAATCTTGCCTCTCTTTTCTCTGCCTCTCCTTCACTCACTTTCTCCCTCCTGTGTCTTTCGCTCACTTATTTTCAAAGCTGACAAATGAAGAGGATAAAGAGCAAGGCAGGAAGGGCGAGATACAGAGCTGATTAGATTAGAAGAACACGCTGGACTTAACACTCTCCTAATGAGCACTACAAAGGATTCAGGCTTTGTCTCAGAGGGTTTGTGAGGGATGTTACGCATGATACAGCGGGGAAAAGTGTTCAAGTATGTGCCGGCGTCTCTGTGTGTGAATGCATGTGTGTAAAACTCACAAAGGTGAAGAAAAGGTTACCTTGGGACTTTCCTGTCCCATCTCTGTAACTGTTGAAACCTGTTTAATTGCTGTTGAAGGCAGATAAAATGGAGCTCTCTGTAGGATTCTGAATTAGAGGAGAAGATGCCTAAGGAGAATTTGTTTTTGGGACACGTGGAAGCATTTTGGAATTTTTGGGGGGTGGCGAAGGGTGGTAAGCAGGGAGGTTCTGTGTGTGTGTTTAGCTAATGAGATCGGCCAGTGGCTTGTGGTTAATAATAGGTTTCTTAGGGGGTTTGTGACTGCCAGGATTGTGGAAGTTTAGAAACTGCTCTCTGTTTCCATTTTCAACCTTCACCATTTTCTTGTGGCCCAGGAGATAGTCCAAAATGTCAGCATGATAAGATGCTTTTTAGACCCTGTAAGACAGCCATGGTAAATGTCAGGGTGAATCTCTCCATCCATCTACTTTTGTAGGCTTATCCGGTGACATTGGCAGCAGACTATGTAAGGTAACCCTGATGTCCATCTCCCCAGCCATGTCCTCCTATCATGCTCTCATCATGCTGCTCAGGGCTTGTCTTGGGGTCTCATCTAAGTCCACTAAAAGCAGACATCTAGGATTGATCCTTCATGTGTCAGTATACTCCATCAGATCTGGTCGAACTTCGCTTCAGGCTGGCAATTTCAGTTTTTCCAAAAACTAAAGATCAGACCTTCATGGCCACCTCACGCAGCGATTGGCCAGGTGTGTGGATGTGAGAAAGTTGGCAGGGGTAGAACATATCCTTTTTGGGGGTTTTGTTGTTTTTTTTTGCATTCATTATGACAGATGTGACTAGGGATGCACAGATCTGACTTTTCAGTATCCAATACCTGGGCTTCAGGGATCAGCCGATGCTGAGTAACGATCTGACACCTGTTTAAAATTAATGAAGAAAGAGGCTTTTTTTTATGGGTAAGGCAACATCAGGCTTAATTAAGCATTAAGTACCTTCAAACTGCTGACCCCTTGGTTTTAGCTCCCTCTATGCTGTGTTAGATCTCCTAGCACAATGTTTGAGTCTACCAGCGCTCTACTGACGCATCAACGTAATTGTATCGAATACATCAGCCCTTATGCCACCAATACCTGATCCAGCTATTTGAGTCAGTATCGGATCAGTGCATCCCTAGATACGACCTGCCACCACCACTGCTGTTTGTCATTTTAACTTGCAAAGAAACTGGTTAAAACTGGCTACAAAATGAGAAGCTCTTACCTTCGTGTTGTAGACTGCTCTTCTCTAATGAAAAAGAGAGAGGTAGAGTCGGACCTTAGGGAATCCGTGTAATGTTATTTTGCCAATATGGGTGTCAGAACTCTGTCAGCACTGTTAGGCACTGACCGTACGCATGTCAATACGATCCTTTAAAATATCCCCTGATTCCCGGTCCTTAGGATCAGCTCAGGACATCTCTAGTTTAATGGTGACAGCTCACAGCTGACAGAGTTTGTGGTGAATTTCTTACATGATTGATCCAGCATTCCTAGCATAATGTAACTTGGTTAGGTGGCGTGTGAAAGGTTGCAGTCTACATTTAATATGACTTCATCCTGTCTGCCATCTTGTCATAAACTGTTGGCAACTGCCACATCACAGCTCGTCAGTGCCAGTACATGCTCAAGCTAGTCACAAAGGTCCCCACACATTGAAAATACAGTTGTTTAAGTGCAGAAGATGTATGCGACAGCAAGACCCCACGCACTGAGGTCTATGCGCTGTCTCGACAGCCAGACTTTAGAGGAAATTGAGAGAAGTGCTTACAGTGTTGGACAGGCTCAACGAGAGGCTGTCAAAGTCTCCTGTCAAGGGTTGAGAATCGCAGTGTTGCAATCTCATTAAGTGAACAAGGCCTTTCAGTCAGAGCTCTGGAGAGTGCGGAGAGGAGCATTGTGCTTTTATTTCCGTATAGCCTACTCTGCACATATCTTGCTTATTCCAGAAGAGGAAGGGTGAACAAATGTATGCATACAAATGAATTCCTCATAAAATCTTTCATGAGCCGTTATTATTTCCTGTGCACGAGGATTCCTGCTGATTTCTGAAATGAACCCACCTGCAGCATTTTACTACTCTCTTCTGTATGTCCTTTTGTCATTTCTTTCAAATCGGGCATACAGAAATCACAAATCCTCTACTCCTTCTTGTATTCTGCGCCTTTCCAAGCAAGTGATTATTTGCTCAGTGTTGTACCAGTGGTGAAAGAAGACATGTTCAATGACAAATCCAACAAGATAAGTATGAATCTGGTTTTATAGTAAATAGGCAGTCCAGACTTTCCATCTGCAGCAGGGCATATGTATCTAAACAACCTACAAATGTTAAACTGCCTGGCGCCTTAAAGGTGTCATGCCCACAACCGCTCCTCATTTATCTAAAGCAAGGTGTCTCAAATGTAAATTGATGGGGAACTGTGTGGTTGAGGATGGGTTTGCGCTGTGTAGTGCTAAGGGATGATTCATGGGTATTGCCATGCTGGCGGATGGCTGTAGTTGAGGGCAGGCAGCTGGAGGTGTGAGCAAGCAGAAGGCAGCGCAGCGTCCCTGCCGCTGTGTTTGGCTACCTCTGCTATTTTTTTCCACGTTTTTTTTTATCCAGCAAAGTGTGGCCACATACTCTTGTTGAGCCCCATCCTGCTTCACACTCTCTCGATTACACACATTCACACTCAGATGGTGTCAAGCATAAAATATTTTTTTCTGTTTATAGCTGCTGACCAGCTCCACTGGAGCAGCTGACAAGGTCAGGTGCCTTGCTAAAGGGCACATTGATAGTGTTTAAAAGAAGGTAGAATTCTTCTCATTCACTACCCTCTCTAAATTTTCTAAGCTTACTGAATACTAAAAAGAAAACTGACCTTATAGAGAACTATCCACTTGTAAATAAATTTTTAAAATCTATTAAAATCAAATTGCCTCTAACAGCAGAGTTAATTTTGAGCTTGCAGCTGCAACAATTGCCTCAGCATTTCAAATGACAACCTTTGCACCCCCTACTCTCCGTCCCAGCTTCATTAGTGTGGCTGCCTTTGTTTGTACGTCATTGTGGCAGCGGTCAAATATTGTGATTTTGGATTAATTAGTCCACATTGTTGTGGCCTCAGCTGTCTTCGCTTCATCGGTGCTGCTTCAAACCGTCAACTCCCCATAGACCAAACTATATGTTGGGGAAGGGGGGGGCGGTTTGCACTACACATCACAAAATCTATTGCCACTTATAATTGATGATCACTGATAGCACTGTCAATTGATAAGAAAGATAAAACTACTTCACATTTAATTGCACATTCCTGGAACAATATGATGCAAAGGCATTTGTAAAATACATGAAATAATTACAGTATCATTATTACAAAACCAAATGCACCTTCATGACATTCCACCAGCCTGCTCATAAAGCAATTTTGCAACGCTTGGCCAGCATTCTGTTTAGGAATGAACAATTTTTAAATTGCAGGAGGTGCAATATTTGTTAAAGGCAAAATGTGTCAGTATACTATTTTAAATTAAATATTGTTATGCTGCAGAAATGTCCTGGCCTACAGATCATATTCTACAGACTTATGAAAATGTCTATGTTTGGTACAGATCCTTACAAAAACCTTACAATTACAATCATTTAAACATGTTTTTCAATAATATTGCAAATCATATCGCAATTACAGTATCAGACGAAATATTTACAATTAGATATTTTTTCTAAACCGTTAAGCCCTAATTCTGTTTTAAAAACTGCCTTTTTGTATAAATTTTGGTCTGAATCGATTTGCGCACGAAATACCAGGCAGCCACTGCATAAATGTAATAACACACTCCAAGATATCCCGATATATTCTTTATTGACACATGGTAAGTAATCGCTGACATGGTTAATGGCCCAGACCAAGACCAAGACACTCAATTATTTGACAAGATTTCTCCTCAGGCGTCATCAGACCATGTTAGGCTAGCCAATCAGGTGCAATACTTTACGACATTGTTGACTACTAGTGATGATTTGTGCACATTTTATAGCAAAGAAGTAGTTACTCTCAAAACTTGATAATGAATGCAGTAATAAAAGAGTCACACAGACTCAAGAAGAACAAAGAGGGCCTTTGTGTGTCTCGTTGTATTTGAGTGCATGTTTGTGGGTTTTATTGACAATTTGATGTCTGACAGGCTAGCTTAATTATAGGAGAGAGACAGGTGAAAACGATGTTTTACCTTTTATCCTGATGTGTTTTAAACATTACATTCTCTCACTCTGTCATGCACAAGATGTTCTCTCAGGAAAAAGAAAAAAGGCTCTTATGTAATGAGTCCTATCCAAACATCCAAGGAAACGTTTGCTCCAAAAGTAGGCCAGTAAAATAATTGCTCAGATGAATAAAGAGGAAAAGAGAGGAGAAGAGGGAGAGGAATGAATACATTAAGAGCAGAGGCTGATAGCTTTGTTTGATATATATTCTAAATTATAAATAGATTTGAGTCTCACCCGTTGTCTGCCCTTTACCTATGCTGAGAATGAATTCATTTAGCTCAAAAAATTTCCCTCCTTTTATGCATGCTTCTCCTTTTCCTGAACTCCAGACTCAGTCCTCCTGATTTTAACACAACAAACAAATAAACTCATTGAAAACGTCTTGTAAATATAGCAACAGCCTCGTGTATCTGAAGATGTGACCGGCGCTCAGTTCAGCAGAAAGGTTTGGTTTGCCGCGTGGACCAGGGCGGCTTGCACCAGAACACTACTCATCATGTCAGTAACCATGGTGATATAAAGTCAAGCTGTACGGAGCATTGATCATTCTCTGAGCTGTCGTCGTTATTATCCAAATAATCCCCCTTCCCTTGGGCGACTCTTGCCTATAGGACCCTTCACGCTCTCAGCCTCACAGTTTTCATCAACATTCATATAAATTTCTCTCCTCTACTTATTTTATCTCATCAACTTAAGGTGTTTTTATCAGTATTTATAATCAAGCATTGATTTTTCTCACCCTAGTCAATATTGTTTTGTTTTTCCATATGGATTTTTTTTACTTGTTGTGAAAATGAGTTCCCATTTTTTTCCAATCCTAGACACTCCATTCAGAGAAGATCAGGAGCAAGACCTGAAGGCAGCCTTGATGGGGACAGATCCCTCCATCCCGCTGGTATTTGTGAGTGGGAACCATGACCTGGGCAACACCCCCACCCCAAGGACAGTGGAGCATTACTGCAGTGCTTGGGGGAACGACTATTTTAGTTTCTGGGTAAGCAGACACCAAAGACATTTAGTTGGAGTAGTGGCCTGGTGGCTTATCATGACCATGGGCTAAAATATGCTAAAGGCTCTAACCTAGATGCTCATGCATGCCTTACGCATACCCTCTCCCTGCTCACCGGACCTGGGTGCACAACAGCACAGTGCCAAGTAACCTACACTGTATGATATTGCAGTTAGGGCGTACTCCCACTAGGCCCAGTTGCCTTCTACCGTGCCCGAGCACGATTGTCACCCCCTCCCCACTCCCCCTGCTGGCCTGCGCTCACACTGCGCCTAATGATCCATGCCGGAGCACATTTACATCATCATTCAGTCGGTGTTTCCCATACATTGATTTGTTTGTTGAGGCCCACCACAGTATCAATGCCAACTGCCACATATTAATGTGTGATTTTTTTTATTTATTTATTTATTTATTTATTTTTTTTTTACTAGTCCTATTTAAAAGCGTAGTGAAGAGGTGGGCTCAGGCACAGCACGGAGTGATCATACTGGTCAAACAAACCAGACTTTGGGGGTTAAACATGCTTGGGCACGGTGCGGATCACCTGTTGTGAGTAATGTGGATTACTTTACTCGCTCTATGCATACCACGTAGCATAGGTTATTTGTACTTAAAGCAGTAGTATTGTACTTCCATAAAGTTAGGCTTTAACATGATAAAACTAAAATCTAAATCAGTGGAGTGTACCTTTTGAGGGTCAAAACAAAAACATACTTCTATTGATGCCTTAAAATGAGAATTAAATTCAGTGCAGGGCCACAACTAGGACAACACAGCAAAACATACTACAAGTCAATAGCATTGATAAAATGAAAAATGCTCTACGTCGACCCAGAGATGCTCACAAGTCTTTGAGTCCAAGTCAAGTCACTCGTGGTTATAGTGAATGTTGTATCACCTGCTGCGTTCAATCGAGGCTGCTTATAACTACATAGCTATAAGGAATTCTTAACATAACTGTAACCTGTTTTTCACTTACAGAGCACAACCATGTAATGTGCAGTGCAATTAATGACAGCTTATTTACTAGCCTGCTGTAGGTCAACGAATGCAGACTCTCAAACCCAGTGTAACGTTATAGCTAAATAAAACTGTAACGTTACATGATCAACAATAAACCTGTAGCGTGTTTGTAGCCGACGTCAATAATTAACATGATGGCAACCAGCAGGACGTAAATGATTATGTTAACTGACCACCACAAGTTTGTCAAGTGAAAAAACGCTCATTCGTCTTTTCATAACAAAGGACAGTCGGAGTTAACATTGTGTAGGTTGTAGCTGAAGCAAGAAGCAAGCTAAAGTTAGATGGCCTATGCTGAGCTAAATATGTTTACTAACCTCAGGTTACTAACCTATTTTGCGTTCAGCACTTCTTTGTTTGGGTCTTTTTGTATGAAGTTTTAAAGCCAAAGTTTAAGTTGAATGGCTCAGCAGCTGCCGGTGTTTGTTTTGCTCTCTCACGTGTGGCCGCAGATACGGTACACAGGTAGTTCAAAGGTAACGGAGGGAGGGGAAGAACAACAAGCTGATCAGACGTTTACTAAAAATAAACATTGTTCACAGGTCCCGCACCTTGAATCCGAGTCTAGTCTGAAGTTTTTTGAGGACGAGTCTCAAGTCAAGTCTGAAGTCACTGTGTGACTTAAGTCAGTATCGAGTCCGAGTCTCAAACTCAAGTCTCCATCTTTGCGTTGACCACAGGCTTCTTCTGACCTTGTGAAATCAGGGTTGACGCTTAATTTAATTTCCACTCAGCATCTACATATAGGAATACTGACATGTATACAAAGTTTTTTTCATGTTTCTACCCACAATTACATTTTTAAGGCCATGAGCCCCCCTCAACCCCAAAGGCCCTGCTCACATCTCATGTTGCCCATGGGTATAAGCAGTTGTAGTGGATTTTTAAAATAAGCTGATTTAACTACTAAAGGAAAAAGACCTTCACTTACCACATCTCTCTGTTTCTGTCTCCCGTTGTTTCAGGTGGGTGGAGTCCTCTGCCTGGTTCTGAACTCCCAGCTGTTCTATGACGCCTCGGCCTGCCCTCAACTGAAGGACGCCCAGGAGACGTGGCTCGAGGAGCAGCTGAGCCGAGCCGCCTCCTCAACGGTAGTGTAGCATCAATGACATGATTCTATTCTTGTCTGATTTATGAAGATGTTTGGCTGGATAATGTCTTCCTTTGCTGTGTCTGGTCGTTTAGATAATTGCTGCCGGCTGCAGCCATTTGACGCAACAATTGAATTTTGTGTTTGGAGATCAGTAATGCACCCATCCCTCACCTCATCTGTCTCTATTCAGGGACCCAAACCCAAGCACATCCTGGTGTTCCAGCACATTCCCCTGTACCTAAAGAGCCCTGACGAGGACGACGACTACTTCAACCTGCAGAGGGTGGTCAGACAAAACCTGCTGGACAGGTTCAAGAAGGCAGGTAGGACAGCAGAGAGGAACACACATTATTTGCTTTTTACACCTTTCTACCATCTTGTAAATGCTGAATTTCTAAAAATAAGTTGAGCCTACAAGCAGAGTGTTTTTCATGCTGTTTGGAGCAGGCAGCCAGCTGTGTGAGAGAGCGTGAGCCAGAGCAAGCTTGATGTCATCGAAAGCAAGGAAAGAAGTATGGCGTGCAACTGAGCGCCCACTCATATGCAGAGCTGCCTCTACACCATACTGTCAATGCTCTAAACCTGTACAGCTCTGCTTCAAGTGCTTCATAACTGCATCAAGTCCAGACATCCGTGACCAAATTAGTTTGAAAGAAAATGTAGCGATATCTTTGAATTGGAAAGCATCACAACTAAGCAGATCTTAAGCTTGTCTGAACATTTGAGTTATCCGGTAACATCTAGCTATTTGTACTCAGATTTCAGATACGGTCCGAAAAATCCACAAGACGTCTGGAAGTTTGAGTCTAGAAAAGTACGGAATTTTGAGAAAATGTGTAGAGACCATGACTTCAACATCTCACGCAGTATATGTTGTCTCTTCTAACTACTAGGTCTTGTCATTCCAGATTTGTGTATTTATTTGTTTGGATACACAGTTCTAACTTTGAGTCCACACAAGTTTTATTGTTAAAAAGTGAAGCAGCTGCCTCGTCTTAAACCCTCAACATCTGCAGAATGTTCTGTAATGATGGATTTAGGCCACTGTGAAGTGGTCTTAAATTTTTTGTCTTAATACTTCTTAGCTGATATTCCTGTTAAACTTGTTAATTTCTAGCACATATAGCTGAAGCACAGTTAAGATCCCAGCCCAGAGGATTAATATGCCATTAGCCAGAACCACAGGAGAAGCTCCTGCCCCGCACACACAACACAGGCGTAATTAAATTAATTAGTGCATTCACTCCCTATAAGAAGAATAATACCATAATCAGACTCCATTGTTGTCGGCTTATAAGAGACTGATACAAGGGTATCAGGCCCGGAAACTCTCACAAGGACAATAAGTCTTTAAGAAAGCAGTGACTTAGCTCACGTACACATCAAGTATCCAGTCAATTCTGCACAACTGATTGACAAGACCGCTCATACGGACACATGCTTTTCAATCATGCATCAAGGTGACTGGCGGGGGATGGTATTAATTTCATTATCCAGCCGTTATTTCAGCATGTATTTAACCATGTTGGCCCGTTTTGGTCTGATGACCCATCACTCTCATAATTGATTGCTCGTCTAAGGGAACAGTGGTTAAAATTTTAATGGCAATCTATTAGGGGTTTTTGTACTCTGGAACAGAGGGGGTGTTACTATATGTACAGAAGACGCTATGAGCAAGTGTCCTTTCTCACCCACACTCTTGTTCACACATGTCCTGCCGGCAATTATACATTTAGTACTGTGTGAACTATATACATACATGTACTGTACATGGTTATTAATAATTGATGATGTGCTGCTGCTTGCTGTAAAGCTGCGTACTCTACATGACTGTCTCATGTTGGCATACATATTCATTAAGGTTTATGTGTGTTAAGTACAACATATGTTACTTCAGATTACTGCAAGAGAAGCAGTGTGATTTTGGGCATTCTGAGATTTATCAACAAGTCATATATTACTCATTACATTTCATGTAGACTCTCTGGCCAGTCCTATCCCATACATATCAATGGGCTCCGGCCAAAATGTCAAACTCCGTCTCTTGAATTTGTCTGGACATTTCTGGCTTTCTACTGCTTGGATGTTGTACTGTAGTTATCCTTCATTTTGGCATGTACAGATTCATAGCCATTCAAATCTATAAGTAGTGAGGAAGTGAGCCTAATATGCCATATGAAAATTACAGGAATGCTATGAAATGTAGCGCAGCTTTGTCATTGTTCGCTTTGGATAAGCCAGCTAAATGTACAAAATCTAAAACTATACAATCCAATGACTTGACAGCAAAAAAATGAAGCTGTTAAAAAGAATCAAACCAGTTATTGTTGAAAAAGCCTTTGTCAGCCTTTGTCTCTTGGTTCTTTCTGCTCTCCTCTGATCCCCCCACTTTCTCTTTCGTGCTACTTCTGCTCTCTCCTTCATCTACTACTAGGGATGACTGATGCTGTAACGTCTGTACTCCGAATCTACTGGAGGGTGTCCTTGAGGCATGATTGTCTGACTATGATCGTCACTGTGCTCTGTGTCAATTTATGATGGAGCTGCTACTCTAGGTTCGTACCGGATATTGGTCACAAAGCAATTTTAGCCATGCTAGCAGCATGGCTCTATGGAGGGAAATATCGGTAATGGCATGCCTGTCATCCTCAGCTGTAATTTGTGTTTAGTGTTAATTAGCAAATTTTAGCACGCTAACACACTGAACTAAGATGGTGAACATGAAGAAGTATAGCCTCATAGAGCTGCAAGCATGGCTGCAGACTCTTTTTTTTTTTTGTTTTATTTTTTGGTTTTTAAAGATTTGAGAGATGAGCTTATTATTAATTTGGGAATTTAAAAAATCTTATTATATTACATACATACATATTATATTTCACATAACACAGATTTGCTTTTTGTTATTTATATATTAGTTGCCAACTGTAGGAACTTAAATAAAGCAGGAGATTCCTGAAGGGCAAACTAGCGTCTGGTAAAACTATCCCAATGGAGAGCCTGCAGACTTTTTACTAGAAAATACAATGGAAACGAGTGATGAATTGCAGAAAACTGGGATATGTTATTTACTACTTATTGAAGAAAAATGAGCACCAGTAAAAGTGTGCTGTTTGTCTTCCTGTCTGTGCTATCAGAGGCTGTGTGTCCTCACATCTGTCCGTAGTAAATTATGTCTCTTCTCGACATTGGCTTGATTGGCAATTGAATCCCCTCTTTTGCGTTGCGTTATTCACGCATCATCTCCCTCGCATGTTGGTCTGTTCTCACCACTGCACCCTGTAATCCGAAGCCTCCAGATGTGCTCTTGTACTCCGGTGATCGTTATCATCATTACATTAAAGGACAGAGGATCATTAACCTTACACACACATACACACAAACACACACTTCAGTTTCCAGTCTTGCTCATGGCACGGATGAAATCTCTATTTTGTTTGTGCAGCCAGATCTCATATTTTTGAATTGAAGACAAATGTAGCTATGTCTTTTATAGTGTAAAAAGAATTTACAACACTGGAAAGGTCTTTATGATGCTCAAAGAGTGCGTCTTTGTACCAATGACACATAGATTTTGTTAAAAAAAACTCAAGAAACAAGGGATATTCTTCTTAGTTGGCTGCCTCAAAGCTCTTATTGTTTCTTATTTCAGCAACGCGAAACAGCAGTCTGGCAAGAACAACGAGGTAAAATTGGATGGCTTTCCTCATTCTTTGTCTAGTAATTCTAATTCTTCAGAAAGCGGCCTTGAAATGGAATCACTGGATTTTACACAAATGTGTCTTTGGCATCAAGTCAATCCCCATAAGTTCTCACTGCTATGTGTAACTGAGTTCTCTGACCACTTCAAAGGTGTCTTTTTGTGGCGTTAGTTGACTTACAGCGGCTGGGTATTTGGCTCAGCATTTGTGAGGTTGTTATTGCTGCTGCTGGGCTTCTGCAACCCCCCACCACTCCAGGGGCATATGACTGGAATAGAGTATTGTCCCCTGCAGACAAAGAAATACGTTTAATTGATTTTCCTCACTGAGGTATTTTTCATTTCTGTTGCTACTTCTTCATCTCATAGGATATGTTTGTCGGGAGATGTTTGAGTAATTGTGTACGCATGATTGTTTATTTTGTACATGTTTGTGTGTGCGTGTGCGTTTTGCATATAAATTGCTATGTAGTGGCATTTTTCTGTGCCTGATATATTCTACAGTATCTATATGTTATCTCAGCAGCACAGCTGCACATGGGAAAGGTGCTACACCAATTAGTCTTCCTGTGGCTCATCAGAGCGAGCAGTTCCACCCTGGGAACTGTTGACTGCATTCCAACTCATATTAATGATACGCTGTCTCTGTGTGATGACCCCCTCTTGGGCAAGTAAAGTATCTTGCAATCCCCTTTTTTAATTGCACGAGCAATTACTATGGTTTCTGATATTAGACTGATTTGGTTGATATTAAATCTTGCCTTTAATTGTGCACTTGCTCTCTTTTTAATATCTGTTTTGTGTTTAAACCAAGCACCTTATTAGAAAAAAGACATGTTTCAAATGCACAAATAACTCTAAGATTTATTGGTTGATTTGCAAACTGTTATTACAACCACTAAATAAAATAGCAAGAAAAAGCAACTTGTTTGTACCTCTTTTGCGGTATTTACTAATCTGTAGAAGACTTTTCAGTCTGTACCGTACAGTCAGTTTGTTAACGATCACACAAAGCCCTAAAACCCTGGAGGAAGTTCTTTACTCTTACTCTGGGTACTTCTGTGCTGCCTCATCTCTGTACCCATAATCATAGTAAATAATGCTCTCCGATTTATTGCCCCTACCTATGCCAATTGTTCAGTGCATGAATTCAACTCAGCCAGCATACAGGTACTGCAGGCAGAGGCATGCAGAAATTAAAGATTGTTTGCTTGCTGAGGATGTTGAATTTGGAGAGAACAGGTTTTACGCACATCCAGAATCTCTTTAGAGCAGATTAAATTCCCATCGCTGGGAACCGGCGTCTCCTTTCCAAGAGGCAAGTGGAGTAGCAGAAATCCCAGCAGTGCTCTCAACCTCTTCTCTCTTCATAGATGGTACTACTGTAATTAGATTTCTTTGCCCCCCTCCTCTTCCTCCTTCAAGGTTTATATCCTACATTCAGGATACCTTCAGCACACATACAAACAAGGACAAAAGGAACTCACACCCAAATAAGCAGAAAGCTAGACACTTCCATGCTGCCTCCAACCCCTGTTGATGTGTAGAAAAAATAGTGCAGCTGGGAAATTCATTGGAATTCACAACATTGCTAGCGGCTGGTGAGTTCTACATACAGTAGCTAATTAGAGGCGAAGATAAGCCTCTGCATAGTCTTCCGTCTTTCCCTCTCCGTCTCTCACTCTTTCTCTCTCTCTTGCCGCTGGTTGTCTTTATCAGCAAGGGTACTACTCTGTTCAAAAGCGAAGAGACATTTATCACCCACTGGGGATTTGATAAGAGGCCACGGTTAAGCCTTTAACCCCATTGTTTTAATCATGAGGCTGAACAATGCTTTTGCTTTTTCTGTATCACGCTCTCTTATTCTTTGTATTTTTCTTTGTCTTACTCTGTATTTCTACTGCAACCAAAGGTTGCAAAGGTTTCTACTGCAACCAAAGGTTGCAAAGGTTTCTACTGCAACCAAAGGGTTCGTGGGGGTGACTTACTGGGCATTCAGACCGAAAGCAGGGGCTGCGTGGATAGGGAGTGCGTTGTTTCAGGTACCAGCAAGATGACACCATCCAGGAAGGCTGGTTTGAGTCTTAGATTTGTGAGTTTGAAGGCGTATTAGACGCTGAAATAGTGCACTGTGTTTTATACATATACACATATACATTTAATTCTGTAAGAATGGATTTTACATCTCTAGAAGGGTGTTTGGTGTGTTTGAACATCATGCTGTATTGAAGAAGCCTTGAAACTAGTAATTGAGAACTAAACTTATTAGGAAAGTGTTTTCTGAGGTAATAAATCAAGTGAGAAGTGGGGTCATTTTGTCATAGACTTCTACGCAATCAAACTTATTTTTGCAACAAGTGCAGTTGCCCCCTGCTGACTATTAGAAAAATGCACGTTTAAAGCACTTTGTAATGGCTTCACTTTTCAGACCCGGAGGCTACATCCACTTCTTTTATATAATCGTTTTAGATCAGAGAGTTGTAGATTTCCATCAGACTTTTGCTAATTTCAGACAGTTTTATTCAGAAGTTCTTGTATGGCTGCTTATAACGTATAAAAAAATTGAAAAATATTTCAGTCCTCTTTCCGCAGCATAGTGTAACGCCTGTGTGAAGCTTTCACTTTGAGGATTTACAACATAGAACATTATTCTGTGCACACTTTTTTAGTTCTTCATTTTTCCCTGGTCATAAGACAAAGGTGGAGAGCCGTCCCACTCCAGTATAACACAAACAACAGACACACAGGTATATTGAATAAGTAAATTTATCCTACATCGTTTTGGTTCTTCTACTTGCTGCCCAAATGCTCCACCGCTTCACAAAGCAAATCGCAGTTAATCAAATAAGAGCTCTCAACAGGGCGCAGACATGATGAGAAGAATGGAAAAGGTGTGTGTGTGTGTGTGTGTGGGTGTGTGGGTGTGTGGGTGTGTGTGTGTGACTGCTATCCAGTTAAAGCAGCCATTCATGTTTTATATGTATTCTACTGTCAGAAAGTAATAGAGGGTATGCGTTGATGTCACTTCCCCTTCCGGAACACACTGGACTGAGTGGCAAAACCTCTGTTACCATGGCTACGTTTAGCAAACTGGGAGTAAAACAAGTGATTATTTGCTCAAATTAAAGGCAGTCAGACTTGACAGTGATTCTAACTGCTTACCAAAGAACCAGCGGTCCAGCTCTTTCCCATTTTAGATGTGGTGTTTGTGTTTTAGCTGATTCAAGCTAACACTGCTCCTTGTCTTTCTGCCACTCAGTGAACGTAACTGTGTTCTGTGACATCATGCACATACCCTCTATACAGCAAAATACAGGAACACATTCTTATATGAAAACCTTAATTACTGTGTAGAATGTGAAGGATATTGTGTTAAGGCAATGGGTTGACTTAATTTAGTTTGCCGTTACAGCGACATACATTGATATTTTTTGTTTTGATCACACGGGGACAGCACAAGAACCTGTAAACACAACTCTGACATAGCATCACCTTTATAGAGTTAATGAGTTTTCCGTTTACACATCCATCAGACGCAGATCAACATAGTCCAATATTCACTCACCTTTTAGCTCTATTTTTGGTCCTCACCAACTCCTGAGGGAAATAGCCACCTCTTTAGCTTTTAAGTGCTCCTCTATGTTCACCTGCTAATCACTAACTTTGTCTGTTTGCCCCTTCATGTCGGGCATGTAGGAAACACGAGGTTCATCAGAGCTTTTGTGAGAAAACAGGTGCCTGCTGCATCTGGCAGCAAAGCTGATGAGAGCGGTGAGATTGAACCAAAACACTAAAGTTGAGGGGCAGTAAAACCAAAACAGTATTTTAAAAGATCTGTCATAGAGCAGAGTAGAATTGGAGAGTCAGGTGATATATCTCTGTGGGTTTGTCACTACGATTGACCCATTTCATATTACACTGAGTAATTTTGTTCCCCGCATTGTTAATGCAAACAAATTGATTATTGCCTCAGTGGACACCTTTTTAATACATTTATTGTCACACATGTCAAGGCTCAACAATAGCGGCGGCCCGATGGCCCGGGGCCAGTAAAAAGTAATGTCGGGACTGTTGAACTAGCAACTCACTGTGCCAATCAAGCCAGTGCAAAAACATAAGTATTAAAAAAACAAATACAAAAAAACAGATTAATAACTCAACATCCTGCTGTTGTTTTGCAGTACTTGGTGTGCACTGTTGGCAGAGTTTAGTGACATGACGAGTGGCTGTCAAATGTTGTTTCTCTAATCTCAAGCAGCAACCTCTGGGTCTGAAAGTGAAACCATGCAGACGGAACTTAAACCTGCATTCTCTGTAACTACCATCAGGTGGCGAGTCCGATGGTTGCAATAAGAAGTCGGGTTCCATTAGAAATAAAATGACCGTACTTCTCATCTGAATTATTACCTCAGTAAACACTTTCCTGATGAGTTTATGGTTTCAGTTGCTAGTATGAAGTCTTCTTCAACACAACATGATGTTCATTTAATAAATTTTGGTCATATTTAGGGGGAAATAGACCAGAAAGTAGAGTATACTTTAGGGCGGGACTACCTTGTGGTTGACATGTCACTATCATGGCAAACTGTCAATCAGGATAGAGGCGACTTGTATCGGCTGCTCTGTGTAGAGTTTTTTTATTGAATGGCTGTCAGCAGGAGAGAGAGCACGTCATGTTTGAGT
The DNA here is from genome assembly GCA_024633595.2 of Lepomis macrochirus. Lineage (NCBI taxonomy): Eukaryota > Metazoa > Chordata > Actinopteri > Centrarchiformes > Centrarchidae > Lepomis > Lepomis macrochirus. The sequence goes on along the minus strand of JALXJV020000023.1, from coordinate 20,616,683 downwards.
CTGTTAATATGTTTTATTTCAAAAGTTTTAAAAATTGTTTTGTTTACCTTTTATTTTTTATGATTTTAACGGTGATTACATTTTAGTTTAGTTCTTTTATATTCAGAATGTATTTAATTAATAAATAAACATATTAACAGAATATTTTAACTTATAATTCTCTGGTTTTGTTGTAACACTGATAAATAACTTTTGGAGGGAGTGACAGTAAAAATTGTCTGGGGGGCCAGTAAGTTTCAAACCTACTGGTCTGGTGGGGCCAGTTGCCAGGAAGTTTAACATGAACCCTGCATGTAAAAGTACCTGAATCAAGTAAACACGTGCAGCTGTAGTTGTTATTAGGATAATCAGTAGTGAAGCACTATTATAATGCATTATTATAATGCATTTAGGAAAGCCTGCACAGTCTGAAATCTCATATTTCAGCCCTCTTTTCTCAACACATTGTCTGTCAAATACTGTCTGACGCTTTCACTGTGAGGATTTATAACTTATTCAGCCATGAGTACTGTAAAAGTTCATCTATGCTATGAATGTAAAATTTCAAAATTGCAGATTAATTGCAACTTTTAACTCCAGGCTTTTTGAGTGTCCTCGGAAATCGTGGAAAATCGTGGAACCCAGGGCCCCGACCTGGATTTCCCCCCTATTACGCCCCTGTACACGTGTGATCTTAACAGTTGTGGCCTGTTGTACTTGGAGAAACATAAGGATCATGGCTTGGTAAATTCAGGATGATTAGGTACCATGTTGGGTACCAAATGGCCTAAAGGCAAGTATGCTCTCTAAAGGATAGATGACATGCTGACTACTTTCATTTCCCAGCTCCCTTTGTGGTAGCGTTCATATGTGAGAGTGTGTGTGTGTGTATAACTGGAGGACACAGGAACGGGAGGCTGCATGGTGACTGATGGCTGAGAGTGATTTATGGGGAGCTGGGGCTGCAAGATGCCTCACCACGCTACATCATTTTGTATCCCTCTGTCATGCAAATTATCAACAGCCACCATTTCATGATGAATTATTTCCCAGACCTGCGCTTTAATGACAACCGCCCTTCAGTACAAGCGCATACGTTGCGTGTTCCCTCCTACGCAGCCTGTTCTCACAGATGTGCCGATGACAGCTTTGTTCAGAACTACTTGAATAGTTTGTGTCAAAGAGGGGGGACGGGGGGAAAAGGTTGAAAGGTCTGAAGGAAAAAGGCTTCTCCTAGAGGTAATCAGGGAGAGGGGGGAGGTTTAGTGGCAAGATAGGAACTTAGCTCGCAATTAGCAAATCCAATCAGTGACCAAGAGATGAAAGGGAGATGATGGCGAGTGGGAAGGGAAAGAAGGGGAGGGCGGATTGAAGGAAGGAGCACAAACATCAAACATGATTAGATGTGGACAGATGTTTCTTTACTTCCTTTATTCCTTTATTTTGCGGTCTACATCAGCGACCACATTAGCATTTAGATAGTAAAGGTGTTTCAGAATATTCAAACACATCCACCAATTACAACGAGCATGGCTCAAATGATTGCAGTGTATAAAAATCATTATATAAGCAAAATACAGTCGCATATTGGAGGGGACTCCCCTCTCCTTGCTGTGCATTTTTCAGCCACCCTGACCAGAATTCAATTTGTCTCTGGGTAATTTTCCTCCGTTAGCGTTCAATATGTTTTCATCACTCTGACTGCTTACTCTAGGTATTTTTCTGAGTGCTCAAACACCCCTTCCCTTCCCTCTCTCCCTCCCTACCTCTGTCTGTCAAAGCAAAGGCCAGTCCCCAGATGGGAGTCTTTATCACAAAGAAAAGCACAAAAGAACCAGCACTGTTTCAAGGCTGACAGGCAAATGGGATTTCCGCAGACTGAGACAAGACGTGGAATTATCAGCACAGAGAGTGCGTGTTTTCGCGAGGGCACCCACTCAGCAAGAAAAGGGAAAGGGAAGAATGCAGCAAAGTACAGTGAAGAGGCAAAGATTGGTTGAAAATGGGTTGAAATTGGACTGAACAATCCTCTGCTGTATGAAATACCACTATTTAACACTGAACACACATTTTGCTTCTTGTCAGCGTATAATGTATACACCTGGCAGAGTTATATGGCCCATTTTCTATGAGGCTGAATGGCTTTAGTATGGTTTTGTCATTGGAAGGAGAAGGATTTTATTCTTTACTTAGCTCAGTGGCGAGAACCATGACACTAACATTATCACAGTTAAAGGTTAAAGTAAAAGACCCACCAGATCACCCAAGCAGATTGTTCTGCGAGGCTCTTTGAGTAACAGCGTACAGAAAGTTAGGTGTGCTGCTTTGACTGGTGTGAAAATGAGTTGTATATCATATTTCATCATTGTCAGATCAAGGCCATTTACCCAGAAGGGTGCCAGTTATCAGATTTCACAATGTGCCCACATTGTGAAATCAGCTGCTGGTTAAGGATGAGTACCTGCAGATTGCTGGCCCTTTAATGGCTAAATTGCATGAGCAAAAGGTTTGCAGATGAAATCCAAAAACATAATGGTTAAGATAAGTGAATTAGTTACTTAACAGCAGCTGCCAAGGTTCAGAGCATTTAAAATTCTGTTGTCTTTAGTGAGCAACGGTCAACACTGAAAAATATGTCCAAATTAAATTTGGTAGAGGATTTCATGATTACCAGAGGATGGATGCTAATGACTCTTGACTTTTCCTCTGGTGTAAAAGCGGAGAGTTTTGTCTGGGACGCTTCTGGGACATGCTGCAGCCGCGTCTGGTGGACTCACAAGCATTGACTAGAATGGCCGCGATTAGCTCTGGCAGGTGGTCTTCAGTGGTCTTTGGGGGTCAGTGTTTCTGCTGCTGTTACGTCACACACCCCATCCAGTTTTTATTTTATGGTAACTCTCCTTTCTCTTAGTGGTTTAATCAAACCAGAGCAAGAACTTGGACAATCTCAGACATCCTCTTGGAGTCTTATGTCATAATAAAACTTGAGTAGTGTCTGACCTAACTTCAACCCAAGTCAGGAAGGTTTCCCAATGTGGGTTAAACCTTCATCACGGTGTTGGTCTTAAAGGCATCAGTGCCAATCAATAGTGTATGCTACGACAAATCTTTGAAACAATGCTACAGTATTTGGGGGTTTTGAATTGTTTGCTTTTTATTTTGTGTATTTTTCAGAGCCATGCGTCAATTTCAGCCTCTTGCTTTCCGACATTCATTTTCTGGCAGATAATTTCAGAGGTCAGCTTTATCTTCTGACAGCACTGCAGGGAACAGCGTTTTTATTCCTCTTTTATTATGTTTTTTTACCCAATTGTTTATGTTTTATTCATACAGACAATCTTTTGGAGATTGGAAATGCTTTTTCTCAGACAGGCCAAGTTTTCTCTGAGTGCTTTTTAGCAGACAAGGACCCAGGTGGTTTGACTTCTAAAGTTGCGTGATGACGCTCCTCTGAAAGGGACGTGCTCACATGAATTCAGTTATCTCTGGGCCTTTGCTAAATCTGTTTTTGTGAAATCGGTTTTGCTTTGTAAGAAGCCAGTGGAACAAACCGGCGGCATGAGACGATTCAGCCGACAAGTTGTCCTTTGGTTCAGTCCACTTAAATTCTCAGCTATACTTGACACCTTGAAAGGAAGCCTGTAGTGTGTCTTGACGATGTAACAGTGATTTCATTGATTAGATTAGATGTGTTATCAAGCGCAACTCTCCCAAGGCCGCTGTGCCTCAGAGGAGAAAACTAGGAGCTGAATCTCTCATAGAACAGAACTGAATGTGTTATTCTGGTATAGTAATGTTGAAGGAAATGTAGTTCTGGTTGGCTGAGAGATGTTCAGAGATATACTGTATACAAATAAGCAGATATTACTTCTTAAGGTATGATTTATAAATTAATAATTGATACCACTGTACAGTAAATATGAAGCTACTGCTAGCAGCTGCCTATCTTAGATTAGCATAAAGACTGGAAACAGGGGAAACTGAAAACTTGCCACTGTCTAAAAGAAACTAAATTTGTTTAAAAGTTCACTAATGAACACCATGTATTTATTTATTTACCACAAATTGTCGATTTTACACATGCATGCTATGCTAAGCTAACTGGCTGGTAGCTGTAGCTTTATATTTAGCAGACTGTCATGGGAGTGAGATGAATCTTCTCATTTAACATGCAGCAAGAAAGTGAATGTGTTTTCCTTATGTGTGTGTCCTGTGCTAAACAGTGACTCCTTCTGAAGATGTTGGGCAGTGGGGCTATTTTAATGTTATGAACAACAAAGATACAGCACAACGGCGCTACATGGATGCATCACAAATATAAACTTGCATATGGGGGATGTTCACTGCTGCTGCGTGGTGGTGTCATGCAGTGTGTGTGTGTGTGTGTGTGTGTGTGTGTGTGTGTGTGTGTGTGTGTGTGTGTGTGTGTGTGTGTGTGTGTGTGTGTGTGTGTGTGTGTGTGTGTGTGTGTGTGTGTGTGTGTGTGTGTGTGTGTGTGTGTGTGTGTGTGTGTGTGTGTGTGTGTGTGTTGTGTGTGTGTGTGTGTGTGTGGGATCAGGATCATCAGAGAACAGAGACAGAACTCAGACGCACTGACACATGTATACATATGTACACCTACACTCTCCCGCACACTTTATTTGGCGGCATGATTAATCATGGCATCCTTGGGAGTGTTAGAGGAGGTTCAGAAGAAGCCATATCAGCTTCAAAAGCCCCGCTGGTTTATTCGTCATTATTATTACAGGATTAATTCCTGTCTATCGCTTCTTTACTATTGCTGTCTTGGCGTCTTCCTCCCACTACCTCATCTCTCTGAGGTGACGAAGAAGTCGCAGCCTTCAAGTGGATACTGTAACAAATCCAGCATTACCACAGTCCGAGTTGCTAACTGAGTCATCAGGTGGTCCCATCAAACATTTTCCCAGGTTCACACTTGTGTTGCTGCTTCGCTTTGTTGTCATTCACGGGGTCTAAGTAATTGTAGATGAGCTGTGTAATTCCTCGTAGGACAGATAAAAACACTTAGGTGTCTGTCAGCATGGAGGGACAACACACAAGCGTGTACACACACAGTCATACAGAGTAATGAGTACATGCTTTGGCCTAGAGGCGTGGAGGGCATCTGTGGCCTTTTGGCCTTCATCTAGAAACAACATCAAGGACACACATGTACACAAACCTGGCCTGGCTAGTTATTCCGCCACCTCGAACAGTGGCAAGGTTATATGAAAGGCTATTATTTCTGGGCACATACACATAAACAGATGAAATGTGTGGTCCGTAGTAATATAGCTGCAGGCCCACCCACAAGTCAACAGAAGGGTTGGCTTCAAACACAGAGCTGCCCCAGGTTTGACTGTATATTAATTTAGCCCAGACTTACACACACAGGCCTGAATCATCAATTTCTATCTATGGAGGGTTCGTTATTTAATGGTCTAGCACGTGAAACCGCTGTCCCCACATAGCTCCTAATTTTAACATAAATTTAGGTCACATTTGTATTCTGGTGCTGTTTGATTATGAAGAGTGGCGGATTTGATGAGTCAGGGCAATTTCACGGTGCTGACATTGAGGTAGTATCAGTGGATACATAAGAGTTTTTCAGGGGGATCTTCCTCGTCTTTGTTGTGCTGATTTCTGGGACAGGCCGATGTCTTTCTCATGCGCGGACTGCAATCTATCCTCTTTTGTTGCCAGGTTTTGGGTTTTTTTGGCTGAGTGTCTCTCTGGAGATGAAGCAGTGAGCAGCTAGACTTCCCTCCATGGAAACACTTATAAAAAATAGAGCAGCTCATTTTCTCTGCCAAAATCCTGCACTAAACCCATTTTAAAAATCAAATCCCTTCAACTACATTAGAACATGCAAGCACACACACGGTTAGACATAAGAATTCACACATGTATTGTATTACTATACTTATGAGGCCATGTCACCGGTAATGTTATAACCGTAACCTTAACACAACCATAATACAAATCCTAGTCCAAATCCTAACCTTGTGTGAAATGACACCAACTTTGACAGAAAGTCAAATTGGTTCTCCCAAAACTAAAGAATCTAATTCACACGGACAAATAGCACTTTCACACACAACAAACAACTCATTTTGCACCCCTCACACAAAGTGAGGCTTGTTTGACGTGCCATTTTAAGTGTGCAGTCATTTTAACTGTAGTGACACTGCATCACTGCCGCAGGGCCGACCCATACCCTCACCGTTCTATTAATGATGTCGTCTGTAATTGAAAATAAATTGAAAATCGTGGCTCCCCTAATGAAAGTTCCCCAGCTTTACAAAATATGAGACAAGTGGGAGGCTCCTAAGTTATTTCTTTCTTTCTTTCTTTCTTTTCTGTTCTTTTTTCCTCTCCATCTCCCTTTTCAACCAATTAAGCATTTTCTTTGTCCGGTGCTGGTAGATAGTAGTAATAGATTGAGCAGCAGGTTCTCTGTAAAGTGCATTATTTAAAGCCAGATATCTTCTCCAGAAGCCAACATTAAGTGTTGATCACTAACCCTGTAAAGTCCTTGTAGACATATTTTAGTCAGTCTTTTCAATGAGGTGTTTATAGTTGTACATACTGTGCTTTTATTTGGGATACATGAGGGACAGAGGGGTCATACGTGGCGTGAATTATATGGCACTAAAAAGCATGATGCGTAGTCATAGTAATATCCCATTTTAGATCTGTGACGTAAGCAGAGACAAATTATATCAGGCCACTAAAAAAATAAGCTTTAGCTTTATGCCTTTAATGGTTGGATTTGTGTAACTTTTCATTTGGTGCACCACCTTCAGCCCTCTCACACCTCTCTCATCGCCACAGGAGTGAAAGCCGTCTTCTCTGGCCATTATCACCGGAACGCCGGCGGTTGCCACGACGGCCTGGACATGGTTGTGAGCTCTGGCGATCGGCTGCCAGCTCGGCGCGGACACCCACGGCATCAGGGTGGTGGTAGTGACTGCCGACGGTGTCATCCATCGCTACCACAGCCTAGAGCATCTGAAGGCACAAGGCATGGATGAGGACCTCAGGAAGCTCCTGCAGGCTTGAGGGCCCGAGGAGAGAAAATCAGGAAAAACTCAGCTTGTCAGTGGTTTGGGGGTTTATTTGTTTCAATTGTTTTGTTTTGATTATACAGTTTTGAGCCCCTGTTCTTCTAAGCACACAACAAGGTTTTTGGAGACTGGCACGTTGGTCAACTCATGCGTCAGCAGATGAGAATGTGAGATATTAATATTATTCATACTGTGTGTTCCGAGTAGATAATTTGCTCCAGTATGATGAGCTAAGACTTAGGCTTCTGATCTGCCAGGGACCCAATCCTCCGCAATTCTGTGTATTCATTAAAATGGAATAAAATAATTGTAAGATTAATATGGAGGCATGTTCGGTCAGAAACAAGAGGAAAGCAGTGAATTCAAACCAACAAAGATGTGACTACATGCCCACACACGCATTATAAAGTGGCCAGAATCTTATAAAATTAAATTGAATTTATGTTTTCTCGCTACTGAATGTTTTCCTAGATGCATCTTCTGGCGGATATTATTATCTCTGCCCTAAAGTGGGCACACAAAGATCATTAAATGTGGTCTAAGACTAGTGGTTCTTTTGTGTAGAAGCACATCCTACCACACAGTCCTCCTGTATCAGAAGGAGACTGACACCCACTCTTTCTGTGCGGTGTAAATGTTAATGGTCAAGAAGATACACATTGGTAAAGCTACATATCGTATGTCTCACTTGAAATGGATCCAAACTTTTCCAGGATAAAAGGGAAGATTCCACCATAAAACATCAAAACTCTGTATTTCAGTGTGCATTCTCATTATCCATGTAACAATGCAAATTCATCATAAAAAAGGAAGAGAAAGGAGTTCTTGTCCAACAGCTGACGGGAATGCGAGGCAGCCACAGGGTTTGTTTGCTAAATTCACTTTAGGAACATTTTTTTGAAGGCGGTTGAAAAGCATCATGAGAGATGTAGGATATCACAAAGTTATATAAATATAGATCTGACAGGTTGAGACAAAATTGCGAATCACTATCTGTGTGAGCGTAACAAAGGGTGGAATTTTCCTTTAATGATCCTAACATATCCAGCTGTCGTAGCTATTTCTACTATGTTTGTTGTTGCTGCAGTCTAATGCCTTGCTATCCTATGCAAGCCATTCACCATATTGTGTGTGTGTGCTTTTTACTGTTTATTGTGGTACGTTGTTTGAATGACCTGGAAGATGTGCGTTAATTGCTGACCTCCGACCAGTTTATAGCCCCTTACACTACCCTTGCAGGCTAAAAATAACTTTTTTTGCGTGTGTCCAGCAGTATACTGTATTACATTATTAGTCTTTGTATAAGTTATACTTAATCCATATTAATTATAACAGAAATTATCTTGTTTCACACTAAGATTGATTTTAACAAGTTAAAAGTTATAATCCTTAATAATTCAGTCCTGGTTGCTGAAGAAAATATAGCCACAGATGTTGTCTGTGTAATTTACTGGTTGATTGACCTCCGTGACAAATACAAAGCCCAAGAAAAGCCATTTTACTTCACTTTTAATGAAGGAGCAGAAGCAGTGCGAAATGTTTGGTTTGCACTAGCAGTACATGAATACAGTTATCTATCAGATAAAGTTACAAACAGTAACACTGGATTACATACATGATTCATGTGAATGCCCTGTGAAGGGAAATTAAACAGTAATTATAATAAGCTTTAATTTTAGTTAATAGTTTTCCTTTTAAAAAGGAAAACTATTAACTAAAGGAGTAATTACAGAATTAAACAGTTATTGCAGGAAATGGGACCGTAAATAGCATCAATTGACAATCTCAAGGATTATAACATGAATGTCTTTGTCCTTTGTTGTGCCGTATAACAGAGCTTACTCGTGCCCCAATCCATTTCTCTTGCACTACTCCAATACAGATAAATTACTCTGACGTGTTGCAATATCCATTTGGTTTCTCCTAGTTACTTGTTTATTAAAGCGTAGATCAAACTGACTGGTTTTCCCCTCACTGTGATGTTTTTGTGATGAAAATATTTCATCATTGGATACGAGTTTATATCAAAATGTATGATGCAACACTTCACATTTAAATCCCACCTAATCGGTTTAATCTGCCTGGGATCCTTGCTGTGAACCCTGCACACACACAGACACACACACACAGAAGTGCTCGGCGCATAAAATGAATAAACTGTGATTGTGGTGTTAAATGACAAACTATAAAGGACTGATGTCAGGCGGTTAAAACACAGTGATGTGATCTGTTGGTGATTAATGGTGGGAGGAGCACAGTATTCATAGACAGTGTTACAGTCTACTGGCTGCAGAAGCTCACAGTCCCGAAATTGTCTTTAAATTGGACGTTACTGCAACAAAATCACTTTCTCTGTGAGCCCTAAATGACTACTCGATTACACTTTACACACACACACACATAGACTCTCACACTCATCCTGACCGATTGGGAATTTAAGAGTTGTCATGGCAACCCCTTAGCAACACATCTGTGTGTCCCTGAGAGAGACTGCGAGTATTGGAGAGAACGTATAGAACGTACTCCCCCCATCTGTGTGTGTGTGTCCGTGGTCTGGAGGGTACTGTAGGTGATTTTTTTTCCCATCAGCGATGCGATCGCTGACCTCATTTCACACCGACGGGTTCTGTCTCTTTTCCAAAAAGTCAGCATGCGATGGAGGGAGGAGGGGGCGTCTGAGAGGAATGGATAATGAGTGTGATGTGTGAAAGTCCATCTCCTTCATTTCCTGTTTGAGAAGGAACCTTATGTCCTTATCTATTTTTATATCCTTGTGGTAGCCGAGCTAAATCACATTGTTCTTTATCTTTTCTGTGTATGAATTTGTTTTAGAGCACATTTGTTCTATGAATTGGGGAACATCACTCGGTTTGACTCGTTCCTGTGTCGAATTCTAATGAATGACCTATACTGAACACCATGACTGTGACATAATTGGTTGTATTTTTATAATAAATGTTGATTTTATCTAATGATTGCAGGCTGTCGTGTTTATTATAGTGATAGCCATTCTTAGTAGTTAGTGCGCAAACAAATTTTAATGCAAACTTTTTGAACTTTATTACTTAGAAATCAGCACCCAGAAAACTACAGTTTAAGTTGGAAGTTTACATACACTTGAGTTGAAGTCATAAAAACTGATTTTAACCACTCCATAGATTTCATGTGAACAAATTACTTTTAGCAGGTCTGTTAGGACATCTACTTCCAACAATTGTTTACAGACATTATTTCACTTATTTCCACTCTTTCACACTCCCAGCGGGTCAGAGGTTTTTATACACTGCATTTAAACAGCTTGGGATATTCCAGAAAATTATGTCATGGCTTTAGAAGCTTCTGATTAATTGACATAATTTAAGTCAATCGAAAGGGAACATGTGGTTGTGTTTTGCCTACCTTCAAACACAAGCTTGGCATGTGAAAGTCAAAAGAACTCCACAAGTCTGGTTCGTCCTTGGGAGCAATATTCAAACGCTTGAAGGTACCACGGACATCTGTAAAAACAATGTTTTACAAAGTATAAATACCATGGGACCACACGGCGGTTTTAACACTCAGTAAGGAGACGCATTCTGCCTCCTAGAGATAAATCTACTTTGATGCAAAAAGTACAAATTAAACGCAGAACAACAGCAAAGGACTTTGTGAAGCTGTTGGAGGAAACAGGTAACAAACCCACCGTAAAGCAAGTTGTATATCGATATAACCTGAAAGGCTGCTCAACAAGAAGGAAACCACGGCTGCAAGAGGGATGCGCTTCACAAAATAGATGGAATCATGAGAAAGGAAAATTATGTGGACATGTGGAAGCAACATCTCAAGACATCAGCCAGGAAGTTCATATGGGTCCTCCAAATGAACAATGACCCAAAGCATACTAACCTAATTGTGGCAAAATGGCATAAGGACAACAAAATGAAGGTTTTAGAGTGGGTATAACAAAGCCTGGAATTTGTGGGCTTTTCAACTGACTCCTGGATATTTATAAATTACTGGGACTTCATGAAAGACATGGTAGGCTATAACCATATTTTGCCACAATTTTATTACTTACTCATTGCTACGCAAGCGTGGCCTTCCAACAGCCCAAGCCCCTTGCCTGAACCACGCTGGCAAGAAACCTGTGACTTAGCTGGTACTCTCCACAGATAACTTTCTCAAACCCCTACAGAAAATTGTAGTTAATGTGGAAAGAAATGGACTGTGTGGCCATGATCCCAATTTACAGTGGACTGAAAACAGTAGACAACAAGAGAATGCTAACAAACGGCTAATTAGCACCAACAAGATTACTAAGAAACAGGAGGCAATGATTCTGAAAGTAGTAGCCCCAATAACCGATCAAATTTGAATTTTGTGGATTTCTGTCTCCTGTCTGTCTCAGTTTGTTTTAGTATTCATGCTACACAGTTTGTGTGTAGCCTCGTCAGAAAGCAGAAACATCTCTGGCTCCAAAAAAACAGCTCCTGAATTCTGTTTGCTAAATGGGAGTTTATGCTTCTGACATGCATCCATCCTTTCAAGTTTAGTCTCTCTTTGAACCTTTGTCCATCAATACAGGCACAGATCTGGAGGAGATGTATCACCAGGTTTGCAGAACAAATGGTAAAAAACAGACGCAAAACACACCAAACCACTCAGGTTGCTGAAAAGATTTTGAGGCATTAAAAGGCATTTTATTACAAAAAAATCAACACACGCTCATCTTCAACAAAACCCAACACACATGCCACATATTGTATTCATATTTTTACACTCTATGTGTTAAATTAGAGGTCAGCTGACTCCAGCACTGCCGGAGGGGAGTGAGCTGGTGGGGATTGCTCGCTCGAGGACTTACAGTTGAAGAAATGTCTGTTATCGGACAAAACAGCAGAGATTCACTGCTTACAGGACAGTAATTCATTCACAAACCCACACACACCAGGGCACATATACATTTAGAGCTCTTCTCCTCTGAAATTGAGGTTTAGCCCCTTAAATGCTAAAAAAGTGCTGCAATTCACAAAAATCGCCATCCCTGTCATTTCATTGACAGAACATGAGAGCTCATTTTAGGGATAGCGGACAAATGGTTGATGCTAAACAAAAATGTCCTCGCAAAATGGCAGCTTTCCGGACGGGCTTGAGGTCAAAGATGTGGCCTTTGCACTCTGCTCCTGCAGGAGATTTATTCTACTGTGACAGATGAAAGCTAGTTCCTGTTTATTGATCCAAAGCGCTGTTGCAGTGTCCCCCAGTGCTCGCACACGTAAAAATACAGACATATACACATACAGGAGTAGAAACACATTACCCACATAAAAGGCACAGACATCTCTCTCTAACACTTTTATCAGCTGCCAGTGTGAAAAATCCACAATCCTTATGTTTCCTCAGTGTTTTTATCACACAAGTGCACACTTCAAGTAAATGCGGGGGGCTCTGGTCATAGGTCACCTGCTTTTGAAGGTACATGAGAGCACTATGTACAGACTGATAGCATGAGGGGGATGTAAACATTTCAGAAGTGAGCAGGGTAAATCACCAGAGACATAAAAAGAGCTTATTTCATGTTCGCCTGAGTGTTTTAGTTCCTAATGGATTCCAAGAAGTTCATCATTACACAGTGGCAAGATCAATTTGGCTGTCAGATATTTTTGGCTGCATGTTGTTGGCTGTGTGAGCGGGTAAGAAACCTATACAAGACATACTGGTGAAGCAACCAGTTTAAAAAGGCAAAGAGCGCTATGAAACACTCCGCTGTTTATCCAAGTTTCATCAAAGTTTTCAAACTCAAACTAGTGACAGTTGAGGCAGTTAAATTACATGCTCCATGAGTTAGGGCTCCATTCCTTTTGCTGGAATAGAGAAAGTAATTTCACAACACAAATCTTCTGCAGTATAATGCCCCAGGACTTAAATCCACTTTTGTTCAGTTAACTCAAATTACTTCATGCTGGAGTCTAGGCAAACTTATATGTACAGCACCTTTCAACAACAGGGCAAGTGCTTTACATAAGACATAATAGGCATTAAAAAAGAAACGCAAGGCAATAAAAAAAGACAATATTAAAAGAAATTTAAATAGGTTTTAAAATAGCAAAATAAAATAGAAGATTATAATAAGCTTAAATAGAATAAAATGAGAAAATAAAAATTACAGTGCAGTGCAAGATATGAATAATTAGTCTCAAATTTAATTTAATAAAATGAGGAAGCAAACTAAAAAGACTTAAAAGAAGTGAGAATTAGAGCAGACCTGCAGTTTTCTGGGAGTTTGTTCCAGGTGTGGTGCATAAAAACTGAATTTTCTGGGGACAGAAAGCCGACTTGGCCCAGACCATCCTAGAGGTCTGGACTGTTCATAACTGAGTGTCTCTTGGCCCTAAACCATTCAGTGCCTTATAAATCAACAGAAGTATTTTAAAATCAATTTTCTGACACACAATAAGATAACTTTAATGTAAGTGCATGGCTCATAAATGCCATTTGAGCCAGCTGAGGTGAAGCAGGGTTGGACAGAAAACATGATGGACACATTTTTGTGTGTTCTGATAGGGGTCTGATAGATATTAACAGGCCTGATTGGACAAAATCAAAATCTGCTGGCTAAACTGTCCAATGTTAGGTAAATGATAAAATGGTGAGTAAACCCTATGTGTGATTTTTTTTAAATCACCATTTCTATCAGTTGATGAAAATGGTCAATCAATCACCTTGTCTGTTTTTAAAAAGACAAAAAATGATGTAGCAAAACCATAACTTTGCTCTCCTTAAATGGGCTAAATGTAGCTTTCAGCGCCCATGTGCTTGTACATACTCCAACAGGAAACTCAGGTAATCTTCCACGGGAACGTTGCAGCAATATTTTAATCAGCTTGATGATGTTTTTTTTTTTTACCAGTGAAGGTCAGCACAGCTAAATGTATTGGATGATAACAATGGTTTGTGGGCTGGGCTGAATATTCTAAATGAGATTTCTGCCACACTTTATAAACAGATTAACAGTTAGACCACAGTAATTAACGTTACTGTAGTGAATGGGTCTTCCACTGTGCATTATTGTTTATTATGTGGGTCACGTAAGTTACAGAGGTTGAGACAGTGGAGAAGCTGTGTACCTGAGTGTCGGTATAACAACAATAAATATAAATTGAAGCAAACAGCAGCGGATTTGTGCTAACATTAGCTGACTGCCCTTGCCTTGCATCACTACAGGCTAGTATAAACAAATCGCTCCATATTTGCGTTTTACCGTTACATTGTTTCTTGCAGGCTAAAATCAACAGTTTGACATACTGGTGGTACACAGAATAGTATGGGTCGCATTAGCTGGTGAAGTAATGTGGAAATCCATACAACTGTAGTATATTACACCGGATAATGTTAGCAACTGGTTGATGTTAGCCGGCAAGCTAACATTATCTAACTTGAGCCAACTAAAGCACAAATCACAATATATTTCACATGCTTTACAGTAATTTAGTTACTTTAGTTAGTTTATCTGTCCAATAGGATGTGGAGTTTGTGTTGGAGTCTATGTTGTGCTGAGGGCTGGTTGTTTTCTGGTTTTAGTGGACTCCATGTGGTTAGCTGTGGTATTGCTGTTTGTACAGTTCAGATTCAATAGGCAAGAGAATTGGGAGCGCGCATGCACGTCACAGCCAATGGATCTTTCAAATAAATCCTACCTGGAGTCTTCATGTAGGAATGGGCATACTGGCAGTCAGAGGTAACAGCAAAACCTGGACAGTGGATTGTTATTATGTGAGGGTACAACCCCTTCACACAAAAACAATGCATAAGTGATTCATTTCATTCTAAAACACTACATATAGACCCCTAATTGAATAATTGGGACACATTTACTCCACTTACCTCATTGCTCGGGCACCTAGGCCTGCTGATGCCCGAAAATGGATCCTTGTGGAAGGCCATGTCATTTCTGGATGCTCAGATGTGTAATTACTGATCGACACTAGTAGAAGTTGCCACTAGGTTTTCCTGTCTATCTAGTAATATGCTGTGGTCAATCATGTCAAGTACATCACTTAAGTCTAGTACTATTAAGACTGAAACATTTCCACTGTCTGAGTTGAAGTGCTGTGGTGTGGTCGAAATCCTGAATGGAAAACAACAGTTTTGGCCAGGAAAGGTTTCAGTGATTTTACAAAAAAATGGGAGGTTTGATAGGCCTGTAATTGTTCATTAGTGCGTTGTCTACATTATTCTTTTTTAAGAGTGGCCTAATAACTGCAGTTTTCAGGGCCTGTGGGAAATAGCCGGAGAGTAGAGAAGTGTTGACTTTGTAGAAGATATGATGCTTTGCAGTTGAAAATACAATATCAAGGCAGCAGGAAGATTCTAAGATGCTGTCATTTTTCATAGTCCATATGATCGAATTGTGCCATGCTAATTGAATTTGTTTAAAGAGGACACAAGGGCAATATAAACCCTATATCTGATTTGTAGGCTTGTCTAATTTTGAGAATTTTGTCAGTGAAGAAGGAGGCAAATAAGTTCAGGGGCTACTGACACAGGAGTTGTTTTTGGACAACCTTGCATTTCTATATTCTAATTTTAAAAATGCAAAGTATTTCTTTTTATAGATGTCAAAATGAACCTGCAGATTTGTTTTTCACCACCTGTGTCCTCACTCTTTTATTAAGTTTGACCAGCGTGGTATTTCTCCATGGTGCCCTTTTCCTTACCGGGGACTACCTAAACCTTGGCAGGGGCAATGGCATCAATAACGTTTGCAATTTTAGAACTGAATTCATCATTGACTGAGACCCAAGAGAGGGCAGGTGTGAAAGAGATAGCCTGAATGAATAATTCACTGGTGTTTTCAGTGATAGCCCATTTTGTGATTAACTCTGAACATTTGTGTGCACTGAGATAGTCATGTCAAAGAAAAGCCAATGCAGATGATATACAGCAGTTCATAAAATGCTTGATAATTAAAGCATTAGTTGAAATGGTTTGCCTGCCAAAAGACCTGATGTGTAGAAGGACCTGCAGTAAATGGGAGATATGTGCTGTAATCAATGATGAAACTGAGAGCTTTATCAAAAATACATCTAAAATGAGACTTTCTTTCATATGGATTTGTGTAGTTATTGTGTAATTCTTGATACTTGATACTGTGATATGATTATTAGCTTAAGTAGAAGTGTTTGTTTAAATTGGATGTCCGGTCACTACTGCCCTGCTCGCAGGAAGTGACTTCTTGTCGCAAACAGGGAAAAAGCTGCTGTATGAAGCAATAATTTTGAATTCAACCAAAATAATGCCACAGTGTTTCCAGTCACAGGATCACATCATGTTCATGTTTAGTTGTTAAACTATGACAGGACCTTTCAAAAAAGATTTAAAAATCTTAATTGAGACAAATTATATTACAAAAATGTATTACTTTGGAAACCTCTTATAGTGATCACATACTATGCAGGTCAAAAGAATCAATATAAGCAAATATTTTTATATCAATATAAGCGAATGATTATTATAATGTAATTTTTTTTATCGTTATTTCTCATCTAGATTACCATCTAATTGATATTTTCTATTTTTATTACATAAATACAAAGTAATGAAATGGACAGCTTTGTTATTTACTGAATTTTACTGAAAGTGTTTCAAAATGCAGCACAGGTGTTTCAAATGCTTTTCAGATGACTGTACAAATTCAATGACTATACTGTGTGTAATTCAAATATGCTATAATGTACAGTACTATCAATAAAGCTTTCTGTAGTTCTAATTATAAAAATGCCGCAATGTACCTGGGCCCAGCTGATTATAAGGGCCCATAAGGGATAGCATCAGTTGCCACATGGATCCTGATTGATTGCCATCATCCATTCATTCATACTGTGCTGGCATGATGAGTTGCTGTGCTTTTCTTAACTGTTGACTTGTTCTGTGGTTATTGACATACTGTGTCTGCTACTTTGAGTTGATTGTTTGCTGTGGGCTGGCTAATGCAATTTTGGTTGTTTAGTATAGATAGTCAGAGACAGCAGGTTTGAGTTGCGGGCAGGCTGGAAGATTTGTGTTTGTCACTCCGGCTGCTGTCCATGGTGCTGATCAAAGGCTGCAGGTTTGCAATTGCGTGGAGTCATTGTGTGTCTGTACGCCAGCGCATACACTCAATTGCTTTTTGGGGTGAGGGACACAAAAACAATTATGTTACACTGCTGCTACTTCTAATCCTAATTCTAAACTGCTGTAAACTAAACCACTGACGTAGCCTGAAATAAATTGTATATTGAATCTTAGTACAAAACAAAGGTCCATTTGTAACTGTTCTGAGCTTTTGATCATATCACATTATTCGTCTTACAAATCTGACATATAGTCGCCATAAAGTTTATATGGTGAACATGTTACATTTACTCATTTGGCAGACACTTTTATCCAAAGTGACTTACATTTGAGGAACAGCATGCAGGCATCAATACTTTGTTAGCATGGAATTGCTTGTTTACACACCCAACATAAACAGAGCAACATTAGCACTGATCAGTTGTGTTTGAGTATACATCACAAATGTCCAATATTCACTCTGCTTTTAGTTCTGTTTCTGCGAGAGAGAAAAGGAAATTGGAAAACTGTGCAACTCCATCTGCTCAAAAGCTCCACAATAGCTATTAAATGACCTTGTGGTGAGATTGTTTTGTCAACTTTGCAAGGTCAAAAATTAACTTTCAATCTCAAAAAAAAAGCCCAGATGGCACTCTATCACTTTAAAGACGTTCAGTCCAGCCAAAATGGCCGTCAATATCCACTAAATATCCTCACGCTGCAAGTGTCAACTTAAATTGGCTTGCAAAAGGATAGCCAAGAACATGCACACACACTCGGCAGCGCTCCAGTACCACCATCCCCTTCATTTCTCCAGGCAGTCCACAGGTGTTGGGGGGAGGCAAATGAATGCTGGCGTATCCAATCGTGGCCTGACGTCAGGGTGCCACCCCTCCTGGTAGTGAGCCCGCTGACACAGCGAGCCATCTGGGCAGCAGAGAGCCAGCGACAGGCACCATCCATCCCTGTGCCCTGCCCTTCAGGCCTGTAGCCAGCGAGACAGACGGGTAGAGCTGGCGGGGATCAGCACTCCTCACTTGCTTGCCAAGCTGGAGCATGTTTTGATGATTCTAGCATTCAGTGGGGTCAAAAATGTGCATGATTCACTTTATTTAATGCAACAGGTTGGTTACAGTCACTTAGTCTGACTGGTCACAGATGTGTCCCAACTGTTGCATTAAGGTCATGAATAATCCTTCATATTTTCACATAAATATGTTTTTTTACTGTCTATTACCAGATGTTATCAAATTTGTCTATACACTTTTTGACTGACCAGTGATCTCTGTGCAAAATGCCTTTAAACATTCTAATACAGTATAGTCACAAATTCCTTAAAACGATACCTCCCAATCACATTTCTCCTGTTTTTCTGTGTTTTTTATTTATAATGTCTATTATACCCAACTATCACAGCAATAAATGCCTGGGGCAGACACTGCTGGTGGATGGCTGAGGCAGCAACGATAACAAAGACAAACAACATGTAAGAGAGTTTAAATACCCTTCGGCTAGGTTAATCACGGTTGGCAGGAAAGTGCGTGCACATAACTTAGCGAGTTCACTGAATAACAATTGAGAGGTGGAGACCGTGTGTGATGAGAAAAATTAAAACTATAATTGTCTTCCTGCTTGAACTAAAAGCTTCTCTTTTTTTTCCTCATTTGAATTCCAGAGAAAAGTTGTTAGCTAAAATGACACACATGAGGCAGTCCAGAGAGCATTTTGAATAGGAGCTGTGTTTTTGAGCATTCGTAATATCAAGCATCTGCCATGCTGGAGTGTCTTTGAGTGAGACTTTGACGTCTTCCACATATGAAGGTGCTGTTCTGTGGCCAACCACCAGGGGAACAGTCTGACACAACAGAATTTTGATCATAGCTGACTCTATTAATAGGCTGTCTATTGTTTTTAAACCATTGAACTATTTTACCCCTCAAACCTTTTAGCCATGCTAATGGGGTGTCTGTCCACCACTTTGAAATATCT
This sequence comes from Lepomis macrochirus, assembly GCA_024633595.2. Lineage (NCBI taxonomy): Eukaryota > Metazoa > Chordata > Actinopteri > Centrarchiformes > Centrarchidae > Lepomis > Lepomis macrochirus. The sequence goes on along the minus strand of JALXJV020000023.1, from coordinate 20,597,577 downwards.
CACCTATAACAACTATTGGATAGAATAGCATGGAATTATACACAGACAGTCATGGCCTCCAGAGGATGAACCAAAATATTTTGATGATCCCCCTATCAGGCTGAAATTGTGTAGTTTAGTGAAATGTCTCAGCAACTGGATTACGATGTAATTTTGGACAGACATTTATGTCACCCCCTGGATGAATTTTAATACCTTTGTTGTCTGCTGAATTTTTATCTAGTGCCGTCATCAGGTCAATATCTAACCCTAACCCTACCCTACTTTGTGTTTAGTGCTAATTAGCAAACATTAGGATGCTAACATGCTAAACTAAGATGGAGAACATGGTAAACATTATACCTGCTAAACATCAGCATGTTAGCATTGTCATTGTGAGCGTATTAGCATGCCAACTTTAGCGTTTACCTCAAAGCACTTGTACATCCTAACAGAGCAGCTAGCATGGCTCTAGACACTTTACTTGAGTTTCTTGGACGAAGACAAGTCTTCCTTAAAAGGCCAGTTATTGTTAAAATCCACCTCAATTGTGGATTTTTCCACATTGTGATTTTATCATAGTTTAACAGTTGTTATTAAGCTAAATCTAAACAGTCCAACTTGTAAATAACATCAAACAACATCGAAGTGGTAAGGCAAACTCTTAAAGTTCCCGATTTGGTCAACTAGGCACTAAATAATATGGAAGTGCCTGGAAACCATGGACACCTCACACAAGCCAACCTCTGTATATCAAGGCGATCAAACCTGAATTTAATTAATAGTCCTATATTGACATTTTGACGGTTAAAATACTGGACTGTAATAATAAAACTTACAGTTGATTTGTCAGCGGTCGCACGCCTCCAGTGACATGAGTGCTTGCAAGTCAAAAACATGGGAATCTTTCCCATCTCTGACATCCGTGTCATGTGACTCAAAATACATTATAGAAACAGGAAGTGAGTCATATTTCTGACCGATAAGGGTTTTGGTGGCCAAAGCCAATTTTAAAGTGAAAAAGATTTATGAGCCGATTCTTTGATTTTGAAAATGATTTGGATAGAAGACCCCTTCCCTGTATAAACTACACTTAGAACAGGCCAATTTTGAAAGCTGTTCTGTATGTGGGCTATAATACCTTTTCCTAACTGGATTATATTTATAAAATAGATTACAGTCTCAACAACTTAACATGTAAACAATTGCACATTAATAAATATGCGCTGCTAGAAGATGCAACAAGAGAATAAGCATGTGTGTTTTACACTACACATAATCTGCCGTAATAAGTACTTTCAATGTAGCTTATTCACATTTAGTTTATGCCTTTACCAGCACTCTACGAGAAACCATTTCTCAACCACTGTCTGAGTGTCTGCTTTTTTTCTGCATCCGCTGATGCCGATATAAATGCAATTAGTTCACATCGCCTGGCCAATAAATCAGTTGGGCTCTAGAGCAGTGTATAATAGCCTGAACTTTGGGCAAGGAGCCAGATTCATTGTTCTGAAAAACGTGGTCATGTTTGGTTCATAAAACCCTTGTTTTGCACAGTTGTTGCATGTATGTGTCTCAGTACTAGAAAGATGACATTGACAGACATCAGTCTGCAGAAAACCTCTACTGTTTTTTAGTCTTGTTCTCTCTGTCTGTTGTTAGAGTAGACGAAGTGATGTATTTTTTTTTGTTCACTTAGTCAGATATTGAACAGAAGGCTCTCTGTGACATTTATCCACAATACTGTTCTTCACACCACCACCAACTGGACTCCCACTCTCTCAAAGTGAAGATGGAAGATTGTTTCAACAGTTTGTTTGGACATAGAAAACAACCTCCCCAACAACTAGCCACCTGCTGAAATAAAAATGGCCGAATACTGTTATTTACCAGGACACAGGATGTGAATGTAGTGGCTGAGAGGCGGAGAGAGACAGGAGTGGTTTATCAGGACAACAAGGAGCACCTGCGCCCACCGAGCTACACACAGTATTTGTGTGTTTCACTACGTGTGTGAAAATGAAAGCTGTTTGTGAAATGCCTATATTTCATTAGTATACGCTGCTGGATGACTCCCTAAATGATGAGACATCAATTATAATTGCTGCATATTTAAGGATGTACTCAATGTAAATCATGCACATGATAAACTATAAATATTTTGGCTGTATAAAACTAATGTCACGCCAGTATACAACAGTTTTGCGTAATTTGTGTCTGTCTGATGTAAATTTGACATGGTTCCCTGCAATGCCTGTGAACACATAACCACAGTTATATGGTAAAGTTAGCTCAGTTGCTAGGAAGGCCACCTACTGAGGAGCTACTGGAGTCATGTTAAGGATGTCAGCATTTTCACACATATTTAGATAGACAAACAAAGGAAGCTTTTAGAAGGTTATTTTTGCTCATTTATAGCTGCAGGTGCTCATGGTTGTCTGCTGTTATAAGCCTGAAGACTATTGACTAAAGCTGTGTCTCTGTTTGACAAGAGAAATCCACTGTGGTTTCCATAAAGCTCAGAATATCTGAACCAACTACTTTTTGCATCACAAAAAGGCATTACAAAATTGGATTTAACTTTTAGGATGTTTGCTAACATTTTACATGGTTTATTTAATGGCTTAATGATATGGCCTTGGAAACTATTAGATGGATTACCAGTATATTTGGTACATACATTCATCTACTCCATATGATTGATTGTAGTAACTTTGGTGATCCTTTAACTTTTTCTCTAGTATTGTCAAATTTTTCACTTTACTGTTTTATGTTTATGGCCTTAGCTGCGCTTTTGTGCCAGTTAGCAAATGTTAGCATGCTAAACATGCTAAACTAAGATTTCAAACAAAGTAATTATATCTGCCAAATATCAGCACGTTTGCATTGTCACAGTGACAATATAAGCATGCTGACGTTAAATCATAGTGCTACTGCCTGAGAGCTCCAGGTTGCAAGCATCCTGGAGGTTAGATTTAGAATTAGTTTTTCCCCCTTAATCTTTTTTGTTAAAGTGCTCAAGATTACACTCAACAATGCTCAATAATTTACATGCCAATCTCTGTCATCCGAGCATAACATCAGAGCAAAAATAAGGAAGAAGGAAAGAAACAAAGACATTCAAAAAAACAACAACAAAAGCAAAAATTCAGTTTGACAATCTGCTGTTGATGTGTGTGACATAGTGTCGCCTTCTGACAACAGCTCAAGACGGCTACAACACAATAATTAACTATGATCCCACTGCATGTTTTATGGCTCGTGTCTACTAGTGTGAGAACTAATATGCATTAGTTATTTCTTCTTTTAATGTGTCGATAAAACTTCGACATCGATTGGACAGATATTCAGGGTATATATATCTCTCTTCTAAAGCCACAAACTGTTATGCTAAGATTACATATTTGTCCCTTAAACCCAGAAGAAGGGTTGCACCATTAGCCAGAAACAATATGTTGCCTTGTTTCTGTCTTTTTTCATCAACATGCTGCCACAGCAGAGTTAGATATATTTCACATCATATGGTAGTTGTGAAATGCTGAGTTTGAAAGTTCAGAGTTCCTGCCGGCCAACGCTAACCAACTTAAAGATTCTTTTAGCCAGCAGAGCAGTTTGTAGTGTGGCGTAGCCGCCATTTCCCACTGTCATCACAACACTCTCCCCTCACTGCTGCGTCGCTTCTATAAGACCCCCAAGGAGCAGCAGAGTGTAGCAGCTGAATAGAAGGGAACACGTCTCTAAAACGCTTGCTATCCCCTTAGAGGAGAGTGCACACACATAATCACACACAAACACTTCCCCTCTCTAATGCATGCAAACACAGAAACACACAACTGTGAAAAAACACACACACCTCTCAGACCTTCACATGTGCATTAGTGAAGGCTTCACATACATATAGAGTTGCTGGCAATTATAAGGTACATTTTCTTCACACATGTAAAACATATTTTGCCTTCCTACCTGTCAGTCAACGTTTCCTCTCACAAGTCTTTAGCTTTAGCGCAATACAGCCCCTTTGCATGCCATTACTGTGAGTTTCAACACTAATGGAGGCATTTCACCAAGCAATAAACTGTGGGGGAACATTAGCACCCGAGATGCAGGCTAAACTGACGGGTGCATGTGTGCTGCGCTTCACCGAGAGCGTCTCATGGACGAGGCAATGTGAGGCAAGGCAGCAATCATTCTAAATATTAATTTTCTTTAGTTTCTCGGCAAAGAATACAAAGATGAAAGCTCTGGCTTAATATACATATGAACCTCAGCCAATTGCAAACAAAGCCCTTATAGTTGAGTGTAACTTCACTCAACAGGAGCTTAGAAAAGATGAGGGGAGCACTGGATAAACAGAACATTATGCGCTCATACATGCACTCATACACATTTAAATATTATATTATAGAACACCAAGCATGTACATGTTGCTCTTGTTTTTGATATTCAAGAATATAGTAAAAATCCATATTCAGGATTTGCTGCACTATTCAACTTATGATGGTTCCAGTTGCTATTTTGTGGGACATTTTCGTCTATTTCACCTATTTTCGTCTTTCGTATAGTGCAACTATATGAATGCCTTCGAGGAAGATTGTCCGAAAATGTGATCTGTTACACCTTTTTAACCCCTTTTCAGTGATTATTGTGTCCCACCCCTATTTGAAACAGCCATAAACACCTGCAGACATGATCGGACAACAAGTGATCCGATCACATCACTTGTGAGAAAGTATACGTTGGTTATTTTAAGTGTGTGAACAATGAATGCTGCCATTTTGATGGTGGCAGGCTAAATCCTGTAGATCCCATCTGAGAAGGCACAGCTTCAGCAGATTACCTAAGTACCCAAGTAACTTTTTCAGTTGAGCCTTTTGAGTTTTGCACAATAATTCAGTAAGAGGCTACTTTCCTCAAATTTGTTTTTATGTGTCACGCTGCGAAGTGTTTCTACCTTTACTTCCAATTTACATACAAAAAGCAGAAGTACATGTCCCGATGCATGCACTCGCATGAACATGGTCCTCACAAGGATGCAAGTACACACAAGTCCTCAGAAAGATACAAGTACACGCAAACACTTGGTGGATTCGTATAAAATGATGCCTCCAGATCCCCTTCTCTGTGTTTATGTCCGTGTATGCATGCCTTTAACATGTTGACATTCAAATTTAATCCGTCCTTGTAATTAGCCAGGCCCCAGCACCATAAGCAAAAATAGAGGCAGAGTGATTAAAATGGGAAAATCCAATCAAACATGCTTCTTAAGACAGTGAACATTCACTGATGAGGTGGTGGCTCCACATGTAGGATATGATACAGTAATAATTACCCTCTTATGTACTGTCAAACACACAAACACACTTCCACGCACATACAGCGTTACACGGGCATATTTTGGCACACACATATTGCTGTACAACCAAACACACACATACACTACCACAACAATACTAATTAATCCAGATATCTTTTCCCACACAGAATATCCTTGGCTTTCATCCCCTCTTCAATTAGATTGAACTTCCTACTGTTATGTTAGTGTTTGGATTAGGAGGAATTATGGAGGAATGCTGTGTTTGAAATCCTCCTTTGCCTTTGACTTAGTGCATCAGACGCTTGACAGCCATCTGGCTTTTATAAGGAGAAGTGTGTATTTCTTTGTGTGTGTATCTGAACTAGTGTTTATGCCGCACATACGTGTTCGCTAAATTTTCCCTACGTGCTAGCACCTGCTCTGACTCTCGGTAAGTACACTGACTTCATCCCGACCTTGCATCACTCTCCCAGCTGCCCTTTTTCTCGTACTCCTGAGCTGCGATGGGTCAAAATGAGAGCAAACAATTCTTTAGATGTTTTTATGTGACCTTTGACCCGGTCTTTCCTTTTCTTCGTTAGCTGGTTAGCCTAGCTGAACCTGACTTGAGTGAGTTGAGCCATATACTGCAGGCAGGTCTATACACTAATGTCAATTAGCAAAACTGATGAACTTCAGAGGAGATTACATAGTCTTGAATGAAAGATAAAATTAAATATACAATTATAGCTCGCAGCTCATAGTTTTGCCAGTCCCTGTGGTTGACTCCCAATGGCTTTCACTGTTTGTTGCCTCATATATACATATAGATAAAAATTAACTGGGAACTGTACACCTACACAGTTATTTCCAGTTCTGGCTGATTACACCTAGGTTTAACTAATAACATTAATGATGGCTTCATTCTCTTCACATCTGCCAGAAAATCATGCAAGTGAGCGAGCCAACATGCACCAGGGCCAGGAACACCTCATCCTGACACATACTGTAAAATCAATGCAGTCATTTTAATGTTGTTTGTTATGTACCAGATGTCATACACGAAAAAGGCCTATTGAGAGCTTTTGTATATATGATGCCTTTGATTTTTTTTCAGGTGCATGTGCATCTGTCACCTGTGCTTTTTTAAACTTTTACATGTCAAGGTGGCTTCCCTGAAACATGTCTATTGTCATTCAGTTAATAGTAGAGTTAGGGAGATCTGTATGTGTCTTAATAGCCATTTTTACACAGAGTTTCCACAATAAACATGGAAAGAATAATCCTCAATATGCTGCATTCGCTCATTCAATGTGTGTGCTTTCACATAGCATTACCTCCACTGAGTCCGCCTATGCCGCAGCTGCCTGAGCTCATCCGGTCAATTTTCAAAATAAATACCCTGTGCAGATTCCCGATCATAAAACAACAATAAACACTGTTAAAACAGACAAAAAAGAAACCATTTAACTGCGTAGCCTACTTAATCATAATAGAAGCACAAAAGCAAGTACTTATTACCAAATCAACAAAATCTTCAGCAAAATTGGAAAGGCAAAATGCTCAGATTCTGAAATACTATTGATATGCAGCCTGAAGTTGACAGAATGAAACGGGGTCAGAGAGATCTGTGGAGAGTGTCAGAACCACAAAAAATTACAAATAAACAACAAGTCAATGCTGAGACACTTCCAATGGGCTGATGCCGGGCTGGGGACCTAAAAATAACGTTCGCAGGTGGAGTTGGTGGACTTTCAGAGTTAGACCGTTAAAAAAAAGGCCATAACTTGTAACACAAACACTTGAAACCTCACTCCTGTTCCTCCATGTTTCTGTCACATCCAGTGCTGTGACTGTGGGTCTGTTCTATGTTTCTATGGTTCTCCCCTGCCTTTTTGTTTCTCTGCGTGTGTTCATTTTAAGACATAAAGAAATGCTGTTAGCTAAAAATGTAAAAACTTGTATCAAATCTTTTCACGCAGACAATAGGCCAGATGGATAAATAGTCTGTAATTAACTTATGTAATGCCGACTGATAAGAAAAAAGAAACTGCAGTACGGTCATGCCTGAAATGTGTACTCATGTGTTACTAATGTAACACTGAGTTTATGTCTTGGTCAGCATTCGTCACAAAATTGTAATCAATCCTCTCAAGACCACAACATCAGGATATTCCTTTAATATCCACTGTGAAGAGGTTATATAATCCCAGTGCAACCAGATAGTCTTCCTTACTCACTCAGAAATTGTTTGATGTACAGATTTGGCTTACCCAGAAATATCCATTATACTATGCAAGTGGTTTGTTTCAGCCCTTGCAGCTCATCAAGATGAGTAAAAAGTATCATGGCACTGACATGTCCAACTGAGGTGCTGGAGGGTGGGATATAAAGTTCCCTGCTTCAAGGCAAGACGTTTAATATTGTAGCCATATATTCCCTCAGTGTCAAGATGCTGTTCATGTGAAAACATAAACGCCAGTGCCAAGGTTTTAAATTCAACACGAGCACCCACTCAACCTCCACACCTCTCACGCGCAGCTCCTCCTCCCCACCACGGAGACATTGGAGGTTTGCCTCTCCAGGACATGGGAGAGATCAAATCAGCCGTTGAGCTGCCTTGATCTCTGCTTCCCTCCTTTGGTTCTCTGTTGTTCCTCCCTGCCTCTCTGGTCCAGGAGGTGCAGTGTTGTGGATCTGAGGTCTGCCAGTCGATAACGGGCCACGGATCTGTCAGGATTTGGGCTTTATTGGTTTATAGAGGAAATGTGTGTCTGTAACATCAAACAGAACGCCTAGATGCCATGGTCTGTGCTGAGTGAGAAAATACCATGAAAACAGTTGCAGTTCTGCTCTGATCGCTCATGAGATATGCTAATGGTTCCTGAAAACTCAGCATGTGAGTCCCTCTGCAGTGTGGGTATTTCTCTGCTCGCGCCTGCTTCCAAATCTCACAAACACACTTCCCCTTCTTCGCTCTGTATCTTTTTCTCATATTCTCACCAAACAAGCCTCATGTGTTTCTCCCATTGTCGCACACACACACACACACACACACAAACTCGTAGCAGCCTAATGTGTCACTGACATCCACTCCAGCCTGAAACGTGTCTCCCCTGTCACCTACTGACTCCATCCTCAAAACCTCCAGTCTGCCAGCCGCCTTGAATTATTCATCTAATATGCCCATTTGACAAAGCCAGCCGTTGTGCTGGTTCGCCAAACATTACAGGCAGGAAACATTTGTTTATCTGTCTCTCTGTGTCTCACTCCTTCACTTCCTGTTATTGTCTTTTCCTCTCCCCAAGCTCTCCCCTCTGTTCTTCTTTCTCATCTTTCCTCGCAAACGCCACATTCCCCTCCGCTTTATTGGCATCCGCTGTCAAAGTGATTTGCTAAAGTGGATGTGGTAGGCAGCGATCCTTGCTCATGCCATACATTTGTTTGTATAGAATTTTTTTCATCAAATTGCTTCTGCTTCTTTTGCATGCTGTGTCCGACCACAACAGAGTGCCTTTTGTTCACTGCGACAATGTTTATTCCCTTGTTTTGTCACTGATAATATATGCAAATTGCAACCCCCGAAAAAACATAGGTCTCTTTGCTTTTGGTAATCAGGTCCCACCATTACGCAAACAAAGACATTACTTGTGTGAGTCTGTGTCATTATGGTGGAGCATTACAGGGGCTGCTTGACTGTTGCTGCTTGACCCAGCTCCGAGTGCCAAAATGCTCCTCTCTCTCATCTATATTTCAGTGCACCAAGGGTGTTCTGTAATAATCTCAATTTGTGAACATGCAGCGGCACCACTCTGCCATTTCCAAGCACCATAATCTTTAGTCACATTTCACTGTGGCGCTGCAGTGACAAGGGTCATGACAGCCTGAAATGCTATACACGTAGAGCCTGCATCAGCCATCTTCTGTGCTGCTGGAGTACTTTTATTTCCACCAAAACTCAGCTCGGCTTCCACAGTTTTCTAAATTCGTGACTGCTCTTAGCACTAAAAGGCTTTCGGTGAGTCATACTTTTCAGGATTTGACCTTGAGTTGGTTGGATCAAACTGAGGTATAGTCTAAGTGTTTTGGGCTCTGCACCTTAATTACAGACACTAGACCAGCATGCAACTGATATTATATGAAAAATACTCCTTGCAGATTAGAATGTTACTTTACATTCCTTGGAAATGTTTAACCCTTTCAAAAAGCCTCTACCAAAGAGGTAGGAAAAGCATGATTAAAACAGATAACTCGCGTGTTGACATGTTGTAGCAAGGCTGCCCTTTGGTTTAAAATAAATTCAGTCTGAGTCTTGCATTTTTGTTTCTTACAATGTTAACTGTCTGTTTTCATCTGTCCATGTACTGATTTCAACCGGCATGCACTTAAAATAGTTGTTTTAAGAGTGTGTGGCATGTTACATGTTGAAAGTACAGATAAGGAAAAGCCATTGAAACAACAGGTCATAATGTAAAACACAAAAAAGAAAGTAAGTCTACTTTTCCTGTGCAAATCAAAATAAAAACCCAAAATTCTCTGCTACATAAAAAATGAACTGCACACAGATTCATCTCCATCAAGCCCTCATGCACATTTGGGATTCATTGTCAGCTGAATGTGTTCAGTATTCTGCCACCACAGTAACAGTGTCTTAGCTGGGGTGCCACAACACCAGCGGATTCATCTATGGTTTGGTAATTTGGGAAATAAACATTTCACTTTCTTGCTGTGAGAAGATTGATATCACTTTAATATACATTAATGAATAGATATGATGCTATTGCCAGCCGGTTAGCTTAGCATAAAGACTGGAAGCAGGGAGAAACAGAGCCAAGCTGTCTCTGTTCAAAGATAACAAAATCCACATACCAGCACCTCTAAAGCTCACTAATCAACACGTTATACACTATCCTATTTGTTTCATCAGTACAAAAACAAAGTGCAAAAATGAGTGGAGTTGACATGCCGGGCTAATGCACTGATTAACTAGCTTACTAGCAGATAAATAGTTCAGCTCTTAACCCTGCAGTAAAATCTCTTAACCCCCCATAAAACCACAGCATGTCATTTTACAGGTGTTCATTTTTGAGCTTTAAAGGTACTGGTAGGTGGATTCAATACCTTTGTATAGAACCAGGCTAGCTGTTTCCCTGTTTCCAGTCTAAGCTAACGGGCTGCTGGCAGTAGCTTTATATTTAACGCACACCCATGAGAGTAGCCTCAATCTTCTAATTTAACTCTCAGCAAGACAGCTGATAAGCGTATTTCTCAAAATGTCGAGCTATTCCTTTAAAGAGTGTATGTGTGTGTATTTGTGTGTGTGTGTGTGTGTGTGTGTTAACCTCCAGAGGCGTTTGACCCTTAGAGCCTAGTTGGCTCTCAGGCTTAGCCCTCCATTTACAACAAAACCCTGCTGCTTCTCTCTTTTCCTAATGAGGGCTGGAGGGATGTATGGGGCCTTTAGCTGTTTTCTCCTCTCTCTGTGTTCTCTCTCTCTCTCTCTCTCTCTCTCTCTCTCTCTTTCCCTCCTACACTGCAGTCAGGCAGGCAGTGTTAAATATTTTGTCTTATTTTATCCTCCAGCCTGCCATCAATTTCAAGCTGTTCTCCTCTCATTTACAATGGTGACACACCATCCATGATCTCAGGATGCACATCCGTTGCCAAATGGACACTTTTGCTCATCTCGCTTGGTGCAAAAAGGAGCGGAATGAGCGGAATGAGCGGTTTTCGCCGCAAACCTTCACATGTGCCAACCTTTGTGGGAACATGCTGCTTCCTCCAAGCACATTTATGCACCATTTGATTCAATTTCATGTACCATGAAACTGTAATAATAGCAGAATAAATGCTGCCTTTTTCCCCATCTCTCTGTTGTCAGTCCTAATGGTGTCATGTTACCGCTCCATCCTAACTGCCTGCTTCATGTTTTCATCTTGACATGAAGTAGCTTATTGTCTCCAAGAAGAGGCTAGATGGACAGGAACGTTCTCTCACACAGATCCCCCCAGAGGTAGATGTCTAAAGGAAGATGTGTGAGTACAAAGTGCTCCACTGCTCTCTATAGGTTTGTTCATGACAATGCATTCCTTGAATCCTCCAGGAGTCTTTTCCTTGCCTGTGCATTCAAGTGTCCAACATGATTGTGATGTTCAGAGTTTTTAATGGAGAGGTGTAGACAGTTTTTTTTTATCTTAGTGCTGTGTGACAGATCTTTGTATTATGTTACATTTCTTTAAAAACATCAGCCTTTGTGGTGAGATGAACTGGCTTTCAGCAAAGGAATCACTTTCAAAATCAACGAAGACATAATCAGAAATGTGGTTTTCAAGCTTAATACAAGATTTTAAGCATGGCTTGCTGTCTTTTCTTTTGGATTTTACACTTGAGTGAAATTGAAATAATGTTACTTCTACCCTTGTACTTACCGCGGTAGTGTCTTTTCGTGCTGGGGTTCTTCCAGCTTTCTCCTCACTTCTATCAATTTGTCAGTTTCTGTTTAAGGCAGCTTTAAACCTCTGTTGTTTTATTACACTGTCCAGGCAACCTGCTACCTTCAGGGTCACCTTTGATGTTGGCTGGAGTTTTTTTTCTTTTTCTGTACCACTGCACCTCCTTAGTCAGGAAGCCTGCAGTTTGTAAGAAATTTCACCGCAAGATCATATGGATGGACAACTGATAGACTCCAAAATACTGGTCCAAGCATATCGTACACTGCATGGCCAAAAGTATGTGTACACTTGGAACATTTCACCTTAATGTGATTATTGAATGTCTCTTTCCAAAACCATTAGCATTAAAATGCTATGACTGTGTCTTCTGAGAAGGCTTCCTACAACACAATACAATAAATGTAAAAATACTCTATTACAAGTAAAAGCCCTGTATTCAAAAAATGTATTTATTGTCATATTTTGTATGACATTATTAGATTGCAAATACTGATGCAGCAATGTGGAAGTAGCATTCTACTTAAATTATTTACTATCAAACTATCTGAGATTACAAACTGCCTTTTTGGAAGGGTTCATAAGCCAAAAAGTTTTGGAAGCACATGTTTAATTTTTGTATTCCATAAGCTTATGGTGTGTTTTTTAATTTAAAATCATAATTTGCAAAGTAACTAGTAACTACCGCAATCACATAAATGTAGAGTAAGTGTAGGGAGTAAAAGTACCACATTCCCTTTAAAGTTTAGTGAAGTACTATATTACTTAATTACCTGAAAACTGTACTTAAGTACAGCACTTGATTAAATGTGCTTCGTTACTTGCCACTACTGGAGGTTGGCCACTGATGTTAAGCTTTGGCCATTTGATAATCATACTGCTTTAAGACTTTCCATATATCTCTTTCTTCACTTGATGACAGTAATAATGAAATTCATTAGTGATGGAAGAGTCACTGAAAAATGAGTTTTAATTAATACACTTACTTAATTTGTGCAACAGTCCTTCACCCCTCATTTATTCAAAATCAGGATATTAAAAGAAATTAGTTTCCCTGACAGATTCAATCGACAGAGTTAACACACACACACTCAGGGGTTCCTGTGTCACTTCAAGGGTAACATGAACTAACTTTGCAGAAGTTGAAAAGAAGGAATGTATTGTCCAGATAACTCTTTATAATGAGCCCAACTTAGGGGTCCATGTGTTGTTTTATATAATCTGGCACCACACAGTCAGTAAATCACAATGGATTGGTGACAGATATAAACATCAAAGTCGCTAAATTCAAGCCTGAAGTCTCAAAACTCTGATGAGTCATGTCCATGCCTCTGTGTAATGAAACCTCTGTGAGTTTGTGTGTGTATGTGTGTGTGTGTGTGTGTGTGTGTGTGTGTGTTGTGTTGGGCGTATAGTGGAGGGCTCAGCATCGTCCTGCTCCTCTGCTGTCGTTCATGAACACAGACCTATTCTCGTCCCCTCAGCCTCCTCTCTTATGGCACAGAAATGTGGGCTGACACAACAGAGTTTTACAAAGCCCAGCTGGCAGGCTTTGTTATGCAAGCATATTACAGCTCTGTTCCTGTCGGTGCATTACAGGAATAATCCACCAGAAAACACGTTAATACCATCACTAAAACAGATATTGGCGCCGTACCCTGCATTTCTGTGCCCATTTCATTGTTTTATAGTGTCTTTCTGATTGCTGCAGTTAACTGAAAGTGGATGAGTGTTTGGTGTGAGTTTTGTAGGTCTGATACAGATATCATTTCATTGATGCATCCAAAATCCAGCTGTTTTGACAGGTCTTATATTATATTAAGTACCTTTAAATGTGATGTTTGATGTCAAAACATTAAAAGATCTCATTGTTATTTCCGTGTCAGGAAGAAAATGCCTCTAAAACAGAATTTAGACACATGCTTTTTATGCTTTAACTAAATAAATCATGTATACTACATTGCTAACCATTTTTCAAAGTGGTAATACTTCATATCAGTATGTTCTAAAGTCAACATGACAACGTGACATTATCCTTATTACATTAGCATTCTGTTTAAATGCATTTGAGAGCAGAGATTGTTTTCAATCATAAATGATGCATTCACATGCTCATGGGGAAATCCAACATCAAAGAAAAATCTGTTTGCATTAAAGATGTGTCATTTTAGGAAACTCAAGACAAACAAGGAGAGACAAACTAAAAGTCTAACATGAATTTAGGACTCAAAAATCTCATAAAAACGCAACATTTTTTTCCAAACTGCCTTCCGTTTTATGAGAATGTGACATGGAGATATTTAGCAAGGAGAGATAAAGCAAGAAGGAGACTAAAAACATTGGTTGCATAAATAAACCATCAACAACCAAATTTGTGTACAAACAGAACACAGTTTACACATAATAACTTGACACCGTCAGATAACCGCAGAACGATTGACAAGTTTTAATTACGTTCTTTTACCTGCTACAATCCTCCATGTAACTAGATGGCGCTCTTGTTCTTAAATGTCACGCACTCTTACGTCCTCGTTTGTTTTTAGTGTCACGTGACCGGAAGTGCAACTTCAAAATATTGAACAACAGACCCGAGCGCCCTGTGTCCAGCTGTTTCACCATGACTTCTGTCGCTTTTAGCTAACATTTATCTCGGGGAGTAAGAGAAAGCTCTGTATTTTGTAGCTCCAACATGGCGGGGCCGCTGCTGGAGTTTGAGACGGAGATGTTTCTGAGTCTTTTCGGCTGCGATGGGCTGCTGGTGGTGGCGGAGGGGATGGGGATAGACCGCATCCTGCTGCAGTTTATGCGGGTTTACTCAGAGCAGGACAGCCTGGTCCTTCTGCTTAACACAACCCCACCTGAGCAGGTGAGGAACACACGGCTAGCTTTTCTCTTGGGAACGCTCCCTACCTTGCCCCCATCTTCAGTCAACGTTATGGGGCAGCAACGTGGCAAATACGGGCGTATGTGTTGGTTATCGGCAAAACCACATACTGTGACTTTACATGTAAAGAACAGAGTATTGTAGATTTCAAAAATGTGTTCTAACATTTCAGTATGGTGGCTGTTTCAAAAGAATCTATACTCTTTTCGCAGCAGGGATTTTGACTTGTCAAAGCAGGACCAGCACAGGTGGAATTAACATTAACGATGCCTGCACTCCATTTAGATGAGCCAGTTCCAGTGCTCTGATATTGTGCATGATCCCTTACTGGGACACTTAATGGAATGGAGCCATTGATAATGTTGTTATTGTTTACACTTGGCACTTGGCCAATGACATGGCAAAATGTCTGCTATGAAGAGGGTCAATTCACATGCATCACATAGCTTATCTGTCATCATGAACAGTGATACCTCTCACAATACATCTCACCTTCACTGGCTTCCCGTGTCCAGTACTTTTTCCTCCCAGGGTAATGGTGTCCCACCTCAGAGAGAACAGCCAAGCCTGTTATACTGTCGGATCACATATCACATAATAAATTAAAGTTGTAGTTAGTCACCCTTTTTTGCATTTGACACACAGTTAGTATTTGGTGAACTACATTAGGCAAAATGATTTTAAAGAGACAAAAGCTTCCAGCTTCCCGACTGAGTATCCAAGTTCAGAGCTTTACAGATACCTCAACCATACAGAGTAGTAGTACTGGTATGGTACACTGGTACAGAAGTACAGATACTTCAACCAGTTTACTTACCAGATACTTAACATTTACATTTAGCTGATGCTTTGATCCAAAGTAATTTGCAATTGTTATATGTCAGAGGTCACATACCTCTGGAGCGACTAGGGGTTAAGTGTCCTGCTGAGGGACACACTGGTGGATGTGTCACAGTGGGGAATTGAACCCGCATCTCTCACACCAAAGGCATGCATCTTATCCACTGCACCGTCACCACCCTTTAACAACACACTTCTCTTGTCCTCCCTCCTCAGGAGTATTTCACGGAGCTGCTGCGATTGGACGGTGTGACCCACCTGCCCAGGACAGTGACCAGCGATATCCAGAGCACTGAGCGCTATAATGTTTACACGGGGGGAGGAGTGCTGTTTGTCACCAGTAGAATCCTGGTGGTCGACTTCCTCACTGACCGCATCCCTGCCCATCTCATATCAGGTCAGACGACCAGCCTGATCTGTGGCTAAAACGAGAGCCCTATTTGCTTTGTTACATTGTGTAATTTTTTGTATTACCAACAATTATTAGCCTCAGTTAGTCTTTGGGAACATTTGTTTGTGTACTTGTGTTTCCTCCTATAATGTTATGTCAGTCATCACTAAAATTATATATAAATGTGTTTGGTTTTAATGTGGGATTAATAATTAGCTTAACTAAATGTAATAAACATGATCTGGAGGCTTGGGCGTGGTAAAAAGCAAAGGCAGTGCACTGTCCATTTGAGTTATAAAGGAATAATAGTAATTTTAAAAGCCAACAAAGGTTGAGGTCAAGGGCAACTGGACTTGGTGGAAGATACTAGAAGACATTTGTAGTCTTCTTGGGATTTCCTGCGAAGTGATGAAAGGACAGCATTGTAAGTGGGGAATAAGTCGTGTCGCAGACCTCCTCCTCTGTTCAGTGTCGGCTTAGAAAACTGAACAAGCATTTCGTTTTGGCCTCAGGTGAAGATACCAACGATGGTTGTTCAGACTTGGCCACAGGTGGGTCTAACTACCATGACGACTGTCGTTACCACAGCCAGGAGCACTAACGAACCAGCGGTATCGACGATCCTTGCTAACTAATCCCACAGAGGTTAAATAGCTGAGTTTCCCTACCAGTCAGTCAGATCGGAAGATGTCTCTTGGATGAGGGACAAAACGTCTTCTGGTATCTTCAACCAAGTCCAGTTGCCCTTGACCTCAACCTTTATTGGAAAACTGTGACCTGGATGACTGAGAACCTTCACAGTAATCTTAAAAGCGTGATCCAAATGTAAATACAAGGTTAGCCCTGTCCACCAACATTTCAAAACACTTCACTGTAGCATCCTGTCACTCACAAGTTGATTGACAGGTCTTTTAAATGTGGACTACTAACAAGAGAGACAGCAGCTAAAGCCAGGATAATAATTATTTATGATATTGCTAACACAATAAATCAATGTCTTTGATAATAGTCACTTGACAGACTATCCTTCTGTTCCACCCCCTCAGGCATTCTGGTGTATCGTGCTCATAAAATCATTGAGTCGTGTCAAGAGGCCTTCATCCTTCGTCTGTTCAGACAGAAGAACAAGACAGGCTTCATCAAAGCCTTCACTGACAAGGCCACGGCCTTCTCCTCGGGTTTCTGCCAGGTGGAGCGTGTGATGAGGAACCTCTTTGTCAAGAAACTCTACCTGTGGCCCAGGTATGATGGAACGTATTAGTCCCTTTTTCACAACAGACATTTAGCAGGTAAAAGCGCGGAGGAAATGCACCACATTAATAAAGACAGCATTCTTCCCTCACCCGTCTTTACCTTTGCTCTCTTAACTCGCTTCGTTTAACAGGTTTCAAGCGTCAGTAAACACAGCACTGGACAGGCACAAGCCGGAGGTGGTGGAGCTCCATGTGTCATTGTCACCAGCTATGAGGGCCATCCAGAGCTCCATCATGGATATCATGAGTGCCTGTCTGAAGGAGCTGAAGCGCTACAACCCCACCCTGGAGGCCGAGGACCTCTCCCTGGAGAACACCTTAGGCAATGCCTTCGACAAGGTCCGTCACTTTGTTAATGAAGTAGATTACGCTGCTTTGGCGTTAAATTTGTTTACACCTCTAGGACATCCATCCATCCATCCATCGTCAACCGCTTATCCTGCGTACAGGATCGCGGGGGGCTGGAGCCAATCCCAGTTTACATCGGGCGAAAGGCAGGGTACACCCTGGACAGGTCGCCAGTCCATCGCAGGGCACTTCTAGGACATATATGATTAAAATATTGAATGGTAATGACATTTTTTACTAGGCCTAATGTAATGGGAACAAATTTGTGTAGTCAAAACTACACAAAGCTGACATTCTTATGATGGATTGGGTGTGTTAATACTAAGTAGCAAAGTGAGCCTCCTAAATTTTCACACAGAAATACTATTAAAGCTCTTATTGATAATTTCCACTCCATCATTCTCTATGGATAAGTAGAAAAACATGTTTGAGAGTGATGCCTATTCTGTTATGCTCCAATCTACCTTATAAAACCATCAGATGACTTTTGTGTTTTGCTAAGTATTACAGGTAATTTTAAGTAGTATATGGACCTGCAAGATTTAACTGGACCCAGATTTTTGCAATCATTACAAATAACAGGAGGATCCCAGTAATACTAGGACTTACTGTATGACAACACACCTTATGTTTTTGCCCTAATACTATAGTTGCAATGCCTTTTTAGTGAGTTGAATTTAAATTTTTATGGTTCTGTTCTGCTATCTAGACCATCCGTCACTACCTGGACCCTTTGTGGCATCAACTGGGAGCAAAGACCAAGGCCCTGGTCCAGGATCTGAAAGTGCTCAGGGTTCTCCTGCTCTACCTCACCCAGTATGACTGTGTCACCTTCCTCAATCTGCTCGAGTCGCTGCGCTCCAGCCAAAAGATCTTTGGATCCAATTCAGGTAAACTAGAAGTACTTAGCTGCTTTAATCTTCCCAAATTAATCACCTTTGCCCATGTTTGATTGCATGTGCCTGTTCTTGTAACCGTCAGGGTGGTTGTTCCTCGACTCCAGTACCTCCATGTTTGTGAACGCCAGGAGTAGAGTGTACCGCATCCCTGAGAGCAAGAAGAAATTCAAAGTAGGAGCGGAGGCAGAGAAACAGAAGTCATCTTCTGCTTTAGGTAGCTGACTAGTAAACAGATCTCAGCACTCAGCTTGTGTGTGTTCTGTTTTTACTAAATTACTAAATGCTCTGTGTGTTGTGTGTGTGTGTGTGTGTTGCTGCGAGATTTGAAGCGGGAACTGGTGCTGGAGAAGAGCCCAAAGTGGGCGGCTCTGACTGAGGTACTGCAGGAGATTGAGAGGGAGAACAAGAGCTCTCAGCATGAACCAGGTTAGAGCTCAGTTCTGTTAAAGCATTACAAAGGTCCACCATGTCAACAGTGTCATCTCAATGGATTTGCATATAAAGTAATGTACTATTAACATGAAATTTCATAGAAACTACTTTTTAGTTTCCCAAAGGTGGTTTATTAACTTTTAACCTACTACATAGCACTGACATAGGAAAAGCATCAAAGAAGATAAAATCCTCACATTGAATTAGATTTAAAATTTAGAACCGAGAGAGAAGCCAGCCTAAACACAGCTGAGGGTGTGCTGGTTTCTCCTGGTTCACTGCCTTGTGCTTCGTACATCACATCATACACACATTACACACACATACTGTACTTGCAGGATACACAGTGAGGG
This sequence comes from Lepomis macrochirus, assembly GCA_024633595.2. Lineage (NCBI taxonomy): Eukaryota > Metazoa > Chordata > Actinopteri > Centrarchiformes > Centrarchidae > Lepomis > Lepomis macrochirus. Next base: position 20,578,456 of record JALXJV020000023.1, on the reverse strand, counting down.
CAAACTAGTCGCTCTGAAATTGAAGAAAATATGGAATACGGCTTTCTCCTAATACATATTACTTCTGCAGATGCTTGGGGGTACATGGAAATAATGTGAAGTAGCTCAAGTAATTTAACACAAACCGAGATCACGATTTTAAATAAAAAATTCTACCAACTATTGAATCATCTGTAACACCGAAACACAACGTGTTGAGAGCTCATGATCAGTAGTTTGCAAGCAAGCAGAGAAGTTAGCTACAGTTAGCTAGAAGTGATGGATGAATGCTTGAAACAGCTTAAATTTATAAACTGTTCAAACAGCTTAAAACAGTTTAAAAGAAAATAAATAAGTAAGTGAAATAATGACTTCCTGTAGCATTCTTTGTAAGGAATTCATTCCCACCAGCTGTCATTGCACTGCACAACAACCATCCCCTGTGTCAGGACTGGCACTCGTCAGAACACGAAGCATCTGGCTCTTCTTCTTTCTTTGAACAGGGACAAATTGTTCATATGCATTCATTATTATACATTCATTGACGTTCATTAAATCACTAGTTTGAGCTAAATGGTTGTGTCGATAAAGGGGTACTTGAGTTCATCCGGAAGGGCTGTGGGGGGTACGTCTCACTAAAATGTTAGGAACCACTACAGTAAAGCCATGTGGAGTAAGTTGAGCTGAACAATTATTTAAATTTTTATTGAAATTGCAATATGGCCTACTGCAATATTTGTCAAAATACCGTTTTAAATAAATATTGTTGTGCTGTAGGGATATCCTAGTCACACATCACATTCTACAGATTTTCTTTGGCACAGATCCTTGAAAAAAAATCACACCATAATTAATCTTAATGTTTTTCAATGAAAATGAGAATAATAATGATGTAATTATGGTCATTCCCTCTAGTATCTCAAATCATATCGTAATTGCAGTGTCAATCAAGGTAATCACAATTAGATATTTTTTCAAAATCATTCAGCCCTACAGGTGAGCCAGCTTGCAGAAACACCAGAGCCGTGAACACCTATGTAAAGGAAAGCAGCCACATTGATATTAGTTACACCTGTGTTCCTATATGAACAACCATCAATAAAGTTTATTTATACCTGCCACGTAGGTGATGATCAGTTAACAGCAGGGTGTACACATACTCACCTAACCCTGGTACATGTGTATTTGTCTAACTGCCTAATGTCACCCCCAGGTCGCGTGCTGATCTGTGCCAGTGATGACAGGACTTGTGCCCAACTGCAGCAGTACATCAGGCACGGCTCCGAGTGGCTGCTTAACCGACTGTATGCCCGCACGATCGCTAAACGGGACTCCGCTGCAGCTGCTGCCTTTGACCTTGAGTCGCACAAAAAGGGCAAAGGCTGGCCTAAAAAGGGAGCCAAGGGCAAAGAGCCTGCACAGAAAAAAAACACAAAGTCCACAAAGAATAAAAAAAGGCCATCCCTGACCCTGACCCAGATGGTGGGGAAAGAGGAAGGTGACGCAGCGATGATGGGCAGCAGTGGAGATGAGGATGACATGACAGACGAGGATGAAGGGGAGGAAGAACAGCTGAAGCTGGATTTGTCATCGGATGCCTACTATGGCGTCCTAAAGGAGCCGCTGACTGTCATTCACCCACTGAAAGGCCTCACCGACCCCCACAGCTTGACACGGGTGCTACATGAGGTAGAGCCCAGTTTCGTGGTGCTGTACGATGCTGAACTCAGTTTCGTCCGCCAGCTGGAGATCCACAAAGCTAGCCGGCCCGGAAAGCCACTTAGGGTGTATTTCCTCATCTATGGAGGCTCAACAGAAGAACAGAAGTACCTGACGGCGCTGTCTAAGGAAAAGAAAGCCTTTGAACACCTGATCAGGTCAGAACCATCTCTTTCTCCTCAAAGAACATTCAGAGTATCTGTTGGTGTTAGTTCAGTTGAAGCGTCGACTTCTCACCGGTGCTTGTACGTGTGTTTCCCCACAGGGAAAAGGCTACTATGGTCATCCCAGAGGAGAGGGAGGGCCGAGAAGACACCAACCTGGACCTTGCTAGAAATTTAGAGCCTGCCAATGCCACCACCAACACGCACAAAGCAGGCATGTCTATTTTAGTGTTTTTGAAAGTTCTAGATTTGTTCTCTTTTTTTTTTGATTCTCTGAATTTTCCGTACAGTTTCCTTTGTCTTATCTTGTAAAAATCCCTAGTTTTTTTGAATAAGTGTAATAATAAATTTTGTATTTCCATTTTCGATCCAATAACCAGGAGGCCAGGAGCAACCCAAAGAGCCTTCACGAGTTATTGTGGACATGCGGGAGTTCCGCAGTGAGCTGCCCTCCTTGCTGCACCGGCGTGGGCTGGACATCGACCCTGTCACTCTGGAAGTCGGCGACTACATCCTGACCCCGGACACATGCGTCGAGCGCAAGAGCGTCAGCGATCTGATTGGCTCGTTGCAGAGCGGCCGCCTCTACACCCAGTGTGTCTCCATGACCCGCTACTACAGAAAACCAGTGCTCCTCATTGAGTTTGACCCAGCGAAACCGTTCTCCTTAATGGCCCGATCAGATTTCCGTCATGAGATTTCGTCTAATGACATTTCTTCAAAACTCACCTTGCTCACCTTGCATTTCCCCCGGCTCCGTATTCTCTGGTGCCCGTCCCCACACGCCACAGCTGACCTCTTCCTGGATCTAAAGCAAGGTCGCTCTGAACCGGATGCTGCAGCAGCTCAGGCGGTCACAGCCGAGTCAGACGTGGTGGCTGAATCAGCAGCCCTCTACAACCCAGGACCGTATGACTTCCTGTTGAAAATGCCTGGGGTCAATACAAAAAACTATAGGGCTCTTATAAAAAATGCAGACAGCCTGGCAGATTTAGCCAAAATCAGCCAGGACAAACTAGCAGAGATACTTGGGAATGCTAATAGCGCAAAGTTGCTCTACGAGTTTCTGCATAATGTTGCGGATGTTCCTGCTCCTGCACAGAAGGCCAAACTGACGTGACGGGCAGTTAAACATCTGACTTATATAAATGTATTTTCCTATCATTAAGATTAGTTTTGCATTAAAGCTGCATTGATATGGCGTTGATGTAAAACAATGGAGATTATTTTATTAAATGTGAGTCTTAAATAGTGAAATATGTATTATATATTAATGTACAGAATGGACAGAAATAGTACAGTGTTTTATTGTATTTTGTAAACTACTCTGCAAGTGGAACATTTATTAGATTTTTAAAATAACTTTAAAATAAAAATTGCATTCTGATAAAATAAAAATACTGAAATATTTTGCTTTGTGTAACCTTTGTTTCAAAATAAAGCTTTCATGAATAAAAAAAACCCGGGTACATGGGGGTGGCTGTGGCTCAGAATGTGGAGCGGACTGCTCACTAACGAGAAGATCGGTGGTTCAATCCGCGGCTCCTGCAGGCTCCATGATGAAGTGTTCTTGGGCAAGACACTGAACCCCAAAGTTCCATTGATGTGTGAATGCAATGTAGTGTAACAACGCTTTGAGTGGTCATTGTCTTGCCCTAGAGAGCGATTGCAGAGAGAATGGATAGTGACGACTCTGGTCAGTTGTTAGCAATGTTAAGTTTAAAATCAGCCAGTGGGAAGAGACATTAAAGTTTTTATATCCTCTGCAATCCATTCCATTTATAAGGTTCAAAGTGGAGGAAGTTTGGGGACTCTGTGTTGCTAGTGAGGACCAGCCTACTTTTGTGTCTTCTTACAGGTCTCTCGCTGAAATTCAAAAATCAAAATGATCTGCCTAAGCACATGTGTGCTACTTACTACCTTTTATACTGAAATATTAGACTTTTTTCAAATCCTAATCCTTAATCTGAATCAGAAATACTTTATTGATCCCCAAGGGGAAATTCTTGTGTTAGAGTTGCACACATTGCACATGAAGACATAAGGAATAGAAATAATATGTAGATAAATAAATATATAAATATAAGGGTATTAATATAAAATGTAAAGAAAAATACAAAGGTATGGATATGTACAACATTTAAATTATTTAAGAATTGCAGTGGAGAACAGTACAGCTCTAACCCCACAATGTTACTGACCTTGTGGATTAGTTTGTTGAGTCTATTAGAGTCTGCAACCCTGACTCATGAAACATCCTCAGCATCATCCTGCAGATGTTGAAGGACATCAGCCTTCTCAGAATATGGAGGCGGCTTTGGCCCTTCTTGTAGAGGGCTTGAGTGTTCTTGGCCCAGTCCAGTTTATTGTCCATGTGCACTCCCAGGTATTTGTAATCCTCCACGATGTCCACACTGACCCCCTGGATGGAAACAGGGGTCACTGGTGCCTTTGCTCTCCTTAGATCCACAACCAGCTCCTTAGTCTTTGTCACAATTTGCTGTAGGTGGTTCTGCTCACACCATATGACAAAGTCCCTCACCACAGCTCTGTACTCAACCTCATCACCCTTGCTGATACATCCAACCACAGCAGAGTCATCGGAAAACTTGAAGATGGCAGGACTCTGTGTGGTAGGTTAAATCCGTGGTGTAGATGGTAAAGAGGAAGGGAGAGGAGAGGACAGTTTCCTGCTGGGCCCCAGTGTTGCTGACCACACTGTCTGACACAGTGTTGCATTACACAAATTACAATTGAAGTAAAAACTATTGCCAATATTGTAGTAGCTTCCAGCTTTCTGTAAACATTTAGACAATGCAGGTTGGTTCTTAATCCTGCCAATTTATTTCACATTTATACATTATCACTAAATACTTTGCAACCCTCAGCTCTTTAGGCCAATGCCCTTTTTGTGATATGCAATTCAGTTCATCTGCCTGATGGCAATACAAAGAATTTTCTAGAAATTCATGTCACCTTCCAACTTTTACATTAGTATTACTGCGATGCAGGTCTGCTTCCGAGTTAAGCAGTGCAGGGCAATGCAATAAAAACGTTCAGCCTTTTCAGGTAACAAATTTCAACTTTATGCAGTCTATGGTTATGCAGTCGAGCTTCCAGGTTATTAAGAAATTTGAGCTTCAAGACTTTTCAGGCATTTCATTTCAGCTTCATTTTCGCAGTTTTTCTGATTTCACTGTCCTCTTCGTGGATGTCAGGCTTCACTGGAGCAAGTTATGCAACCACCAGGTCGTATGTGAGAACAAAAACCAGATGTGGCTCCTTGGGAGAAAACTTGTGAAACTGTGGATCAAATATGGATCAGTGGTGTTGTGATGGAGTTTAGTAGAAATAATAACTAAAAAATGGCCAGGCTCACGGGTACTTCATATAGCTGACCGGTGGACAGCTAGGTTATACCTGACCACCCCCCCTCTCTCTCCAAGGCTTCCTATCCCACAGCGTCATTACGTCACTCTGCATCCGAGCATAGACCAGTAGCAGCCATTTTACTCCGCGAAATAAACTTCAATCTCACAGCTACAGGAAAAAACAACACACACAAGATAGCTCCTCTGGCATTAATGGATATCTCGTGAATCTGGGCTCGGACAGATCCCGCTTTTAAGCCTGCTTTTCGGTAAGACTACAGAGCCGGGGCGGCGCTGTCTTGTTTTTAGCATGTTAGCGTGGGTTAGCTAAACCGAGCTAACTAGCGAAACTGTGAGGAGGTTGTTGTTGAGGAGCGTTCGTGAAATGCAGACAGAGACATCAGACGAGCTTTGGTAAGACTACACAGCAAAGCTTTTACAACCAGGATTTGACTGTACGTTATCTCCGTATGTTATTCTAGCTTTAGGAACGGAGGCCACGGAAGTCGCTTCATCGTCCTTTATGATTAGCACTGCCTGCAACTCACTCACCTGTCAGATTTAAAGTATCTTAGAGAGCGTTAGCTTATCCCACACCCACCCAACACTGTGATAACACTAGCTGTGGTGGGGCAGACAGCCATGTCAGCAAATAATACTGCCCCAGGAAAATGTACTGTCGCTGTTTAAACTAGCTAGTTGTCACGTTACTATTTGTAAGTGCGGTGTCTTTTTATTTCACTCATTTACTCCTGAGACCGGATGCTCTCCCTGCTAGGGCATAACATCCACTTTCACTGTGGGTTCGCAGCTCTACTACTCAAGTAATAGCAGCCACACACGCCATGTAATGATGCCCCTCTCCTTGCACACATGATGTTATTTTACTGCCTTCCTACCGATTGAAGTGAGGAAAGTGAGGCAGTGCGGCAGCAAATCCGAACAGGTCCCGGTGTGTGTGAGTCACGCAGACTGTCAGGACGTGGTTGTTTCAGAGGCGGCCCCAGTCAAAAGACTGGCGCTGAAATGTGTGAGTTGTTAGCGTTAACTAAAACACTAAGCATATGGTTGGATGGAAATGTAATCATCAGAAGGCTGTAAGCAAGACATCCCCGTGTGTTTAGCTTATTTCAACCTCTCTGTGCAGGAAGACTGCTCACATCACTTCAGACTAGGATTTCCATGTCTCTCTCCTTGTGGCAAGTTAAATAAAACCGAATATCACAATGTATGCTGACTTGTTTGCATTTTATAGCACTTAGAATTTTTCTGTATTTAGGCACATTTTTAAAATGTTCTAATACCCTACTGAGCAGCAGGCGTTATTAGTACTGACACGCTGGAGTTTTCTACCCACAGCAAAGCGTGCCACCCTGGGCAGATTCATTTTAATTTCTCAGAAACTACTTTACATATCCAGCCTACGCAGTTCTTCACTGCAGGCCGCACTCTAACTTATGGTCTTTCACATTAAGGCTGCTGAAGTTTGGCTTAGTCTTCCAAATACCATGTTAGTTTATTTTGTTTGCCCAGTTATTTTGTACTGTTTTTAAAAGGTCTGTTCAACAAAGGCAGCCAGCCAGGAAGGAAATGACACCACACGTGTCTTTGGGAACAGTGACTGTAAGGAATGAGCCACTGAGATGACATCATTTCTGTTTTATCTCTGGATAAAAAAGACCTTTTTGTTGGACTAGTAGATGCGAAAACTGCACATCAACTCAACATTAACTCAAACTTTAGTTGGGTTCTCATGCTGTGTGCGTGCGTGTGTGTATGGTCTTATTTGTTTGTACAATACAAATCCGACAAAACTGCACATGTAAATAACTACCACATTGCACATAGTTTATTTCAGTGTTTCGTCACACACTCTTAGACAATAGACAATTGTCAGTGTTATGTTTATGTCCTTTAACAGAAACCAGACCTCCTCTACTGTTCATGATTTATTAGCTCTTAGACCAAGGCTGCAGTTTACCGTTATCGCATGTTGTCAGTTGAATGAATGTGTGTATGTGTGTGTGAGAGAAATATATATATATATATAGAGAGAGAGCGCTTGTGGGTACTTCATCACTGGAAAGCTTCACACCCAGGCCTAGTCTATTTGTAGTAAAGTTGACCCATGACCTCTTCTCGTCAGTATGCAGAGTGGGAAGTGGGTGTCTTCTCTGTGCTTTGTTACTGTTGTGGATATGTAGTTCTGTGGTTGTAATTATTCCCATTCGTTTGAATGGCTCCAGAATGGTTTGTTTAATGAACAATGTTCCTCACTTTCCACATAATAGGTTGCATGTTTTTCATTCTGTCCCGTTAGCCTTCGGAGAATCAGAAAGATGTTCTGTTCGTGGTAGGGTGTCATAAAGCCTCTCACCTGCACTGCAAACGTCTAGGCCATTATGAGGGTGTGAGAGAGAAGGAACAGTCTCAGGCTTGTGGACACACCCAGATACTGCCATCATACTGCAAACATGTTGACTCAAACGATCAGGTAGTTGAACTCTGATCCTCTAGTGCTCCAGAAAGGAAAACTCAGATGAAACCTGAAGCCAGTTTTTGTTTTCAGTTAATCATATAATCCACCCTGGTTAATTTGGCTTGGTCTGAGATGCTAGCAATGCCTTGAGTGTCACAATAATCATTGGTAATGTGCAGAAATAGCTTTAAACCACCATCAAATTCAAATGTGATGAGTAATTGCATTGTTGGTGTCCCATGAGTAAAATATCTCATTAAACGGTTCAAGTGAGAGTGCGGGGATCAGATGGTGGCGTTGTTTGTGAGTTTGTAGGGGCTCTTGATTGAGTGTTAAGCGGTGTCCACTGACTTTCCACATCTGACCAGTATATGACCAGTACAACAAGCTTTCCATGGCAGTTGCGCTCCACAAACTCTTTGCTATGTCTTCCTACTGTACTATGTTGGGGAAAAAATCCTCTGCAGAGGATAGTGTGTGGAGCTTTGTGTATCACTGCAGTCTCCCTACCTCCCGTCGAGGATATTTTTAAGAGCGGGTGCCGGAAAAGGGCAAAGAACATTGTTAAAGACGCATCACACCCGCTCCATAAACTTTTCTAACTGCTGCCATCAGGAAAGCAGCACGGGAGCATCAAAACCAAGACAACAAGACTATTAAATAGCTTTATTCCGCAGACTGTGATGTTCCTTAATTCATGACATGACTCTATGCACTAAATTGCATTCTAATCTCACAGCCACATGTCTGGCACTTTTAGTACTGGACACTAGGGCTGGGCAATAAAATAATAATGATGAAAATCATGATATTAATTTCCTCAATAACAATATAACAAATGTTTAATAAATTTTCAATAAATGTTTGAATTAATTTAAATCATGAATGAATTAGCACTTAATTTTTCTATTAAGATATTTATTTTGTTGAGGAAAAGGGACTGAAAAAAGATTTTACTTAATTTTATTCATGCATATTTGTTAAAAAATATCTACCTCAGATTTAAGTGATCCACTGTTTGGCTTTAAGTTTGGGACCTATGTATGTTGTAATGTGTGTCTTTTAATCCTTTATTCATGTGCATTTCTGTTGTGTCTAGTAATCCCAGGCAAACGCTAATTCATTCTCCTGTACTACTGTGGTATGTCTGGTAAAATGACGATAAATCTTATCTTATCTAGCCAACAGTATAAATGCAGATCGAATATTAACTTCTGTTGCTTCAGACAAATTTTTTCCGTGTACTCTCCAAACAGTGCTGTTTTGTGTCAAGATTAATACTCTGTTTAAATTCCATAAAGGGCTGTTGTTGGTTTCTGATGCTGATGTGATGACATCATTCATTTGTCTTAGCAAATGAATAAGGAAAGACATGTGACAAAGTCAGATTTCAGGTCGCCGGTGAGAAAGCAGACTATGTGCTGACACCAAAGGGATGGGTACCTTTGTTACTGCCTCTGCTACTGACTTGCACATGGTGCTGCTGCAGTGACCCTGCACATCACCTGTGCCAGGTTTGAAATACCAGACACACCCAGTGGCAAAAAAAAGACAGCACTGCCTGGTAGCAGAATAATAAAGCTCTGACCTCCACAAATCTTTTTATAGCTGTGAGCAGTCATTCATTCTTGAAACCTAAGTAATACTGATACTGAGCATAAACATGAGTAGCAGATGCCCAATCTCTTTCTCTATTGTTGACCCCACCTTTAACTCTGGTACTGTGTTTACTTGTATGTGCGGTATGTCTGCATTGCCCTTTAATGAAACACATGGTACTTGTTGCCCCGTGCCATTAAAAGAGTCCAGGACAGAGCAACACGCTGTGCCTGCCATCTGGATCTGCTCTTTGATTCAGCTGGGGCAGCTTCAATGTTTATCCCACAACGCCCCGTCAGCCGTGGCAGTCGTTTCTTCCTCCTCCTCTCTTTCATAGCCTCCGTTCTCTCACTCGCTTGTTCACCCACCCTTGCCCCCCCTCCCTCCCCCCACAGCATGCAGTGCTCCTGCCGTTGGAATCCTGTCGTCACGCCTTTTCTCCATCCTTTCTTCTCTCCTTTATTTTTCATTTAATTTGTGCTTTTTCGTGCCAGCTCGTGATTATTTTTTCTGCCGCACACCTGCAAGGCGTCAGCTTTTACAAAAACAGCTACAAAAACCTCAGTGGCAAAAATATCTCCAGAAATCTAGGCATCTACATGCTGAAAGAAAAATTACCAACCAGAAGAGGCAAGAATAATTTGTTTTTATACACAGTTTTTATGATGCTGTAATCAGGGTGGAACCTACACAAACAGTGACTAATGGGCAAGTGTCAGATGTGTAGTACAAGACGATTATCAGCCCAGAGTGTCACTAATAAATCAGTCAAACGTTAATCTAGTGATGTATTTTGTATACTGAGCACGTCCTGATAGCGGTGTGTGCAGTTGATTGGTTCTTATTCCCAGATCCTCTCTCTCAGATTGCAGTGTCATGCTACATTACAGCTCTTTAGTCATTAGTACTGAGAGTTTCTATTGTCTCTGCACGGAGGGTCTACTTCCAGGGTCATACAGACAACTCCGGGTTTTCCTGGCAGCCCATGAACATTCATTTTCAGGCCATAATGCAGCCTCGAGTGTCGGCTAGTTTCATTCAGACATCTTTAAGTGGTACTTGTCATCTGTTTTGTTCTCTACTGATCTTCAAACACTCCTATTCAAGCAACATCAGTGTCTGTATATTTTGTTTTTTTAGGAGGTTAATTTGTAATATCGCGTTTGTTTCTTGTAGTTATTCTTTTCCCTAAGTCTTTGCCCTGATGCCATGGAAGAAAATATCATTGTTTCATTGTGTTTTGGGGTTGTTTTTTAGTCTTCCATTTTGTAAAATAGTAAAGCTTTTATTAAGGTTTATCTTTAGAAAATGTATTTTGAATTTCTAGTGACAAAAGTTACTTTTTTGGGAAGAGAGACACCATTTAGCCAACATGTCTGGTGATGTAAAAGACATTACAGGACTGAACATACTGTTTCTTTGCAGTCTATTGGGTGTGCAGGGTAGAGTTAGAGGCCAGAGGTTCGATAGATTGATGCATTTGTGATATTCATGCTACTCCATTTCTGTCTCTTACCAGGTTTGACTCCATGGCTTAGAGTGACCGAGGAACTTGCTGGACTTCTCTTTCCTCTTTCCCTAATTGTCCTCTGCTATTACAGGTAGGCATGAACTGAAAGGGGTATTATTATTGATTTATCAACAATTACTATACACTTACCAACCAAAATTTGTGTTTGCCTTTGTGTAGTCGGGGAGCTTCTCACCCATATGCAGGCAAGCAAACAAACACATTTGGCCTGTTTTAGGAGGTTGTGAAACACTCTTTTTTTGATTATCACTCTTCTCCTTTATTTGTGTACTTCTTCTGTGAACCATTGGGTGACACCAGTATTGACAAACTTCCTTTTCACGATCTGCAAATGTGACTAAAGTGTGGATCAGTTTATCCTATCAAATAATTAAACACCAAAGTGAGGGACTTTCTCTTTTATTAGATCCCAATCAAAATGTGGACCACATTAACCTTCCTCATTTAGCTAAGAAAATTAGTTCTCTATTAAGGGCCAGATACTTAAAATGTGAATTAAGTGCTACTTATCTTTCCGTAGAAGTGTAAGCCCTTTTGATAGAAAACCTGAGGGAAAGGAAGATTATTCTGCACCAAAGAGTGAAATTCAGAACCTGACTGCTCTCACTGAAAGACCACCTGAGAGAGATGACCAGCCACATGACCAGGGTCAATGCATGTAGAGCACCTTGTCTAACAGCTTTGACTGAACCCAGAACATTCAAAGCAAATGACCTCACAGCACAGGATGCACTGTTTGATTGTGATCTGTAGGAAGTACTTATATGCTACAGAGCACAGGCTGGTAAATCACTAAAGATGCTGTATAGCAGCCCATTTACAGAAAACCTCTGAGGTTAAACTGTTGAACATCAAAGTCTGACATGCATCTGTAGCGTGGCGTTTTAGTGGCACTCAATCATCATTAAGAAGCCAGAAAGTGGCTGCGGGTCAGAAGCCAAGTTTTAGTGAGTGGGGTAATTTTGCAGTGGTTCGCCAGATTCACCATGCGCCAATTCAGATTGGCGGTAAGTGCCAAGTGAACTGGGATTGACTTCCACGTTAACACGTAGTGTCTGATATGTGTGGAAATAGCAGGGAAATGCTAAATATGCCTCATGGTTTTAGCTTTTATTTTTGGTCAATTCAGCACCTTTTTGACTGCTTCTGTTTTTAAAATGCCACAAGGAGATGTTTTTTTGTGGTTGCTTAACTTTTTATGACAACTTTTTATGACTCAACTTTTTATGTATTTAGTATTTTCATAACAAGCGCAAGGTTTTGAGCTTCATGACTTCATGTGTAACATGTATGATCAGCTAGGGCTAACTATTTGCAGTTTTCAAAAAATTAATTTAGAATTTATCGTTTGTTTGGATTCATTAAAACACATTTGAAAATTTCAAATACATGTTTGCAAAAATACCATTTGCATTGCCAGGACTATAGTTTAACTTTTTGGGAATTTTCTCATACTCAAAGGAAGTTTTTCACCCCACTTTAGAGGAACTAGAGGAATATAGCATATTACAACAACCATGTTTAGTGTAAAGGAACAAAACATTCAGGTGAATATCTGTTTAATTTAGTCAGTGAAAATCCGAAAAGCAGAAAAATAATATTGCAGATATTTTGTGTGTGTGTCTCTGTGAAAATATACTTTGAGACAGAACATTTATTATGGATTATGATACAGTATTTAAAAGCAGACCAAGAGATGTTCTTTAGGATTTGTTGTGTTTGGATTCGGGACATGGCATCAATGTTCAGCAACCAGAATGGACAACAGCGAGACGTGTTGAAACCAAATGTCCCGCAGAGTCTCCCTGGGCCGTCTAACGCCTTTGGCACTTTAAAGGCCTCCAGGGAGAAGTAGAAGCAGCAATGGGAACACAGTTGTTGTCAGCCAAAAGCAACACATCAGGATGGTTAGTAAAGAGCTCTTAGGCCCTGGTATGGATGTGGGTGCTGCTGAATAAATGGTATAAATGTTCAGACCGAGTATTCTGTCATCTGCTGGTTCAGAGACTGTTGGGAAGCCATGGATACTAAACTGTTTGTTTTGCTCCCCGAAATGTTTCCGCTCCCTCTTGAATGAAACCGCCACAGCGACGTCATATTCCAGATTATGAAGCCTGTCTGAACAGAGAGAACATTCATGCACACACTGCAGTTGTTTCTCATGAGCGGCGGTTTGAAGTGATTATTCGGCGTAATGGCCGCCCCAGCTCGTTTAACGAATAATTTGGGCTGCCACTGAGCTCTTCCAGATGGCTGAAATGAAATGCCGCCCTTAGCATTTCACCAGTTGGTGAAGTAGTCATACCAACAGGATGATGATTATTATTCTGACATTACTGGTGTTCATGAGGAGCCCACAAAATACCCTTGGGTGATGTATTCCTCCTGTCGAGTTCTTCAGTGAGAGGATTAAAGCAGTTACTAGATTTCCCTCTTAACTCCTCATTCTGTCTTCTTGTTTCTTGTCTCCACACAGGTAGCAGCGAGACATAACCAAAGGGACGGTGAACCATATCCTTGTTGCTTGCCCGGGACCCTCCCCAGTCGCCTCCTGAGGCAGGATGGAGCCCCAGGCTTCTCAGGGCCAGCTAGGAGCAGAGGGGGACTGCGGGATGTTGAGTCTGCTGCTGCCCAGTCCCCAGAGCGAGGCGGTGACCCATGAGATGGAGGAGCTTTCGCTGCAGCCCACACAGAAACTGCCTCCGCTCAATGAACGCAAAAATGGTGAGGACATGCTGCCGTACAAGCCTGTCGTGGCACGCTAGGACAGAGTGTACATTAAACAGGCCACCGTGATCAAAAAGAGATTTATATTTTCACTTCTTCTTTCTGCAAAAAAATAAAGACGACTGATATGACGACTATAAAAAGGCAGGAAAAAAAAGTGAGGAAGAAGATATAAGATGGTTATTTGTGATTAGTTAAGAAAAAAAGTCATATAAAGTAAAGTAAAATTACCTATAACCTAAATAAACTATTATGAAAGTAGTAGTCAGTCAGTATCATCCCATATCACGAAGACAGTGACATATGAAGTTGCAGAGTCCTATGTTGCCTCTGCTTTCAAACGTCCCCACATACCTCGTGTCTTTAGAGGCTGGTTATTTAAGTCTCACAGATTGAGCTACAAATTAAGTCCTGCTTCCAGTTTATCTGAATGATCACTTGGCACAAAATGATATCATTGATTTTCAGAAATATTCTCATCAAAGAAGGAATCAAGTTATGTGCCTCAGAATAATGATAATAATCAAGGGGACTTGAGGGTATTACCAAATTAATTAGACTCTATAAAATGGTCCTGGGTCCCTAAAGACCCAAGGAATGCATAAAAGGGGTTAAAATGTGCAGCAGCGGTCTCCCTAAATAAAATCCACATAAATCAAACAAGCTTAACAGCTAATATACAGTATGAACTAAAATTAGCATCAATGCCTTTTCTCTCTTCCTTCATGGTGACTTGTATGGTCGCCCTGTTTAGCCTTTAATTATCTTCATGCACACAGACACGTACTCCTCGAATCAACTTATACGTTTAAAAACAGGCCATAAAATTGAGTCTTCGACCTCTGAAACTTCCATTAGCTTCTCTTTTGTGCGAGGAAACGATCTTCATCATGCGAGCCAGACTGCAATTTGTGCTCCTCATCGCCCTCACGAAGTTGGTGTTATTTTGGCAGCCGCATGGGACTGACTCAGACACTGATGGATGGGTCCGCGATTACCAGGCTTTAGGAGAGGGTTAGATTCACTGGTGCCTTTGCCAGTTCCTAATCATGGCTTAGATGGCGTCGGGAGATCAGTTCAGTGCAATCACTGCAATATTGATCACCGTGTTTAGGAAAAAAATCTTCCATTTGTCAGATACAGTCAACAAACGCAGAGTGTTCAGCCAGAGCTGTTCCAGGCTGGATTAACCATGTTTTGGATAATTGTAGGATTTTGTGCTGCCGTGCGCCGGGGTTCTGCTGCTGTCCGCAGGAGAGCGCAGTAAAATGTCTTTGACAGTGGAAAATTTCTGTGGAATGTCAACAGTAGTAGCTCCTCCTCATCATCTCAGCTTTTGTCATTTCCCCTCCAGTAAGAACACACACCTCATACTTTCCACCCTTTAAGCCATCCCCAGCACTTTGCCAACCGCAGAGCCCCCCCCCCTCCGCCCTCATATTGGTTTTAGCATGCAGGTGTTGATCTGACTACCATCGTGACAGGTCTGAGTGGCTTAGACCACTTCAGTCGTGCGAGCCATGGAGGCTGCAGCTCAGAGAGTCTGGAGGGTGAGAGGAGGAGAACTGGAGTGTCAGCTGAGCAGGACATCAAGGCTCAGTGCTGTGAGTTTGTTGTGACAGGGAAAGAGAGTCTGGCCAGTAAGAGGTAGCCCTATGATGTGAAATCAATAAGGGTATTATTAACAACAATGTCTGCCACCAGGAATAAAGTATAGGGACAGGCATGCAACTAGAATCAAAACATAATCCAAAGACTGAGTCACTTCATCTTGATTAATCATTTACTGTCATGTTCAATGTCATTCACTGTTGTTTATTCTCCAAGTGTTAATCAGCTGCTTTCCAAAGCTGAAAGCAAACTTACCTCCACAGAATTTTAAGAGGTGTAAAAATTGTGAATATTGCCTGTAAATAACTCTATAGAGTCTAATCTAATTGTTTGTTGAGTAGCTGCTTTGTCTATAGTACAGGAAGTCCATCACTGATGCGTTTGAATTATTTTTGGAATTCAGTCTTTTAGTCAGATGTTTAAAAATATACTAGAGCCACGGGTGGGAATACACGCACTTCATTGTTGCACCTATATGGTTTTTGCCATCTTTGCTGGTTGTCTTTGCATTAGTATTATTAGTAGGGATGGTCAAGTTAACGCATTATTATCGCGTTAGTTAATTAATGCTGTCAATTATTTTATGGCACGTTCACGCAATTTTTATTGTGCCTACTGGCGGTGAATACACATACAGTCAAACCATGGGTCACAGGAGGGGTGGGATGTTGATCAGCCTGCAAATCCCCCACTCAAACAAGCAGCAGAGGGAGGCTTCGGAAGATTACCCTGGATGCAGCGTGTGGGAGAAGTAGATAAACAAAAGCAAGACAAGCAATCAAATGCCATAGCAAAGTGGAGGATAGCCACACTGCATGCTGATTTGTATTTTGGAAAGTGTCGGTTTTAGAACCGACCTTAAAATCCCAACGTAGTCGCTTGGCCCCGCAGGTTTGCTCTTTGCTTCTCAGGTGAACAGGAGTCAACCATGGCAACGGCTTCTGTGCGCTACACAACTGTAGCCAATTTAACTTAAATTAAAATTATAGGCTACATAACTTTACCTGATAGGCCTTTGTCCAGTTTTGCGAGGATGCTCTGCCATGCGAAATCCCTCCTGTTGATGTCCTATTTATTGAAACAGTAATAGATTCTGGAAACTCACAAACAGCGAGGATCAGTCTCTCTTCCAATGATATGTTCTGCGCGACGCGTAGCTACAAAAAGTTCAAGACAATTCAACTTTAGCAGCGGGCGGCCGTGTGCGTGAGGTGACTACTTCAGCTCACTCTAACAGGGACACTTGCTACTGAGCATAGACTGTTTCTGCTGCTCCCTGAAAAATGCCTCTGCTTATACCTGTTCAGAAAAAAAGAAAACAGATTTATACATGTTATTAACCTGTTTCTCAGAAGGTGCCTGTTATCATGTTATGACTGGGGCTCTGGACTAACTTGTTTTAACAAGCTAGATAGAAGGTTATGCAGTGGCAAATAGCTTTGGTTTTATATTTGATTTGATGTTTTGATATTTCATTAATGTTTAAGTTGAGATTAATCACAGAAAATCATGCGATAAAATCCGCTTTCCTATAAAAGCGGCGGCGTTTGCAGCAGATGACCAATCACAAACACACTTCTACTGGCAGCAGAGCGTCACGTCCTACAAACAAAGAGCAAACTAAAATATCGGAGAAATATGGCATGGTTAAAGACACAGTCGATGCTAAAAGCATCTCAGCTGCAGCTGCCACATGCAGGAAGACCAGACAATCACAGACAGTGTTAATGCCTAAAAGTTACAGGCGTATGATATGAATGTGTTGCTTTGATTTGTTCTTATTTAGATTTGTACCAATTTACGCTTATTCTTTCAGCTCGGCGCTCAATAAGTGATCATTCAATTCACTTTCTAGAACTTCTCGTCACTTCAAAACTCAGATTCATTTATTTCACGCAAAAATATTTCAGTCATTGTTGTACATTAACTTCTTAAAGCAGCAAATCTGCAATCAGCCTCTGTGGGATGATATCACTGTACAAAAGTATCGTCATCAACTGCAAACTGCAAAATTAAAGTAACCTACATTTGAACAGAGCTAGGCTAGTTTCCGTCTGTTTCCAGTCTTTATCCTAAGCTAAGCTAACAGGCTGCTGGCTTCATTTTGTGTCTGTTTTACCTGCATTTCGACTTCAGGTGAAACGATACATTTTTCTGCATCCCTGTGTTTGCTCCACTGACCTGCTGACTAGTTGTGTGTGTGTGTGTGTGTGTGCATGCCTGTCTCTGCGTACATAGACAGCTCAGTCATGTCATCCACCTCTCTCCTCAGCCTGCTTAGGTCACAGGTCAACATGTGTTTGTTAGGCTGAGCAGCATTTCCCGGAGGAATTTAGGACAATACCACTGACTGGAAGTCTATATATATCACCTTAAACAAACACGTCCCCTCTGCATACCTTTCTCCAACTTTTTACTGAGTAGTGTTGGGGTCCGAATTGGTAATTTCTTTTAGGGATGTATAGCCACTTTTCAACATGCCCTGCAAAATGGAGCCAGTCAGGAGCCTGAGTAAATGTTTAGTCACAGCTCTAGTTGGAATTACAGTAGCAGTATTTCCAAAGTAGACAAAAGGTTATGGCATTTTGAGGCAAGGTCATCTAATCAATGGTGTTATCCTTGGAAAACAGAGTGGCACCAAAGTGATGAGAGACAAATGATGTAATGAGGTCAGTTGTTTCCTGAGTTTGTATTTCATAGTAAGTTTTGACACATCCCTTCTGTGAATAGAGAAGTGTCTTTACGCATGGTCAGATTTTCATTTAATTTGTGAAAATCTACACCTCTTCCTAGTTAATGTGACACTTGTATTATTGCCACATGCTTGTCTTTTCAGCTTGAAGACGCAGTTGTTATTGCCCTTTGTCCTTAGTCATGCTAACTCAGGCTCTTCAGTAGTGACAAGGATCCAGTGCAATCCTCCACGTCAGGCTGTGTTGGGATCGCCTACAGCCAGAAAAAAAAACCAGCCCAAAATGGCTGTGTGAGAGAGGGAAGTGAGATTAGACGGGGAGGAGGGTGTTGTGGCCCTGCAAAAAAATTAAAAAAACAAGTCAGGGAGGGAGGGTAGAGAAATAGCGGACAACCCCAGTGTTGTTTCGCTGTAATTCTTAGAAGCACAGCTCCACTTATCATTCAGTTGATCATGTTGCACTGTGGTTGAGGGGATGTGACTACACATTTTGGGCTTTAATAGAAAGGCTGTCGCCGTGGGATCAGATGGCTTAATCCTCAGTTGTATTTTGGACTGCTCTAAAGCCCAGGAGTCTCAGTCTCAGATGATGGCCTGTATGGAAGTAGAGACGCTCAGTGACTGCTGCACTGGTGTCAGGGCAGGTGAGCACTCCTCTCCTTTGCTGTTCTTGTCATTGAGCTAATGCTGTTGCCAGTTTGTCCTGGAGTTGTGAAAGTGTGGAGGTTTAATAAAACGTCTTTTTACAGGAGGTTGTAGCTTGATAATCACTTTAGTTTTGGTTGAAGATGTGGCCGGGCCATATGGCCAAAAATGTTATCACATTAAAAAAAATGAATAATTGTCGCGATAAATGTCAAATCATTATTTCTGTCATTTCAAGTTTAAAGGCTGATTTCTGCTCTTGAGTGAAACTTGAAGAAACCTGACGGTTTTGACAATTTTGTTTTGAAACTATTCTTTATGTTCAGAACACGACAAACACTTGCTAAACAGTGGATCATTTCACTTTTTCCTCAACAAAATAAATATCTTAATAGCCAAATTAATCCTTATTCATTCGTGATTCAAATGAATTAAACTGAACCTTTTTTTAAGCAGTCATTATATTTATATCACGGAAAATTATATTGCAATACTTATTATCATTTTATCACCCAGCCCTAGTTAAAGATGTCCAATTGTGCCTTGTGCCATTGTTTTGTTTTGTTAAAGCAGCATAACAAAAGCCCCAGAAATGTCATACGCTGTTAAGATTAGGCTTAGGAAAAAAATCATTGAGTAGCTGCCATGTGATTGGCTTATGAGATATTTGCATTATTGAGCATTTGAAAAGTTTTACCTATTCAAGTGGCCAGTGTGAGTGTATAGTCGACTAGAACATAAAACCTGAATACTGAGTGTACAATGCCCTTACACAATGATGTCATCATATGTCGTCCACCTAATGACTTGAAAGCAGGATGTGGGTTGGTGGGGAGAAGTTTTAGTATGTGGTTAGCTTCTCAGTGATCTTATTTTCTTCTTTATTTTATTTTTATATACTACTTCATCTATTTACTCCTCATTCTGCTGTCCGTCTTGTTTTTCTTATGTTTCTCCTCTTTTCTTCCTCTCAACATTACAATCTGAATGCCACTTTTTGTTTGTCTTTTATAACATTTTTTTTTCCCCTTTTGTTTTTCAGTCCTGCAGTTGCGGCTTCAGCAAAGGCGAACCAGGGAGCAGCTGGTGGAGCAGGGCATCATGCCACGTGAGTATCAGCGCTGCCATTTGTCCATCCCTCACCGGAGCGCTAATGTGGTGTGGGTGGGAATATGATAACAAACTGGAGCCCTGTTAGCTGAGATAATAAACATGTTTTATGCTCTGTTTTTTAACTAGATTGTTTGTCTATAAAGTTTGCAAATGAAAATGTTATGTGTTGCAGCTCTGAAGAGCCCGGCAGCCTTCCATGGGCAGATTCGCAGCTTGGAGAGAGCCAGGGTAAGCCACCCTGCTTGCAAATAAAGTCTTAAATTTGGACTTCAGATACAGAGGAAATGCATGTATGGATTGCAGTGTTGCTCAATGAAGCATAAAAGAACAGGACATGATAAATGTAGATGATTTCCTGACTGTTCAATGTCTGTTATTCTCCTTAGACCGAGAATTTCCTCAAGCATAAGATTCGCAGTCGTCCAGAGAGAGCAGAGCTGGTCAGGATGCATATCCTGCAAGGTACTGGAGATTCGCAAGTTCTCACTTCGTACACTACAAGGATCACCTAGTGTTCCCTGTCAGCCTTTTAGTTAAATTTCCCAGGAATAAAAATACTCTCATTAGACTAGGAAGGAATAGGAAGCCATATCCTATTGAAACATTTATTAGACATTTGAAAGATGTCCGTGAAGATTCTCAGTCCCCAGGTCAGTTATCAAAGGAAGGTTAAAATCAAGGGCAACTAGACTTGGTTGGATAAACATCTGAAACCTCACAGGAGTTAAATTGGCATGAAATGCAGTGTTTATAAGTGATTATTACCACAAACAAGACACCTACAAGTGTACATTATACAGTATGATATGTACTTTGATGTGACTTTTCCATCCCTCAGAGACTGGAGCAGAACCCTCTCTACAGGCCACCCAGATGAGACTGAAGAGGGCCCGGCTGGCCGACAACCTGAATGAGAAGATAGCCCAGAGACCTGGCCCCATGGAGCTGATAGAGAAAAACATCCTGCCTGTGGATTCCACCCTTAAACAGGCGATCATTGGTGAGAGACGGGAACAGTGGTCAAAAAATAGCTATTACCGTAATAGATAGAACCAGTGCTACCTTAACCGACATTGTCAGGAAGAAGTCTTTGTATGATCGACCGTGCAGGGAATGGGAGAGAAATTATTTTGTGTGTTACTAGCAAAGATGAAAAAAATAAAAACAAACCGTGGATACAATGTACTGACTTTGTTGTCGTCTTGCAGTGGGTCAGGTGAATTATCCCAAGGTGTTCAATGAAGACAGCAGCGAGGCCCTGTCACCAGAGCAGCCGGCCAGCCAGGAGTCTCAGAGTTCTGTCCCCTCTCCCGCGGAAAGCAAAATACCAGAGACGCCCTCACCGGGCCCAGCACCACCACCACCACCCACCACAATACTACAGGTCAGATACAGACCCAGTAACACCGGTGTTTGTGTATACCCTGATAGCCCCATTTTTTTCCCATAACATTGGTATTGGACTATTGAAAGTGTTAATGAGAAATTCAGTGTTTACTTTGCAGTTATTAGTGTTGTTATTTTTACTGCTTCAGGCCTTCCCAGTTGCCACACCAGCAACAACAGACTTTGTGAAAGTGATCTCTACTAATGAGCCGCCTGCCAGCCGCCCAGCTGTCACGCCCACGCAACCAGTCACCACAGCTGCTCATTCAAAACCAGCCCCAACACTGGTGAAAGTAAGTGCAGTATTTCCCCCCACTTCCAAACACAATATCACCTCTTTCTGTATTATTTGAAGACTGCTGGACAAACTGTATGTTGTCCTGTTTCCTCCCACAGCAAAGCCAGCAAAGGTCACCCTCAGAGAAGAACCGCAGCAAGAAGGGGAAAGAGCCTAAGTCCAGGGTGAAAAAGCTCAAGTACCACCAGTATGTCCCCCCAGACCAGAAGCAGGAGGCCAGTGAAGCCCCCATGGACTCCTCTTATGCCAGACTACTGCAGCAACAGCAGCTGTTCCTCCAGCTGCAGATCCTCAGCCAGCAACAGCAACACTACAACTACCAGACTATATTACCAGCACCACTTAAGTACGTGTGTTCAACTTTGGAACTAATAAGGAAAAATTGTGATTGTATTGTTTTATTTCTACCTGTATCACAGAGAAAGAGTTTTATTGATTCATGTTTTTCAGGCCCTCTTCACTGTTGTATGTTCTCCAAACTGGTTCAACTCGCCTCCGTAACTCTTTATCTGAAAACATCTGAAAGCAAGCCAAATATTGTTGTTTTCAACAATCCAGAGGGCCATTAGCTAGTTTCCAATAACAACGTCTAATCATACGAATAACTAACAGGATGTTGTATCCCCCCGCTGCTGTTTCAGCGGCATGGCCAGGCTCCCTTTGAACTGTGCTAGTGCTCTGTAGTTTGGTTGACCGGCTTTGTCAGTGAGGCGCAGGGCACAGGACGGAATGTCTGTCCATAGTGGGAACAGATTTCCGATCTCTCTTTCCTGTCTTTCTCTTTTCTCTCTCACTCTTCGATGATCTCGCCAATAAAACTCCCTTGTCCACCTTCCTCTTCGTCCCACCTCCTCTTCCTCTTTTTCTGTTTCTTATTCATGTACTGCGGAAATATTTTAAATAATTTCCTGAAATAACAATGACCTCATGTTTGTGTGTGTGTGTGTCTGTCTCTGTAGACCTGTGGCTGAGGGTCAAAGCAGCAGCGCCAGCAGCCTGCCGACCTCCATCATGGTGTCTCTACCCACTGCACCTCCACCACCCCCTTTGCCTTCAGCTCGCCCAAACAACTCGCTCTCGAACCGCAAGCCAGGAGTCTTGCCTGCCAACCTGGAGGAGATGAAG
Organism: Lepomis macrochirus; assembly: GCA_024633595.2. NCBI lineage: Eukaryota > Metazoa > Chordata > Actinopteri > Centrarchiformes > Centrarchidae > Lepomis > Lepomis macrochirus. The sequence goes on along the minus strand of JALXJV020000023.1, from coordinate 20,556,017 downwards.
GTATTTGGAAACCCACCAGTCCAGGCAAACCCCTCAGCTTTGTAGCTTGAAACAGAAAGCCCCAAGAGCTTAGAAAATCCGAGCTATAAAGGGAGAAATTACTGCTTTTTAAGCCCACTCAGCTGTTAAAACTGAACTTTATCAAGATCTTACATAGCCAGTACAAAAATGTTTTCAATGAGGGCACTCTTTATATTTGGCAACTTCTAATGTCTTTCTCAACGCGGCATTGGATTTAAAAGCACTAGCAGGGCGACCAAGAAAACACATGTTTTGTGAGAAGTATCAGCTGTGACAGAAGTCATCTTTAACTTATAGGATGGCTTTTATACAGCTACACATGTTTGGATCAGTAGTTACACATCAGAACTTAAAGGAATAGTGACAATTAGGTAAATCTGCATTCTTGCCGAGAGTGAGATGAGAAGGTTGATAGAACTCTCATGTCTGTGCGGTAAATATGGAGCTGCAGCCAGCAGGTGGTTGGCTTAGCTTAGCATCAAGACTTTAGTTCTGTGGAAACCGCTAGCACTGCTCTTTCCAAAAGTACCCAAGTCACTGGCACCTCTAAAGCTCACTAATTAACATAGTAATATGCTGTAAGGAAGTGTTAAAACAACAAGTTGTTATTTGTGGTTATGAGTAGGATTATTTCATAGACATAGACTTCCTGGAGTCTTGTTGGTGGTAGTTGATCAACCACTTGCTTTCCATGAAGTCACTGGCACAGTCAAGAAATAGTTGTAAACAACGTCAAATTTAGAGTTGTTTTTTTTTTTTTTAGGTGGCTGAGCTAAAACTGGAGCTAAAGCTGCGTGGCCTCCCTGTGTCAGGAACAAAGACTGATCTGATAGAAAGACTGAAGCCTTTCCAGGATAATCCCAGCACCTCTGCCGCTACCACCACTCACCCTCCAACCATTACCACCCTCTCCTCTGTCCCCATGGAGGTCACCACCAATACTACCACCCCTACTATAGTCCTCCCAGTCCAGCAGGTGGCTCCAGAGAACTTGAACTCCACGCCACCGGTCTCACCCATTCCCACTGATCCCTCCGCCCGCCAGCAGGATGTAGGCATGGCTGATGCTCCTTCTGAAACACAAATGGTGAGTTCTGGTTGGACAGGTCCACGCTCCTCACCTCTCCCCAATTTCCATGTCCCGGAGGAAAAGGACAGGAGGCTCCATGAGAAGGAGCGTCAGATAGAAGAGTTGATGAGGAAGCTGGAGCAGGAGCAGAGGCTGGTGGAGGAGCTCAAGATGCAGCTGGAGGTGGAGAAGAGGACCAGCACCGCTGACTCTTCCTCTGTACCTGCCACAAACCTTGTTCCTACAGTCCTGAATTCCAATGTAGTAAAAGTGGAGGGTGCAGTCATGTCAAACTGTTCATCCACTCCCGCTACAGTCCCTAATTCTGTCCAGGGCTCCCATGCTCTCTCCCCCCTCCCAACAGTGGTCAAGTTGGAGGATGTGACTGTTTCTTCTGGCAAGCCGCTCCACACCCAAACCCAGCTCATCACCCACATCCAAACCCAAGCACAGCCTCAAGTCACCGCCAGTCCACAGTTCCTCCCGCAGTCACAGAGAAGTCCCAAACTTGAGACCCAGCCCCACTCTCAACCCGCAGCCCCCAGCCTGCAGCAATTCTTTATCACAGGTGGGGTGTCCCAGGTGCTGGGTCAGCCTCAGACCTTGTTAACCACATCTGGTCAACCTCAGACTCTACTGACCAGGACTGGCCAGGCTGGAACTCAGATCCTCCTCCCAGTCTCACTGCCCAGTAAGGCTACTGCAATCCAGCTACCAAGCACCACCGTCAGCCTGCAGGTGAGATTGTAGGTCAGGTAGAGTGACGTAAGCGTTAGAGCATGTTTGGAGATTTATTTGTTCAGCTTAGTTTTAATGACAAGACAGACTATGTTGGAATTATTTGTTTAATAGTGGAATTATTTTGCAAAATTATGTTCTCACAACGTTCCCTTTCTGTTTCCCCCAGCCTGTTCTTCAGGCCACGGTCTCAAATCAAGGCCTGGTCCAGGGCTCAGCTCCTCAGCTGCAAACCACAAAAATGGAGATGGCACCCAGCCAGCAGTTAGCCAACCACAACCAATTGCTTCAGGTCAGTCACGCCACCCAACTAGCCGCCTTTCTGTGAGAAATCATAGTACAGAAACTTTTGCGAGTGTGTGATTGTGCCCTAGACTAAAATATGTAGAAAATGTTCATTATGATTTCCCACAGACCAGGATGACTCTTCACATTTTGTCCAGTGAGCAGCTCAGAAACCAAAGATATTAATGCATGTTCATATTTCTTTGTAAAACACATCTACTGTCAGATTTAGCATTCACATTTTAACATAAATTCGAAATGCAGCGGGTCAGCTGTGCCACAAGATAATTAGGATATTTGTGTATGCTCTATGTGAGAGCCACAATTGTGTGGGTTTGTTTTTAAAAGTGTGTTGTACTTTTAGTTCTTCCTTCCTAAAACAACAGCTACACTTGTTTTTTCTGTTTGTTACCACACATGTGATAATTATGGATGTGGTATATTTCTTTTTTTAAAATTTCTGTTTGTTTTTGAAGGGGATGTTTGCGTCTTTTTATATCCATCTAATTTTTGTCGCGCTGTCAATGATGATGTCAATCCCATGATGCATGATGGACTGATGTGAGACTCTCTTGTGTCTTGACAGACTCTGACTTTGTGCAATAACACCACTGGTTTGGAGAACCAGACTAGGCCTGAGATGAATCCCCAGTGTTTCCTGAGAAGCTCCCCAGAGAACCGGGTTTCCCCACGGGCTTCACCCAACCACCACATCTCCAACGGACCGTTCAATAAGGTAAGTGCTGAGGAATTCCTGAAGGGGTGTAGGTTTAATTTGGTTCAGTCTGCCCTACTTACTGGATGCTTTTTGATACTTATTTTTGCTTCATACAAAGGTTTCTTTGTCTCTCTTATTCTTCCAGTCTTCTTCTCCTCAGCCCGCCTTCATCCTTCAGCCCACCTCCCTCGTTACCCAGCCTCCCAAGATGAGAGAGCCTCCCCGCTATGAGGAGGCCATTAAACAGAGCCGCAACATGCACATCAACAACGTTTCACAGGTTAGACACACACCGGCTGCAGCCCAAGCACACACCTTTAGGCACCACTCAAGCCATGTAGAGATGCACCGATTGCAATTTTCATGGCCGATTTCGATTTCTAAAAAGTCTGACCTGCCGATTCCGTTTTTCTTTTCGTTTGACTTTTCCTTAATATAGATTTCTTTATTTATTTATTAGGATCTCCATTAACGTCTCCATGACTTTTACATTTTCTCCAAAACTGCAGCAGGGTACAGGACCATCTCGCACTCAAACACATCTCAAAATAAAAAAGTGCCAGGTGTGTTTACTGCTTTACCTTGTCACCTGGTCTGCACTTGTAAAATATCCACCATGTCCGCGTCTTCTAATGTAATACCAGATAGCTTGTCTCTCTGTTTCTCCACAAAGTGCTAAGAGCATTAATATATCTGTTCCGTCTGCCCTTTTAAGGTCTGTGAGGGCAAACATGGTTTATTTTAATCTTACAGGTTTTACAAGTAGCGAGCGTTGTTTCTTTTTCACTCGGTGAAGAACTTCCAACGACATGTTTTAAGCATGTGTGTGTGTGTGGCTGTGACAATAGTCGGTCATGCGTGTAAGTTTGACTGGCACAGAATCGGATTTCTGAGACTGACTAGCCCCGGTTTTCTTGCATTTGGTGTACCAACATCAAGTCTCTTTACATTGTTGAATGTATTTTCAGGTTCCCACTGCAACCAGCCAGCAAATGGACGATTTGTTCGACATTCTCATTGAGAGTGGAGGTAAGGAGATGCCCACTGATGCTGCAAACCCAGAACATGATGTGTAGGCAGCAGTGTTTTCAGTTTGGTGTCATTACCTATTGTGCTAACAGAATTAGACAGATCATGACTGATATCAACCTTTTACATATTTATGTTGTCTTGGCCAGCAACATTATAGATCACCAACTCCCAACCAGAGGTACTTATAACCCAGGGGGACTTCTGCAGTAGGGACTTCTGTTTAATTAGTTCAGCTTTCAGTTACTTGGAACACAAAGGTTGTAGTGTTGAAGGAGTTTAGGAGCTGCTAACACTAAACAAACATTCTATATTATAGGTCTCTGAATTTTAGTGTCCCATTGTGAACAAACTTGTATTGCCAGTACCAAATGATTCTTCACTGGTTGAACCCTCATAATAATCCTGTGTATCCCCCTGTCTCCAGAAATCACTCCATTTATCCAGCAGGACCCTTCAGTGTCTCTCACTAAGACCGTCCCGGTCACTGCAAACATCACCACCCTGCCGGTCAGCACCGCAATCTCCAGGCCGCCTCCACAGATCCAGGTGGCCCCTCCACCCACCCTGAGCCCCCTCATCGGCCAAAGCCTGCCCAGCCTCTCCTCGCTGGCCACAGACAATCAGCTGGAGGCCTTTCTGGAGCGAACGCTAGCCGATACGTCGCCAGCGTCAGACCCGCGCACCCAGGGCCTGATGGAGGAGCTGCAGGCCCAGCTGATGGAACAGCAACCCTACTCGCCCATGGACACATCAGAACTGTCATTCTGTGATTCCTCCTCACCCCCCGTCCTCAATCAATATGGGCCTGTCTGACCCGGGCCTGGACAACATGGAGTGGCTGGACCTCACCATGCCGCCAGGTCCTGGCGGTGCGCTCACACCACTGGGGATCCCAACTGACTTCCTGGATGCACATGACCTGCAGCTGCACTGGGACTGACAGAGGGACGGGTGAAAGAAAAAGAAAGGTCGAGTCAGCAAAGCAGCTGAGCCAGAAGGGAGGGAGAGAGGGATGGAAAGGAGAAAGGCACCGATAGACGCAAGTGTTTCAACATTTTAAATAAGAACACAAAAGGAGGAGAAAACATGGCATTTCTGTGCCATATTAATCTTACCAGTACGTCCATACATCTGTAATATTCCCAATATACTACTACAGTAAGGGACGCTGTACAGTAGTGCACTGATTCAAGTTGAACTACAAGCAGGAATTTGCACAGCTTTAAAAGAGGGCCTACTATGGCTGAACAGCCAGAATAACATCAAAATGTCTCTAAAGTAAACACAGACACCTGTAGAATTAGTGATAAAGGGTTTTTAAACAGACTAGACGTTTTTTAGTGTCATAGAGACGAGAAGACAGAGCCAAATTAATACTGGTAGCATGGACTGTATGTAAATACTCTTTTTAAACCACACTAATACAACATAGCTTTCTCTGACACAGAGCCTGAAGGGTGGCTTTCAGTGTGAACGCTGCCTCTTTTTACTGTGTAAGCACAGTAACCAAATGTGGTCTGATGTGAGGGCCTTTATCCCACTGAAGCATACTGTGCCACCCTAGGTTGCAAAAGCTGGCCGTTACAACAGTGTGATATTCAAAGACTACAGATTAAATATAGGTGTAATCAAAACATTGAAGGGATTTGATTCTCAATAAGAATGCATTTGAGGCTTGGCCTGGCACATCAGTGCTTCAGGATGTCAGTACAGCCCCAGCTGCTGACCACTTCCCCTGGGACAGCTTAGACTAAACCAGTCTGAGTGCTTTGAGGAGTTGCTTCAGTCTGTCTGAGGTTCCCTTTGTCACTCGAAGCCACACGTACTCAGTCAGGTCACTGAGCCAAGTTTTAAAGGGATTCCTGAGAAGAGGTCAAGCTTCTGTTCACACTGGTTAAGTCTACCACTTACTGCACATCACAATGTTTGCTGACTAATCTGATATGTTGTATCAGATGTGACTCCTCTGACCTATCACGGCCTTCCGGTCGAGCTGACGAACCAATGACTCTAAAGAACAAAGACTCGACTTCAGTCGGACGACGAGAGGAGCAAGCTCCTCCATCTACGTGAGAGCTATGCACTAAAGAGGTGGCGAGATCAGACGACGCGCCTCGCTCACCTCAGAAAAAGGAAATGTGAACTCTGCATATCCAAGGTGATCGTTAATATGAAGTGATCAATACAGCTGTAACCAGCGTAAAGATCATGTGGCCAAACGCTCCAGAGATACTGCAGTTGTTGTCCTAGTATCTTTTTTGAATGTAGTTTTGGAAAGATCGAAAAATGGGACTTTACACACAAATTTGGCAGCTTTTTTTTTTCCTTCTGGTCGTAAACTGACATAAAACAGTGGAAAGGGAACAAATAAGAGTTTATAACATATGCAGACACATCCATAATAGGGGTGATCTGTGTGTGTGTTGCAAGTGCTATGAAGGAAATACGATGTCTCTGGACTGTGTGTGTGTGTGTGTGTGTGTGAGAGTCAGGGTGGGAAATTACTGCATCACTAGCTAACAAATGGGCTAGTTAATAATAGCCTGTAGCTGATAAGTAATTCTGCTTTAACAGCCCATTTAGTGACCAACCATCGTTTTGAGGAATCAGAATAATCTAAAGTAATATTTAGAAAGCAAGAAAGCATGTTTTTTCTCTCTCTCTCTGTGTGTGTGTGTGTGTGTGTGTGTGTGTGTGTGTGTGTGTGTGCGTGTGGATTCGTCTTCCTGTCTTTTGCATGTACTCCTGTGTCCCCGTGTGCACGATTGTATTCATGTTTAATCTCGGGCCTCTTCGAGCTCTTTGTCAGCCGTCGCCCACAAGTTGTCTGAAGAAATGCATTTATTATCTATAAAATCAAATCATTTGCTATCCAACCGACATATCCCAAACTTTAATCTTCAAAAGGCTTCTGATGACTGTTTACTGTTTTAATCTGTGTGGTTCAGTCGGTGTCCTACAGTCAAAAATGCACTGACACCGTTTGAGGTGTGCTACACAGTGAAGAGGGCTTAGCTACTTTTAAAGCAGTCGTAAATTCTAGATGTTTATTTTGAAAGGATTGCATCGTATCCCACTCGTACCTTTTCAAACCTAAATGTTCAGTTACTGATTATGTATGGCACTTTGAAATAAGATTGCTTTTTTAAATTGTCATCTTAGAAATGATTGATGTCCAGTGGGAGCATTTACAGTACATTTTAACCACTTTGTTCTGTCATTGCATCTAAGGGCACTAGAGGGCGTTGCCTCTCGTCTGTTGTGGCTTCATGGCACATTTTCAGTTTCATCTGTTGGTACTTCAGGGTCATTTCTAACAGGAAAAAAAGTTGGGGTTTTTTTGCATTTTAATGCTGATGTGCTGTTCACATCCGCAATAATGTGGTGACTGGTTAAGAGCCCTTTATATCAACACTGTCTAGTCAAAAAAGTGTTATGCTCTTACTGCTGCAGTTCCATGTTTATCATCAGATCAGACCGAGACACATGGATGTACCCAAATGCAAAACTTTTTAACCACCTGAAAGAGTTGCGCCAAATACTGCACAGACCTGCTTCTTTCCACAGTCGGAGATTCTCCTCATTCTCCTTGTCACCTCTGGTTGGTGCACCTCTAGTTCAGCTGTGTCGGGGTGCTTGGACCCTGGTCTGCCTGCTTGCAGGTCCAGTTGTATTTCTTTTCTTCTAGATTGTGTTAAATCCTACATAGGATGAACAGTAAGAATCACTAGTTGATTCAAATGTATCCTAGAAGAGATGACCAGTTAATGTTGTTGTTTTAGTCTTTGTTTCTGTCAGCTTCAGGGCTGTCAAATTTGATACTTTGTTGCCAAAAAAGGCAGTGGAACATATTATCACGTTTTGTTAATTTTCTCACTTTTTTGTATTTAGTACCTTTTTTTTTGGATGAAAAGAAAAAGAAAAAAACATTTAATCTTGTTTTCATGCTTATGTAAAATATGTAAAAGATTCCATGTGTATATTATAGGTTTGAGTTTTTATCCACTTTGTTTTTCATATCAGATACAAACCTCTTGGCTGCAGTAAGTCTGCATATGTATGTGATTTACACTCAATGTGACACCACTAACTATTGGCATTTGTCTGCTAACTGGCCAGACAGGGACAGCTAAAAAGCAATAACGGCTGCTTTCCCTTGATATACTGTACTGTATGTCAGTTCCTGCCTTGATTTTATTAATGGAACTGCTTTTACTACAGAGTAATACCGTTTCTAAGTTAAAAAGCACTTCATATCTGAGTGGCAAAGCGGGGGTTTGTTTGAATAGCCCTCTTGTATTAGAGTTTTGTGGAAGCACTGTCAATCTGAAGAACCCCTAAAGGTTCCTTGAACCAGTCACTTTCATAATTGGAGTTAACAGGTTTTGGCTCAGGCTCCCCTGTGTTCACGTCCACTCTATCGGTTGTCCTCCCTCACCTGCGCCGTTTATCATCCTGTGAACATTGTACACTTTTTGGTTGAGAAGCTGTACTTCAGAACAGAGCTCTTTACAAGTCATTTTATTAAAAAAGATGTGTTTTACGGACATCAGGGCAAACACATTTGATTTACATCCTTCACTGTAGCTGAGTCGCCTCTCTATCTCCACCGCCCATGCCATGCCTCTTGTTGTTTGTATGCCATATGTTTTGCACATTGTGTACATATTTATATAGATGTAATGCATATTTTTATACATGTGTAACATCCATGGGTTCACTATTTTGTAAATACTCCAAAAGATGTATATAAGTACTGTATGCCTTTATGTGTCAATAAAATTTGGTGTACTGTGAACACCTCAGTAGATGTTAATTTGCAGAAATAATTAATATTTTTATAAAACATATAACCAACAATATCAGTAAGGATAATGTCACCTTTCAAATAACTGGTGAGATAACAGAAGAATTAAGGAAGCCACTACATTGGAATCATGTTGTGGTAGTATGAAAACAGTTCTTTGTTTGATGTGTTTAGGTTATTGGCCCATGTTTGCATATGTTTTGCAACACATTTCCATTTTCCCGTCAGATAATGGACGTTCCCAAATATACTTTCCTTAAACCAAGAAAACCAGTCCCAAAGGTCATTAGATTGATGACCAGGAGGCTGTATCAGAATATGGATCAGTTTCTTCAGTGCAGCCTTGAGGAGTTGTTAGTATCTGAATCATTCACTAGATATTATTGAGCATTTGAAGTGAGCAGTGTTTTGAATAACAGTATTTGCATGAGGGCACTGAGAGCTTGAATTCAGTCTATGTCGTGCAGATATTCTGGAGTCAACAGTAAAACAAGTCCTTGTCCAGATGAAAAACAAAATGAGAAAATGCTTGTGGAGTTTCCTTAATGTAGCACTGGAGAGAAAAAAACCCATCTACGGCCGAGTCCCATACAGTTCCAAGATCCCAGGAAATGGTCACTCATGCATAGAAGCCGTGGAATAGTCATGTACAAATTGCACCAGGGCTTGTTAATATAGTATCCTACATGTCAAACTGGTCGGTGGGTGCGTATTTGTGCCTGGCAATGGGGACACTGGTGTTGGACGTTCCTCAGACGGTCGATAAAGAAAGGGATTACACAGCAGCCTGCGACACACCTGCGAAAGGACGGGAGCAGGGATGTGATGGCTGATGTGCAAGGTCAAAGTTCAATCTTTGCAACAGCAAAGGTGTCACCGAGCAAAATAAGTTCGCTAACATTAGCCAGCTGTCACACATTTCATTGCTTGTTATCATTTTAACTTATTTGGAAGAAGGAAGAATGTGTTTGTCATTTTTCCTGAAGTTATGTACACATTGGATTCCAATTAGTAGCATTTCATTAGCCGAAAATTAAAATCCTTTCTCATGCAGCATTTCTGTTTTAAAATCAATCACTTAGATGAAAAGTTTGACATTCTGGAAAATGTGCTTTCTTGCCAAGAGTTAGATGAGAAGATAAACACTCTCGTTTGTGTCTGTTAAATATGAAGCAACAACCAGGAGACTGTTATCTTAGCAAAAGCCTGGTAAAGGTCTGACCCGGCTAGCCCGGCTCTGTCCAGAGGTAAAAGAAATTGCATAGTAGCACCTTTAAAACTCCCAAACCAGGCTTAGCTACCACTGAGGACAGCAATCATGTCCTCTCGATTTTTTCTGGGTCTTTTAAAATTATATTAAAGTGACACATTGCTAAAACTACTTGTGTTGTGAACAAAGATTGGCATCACCGTGTTACATTTTGTGTCACACAGTGTGGTCCTGTCATTTTGTTCATATCTCATCTGTTCAGTCAGGAAGTCACTGCATTTTGTCTTGTGTTGAGATAAAAACAAAATAGATATACTGGTAATTGTTATTTTAATTGTGGGGTTAATTAGTGAGGTTTAGAGGTGCTGGCAGGCTGATTTTCCCCCTGCGTCCAGTCTTTTTGCAAAGCTCCACTAAAGTCTCTTGGCTGCTTCATTTTCAGCACACAGAAATAGGGGTCTTGGCAAGAAAACACAAAAAAAGCATATTCCACAAAATGTTGAACTAATCCCAGTTCCAACACAGCTGTCTGGCAAGGTAAACATTTCTGCAGCCCATTTTTGTCCACTTACCCCATCAAGGAGCACAAGCAGCAAATTAGCCACATAGTCTCGCCCACTCTTCTGCGGGTTTCTGTGAAGACGACCTCTTGACAGGATGGACACTTGGTGACAGCTGGCGCTTCACCCAGGCTTTCCACTTGCCCGTGAGAGAGACAGAAAATTACTGGCCTCAGAATTAAATGTATGCATAAATATATATGTGTGGGTGAGGTGGTGTACCTTACCTGCAACAATTGGTCTTTCAGGCATACCTCCCTCCAATGGACCGTTCTCCTGGAAAGGTGGCAGCATATAGATCCCCCCATGGGGTGTCTCAGGTTTATAAATAGTGGGGTGCACGCCCTGTTTACCTGATTTGAAACATAAGCCATTTAAACATGTTTTTTAGAGTGACATTATAGATGCATAAAGCAATATCTTTAAGTTAAAAATATCTGTTTTAACAGGAAACAGGGTTGCCATAAAGAAGAGTGTAGCCATCCACTGGATACCATTACTGAGGTTGGAGCTTTTTCCATGTTTCTCCAACTCCTCCTTTTTAACCTGCAGCTCCTCCAGCTCCTTCTGGATCGCCTCCAGCTCAGACACTTCATCGATGTTCTCACTGGTTACTGACAACACAACACAGGGAGAAAAAGTTAACAAAGCTGTAGCTGTTCTAAGGCCAGCTGCTGTACCTTGCAGCCATTTTAGTTATTGCTGCAGTTCCCCATGGAATTAAAATGAAGTGACAAAATAAATATAAAGTTTTATATTTTAAATGAATGAAGTTCCGATGTGTTTTACTTTTCTATTTGCCTTTCTTTAACTAATTTTATTTTTCTTCCTTGGTTTAAATGACTATTATATCCCATTACTCCTAGTTTGTTAGCTAACTGTTGGTGTTAGCATGCTGGCAAAAATGCTGTAGTAGTTAATAAAATGAGCTAGTAAAAGATTTTTTTAAAAATGATTGATTAAATGTATGATTAATTATGTTTTAATTTAACTGAATGGTGGTAAATGGGAAAAAAGCTTGTTTCTTTTTTTAACCAACTTAGCTAACTTGACCCTGGCTGATAATATCAATACTATATATATATATATATATATATATATATATATATATATATATATATATATATATATATATATATATATATATATATATATATATATATTGGTAAAAGAAAAGAAGTCTGTCAGGTATCAATTCATTCTTTGCTTTTTTTTATAGACTGATTGGAGGTTAATGGAAAAGAATAAAGCTTTATGTTTATTTTCATACTTCATTTTGATAACTAACAATATCACTGATGTCTTTGGGACTCCAAGTATGTTTTTTAACATCAATCAATTATTTTTTTATTTCATACAATGATTTATTTTAAACATGAATTTGTAAACTGAAATACAAACAAAGGCCAATAAGAGACTCACTCAGTGGTTTATCAACAATGATTAACACAGAAGATGAAAAATAATTACTGCCACACTAAAGATTCTTCTAATCTCAGATCTTTAAACTCCTCGTGATGATCTTTGGTTGAATTGCTCACTGCTTTATATGCAATCTGTGACTATAATTTGTAGACATTGGTTTGGTTTTAAGGCACCACAGGACACTGACTTGTTTATTTTTTGCCATCAAATTAAGAGACAGACTCACTTTGCTCTGTGGTCTCGCCACTACTGTCCTCTGCCTTCGTCCTGAATTGCTGCATCTTTAGCAGAAGGAAACGTCTGTTTTGAAGCTGTTGTATGCGGAACTCGATGGCGGTGAACGATGGGGGGCTGTTTGATGGCTCCGGTGTTTCCTGGTTGGAGTCAAGCTGGGCATCAGGTTCAGAATCATCCTGCTGCTCTTGTTCTGGTTCTAAACTGACTTCTGTGTTCAACCCCACGTCTTGTGACTGAGGGAGCACAATGTCCTCATCTGGGTTCTCCATCCTGGCCTTTAAGGCTGGAGTCAAGGTGTTTGTTGGAATCCTCAAACAGAAGTGATGTAATCCATGAACTAAAACCAGCTAAAAAACTAGCAGCAGATCAAAACCAGAATCTGAATCCAGGCTCAGGTCCTCCTGGGGCAAGTTCAGCACAGGAGGCTTTGTTCTTCATTCTCTCAAAATGATTATTAAAAAACGAATCGGAGGCACAGGAAAATAGACTCATCAGAATGATATGTTTTCATCATCTGGCCAGTTCCTGGATCATGACATTGTAACTTTAACACAACAGTTGAAGGTGTCAACTTTTAAATGACGTAAATAGTGTGCACAAACAGATGAGCCTGTAAAACATGCAAATGTTGTCAGCCTGGGGCATATGCAGGACAATGGATAGTGGCTAACATTACCGGAAGACTGTGGTCATGTGTGTTACAAGGCGTAGACAGAAGGTCAGAAAAACTGTGAGATCAACGGACTTTTGTTTTGGCTTTTACTTTCCACTGTGTTGATAAAAATACAACCCAGTGTGTAGTTATGGAAGATGACCTCAACAAAAGAGTCAAATTCAGCTTATTTTAACTCCAGACTATTTTTAATTATATTTATTTAAGACTCTTGGTTAAATAATTATTGATGAAGAATATTAGCTTAAACAATCAGAGTTTTTTTTTGGTGTGAAATTGTGTAATTAATGTAAAAAGCATCAAACAAAGCATCAAAACGATGTTCTTTTCCTAAACGCTGTTATTTAGGCATCCAGGAGTTGCGTTTTTCAATGTCAGTCCAATTTTCACCCTGTAGCTCTTTTTTGGTCTCCACAAACTCCTGTGGGAAATATTTGGCTCTTTAGCTACTAAATGCTCCACTATGTTGACCAGTTAGTCATTATTCGCTAACTGTGTCTTTCTGTGGATAAAAGCATCTCAGATTTGTACTTAAGGACAGAGTTGATCAGAGGCTTGTTTTTGCTAAAAGCATCTGAAGGTGATTTAAGTTTATACCAAAACATATGATTTCACTTATCTGAAATTTGCATGTAATGTTACAGAAGTTCATATTTAATGAAAGTAATTCATCAAAGTAAAAATAACTGAAAGATATGTCCGTCTGATTTGTCACGGAACAACACATTCCTCTTTTTCACTGTTCATCAAATAAAATCTATGTATATGGTACATACTCATATAATTGACTGCTGAGGAGTCAATGTAGTTCAGCCATCAGAAATCCACAATATGAATTGGCATGCATGCTATGCTGATAAATCTGACTTCAAAGACCATATTCACACATAAATATGTATTTCTCAGTGAATTATTGGTCTAAAAATAACATGAACACCATTGTGGTGTTTGGTAGCACAAAGTGTACCGGCTTGTTCAGCTGTGAAATGTGGCAGTTGGCTCCATGTGACAGTAGCCGGCCAGCGTAGCATCAATAAAGCCTGGAGCCAGTATCTAACATCAGCAGAGCAGATGATGTCTGACCTATATTCCACACACAAAATCACTTCATACATATCCATCAGTCTCGGTGAACGTAACAGCCTGTAATTACATGTGCAAACAGATAAGGAGTGTATTTCATAAGCCTCATCTGAGACCTCTTTTAATTTCCGATGTGTCTTTTTGTACCACATTACAGTTTGATAAGGGGTTGTCATCAACCTGCGTTTCTGTGGCACTGTGGAGGTTACCTGGGCCACCGCGCTCATGCCGAGCAAACACAGATGTAACACAAAGAGGCAAACCAGAATTCAGGTTACATTTGTACATGTTTAAGTGTTTTAAGCACTAAAGAGAAGAGCTAAACCTCAAAATCACAGTGTGTTGTTCTAGCAGCTGACCAATAGATGTCAGTCTCTTACACTAAAGGAGCAGGTCAGGCTTACAGAGGATTAGGTCCTTAGTTTATATACTGACGTCACCAGTCCCGCAGTGGCAGACCTCCATCCATCCATCTATTCTTTCATTCATCCCTCAGTGCGTGTACCAACCTGAAATATTAAGGAGCTTTACGCAAGCATCATATTTGTCTTTCTTTCCCTCCTTAGTAGAAAGCAGTTTTAAGAGTCACTCACCTCTACTTATCCACTACACACACTATATCCACTTTACACACACACACACAGATAAATATACACAGACCTAATTTTTCAGCTGCTTGTTTGATGTGTGTGTGTGTGTGTTGTGTGTGTGTGTGTGTGTGTGTGTGTGTGTGTGTGTGTGTGTTTATGTTAGATGCACACAGATCAAATAACAGTAAAGCATGTGTGAGCACCACCTGTCAGGGTATTAGTCACCCAGGGACAGACGCACACAGTCTGATGGTTATTAAGCTTCATTATTCAGAAACAAAATGTTCTCACTTATATGTCTTTGGACAGTGGTGTTGCCTGAAACAAGTTAAACTAAGCTTTTGAATTATTTACTGGGCCCGACCAGCCTAAGACTTTTGGTGGCCCAGAGTAGAACTTTCCCTAATCACCATCCAAACTTCCCAGAGGTTTAGTCACGCTACCTGCCCAGCACTAAACAGCTAGCAGCAAGTGTTGGCAGCTAGCAAAAGAACATAGTGTAGCATTTAGCAGCTAAAAATACAAATATTCTTCTCAGAAACTTGGTGGAGCAGAGCTAAAAGACAAACATGACAAATAAATGCTGATGTTGCTCTGTGTCTGCTGGATGTGTTAAAAAAGCAGCTTTTACATATATTTTATAGGGAGATAGTATATGTTGCTAACATGTCCACAAGTTCACCGTTGGCTAAAAGAGCTACAAATTAAAATAACTTTAGTTGTAAACATACCGTAGTATTAACAATAACAAATGACACGATAGACACGTTTTTGCCAATTTTTAAAATGTATTGATATATTTTAATATATACCTAAATATTTTATGTTTTTATGTTTTATGTTACACTGTGTTTTAACATGTGTTGTTAAAACAAGTTAAAAGAGAGACTTGCATTTGCCAGGTGGCCGGGAACGCAACTCTAAATGAATGCTAATGTTGCTCTGCGTCTGCTGGAAGTGGAAAAAAGGAGCTTTTACATACATTTTATAGGGTCATAAATGGCAATACTGTACGCACAGCTTGTTGTGCTACCCCAGTGGACAAAAAAATGACTAATGCAATTTTTTTTAAAACGCTGCATTATGTCAAAAGAATGGTCAGGACAGTTAACTGCTTAGTTAACTGTCAGGCAGTAGCTTATGAACGAGCCTTTTTATATACAGTCTATGGGACTAGCATGTTAGTGTTAAACTAACAGTTAGCCATAGTAATGAGCTCGTTAACATGGAAAATTTAATTCAAAATGAAAGTAAGGTCCTAATAAGTAGTAAATGATCCAACACTGATGTTAGAAACAATAATGTGAGACATACTGAAGCATTGTGAATGTTGACAGTCCACTATAATCCCCATCCATAAAAGTGGGCTGTTACATAACCAATACACAGAGGGGGTCTATCTAAGACTTAGTCTTTAATTATAACAATGCTGTAATACCTTACTACAGTGAAGTAGGTCAGTATGTGTTTACCAACAGTTTTGTTAGTGTATAGTTGAAGAGACCGATGATTTTATCACACTCTGCTGTCCAGTGTATCCATTAGGCAGCATGGTGTCACTCCCTCCCAGAGGACAGCTCGCTGATGATGACATAGAGTTGCTCAGAGGGTTGCGTCATCCCCGGATTTGTGTGTGTGTGTGTGTGTGTGTGTGTGTGTGTGTGTGTCTGTCTGTCTGTCTATACTTATGAGGACCATACTACAGCTCTTGTCAGTCAGGGATGTTTTTAAAATCACACTAGAATATTTATAGTTTTGTAGTGTAATTTGCACTTTTTAAAAAAAACTTTTCTTTTTAAATAATTTACTCTGTTTTAGATTTGATTTGTCTGTGACTTCACACTTCACAGACTGAGCTACATGAGCTAAAAGATAACAGTAATAAATACATATCTTAAATAAACACCATGAAGACAACAGCAGTCACCAATATCTGATAAAAAGTCATTTGTTTAGTAAGATGACAGAGGCTGGAATAAAACATCTCTTAAAGATGTTTTTGCAGCTGTGGGTACCCTGTATCATCTTCCTGAAGGGGGTTTTTGAAATTCATTAAACAAAGGATGTGGAGAGTCCTGAACTATTAATGTGGCTTTCCTCCTGGTTTGTGGTTCGATTAGATCTTGTTGGCTGTATTAACTGTTTTTTGTGAGCTTGCTTTTGTTCCCCTAAAGTTGCATACTAGTGTGTGATGAATTTTTACATTCCACTCGAGTGGTATGAACCATTCTCAGGACTTCTTTGCTCAGGTCAAAGCTATTTTTTTTACCTTTTCTTAAAAGAAACAATAAGAGTCTGTGCTCTTTAAAAGCACAAAAGCATGGACCTAAATTGTTGCCCACCGCTATGGCTGATGGCGAGTTCCTTGTAAGCGTTAGCAAAGCACTCTCTTGGCACCATGTTAAGAGACTGATGGTGTGATTAATGTAGGAACTTCCTAGTTCATTATTACCCTTGAGCATTAAACCCACAACTGCCATGTCATTTGCATATCTACCACATCTGCATTTAAAATTAGAAATAAGTGCAGGAGATAAAACCCAACCTTGGTACACACAGTATTTAAAATTATTTCATCTGAACATTACCATTGTTAGAATCATTTCCTGTGCAGCAGCTTGCAGCTGGACTCTCATACTGACTAATAGCAGGAGAATTTGAATACACACACACACATACACAGTTGGTTCCACTCATGGCCATAAAACATGGTTTAGAGTGACTAAATTTGGCTTTGTGGATATGGCACCTTCTGAGAATGATTAAAAGATTGATTAGGAATAATTATTTCTGCTTTCTATTAACTTTTATTGTGGAAACCAAATAGTACATTTTTCCAATAACGACGGAATTCAGAGCCAATGTTACTAGTAATATATTGAGACAAATCTTTCCAGAATCTACTGGAGACTGGACATTGTCAGAACAGGTATTGTCTCTGGATACATCTCACAAAATGTGCAGTTAACACATGCCTCCCTTAAGTTTGCACAGAAAGTGACAAACAGGATAAAATATGTAAAAAAAAAAAAAAAGTATAATTTTAAACAAAACCTACTTTATTATTAAGGAAGTACTTGTATGGAAGAGTCCAGATATTTTCCCAGTTCAAGTTATCAGCAAATCTGGGCCAGCAGGACACAACAGTAGGGGTAGTAGGGACTTCTTGCTGAAACAATGATCATATGTTAGGATTGTTGTTTCTTCAAGTAATGGACAAACAAATATTACCCACTTGAGGTCTTCTTGGGGTCTAGTGATCGTAAACAGACTGGTTTGTCAGCTCCTTTAAACAGAGTTAATATACCAACAGTTGGAATGGCATCAATAACTATGGCAAACTCTTTAGGGGTGATAGTACCGTTCTCTCAGGTCAGCTGATCAACTGCTCCTAAGTGTGCCCAAAACAAAGCGCAGGCTCAAAGGGGACCGAGCTTTTGCTGTAGCAGCTCCTAAACTATGGAACGGTTTACCTCTGCACATTAGACAGGCATCTTCACTGTCTGTTTTTAAGTCTCTTCTTAAAACCCACCTCTTTTCCCTGGCCTTTGACAACTGCAATTGACATTTCTTGTTTTGGTTGTATCGATTTCATTGTTTATTGTATGTTTGTTTTTATTTGTATTTTATGGGTTATGTGAGCTTTGTATTTAGGGCTTTATGTACTCATTTATTGCTTTACTGTACAGCACTTTGTTTCCACTTTGGATTTTTTAAAGGGCTCTATAAATAAATTTTGATTGATTGATTTTGATTGATAGTAATGCCAAAAGTTTGAAGAAATTTAGAGTAATTCATCAAAAATCCTGTTATTGTTCAGTAGTTGGGTTATAAAAATAGTTTGTTGTTGAACCAGTTTTATAAAACAAAGTTTATTTTTGTATATAATATGCAGTTTATTCCAGATAAAGGATCTATGTGGGGAGAAACTATGTTTGTATATTAACAACCAAGCTAAGAGCATTTGTTTGTGGAAATCAGGTCTCGAACATGTTGGCTGAGTGGCAATAATGATGTCATCAAACTGGGACAGTTTATTTTTTTGTACCTTTCTTTGCCAGGCAGGGCAGACAGACGAGATCACTGCACCACTCGGGCTGATTAGAGGCAAGGAGAGGGAGGAGGAGAGGTGTGTTTGTGTAAGGGGACCAAGTAAGTGAGAGAGGACAGAAACATTAAAGAGAACGGGAGAGGGGGTGAAAAGAGGAGGAGGAAAACAGGGTGAGAGAGGATGTCAGGCACACTGCCAGCATGCGGGTCTAATATGAAAAACGATGTCTGCAGCTGCAGCGACAGGCAAGTGAGGATGGATCCAGTTCTGCATCAGAGGCACTACATCACGTTCCCCGCAGACGCCTATCTGCACACGAGTTATGTTCACCTGCACATGGCTGCCGTAAATCATCTGTTGCAACAAGAGGGTTATGTAATAGAACTTTCCCTTACAATCTCCATGCAGCATCGTTCAGTAGTAAAATTCAGAGATTATCACCCCATGGCACCTCATTGTTATGCCACGAACGCTACACAACAGAGATAAATCACGGTGACAAATCACTGTGTGTTACCACAGCATGCCTCCCCAAGGGGACACAGACTCATTTTTTCTCAGGTGGATTGACTTGTCAACACATCTGCACTCCCGTCAGTTAACACCGTGCAGACACTGTTAAACAAAATACATGCAGCATTCTAACATGCGTGGGTAACTGACGTGGCAAATGTGAGATGTTACACTTCATCTACAGTGAATGTAGAGAAACAAGACTTGCTGGGACTCGCCCACTTCGTCACAAGTGCTTTGTGCCAAATCACAGCACTGGGGTTCTGTTTGACCAGTGTAAACGTCAATCTAAAACGTGGGGTAAGTGATTCTGGAGAAATCAAAATACCATGTAATACAGCGAACAATGACACGACTAACATTAGCTAAGTTGTTTAGCAAGCTGTTGCTAAAGCTGCAGCTGCAATTTAAACGTGCAGAGACGGTTTAGCTAACGTCACAACAATTTCTCAACATCTAGTCGATGGATTGGAGGAATATTTTGACATTCATAGCTCCCAGATGATGAATCCTGCTGACTTTGGTGGTCCCCTGACTTTTCTTCTAGTGCCACCATGAGGTTGATGTTTGTGGTTTTTAGTTAAATGTTTCAACAACTATTAGATAGCTGGCCATCAATCTTGGGACCAGTGTTTATGTTCCCCTCAGGATAAATTCTAAGAACTTGATATCTTGACATTTCATCAAACGCCATCAAACTTGTTAAGACTGTGACCATGATGAAAATTATACCTGCTAAACATCAGCATGTTAGGTATGGACTAAAACATATGCTATGTTTTAATGCATTTCTCAATACTTTTTCAGTTTCCCGACCCTGTCTGTGGCCCTCGGCCCCCAGCCCATTTGTAGCTAGTGAAGATAGAAATCTTTGAAAATGAGTCACAAACTCAATTTGTTTTTTATTGTCATAGCTTTGGAAGATTCCCACGTGAATTTGCTAATTCAGACCACTAAATAAAAGCTCTGGCATCTAAGTATTGTCTTGAGACAGAAAAAAAATGTAATCCTTCTCTATTTTCCTAATTAATTAATTTCATAAGCGTATGCTCATAATTATTCTAATGCTGCTAAGGTAAACACTGTCATGCATATTCATTTATCTGTGTTGTTAAAGTTAACTGCATGTTTGCATACACCCCTCACGCTGTGTTCTTATTTGCATCCCATTTTTCTTTGATGTACACTGTTGGTGCTTGCTTTCTGCAATGGCCTGATTCCCTGCAGGGATCATTAAAGTTTCATCTAATCTAATCGAACTCCCTCTGTCACCACAGAGCCGCCTCACAGTCAAGACAACCACGCAGAGCAGGTTTGTAACAGAAAATCCTGTTTGCCAGAAAGCAGACAGCAATAAGCTCATACTGGGTCATAAAAATGAAACTGAATGTAAAGGAGCGGGGAAATATGACAAGCTGATGATTACCTTTTAGGCTTTACTGTGCATAAATACTGACTGTGCATAGCTGTAGCACAAAGGGTTAACAGCCACATTCACTGTTCTGCAGTGTAACAACCTGCTAATTCACCTGTAAACGTGTTTTATGGCTTGTTTCTCCTCGGTGTCTTTTGAAAATCTCTTTCTCCACATTCCAAGCGCGCCGTCTCTCTGTGAAGGAGTAAAAAAGAGGTAGACACAGAGAGAAAGTGAGAATGAGCGAGAAAGCGAGGTCATGTGCATGGAGATGTGTCTGGACCACACGGTGAAGGGGTGATATTAAGAAGAAGGAAGTGAAAAAGCAAGAAAGAAACAGAAAGGAATACTTTGATGCATATTGCTTTTATAAGGCCAGTCTGACCCATTCAGGTTGTTCACACACTCACACACACATCTAATACACACAGACTTTACATCATGTGACTTCTATGACTTTCTTCCTAACAGCACCACATGACATGGGAACAGAAACAGCATGTGTATGTCTCTGTCACTTCCCCCGGCGGTCAGTGGTGTCTTTATGGTCACACACACATTCACATATTCACATATGCACATGCACACACATCTTCCCCTGCTTCCAGTCTAAGTGTAATGTATTGTTTTAGTACTGGTGTGTGTATGCGTGTGTGTGTGGCTGCTAAGTCTGGTGCTAATGCGTCAAGCCAGGCTGCACTGATACAACAGTGAGAGCAGAGATAAAGCCGGCTTTGTGTCCAACTCAGGATCTCGGCCACAGAGTGGCTGAAGTGGCACACAGCCATTGTCACAGGTTCACTGCGGTCAGGCACACACACGCAGACACACACACACACACAGAGCTGGTAACACCAGCACTGGCAGATATTAAAGGTGCAATTGCGACATCGGTGAATGTCAATGTTATTTTGAGACATGATGTAATTATAAACAAACAAGATCACAGAAGTTGACTAAAGTTGACATAAACTTTTGGCTGAAACACACTAACACTGTAGATAATTGTCTGTGGCTTCAAAACTATGACCAACACCTTTCATATTACAATAATGATTTAATTTATTTAGTATAAAAATGTTGATTATTGCAACATTGGTGCATGTGTGTAGAAAGTTAATTTGTCTTTCTAAGTGAAAGAAACTACCCACTTCCCACTGTCCCACTGGTTCCCACTTGGCCTACAGACTTTCCATTGTGATGATTTAAATAACTTTTCTCAGCTAGAGGTAAGTTTTCCAAATTATAAAACCTCCACGGATCATAAATTCATAATGAAAAGAGTCATAATTGACATAATTGACTTGTTTGCCGTTTGAGGTTTCCTGTCAACAGTTCTGCAGATGTCTCTTTTATAATGGTGGCCTGTGGGGAAAATGCTTTTTGAGCCACAGGGGACATTTCGCTGCAGGTGGCCACTAGGAAAAATTGGAAGCACGGCTGGGCTGCGGCGCCCTACTCAGGTCTTATTATACATCTATTGTCCTGACCCCTTTTGAAGCTAGCTTCTGCTCCATTAGCCTCCGCCAGGCAATGTTTCCTCTTGGAAGGCTTCTTTCAGTGGTCTTCCTTAAAAGTTGAAATATGATACTGAGGTTTTCTGCGGTTATTCTATAAGTTAAATGAGTATCTGCTACACAGGATAGTAAGATCTGAGCAAATACAAAGCAATGGTAATTTTGTTACCATGCAGCAACAATAAGACCCACACGTCTTAGCTGCAGAGGCCTCATCAAACACTCATGGAAGCTAAAGTTGTTGAATGCAAACAAATAAGTCTTTTATCTTTGTTAAAATTATATGGTTTTCAAATTTTACAGGCTGAATTTTAGGAACAGTCTTTTTGGAAAGGAAGATTCTACGTTTATGAAAATGAAAATGTCTTAAATATAAAATACAAATACAAAAAAAACGTAATTAATTGGACTTTAATCATCTTTAACCACAGTTAGTTGTTTATGGTACATACTTCATAGCAACATTATGCTAGATTGCCCATTTTATTTTAATCCACTACACTGCAGTCGATAACGGTCTAATATTTGCCTCAGAGAGAACAAAGAAACAATAATCCAAGAACAGAGAAGACGTAGCTTGAGACGGGCTGAGTGATTGATGTGGCATCATTAAGACACACAGCTGCTCATTTTCCAAGCCATTTCTGCCAGCTCTGATCTTTGACTGCTGCTGACCGGACATGATGCATCGGTCTCTCAATGAATTTTGGGGCTTTCTTATATGTTCTTGTCCCTTAAGACCAATACCCCAGGTGACAAGCAGTAATAGTAAAAGCTAGATTTTAAATATATCGTCATTATTTCATTTAAAGTTAATTTTCAGAAGACAAAATCCCATTTGAAAAATGGGATGAATTTCAGGTATCTTTTTTCCAGGATATGAAACCTTCTTGCAGTTGCTGTTTTACGACACACTCTTTCATCAAGTATTGCCACTGTTTCCTCACTTTATCTCAGTCCGACTCCTACTCTTGCTCTCTCCTCTGACGCCTTGTGTATATATGTATGCACAGTATGCGTGAGTGTCACTTTTCTCCCACTTCCTGCTGTTAGCTGCAGCTTGTCCGGCACCTCCACCTGTACAGGCGAAGGTGTGGTGCTAGGTTACAAACGCACCCAATGTCATTCTGTCCCTTCTGCTCCCCTGTCCACCTCCACACAGTGCACATTGTCCTCTTTCTCCAGCCCGTGTCTGCATACCTAGCCCCCTGCCCATTTCTTCAGCACTGGTCTCCAACAGTTTACATGCTAATCTAATTCCCATAAGTATTTTGTGATGCCTAGTTACAGTTTTTAATAAATGGGAATTGCTAGGTACAAACATGGACCATGCATTTAGCCTGGCAGGCTCTAATGACTTCTACAGAACAGTTCACATAATGGCATTACCAAACAAATAGGAGGGGGTGGGGTGCTGTTCTTCCAGTGCTAACATGTTCAGTGGCCCCTTTAAAGCTAGCTTCTGTTCTCTATGGCTAAAGGTATTTTCTCTTCCTCCTTTATCTGTCTTTCTAAAAAGCTGAAACATCATACTGGGGTTTTCTGTCCATAGCTGTACTGGTCAGACAACTTTGAGCACCTCATTTGGCAAGGAAAGAACATATTTCTATACTTTTCCAGAAAAACATGTAACTACTTTTATATTCAACTTCTAATATAGCCTACTAAGAATTACATAAGACATCAAGACTGATTCAGGGCAGCAGATATGGAGAACTTGTCAGCAAACAGTTGTGTACACATCTTGCTGTTATGGTGCAACATTATTGTGTTATGTGTCTTGTTTTTGTCCACCTGACCTTTTAGCTTTGTTTTTGGCCTTCACTAACTCCTGTAAAGCTGCAGGAGTTAGGCGAAGACAAAAACAGTGCTAAGGTGTTATGCTATGTTTACCAAGACTACTGATTTTCTTTACTAGATATGGATGGAGAATTTTAGTGGCATTTTAGATGTCAACTGGTTGGAGACCATCATGCACAAATGGCCTCACATGTATGACACTGCCATCTGTATGAAGATGTGGCTGCCAGGATGCTGATATCATGTCACCTGTACAGGAATGCACAGATGATGTGATATTTTCTGTCAGTATTCTGTCAGTCTTCTATCACAGTTTGGGGACTCTTTTTATTAATCCACTATCGTACCCTCTCCTTTGCCGGCTTTGTTGCCTTTTGGAAGCAACAGAGCAGTTTCTTTAAGTGCTTCAAGGTGATTTTTTTTGCTCCGTGAGCGTCATTTAGCTCTTTAATTATTGTTGTGAGCTTGGACTGTTCCTCTTTTTTCATCCTCGAGAAACCGGTATTTGTTGTATACTTCCTGTAATTTAATAAGCAAAATTAATTGAATTTGATACATAGCCTAATTCAGAATGTGAATGACAACATTTAAAAATACACAATTGTGGGTGTGTCAGACTGTTTAAAGATGTGTGTGTGTGTGGCTGATGCTTTAGTCCAAAGTGAGCTTTCAACCAATCTGGAAGATCTCGAGGCCTATGAGGCTGGAAATCTCCTTTGTTTACAGAAAAGACAGGGTTAAAATAAAGGTTAAAACTAATTTAGGTCAAACAAATCTACCAGTGGTAAACCCCAAGTGCCTACCTAGCTAGTGATGTTTACACATGAAGCGAGACAGGTGTACTGATGGCACGCAGTCTGAGAGGCTGTGTTGTGTCCACACCATCCAGAAAACAATTCCCGGGTTCTGTGTGACGAACAGGTAAACTGAACAGAGCACTGTATACTAACACATGACAGTTTGCATTGTGATGATTAATGCTGCATTTTGTTTCTTTCAGTACAAGCGGGTTCTGTGGTGTAGTCTAATAAGTTAAAATGCCTACAGATAGATAGTTGCAGATTCTTCCCAGCAAAATGAGATGTATGCTTTGTTTACACGATCAGTTTGTTTGGAGTAAATAGGACAACTGGCTACTTAGCACTAGCATTTATACAAGAAACATAAATAACAGTACCATGAGCTGCAGACCTCACCGAAATAAAAAGTTATCACTCACATCAAGTGGAAGCCCTCTTTGCAGTGGGGTTATGATGAGTGGAAACGGGGGAAATCAGTTAAAAGCAAGCAATGGCGGCCTCCAGATTTACTGCCTTCCCATGATACTGGGCCCTGCTGTGCTGCTCTTGGACAAACCCCGTGTTTATTGCAATTGGCGTTTCCCACATATTCAGATGTATGCCGGTACCCGCTGCCAGGTTGTCGGCATTCACCCGACCCTCGCTGACTCACTCGCAGCAGCTCAAAGATTGGCAAAGTGGCACACACAATCGCAGAGGGGATCTCTTTTATTTCCTGCAGAGGAGGAAGCAGTCAGGAGGTGAGCTGAGGACATTGAGAACTCTGTGACCCCCCCTACCCCCCCCTCTCCGCACCCTTTACCGCCACCACTACACCACTGGCATGTGTAGTGTCTGTGTGTGTGTGTGTGTGTGTGTGGACAGCTGTTGTTTGTGTTTACATCTAAAGAGTCAGAGAAGCGAAGATAGCGATGGCCGCAGAGCGAAACTCCCTCTTTCAACACTTTTCCTCTCCTTCCCCCCCCACTGCATTTTGGCTTTTCATCTCCGGCCCTTCTCGTTTCAAAATATCATGTCGCTAGTTAACATCCACACTCTCTCTCTCACACACAGCTATACGTCTTGATCAGGAGGCCCCTTCCTCTGACAAACCTCATATTCAATCAGCTGTAGAGCCAATATTTACACACTTCAGCAAAGCATGCAGATTAGGTTGACATACAATATTTATTTAGGTTCACAAAAATGATAAGTTAATTATCAGGTAGTCCACAAATATTGTGGGAATGGTCTCATACAGTCATACAAGTAGGGAAACATACATGAGAAACCATTTAGGAACAGGCCCACCCAGAAACGCTCTGATTTAACCAAATAAAGTATAAGCGTGGAGAAAAAAAAAAGGATGAACTCAAACATTAGTTTGATCTAAATACTAAAAAGGAAGTTGCTTATTTATTCATTATTATATCTGTAATTTGCCCACACATCTTTTTAAAAAATCTTTTTTAAAAAAAAAGACCCTATTCAAAATATCTTACTCTTACTCTCTCTTCTTGTATCGAATGAAAAAATAATCCAAACTGGAGGGCAGACCCTGCATTTAAAATATTGCCGTAAATCAGGGTCATCCCTGAACTGTCCCTCAGCAGTATCAATGGACCAGGGACCAGTTGAAACTAGAGACCTAAATGTTGTAAAAACCCCTCTGTAGTACAGTATCTGAGGAGATTATATATATTTATACTGTATATCTGAAAGTAGTCTGTAGTGTCCCCGAATAGCCTGTGGTGGGCCTCCCGAAGCTGCCCCACACCCATTTTCTTCTCTGTTTCTCATATCCAACCAGACATGCTGTCTAATTTTGCCTTACAGCGAGACACAGCTGGATTTGACTTTAGCTTCATAGAGAAACACTCATTTATTGCATTTCTATTAGGGAATGAGACCCACCACCCCACCCTCATCCTGAACTCCACCCCCACCCATAAACATGTCTCGACCTCATGTATGTTTGCTACAAAAGATGTTACACGTTATGAACACATCATGCAAAGTGGCAATTCTGTTTACAAAGATGGAGTAGTCGTGTGTTTTTTGTTTTTGTTTTAATCTGTAGCAATTTTAGCTGCGTTTGATTCACTCTTTAAAAAAAGAAATCAACCTGAAGTCCCACCCATTTTCAAAACCACCTCCCATAAACTTTCAACAAAAACAGAACAATTAGCATTACAAACGATATTGTATTAAACCATGATTTCTCATTTTCTTGTAATAACCCAAATCTCCAGAAACATGTACGGTGGACCGCTGCAGTCTGAGTCCAGGTTTAAAACTGTCAGGAGAAAGCCATTGCAGCAAGGATCAGTTAGCATAAACCAGAGTGGCTGCTGCCTTTTAAGAAAAAACCTTTAAAAACATGTCCTGCGGCGGCAACGGTTGGTTTAAGAAGAATCCCTGATTGGCTGAAAGAAGTCAGGTGACCACCAGGCGAGGTAAGAAAAGTCCCACCTTTAACGATGGGGATGACATTATGGAAGTGTTTCCTCTAAACGCTGTGTGTGTGTGTGTGTGTGTGTGTGTGTGTGTGTGTGTGTGAGTGAGTGTGTGTGAGAGAGAGAGAAATATATATATAGTGTGTGTGTACATTTTTGATTACAAACTGACCACCCGCTCACATGCGTACACACTCACACTCAAGTGCGTGTTGATTTTTGAGTCAATCTCAAATGCTGCATTCCAAGTTCCTCTCTCCTCATGCAGTTGCAGAAACACAGAACACCAGTGGCAAAAAAACAAAACAAAAAACACTGGCTGAAATAATGGAAGAAAAAAAAAAAGAAATACTAGACAACAAACTGAAAATTAAGTTTGCTGCCTTGAAAGTCCTTGAACATCACATGAAATCCTTGGGCATGACAATTATTTTTAAAAATGTGTTTTTTTAGTTCAATAATATTTCTCTTATCTATGCATTTACTTAGGAAAAACTAACAAAGATTTCAGTTGCTCTCTTATTACTATGTGTGTGCGTATCTTTTTTTCCTTTCTCTTTTTGTATTGATATTTGCATTGGTTTTCTCCTCTTCTTTAATTGTCCACGTTGAGTTTTTCTTGGTTTGCGTAGTTTCCGTCTCATTCCATAACCATCCATCATTTGGGAAAACGACCAAAACCTACTTTTAACCCATTATCTCCTCCCATCCCTCTGCGCATTTACCCGGCCCGCCCGTTGCCCTGCCTCCCCAGGGTGGAAGGGGGGGCTTTTCAGTCCTGTGCTGCCCTTCATCTCTCAGCCTCCATAGCTACACTAGCCTTCTGCTCGGCGCCTGCATGGGGATTCACGCCCATAGGCCAGGCGGGGCAGGGCTGCGTGGGGGGCTGCCCCTGAGTCCAGAGTCCCTGTGGAGGTTGCGGCACATTAGGTACATTTGGTGAGACCCCCCAGCCGCCAACCTGGGGGGGTGGGGGTGAGGTGGCCAGGGAGGCGGCCATGGGACTGCCGCCGCTGCCGCTGTTGAAGCTTTCAGACGCCTTCAGCCTGGAGAACATAGTCAACGCGTCCGGGAAGTTGGGGGGTGTGGCTGGTGTGTTGGCTGGGGTGCACATCTGAGAATGAGGACGGAAAAGAGAATGATTAACACATTAGAAAATAGGAAGAGAAATATAAACAATATAGATATATAAATAATGAAACGCACAGCCTCTGTGAGATTTTAAGAGGACATAAGTGACCACTGTGACGCTTAAAGACTCAAAGGGGCATTATGTAGTATTCAGTGGCCACTAGTGGTGTGGTTTAAGATTGCAACCAGGCGTGTGCTCGTACACGTGCTCGCTTTACCTCATGAGCGAGCATAATCCAAAACACAACCGCTGTCACACAGAAATCCAGGACTAAAGCAGGAACACCAGCATGCAGGCTGTAGCTTTTCACACAGGTGTTCAGGCTCTGTTAATTCAACATTTCATTCACCGCAGCGAGACACCGGCATGTTGGCACAGCATTCCCAAAAAAAAGGCAGAGTGAGAGTGGCTATAGACAGGCAGGGAGACAGTTTCACACAACATGGCGAAAACTCAGGTATATCCCACTGCAAATTTACAGTAATATTTTTATCAGCTTGATGTTGAACTAATCCATGCTCCTTACAGGATAACGGTACAGTGACATCATTTAGCCGATGTGCTACATCGTTTGCTCGCCTGTCTGCTTTTCAGTAAATAACTTTACTATCTGTGTATCTGTCACCTGAGGCTCAGCAACTTCAGCACAGCACCTTGACATAATACCAGAAGTACACAAGATAGTAACATGGGTGGCGTTAGTTGGTGAAGTAATGTGGAAAGCGATAAAACTTTGCACCGCATAACATTAGCAATTGCTCTGCATTAGCCGGTGAGCTAACGTGACTTTCTCCGTTTCTCCAGCTTTCCTAATGCTGACTTTGCTCTCACTCGACATCATCTGAACCTGTTTGGTCTGATTCAGCAGTGGACAGCATGTCGTTTGCTGCCCACAGGCTCACAGGCGTGCACAGGGCTGAATCCGACCCGGAATTCCCACATTAAAAGCAGAATAGTGGCTGATGCAAGCAACAGAGAGAACAGGCGTGTGCTTCATTTCTAAGTGAGTTTTGAGCCCACTGACAATAAGGCAATGAAAATTTGATTTATTGAAATCAAAAACTTACATATAGCCCCTTTAAAATCCACCTGCAGATTCTATTATATGCTTATGCTTAAGCACATAATAGAATTATATGCTTTTACTCAACTGTGTCATTAGAGCCTAAACGACAAGTAGATTAATAAATTAGTCAAATTAGAATTTAATTCTCAATCATTTTGAAAATCCAATAACAAAATTAAAAAGTCACTTTATCAAACACAAATTCCCAAAATGTTTCCACTTTCTGAAATGTTATGATTTTTATTTACTCATGGTAAACTGAAGATCAAAGGTAGAGCTGAAAAGATTAAGCTGATTATTAATCAAGAAATCTGAAGAGGTCACCTGTCTGGCTGGCTTTGTCCCTCTTTTGATTTCACAGTTTTGTGACATGTTATAGCACATTTTAAACATTTCATAGGTTAATTAATTTATTAATTAATCAATCAAGAAAATAATGAAAATAATTGCTAGCTAGGAGAATGACTTTTTACAGCCACTATGCAGTGAACATGCTGCTTTAAGCTGTGGGTTAATCAGCGTAAACTGGTACGTGTATTTAAATGCTGGTGCTCCCCATTATACTGTATTTGCAGTTATTCAGAGTCCATTCGTTTTTTTGCATGCCAGGACATTTGTAAAATAAAAGCCTTCACGGATTTCCTCAGGTTAGAGAATTATTTTGCTTTTTCTTTTTAAAAGCAGCATAATTTTCTGTATTATAGAGACACACAATCCTTGGAGAAACCGGTCTCGTATAATGGATTTCTTCTGATGGCTGACTTTCGCTGTAAAATAGTGCGTCTATACAAAGAGGTTTTTGCTCTTTTCTTACAAAAGAATGACTCCAATGCTGCTGCAGTGGAAAACTCATGTTGTGCAGTCTACACTGGCCGGTTATCTTCAAGTTAAATGGACGCACACCAACAAACAGTATTACTTCAGTAATGTACTTCACGGGGTACATCACAAAAGGCAGTTTTCAGCTCATGTTCAAAAGCGTATCCCACCTACAAGAAGCAAAACTGTTTTGTATAACTGACGGGAAATTTAGGGGAATCCCAGGCACTCTTTGCTTCCCCAGAGGCCCCTGATGACATTACAGCCCTTTGTTTACATCCACTTCCTGTTTCAGCTATAATATGGCGTCCAAACTGATTTAGCAGACTAGATAAACTTGTTCAGACTGAGAATAACAGCTAACACACCAAGTCTCTCTGGCCTTAATGTATCCCCCTGTGCTCTAACCCGCTCCGACCCTCCTTTGTGCCAGCTCTGTTATTGTTCCGCTGCCAGGAGTTCCTGTCGGCGCACCCCGAGGACACAAAACACGCGTGTTCCAAAACAACACTGAATCTACCACCTTGCAGCTAACAGGCTGCGTGTACAACATGTTTGGCTGCTCTTCATCATCCTCCTCTTCGCTAACGCAGCTTCTCACACACTGCTCTGTGACCTGCTTCCTCATCTATGTCCCCGTACCGTTTGTGACCAGGAAAACAACAACAACCTACTGTACTCCACAGGGAGGCCGAGGTTGAGCCACGTTTAGCCAGGAGGCTGGCCATCTAAAAATAAGAGCGTGGCCCGAGAGGCTAACAGGGCAAGCACTTACATGACAAAATAACTACAATGAAGAAAAAAGCTTGGAAACTCCCAGAACTTGGGTTACATAAAATGAAACTGACTTATGATTCAATCAACTTTATTAACCATCTATTGTGCAGTTGGGAGGTTGAAACTTACACGCTGTTACTTTATTAACTTAAACTGTGATTAAGCACTTAAATCCCTTCCAAGCATCTTTAAAGTAAGACTTTTTTCACAGTCCAGATAACATTTTCTACAGATTCAGCTCAAAGGCTGGGTTGTTTGTTTAAGGAAGGGGGTGGGGGGCAGGCGGTTTTCTGGAATTGGGAGTCATCGGCTCCATGAATCAACCTTCTTTGGAAGAGCAGCTGCAGTCACACATTAACACTGGACAGCAAATGGTAACATGCTGTAAAGGAAAAAAACAGCTGGAAAAAAACGTTCCGCTTACTGACAACCAGAACTCAGGCTGAGCTGCGGTATCTAATCCACACTTGGCTCCATCGCCCAGGATGCTCTGATTGTGACACGCAGCCTTCAGAAAAACAAACCGGGTGAACACCCCTCCTCCCTTGGGGGTGTAATCTGACAACTTTGCCCCCTAAAAGTGCTGCGCTTTGCAGGTTAGTCCTGCGAATGTACAGTCCGGGGCCGAGTTAGGAGGTTCTTAGAGTGGCACGCTGTTATGAAAGGTGAGCGTGTCCACTGCGCACTCTTGACAGGAAACGCTGGCTCATGTGTCTGAGGCCAGTTTCCTGCGGTAAAGAGACCCTGGAATGCTGAAGCGACCTCTACGAACCTTCCTGTTCTTGGCGGTGGAGGCTGCTGGTTTGATTTCTTAAACCTTGTGATCAGTTAATGGTCTGTGTGACTGCTGCTCAGGTACAATAGATGAGGCTTCCTGCCTCTTTGCTTACTGGCCAGGAAGGGAAAATTTGAAAAAAAATGCTGACAAATGACCTTTCAGGTTGTCCACTGAGACCATTGCGTCCGGACTTGCTCATCTATAAACTCATACACAGAAGAGCAGGTTAAACCGTATACCTGCAGAGGCTTTTTTTCTTCAGGAGACTCAAACAAGAGATGGGAGAGGGATCCTGACGACAAAACCTTCAAACAGGAATGTCTCACAGCTGCCCACGTCACACTCCTCCAATCACAACACACCGCTAAGTGTCGCATGTGTGGGTGTCCGTCTTTGCAGGGGACCTTGAGCGGAGTCAGAGACACAGACGGTATCGACCAACACAGCGAAGAGGATCTGGTTCAAAGACACCGTCTGCTCTGCCAGGCTGTCTGAGTCGGGATCTTACCATTTATTGGACGCTTTCTCTCTGAGAAAAGCTTCAAGAGAGCCCAGACACTGTCAGCGTGTATTTAAAGAACCCCCCACATACATAAAGAGAAATGCTGTACGCCTTCCACCCGCAAACAAATGAGGGACAAATGTGGGATGTAAATTACATCTGCCATTAGAACAAGTCACATATCTTTTATTGTGAGTATTTCTAGCATGAGCTGTGTCTTCTAAATGCTGAAGTGTCATTTTCTTTTCACAGTATTATGGCATGTGACCCGTCTGTTCAAAGTCAAAGCAGAGGAAACAGGAGCAGAGGTAAAAACTCCACATGGTTTCCTACACAGAGATTAAAAGCGGAGAGATCTGGTGCAGCATACTGAGGAAGCGGTGTACAGTGTTTTTGTATTAAGCTGCCTAGTAGCAGATTAACTCTCGCTGCACTGAGGCAAGGGCAGACAAAATACCGCATGAGCTGCTGATCGGTCGCGAGTAGGCTGAGGCTCAAATCCAATCGGCTCTTGGACAACTGACACGGCACATGGGCTGCAGCGAGAGGGTTAATATTTAGTTTGAGAAAATCACTACCCTGCATGCACACACAGACACAAACGGTGATGAAAATTATGACTACAGAGGGTTTGCAGTGTCGTCACACACAAGCAAGTGAGGTTCCACTGGATACACCGTGTGTGGCTATACATGTCCAGTCAAGATCTGGTATTTTACCCACTTAATGTTGAAACTGGACAGTCTAGTCCGCTCTATTGAAGATAAACAGATGGAGAGACACAGGGGGAATAACAGACGAGTGTGAGTTTGTGTTCAAAACAGAGCCAACCGAGAGGGGTTGCCATGGGGACGGGTGTTATGAGGAAGCAGGCACAGATCTCCGTAGACGGGACGGGGCTGCCTCTGTGGTCACAGCGGCCCAGCACTGTCCTCCTTCTCTTCAACTGTGCTGTGGAACGGTGTGGCTGACGGGCAGCAACCACACACACCTTAAACACTCCTCCGTTTGTGTAAATGAGTGTGTGTGTTTGTGGACAAATACAGATGAGATGGAGTTATTTGCAGTCTAATGGACCACATTCCTGAGAGATATCAAGTGTGTCCATGCGCGGGGCTAAAAAGGGAAGCTCCCTATCCTCTCGCATAGTTGTGCTGAGGGGTCCAGTTACGCCTCGTGACCCCAGCTGACCTCCTCCGTGTACGCTTGCCTCGGTTCTTCTACACCCCTGCCCCCCAATCACACACAACACACACTCGTCTCATTTCGATCTCTGTGGATGTTTCTGTCCAGCTGTCGCAGGAATTTTAAGCCAAACTCTTTTGCAATAAGCAAAATGTGATCTGCTTCTTTCCATTCACAAAGCAAATAAACAGACTTCCTTATTGACCACAAATTGCAAATTCAAGTAATACTGACCAAGTAATTGTTGTCAAGTTCCATGTTCAAATGTTGGATTTAAACATGGAGAATTACAGATTGGACAATGGACACACACATATAATAACATCATAACAATACTTAAACAAACAATACTTAACTGGAAACCCATCATCCTTCTCTCCCTCATTCCCCCTGCTGTAAACATTAGTATGGACCTATGATGAGTCCCTTCTCTATCTTTCTCTCACTTCCCACTCCCTGTCTCCCCCTCCCTCCGGTCGGTGGCTTGTTGCGTACACACAGTTCACAAGCTGTGTGTCAAACTGTGCAGAGAGATCTGTGAGACACGAGAATCACGGTAAAGCCACAGGCCCACGGTCTTAGCAGAATTTAGTTTTCTGATCATATTCTAAAATTTGACTTTCTGTTCAGTATACTGTATACATATATGGATAACTGACTGCCTGCAGGATATACTGATTATAGCTGAAAGAATACTCCCCACACAGCTGTTTACATGCAAAATTACAATTTAGATAAGGAAATGATCAAATTCGAACTGGATTTTGGATATTTATTCAAAAGAACACAAGCTGACGGTGACTATGTGACATACAGAAAAGGTTTCTTCACTAAAGCAAGTCTGCCAACTTGCAAAATAACACATGGTGCACAACTGCGTCCATTTTATTTTTTTGCCCCAAATTCCGTTCAAAATTCAGTTTGAATTTTTCTTAATTCAGTGTTTTAAGATTTCAGCACATTGTGTCAGTGTGTAGTCATGTGGTGGATGAAAACAATTTCATTAATACAATAAGCAGATATTAAAGATTGCAAATGGGATCAATGACAATGAATTTGATGTATAATGCATATAGAATCATTCAAATGTATTTGCCTTCGAACACATTTTACTGCTAGCTGCCATCATTCCACAGAATTTTGTATTTTGATTACTGTTCATTCTAATCTATGCTGATGATGAGGCCTACTGTTTTTTGTGTTCCTATTATTCAAGACCAAGGTGTAGTATCCCTGGAAACACAGTTCCACATTGTGTTGTATATTCATTACAGCATTCCTCTCCTTGGCTACACAATGACAGACCACGTCAGGACTGTCACCTCTGGGAGTGCTTTACTCAGGGTCGACGGATCTCACTGCTTTCCTTCCAGTGATGTTATTGGAATTGACCTTGTCACAGTGGGCAAAGTCAAAAAGGCACTTAACCTTAATCCAACTGCTGTTGTTGAAACTGTGCTACAGTACATGGTAAAAGGACAATTAATGGGCAGCTCCGGGGTGTAAAGCTGTACGACACTGAAAAAGAACATGGAGTCATGCAAGATATGGACAGGAGATACAAACTGTTGACCGCACCTCTTTTAACTGGTAAAAAGTGTTGGGTGTGTCGGAGGGTGATTAGGTTGCACCAGCATCAGGTCTGGACTAGTCTTGGGTGCACACACGTCGTGCATGTTTGGAGCAGTTTACATGTATCCTGAAACACTCGCTCCTTTTGTTTGGTTTGTTTGGGCATGTGAGAACAATGGCATGCAACCTCTGACAATGCAGGTCTGTGTCCACGTGGAAGAAGGCTGCAATACAGTACGTCAGACCCGACAACAACACGATCTGAACTACTGACAGGAACCCCAAAATGCACAAGAGAGGATAAATGTTGACCAAGACAAGATTAGAAAGATAAATGGGAGGTCAAACTTGGCCTCGAAATGAAATGAAATGCCTCCCCAAAACATCAAACGACTGGCAAAGAGCACAGACTTCCATCATGTTTAGCTCAGCTTATGGGAACTGGAATTGGGTGTTATGACAACATGCTTCCCAAATATGTAACCTCAACAAATGACAGTTTACCAAAACTCTGTCCAATAAACAAGCAACTTGGGGGTCCATGCTGACATCCAAGGCCGGATTTACTTTGAAAAACAGAAAAGAAAAATGCAATAAAATAAACATTTCCATTTATGGACGACACTGTGACTGCAGTCTAATGTAATTGTTGCTACAAAGTCTTGCAGAATCTGACAGGCGCTGAAACAAAATGTAAAGAGATGCAGAGGGAAAAAAACAGTATAGAAAGGAGCGGAAGCAGGCAGAACAGACCATTGTTACATTATCTGTACAAGATTCTACCCGCCTGTTAAATGTTTAAAAAGGGAGGAGTGTTGTTATGATGTGTATGTAGCTTAGATCTGCTTTGTGCTGGAGAGTAATGTTAATGTAGGGAACTGCCGGTTCTAGCCGGTAACTAAAAGTCCAAAACTGCTCTGCTGATTACGGATGGTAGCGAGCCGCTGTAGTTGCATTGCCACTTTGTAAACAGGAACTTTATTTCCTCTGAAGCAGAGGACACAATATACGACCTCAACGCTATTAGGCAATTGTCTACAACAAACTGTAGGTGTGCATGAGTGTTTGAAGTCAAAATATATATGGGAGCAAGGACAATTAAATACTTGCATTTTGAAATCAAGTTTGAAGCCTGTTAAATATATAAATAAAAACAAACAAGGCTGGGCAGACTTTGCATGTGCCTGTTTTACATTCTGTATCAATGGGCATGCAGAACTTCGTATTAATGGAAATGCTCTGTAAAGAAGCCTGTTATCTGGTGAAAATAATAATGTTTAAATCATGCAAACTATTATTAAATCCGCAATAAATATTTTTTGGCTACTTGGCAAATGTATTTCTGATATTCACTCACCCTTCAGCTCTGGTTTTAGTCTCTACCAGCTTCTGAGGGAAATATCTGGCTCTTTAGCTGTTAGTGCTCCACTGTGTTCACAAGCCAGTCACTAACTTTTGTCTGAAATGCATTACACAGCTCAGTAAAGCCGATGGGGAGCTGCAGATTCAGGTTCATCACCACCTTTAACATTGTTATTTGAAACACTGTTATTATTAAAATTAGCTGCTGTTAGGCCTTAAACATCAACAAATCATTTCATAATATCAGAATATTTGACTGTTTGGAAGAGAGGGAGCAGTAACTGTTCTTACCGACTTAACTAGTGTGATGTCAACAAATTGATAATACTTCTACAAATGCAATAATGATTTCAGAGATACCACATGCTGAACTTTATGTACTGATAGTAAGGAGAAAAAAAACGATAAACCAGAAGCGCTTCATCCGTCTGTCTGACAGCATCCCCTCCAAGCTGCCATTCCCTCACCAATGTATCAGTAGTAAGTGGAGGTCTGGCACTACTTGTGTCACCAAATCAACATTGTGTCTAAACCAGACACGCATTTCAGCCTGTGTTTTTATTATCCGTTCACATAGCACACCAACGGGAGGTGACACTCAGGTTTTTATGGGAATGACTGGGTGTCATAACTAGATGTCTCTTTCACAACTATATAAAGGAGGTTGACAGGTGCCGCTGAACATTTTTAAGTTACCCCGACCTCACCCAGCTTCCAGCAGCTGAGCCCCAAGACTGTATATGTATAGGCCTATGTGTGAGTTATATTAAACACACACACACACACACACACACGGACGTGGTTGCAATGGGGTTATGAAGGACTCAGATGATAATTAGCCAGTGTGTGTTCTGTTTTCATGTGCATTATGATACTCCATACTATAGAAAGGAGAAAGAGAGAGAAACACAAAAAAATGGGAGCAAAAAGAACAGAAACAGAGTGGAGCATGTGGTCTGTTTAACTGACTGCACACGGAACTGCTCACAACAATGGCTAAAAGGCTAACAATAGGTGTTCACGGGCTCACTCATATCTAAATAGGAGTTTGGCCTCTCGGCTGGCAGCAGTCTGGCAACAGAAACTACTAGGTCAAAGGTAATCGCGAGGGAGAACAAAACTATGCAAACACTCAGGTTTGGCTTACCAAAACATATGTTAAAGATACACATATGCTCGAAGTTCACGTTGTAAAATGTGTGTGATTTTGCAAGGAGATCATTTAAATACTTCACCCTCTTCTCTTTAGTGAACCGCATTGCAATTTTACATTTAATATAGGAACTGATAGCAGAACTCAGAGAGAGGAGGATCAAACAGGGACCGGTGATGATCCAAGGGTATTAGTCCTAAAAAGTCTGCTGACCTGAGCCTTACTGGCTGCAGTGCTACAGCTAACCTGAGAAAACAATGTGACAACACTCCTTTTATGACAGACAAGGGTTCTAAGTGCTGCCTGTGTTTCCCCAGACGTGCGTGCGTGTTTGTGTGTGTGTGTGTGTGTGTGTGTGTACTCAGTGACTCCAAGAATCAGTGTGAAACCTAATCTAACTCCCCTGCTCATAAACACATCTGGTCCTCGCAGCCATCCCACATGGATTCCCATTGAGCCAAAGTTCCTATGTGTCTGTGTGTGTACACGCCTTTGTGTGTGTGTGGTTAGGGTTCTGGGAAGTCATGCTCCTGGAAACATGCAGGGCAACACGCAGGAACATGCAGAACGCGGGCCAAGCCTCTTCAGATGTGGCCAACTGCTTGGCATGGCTGTACGACACATGCGTACAAGACAACCGCACACAAAGACACACAGACACACAGACACACAGACATTAACAACATTAACAGATCGAGACATGATTAACTCTGAAATCTGAGACACACTGCTGCATGCACACCCAGAGGATTATAGCGCACACACAGTTAGTTGTGAAATCACACTTAAATACACAATGGGAGAAAATAAATTGGATTTCAGCTCTTTCTGCATTTAATCAACTTCTGTAAATAATGCAGCAGGACAGAGAACATGTGTTTCTTTTGTAGTAGAGACAGAGACGCAATGCAGCTCTCTATCTGGTAATGCCATGCTATTAGCCTATTTCATCTAGAGTACGAGCCAAACACCCTTCCTCACTTGTTCACCACACTAGTTCATTGATTCCTTCACTGCTATGTGAGAAACAATCCAAGTATCCTTTATAGACTTTAGTTCGCCTTCCTCCACCTCTGGCAGTGTGATGAGAAACGGACAGAGGCGGAGACCGAGAGAGAAATAGCAGCAGACAGTCGTCCATGTTGTCACGTTGTGATTTATGAAGGTAATTATACCTCTGCTCTTCGGCATGGGCACACCACGCACTTCTTCAAATCTCAGTGAGAGGACATCTTACATGGATGAGAGGAGTTAGGATTTCTAAAAATCCTTTTTTAAGCCACACCCCAACACCAAAACCAAATGTCTGTAGTTACCAGAAACACCCCCTCAAGTGCGCATACACACACACACACACACACTCCTCTTTTCTCCTACTGGATGTTTATATTGCCAGGAAACAGCCTTTAAACAACCTCACGCCCACTTTTATCACTGTGCCCAGCAGTGCCCAGTACTGTTCTGCTACATCACTGTGCCCAGGCGGTTGACACTGAATGTTGGTCTTGATAAAATCTGGGTTTCATTCGTGTTGTATGTCATGAAAGTGACAAACAACAATTACGGCACTATTAAAAAGGTGATCATTCCAACCATTATATTCACAACTCTGTGGGTAGCAGTGTGTGGGTCAGGCTGGGTGTCCTCCAGTGGGAGGAGGAAACAGTAAAATGTCTTCAAATATTCACATTTAAATAATAAAAGGAGACAGCAAGGTCCACAGAACATGGCCAATATCCATGACAGTGTAATTAGACTTTGCAGGAAAGTACCAAGAAAGGTAAAAGAACAGGAGCTTAAACAAGAAGTACAAGTGTTGCTTTGTTTTCACATCAATATAAAAAGCATAACAGAGTGAGAACAGGAGGTAGATGTACTGTAAGAGTGCAGATATGATTCATGAGGAAAAGGAGAACCTGAAATATGTCTTGAGGAGATTGTTCTTATTACCCTGACCTACTACAAACTCAACACCACAAGTCCAGACTTTAATTCTTTTTTACTAGCCACAACCGGCAGACATTACACACATGTGAAGCAGGCTTTTGTGGCTTAGTTAGTACGTTTCCCAGCTTAGTCACATGATGAGGGTCACATGTTCTCAGACAGCAGTGGAATCATCCTGCTGGGCCACTTCCTCCTCTGTGGTCACATGAGGATTCATTCACTTTATTGTGGCTGTATAAGTGCCCCACATGGAGAGATATTAACCATGGAAACACTGACATTGGTGCGTACACACAGTTATCAGATCAGCTCACTCAAAAACCCCCATGACTGACAAAAACAACACTTCCCAGAGTTGCTCTTGTCCTCATAAGGAGCTAATTCCAAGGAAATCTTTATCTTACACACATGAAGTCATTTCAGGTGGTTCTGCTTACAAATGACCACATTTTTCTGTCTATTATTATTCTGCATTGAGGTGGCGGTATGTGAAAGAGCATGGCAGCTGGCGTTCCAACTGGGTATCAGAAATAGCTCAGACTTTACATGGGCAAATCAATTAAAAAAAAAACACCTCAAAATGAGCTTCATCCTTAGAAAATGCATGAAAACAAAGAATATATGCAGAATATTTGATTAGAGGGATTACCATCAAACAGCCAGGAGCAACATAAAAACAACTCTGACATCATGCAAATATGCAGATATGTTGTTCTGGGGGTTGTAACTGCTTTGAGAAAGATGCAAAAAGGAGACGATGAGGACGCGGCACGATTATAAAGTCCTATAACAGGAAACACAAATGGCAAATTGAATTCTAGAGCCTGATGTTTTTTGATTCTGTAAACAGAAAGAGACAGCATTAGCGGTGAGGGGAGCGAGAGTGTACTAAAGAAAGAGACAGGGTGTTGTGTTTTTAGTTATAACCAGCCCCTCTGCTGTGAAAGGGTCCATTTTGGGTCTGAGCAAGCGTTTGCGTCCTGTAGGAATGTGTTGCGGTTGCAGTGTTTGCAAAGGCAGGGTGTGTGTAGAGGAGAAAACTGGGAGTAGGCTGGGAGGGGTTGCCTTGAGCTTAGGGCCTGGGTGTCCATCGTGGAACATAGACATAAGCATTGATGGCTTCATCCAAAATCAAAGAGATATATAGACAATGTGTTCAAGACACATGACGTGGCTGTACGACTCTCACTGACATATTTCACATACACACAGTCATAAATGTGTGCCTGTGCAGGGTTTATAGCTGTTTTACATCATGTGCCAAAGCACAGACACTTCCCTGCATCTGGGACTGCTTGTAAAAGGAAATAATAACAACAAGAGCTTTAGCTAAATCCTCCACTATCCACAGTATTATAAAAGACTGCACTGATGAGAAGGCTAACTCACCTCTCTATGTGACATTTGCTGTATTCACTGTATAAAGCTCTGTCATAAGGCTACAACACGCAAATGATGCATTAGTAAAGCACAGGTAAACAAAATGAGACTTGACATGGCATACAATCTGAATGCCATCCTCATGTCTTCTACAAATCCTCACCAGAGCAACTTTGTTTTGAGTTATTTCTTAAACGCACATTTGTATGCAAGATGGTTTCTCTCCCATGATGCCCAACTTAGATGGGAAAGTGATTTGGTTGTTCTGATTGGCGATTGGATCCCCTGTCGACGATTGAAGGGATGATCAGCTATTGGTTTTTCATGCCCCAATATTAAAGCGATTTTAACTAACTCACTGTCAGAACTAACATGACATTAAAACAGTCTCTAGAAACTGCATCACACTGCAGTGTTTCCCAGCCATTGATTTATTTGTGGCGACACAACACGCCACAATATTAATGCTGACCGCCACATATTATTAACCATTTAATATGAACAAAATCATAATTCATTGTGGAGCTGCACGCAGCGCATTAATTCACTCAGCACCTCCGCTTGCTCGCTCGCTCCCTCTCTCTCTCTTACAAACACGTCGTGAGTTTATAGAAAACCTAATGCATTGAAGTTTACTCTGAGAAGTTAGTCTATCTACTTTCTTAACACAACGCTGTCATTGTCAGAGAGGAATATGTTAACGTTAGAATACAGCTGGGTTGTCGAGGTTGACACGCTGTTCATAGCTGCTATCGATTGCACCCTCCTTCTCGCCGTTGCGCGTGCGCGGCGCCACAGTTACAGGGTAATTTTGAGGGAAACACTGCACTGTATTAACAAATATTTCTGGTGGTTTCTCTTAAAGCTAATAAGCCTTTTTCTTCCATGCTGGCATTTCACTGACTTGCTGCAACGTAACCCGGCCCCTTGGCGATCAGATCGGTTCGGTGAGCAGCCATGATCAGACGGTATGAAAATAGACCCTACATTCAACCACATACACTGTCTTCCATGACTTGAAAAGAATAGCAAAAAGCAAGTCACTGAACAGTATCAGTAAAGTAACTGACCTACATGGCGTCCTAACCTGCCATGCTGCCAAGAACAGCATGTCTGAAAGCTATCTGTTTGGGGCCATTGGGGTTGGGTTGAGGCTTCTAGCCAAAATAGCAATCTCAAGGATGAGTTCAATTTGTGTCGTAACAAAAAAGAATCATTGACAGGACAGCACAGCACCACAACAGCACACAAATGTAACTTAATGTTGTCCGCGTTCACTCTAAACTGGAGAGAGAGAGAGAGAGCGTTGGGAGCGAGAGCGAGAGCAGAGGGGGGATTAGATTTGTATACCAACGAACACTGCGGCCTGATAAGCTGCAGGAAGGTTGGACACGCTGCCCTACTGTAGTACTGTTGTGACTCACACACATACACACAAACGCCCACTCTGCGAATGCACCAAATCCAAATGAGTGCACGTAAAGCACAAACAAGAGACGCACGTGCATGCCGGTGTATGCAGAATAAAGAAAGAGAGAACGTGAACTCGTGATTATGTAAGAAGAGCATGTCTATAACAATAACACCACAAACACAGTAGGTGCTCTGCATTTTGACTTTCATTCTCCATTGTCTGCAGAAATCAAGCTCAGCCCAATTTGGCAGGCAGAACAGGACAGGCTCTTGGCAGATTGTTTACTCTCTAAATTAAAGTGAGACATTTCATGAGCTAAATAGAGAACTGTGGTGCTCTTATTTACTGATCAGATGATAAAGGAGGTCTGGCTTTCTTTCTTACAATAGAGCTGTGATAAATATGATTCATCTCAGTGTGAGACGTTTCTGACGCTGACTGGCGATATTGCGCTACTCTGACGGTATAAATGTACCTACGCTCGCACACAATGCAATATAAAAAACAAACCTCCTTTTATCCCAATCTTTCTCCGTTTCCTGTAGAGATGCAAAGATAAAATCAATTTGATCACGGCATTTGCCACACAAACAGTGAGCCAAACAAGCTCACAAAATGGAGCGTGAGCCTAAAAATGATCAACAGTTTTACGTCCAGCACCCCCCCGGTCTTCCAGAGGGCAGCTGTTGCTGGATGCTGCCATGCATGCAGCTGCAAACAAAGGCTTGTGTGCTGCCAAAGTGGGCTACAGATAAAAGCCCAAATACTGCCAGTGTTTCATAATGTTCTACCCCTGTGTGCACATGCAGAGTCTCCTGCAGACCTAACACCTTCCAGATCACTCTGCCCCATAAGACCCCAATGTGCCTTGGGCAGGTAAACCAATCAGGGAAAATAGCTGAATTACCGGAGGCATATGCAAGGCACTGTGGTCTATTTACCGAGAGGCAGCTGTCCTCTTCATGGAAAGAGACATTTTTCTGCCTTACTCAAAAACTGAGGGGCCCTCCCTTCAGTTGATACACTGAAAAATTAGGAATTCTATACCTATGTTTCTTGTTCCCTCTTTCTCTCATATATACAATCTCTCTCTCTCTCTCTCTCTCTCTCTCTGGCTGCTGCTGCAGCTGCATGCCTGCCTGTGTGTTTATTTCTGGAAGCTCACAACATGGCCGACATGTGCTTTGTTATTGTTAGTACAACATCATCCCTCTTGGCCTATAAGGGCTGTTCATCGCCCCCTTCCCACACACACCATCACACCCAAAACAACACAGTAATCTTAAAGATGTACTAGCTTGAAATCCGGGTTGTTAAAATTACATAAACATAATAAACTGTATTTAGTAACTACATTATCATCAACCCCTCCTCCTCCTCGTACTCACCATTTGATGATGATGGCCATATGGGATATTTGTCTCTTGAAAAAAGGCACTGAGGGCAGTCTATAATGAAACAGAGAGAAAATGAATGACATTTTGGTGGCAGTGTTTTTATGTTTCACAGAAGGGCAGTAAAATACCTAGGGAGGTAATTAACCCAAACATTGCTTGTTTCTGTGTTGCTATAAATACAACTCAAACAACACAGCGAGCCAGCGGCGAAGAAAATGTACAAGCTAAATGTTACGCTATATGCGGCTCACCGCAGACTAAACAATTAGAACTACTCTTTAGTAGGCTAGTCGATACAACTCGGCGGTCATCTTTATTGCGTAACAGCACTAGCTGGCCTCGCCTGTACGCCGCTGTCATGTGTCGGATTATAGTATTTAATCTAGAGTAAAGTCTAATTGGATATGCTAGCTGTAACGTTACGCTTCACCCTACTGCGTGTTCCCTACAGATTTAATCTGGCTAAACCCCAATTTATTTACTTTAAATAAAGTTCTTGTTCGAAAAGCGGGCCGACTGTTGGCCACCTAAAACCGACACATTGCTAACACTAACGCTTTGTTTTGTGTTGAATTTCAAGAGGCTAAAAAAAAGTCGCGAGGGGCAGACAGGCAGCCTCCAGCCAAACCTAACGGTCTGACATAAACATGAGCCGGGTGGCTAACGTCACCCTGACCCGACTCTAGCGCTGAAGCCTTATCATTTTCTATTAATGTGTTTTTACCTCGAACTGCCAATGTGCCGCTTGCAAGAGCTGCTTCGCTTGGTCTGCCGCACAACCCGCCGTCAGGACGAACTGGTTAATCATGACTTGATGTTTGAGTTCATCCATTTTCGACGAAGCCCGTGTCCTACTCGCGGCGACTGGCTCTGAAACAGACTTTCGACCCTTTTTTCCTCTCTTTCTTCACTCTAGTTGTATTCCGTTTTCTCTGACTCAGTCGTCCACCATTACAGCCGGTTGAGCAAACACAAATATTTACTGTAGGAGCGGTGGTGGAAGGAGCATCGCGCGATTGACAGAAGGACGCAGCCAATCAGAGGAGAGCGTCGCTGGTGGGATTTGTATGCTGCGAGCGAAGGGTCCCGGATCGGCGTGACTTTAGCCGTCTGGTGCGGGGTTGTTTTAACACTTAAAGACACGTTAAATGAAAATAATTTATCACAGCAAATGTATTTTAAATTGTGGCACATGTGTGGCGTTGAGTTCACCGCAGACAAGTTAAACCCCGTCTCGTGTGGTCCCAGAAAGGGTTTGTTTTGGACTACAACTCCCGTGTGCACCCGCTTTGTTTGTAAAGCTCCAGAAGGCAGACTTTTGTGAATGACGGCCGCTCTCATCCAATTCCCAGGCGCGTTGGATCACTATCTTGCCAAATATGGTAAACAAATCCTACATCGCCAATTACGTCGCTCCGAGTGAAATTAGGGACAGCCGACAGTCATGGGTGCAAATTCAGAAGGGTCGTGTCTGCTCTGCGTACTTCTTCTCACAGAGGCTACCACTTCTTCTCTGTGTGTAGGCCT
This sequence comes from Lepomis macrochirus, assembly GCA_024633595.2. NCBI lineage: Eukaryota > Metazoa > Chordata > Actinopteri > Centrarchiformes > Centrarchidae > Lepomis > Lepomis macrochirus. The sequence continues at coordinate 20,511,028 of JALXJV020000023.1, read as the reverse complement.
ACCCCATCAGTGCCGCAGCTTATCTGCACACATCAGTGCGGACTGCGGTGGTACTACATGTCTTTACGCATCCCAATTTCTCCTTTGTTGTAATAACATAATGAGCAATCTGTGGGCTGCAGGGCAATTGTACTCTTGCTCAAGGACACTACATCATAGGCCAGATTGAAACAGGATTATATTAAAGAACAGAGATGATACTTTGTCAACACCCAGCTTCAGATGGACAGATATTTAAGCTTATAATAAAGATTTTTTTTTAAAATTGCAATATTTGTGTGGTAAACAAGGTTGGGACTAGTAAGACAATGAACAAACAATAAAATAAAATACAAAAGAGATTGGCTACACTGAAATGATGTAATTCTTGAAATGTGCACCCTTGGCTTGTTATATCTGAGAATACTCTTACCATTAAGCCAAACAATAAATCCCCTACTTTTCTGTTTGCAAGCACTGATGTGGATGGATTAGGGTCAGTAAAGGAAATAGGCTTCTAAAGCAGCAGTTTCAGTGCATGTGTGTGACCTGAGCCCTCCGATATAAACACGCACTGCTCATAATGGTGGGTAACTGTAAACTGTAAACATCCTTTTATCAATGGCATGTTTGTAACTGAGGGAGAAGGATAGGAGAGAGGATGGAGGAAAGATTGAAAATAGAGACGCCTGCTGGTGAAAGGAAGCACCTGAATAACGTTGAGGTCATTAACATGCATGACAATAATTTTCATGCATAATTTTCACATTGCACAAACATTTTGAGGTTTCCCAGTGCATAGTCATATTCAAGTGTGACATTTGGTGTGCTTACTCTGGTTAAAATCTACAGATCTATGCCACTTACAGCTGCCATGGGGTCATTTATGGGCTTTGGCCATCACGTAACTTAAACCATGAGCACATCGGAAGACATTAAGCTCTTGACGATGACAGTTCCACACAAGCAAACTGCATTTTTCAGATTTCCAGTGTTAACCAGATCAAACAACAGGGTCATAAGAATGTTCAAAGTTCTAAAATATAAATAACATTTATATAAATAATTGTGATATCTCTGGGGCTCATGTGGGAGGGGGACTGTCCTGAAAGCAAAACTCAAACATAAAAGGGCATACTGTGCACCAATAGTCCATGATGAACTGCCCTCTTTACCAGCATGCAGTACTTTGTGTCCACAAAACAGCCACTGTGACCAATTTTAAAAAAATAGTTTTGACATTTTTGGGCATACACCTTTTAGGTTGAGAGTCGGATGAGACAATTGATACAAGCTTTGAGCTGGCTAGCTCACACGAAAGGGAAACAGCTAGCTCTGTCCAAACTGTTTACACTCTATGTGCTAAGCTAACATAGCATGGCTGCTGGTGGTAGCCTCATATTTACCATACAGACATGAGGGTGGTATCAATATTCTCATCTTACTCTCGGCAAGAAAACCAATAAGCGTATCTTCCAAAGGGTCAAACAACTATGCTTATAATTAGGTTTACAATATCATGTAGTGTTTTAATTTAGTGTGTTAAAATGTAATCTGTTTACGGGAGTATTTTCACCTATAATCTCTGCACAAGTTAGTTTAGTGACACATGTCTAGTAGCCTATGTCTAAATGTCTTGGTTCTCCACCTTTCCCTAAGAGACTGTAGTGAGCTTCACAGTTTGATAGCCAGAGGAATTCATTTCAGTGATTTTGCCATATTTTAGGGGTTTTCCAAATTAAAACCCCTCCAAAGGTTACTATTAACAAGAAATACACAGTGGTGTCACCATCCTTCTCAGCAACCTCTTTCAACCCATTACATGTACTGTAACCATACTGTATGTGTGCTTAGTTCCTGCTGAAGGACTGCGGGAAGCCTGGCAACAATAAGAACAGCTGTCCAAACATTTGCCTGCCTCACCAGCAAGCCCTTTGTCAAGAACCCGAACAAACCTGGAGACATTTTAAAAATCAAGCCTCCTTGACGGGATGCAACAGCTGGCCTGACGTATCCAGGATCTTCAAGCAGAGGAGCATAGATTTTGCCACTCATGCATCCTTGGTGCCCTACACTGAATGCCAGCCCTTGTCAGATGCCGCACTCCAAGTCCTTTACCCTCTGCAGATCTGTTGACAAAATCTGTTTAGGGAGGTAGAGAGATGGCTGGCAGTGCATAGTGTATGAAATATCCTACACACGAATGCATGTGGGCCACAACTCTTGGCAAAATTACTTCTGTAAAGGCTTTTCCCCTCAATACCAGTTGTTAGGTAACCATGATTGTTTCAGTATGCAGCCTTACACCAGATCTACGCTTTCTTGTTCAGGGTACTGTGGCCATGAAAAGGCATGGATGCAACTGGAGGAGGGTACAAACAACATGAAGCTGTAAAAAGTGACACATGTCATGTCTTTATTTGTTTTCGTTTTTTCCGCTATCAAAGCACTTTAATCTGACGGCGGGCCAGATATTATTGCTGGCGGGCAGTTTTGACGATGGTCCATAAACACAGAGAGAATGAATGCGTTTCCCTGGTCAATGTTTGTTTAAACTTTATCTAATGTGTCCTTTACATTGGACTTTGGTGCAGAAACAGTGACAGTGTTTCACACTCTTGGCTTACATTTTCCATGTTATCTGTCAGTGGCCAAGTCGCAATGACATATGATTTTACTGGATAATTAAGTAAATTTCATTTCTTAATATATCTACTTTAAGAAACCTCATTTCTTTACTTGCAACTCTCTGCTGGCTCAGAAGCCAGCGTAGCTGTCCTACGCTCTTTGAAAGGGTAGAGGCAGTGGTAGACTGGACAGATGCTTGCAATTTGCAACCTCACCGCTAGATGCCACTGAATCTTACACAGTGAATTTATAGGTGCGTTTGACTTCATGCGGCGCTGGCTGACTTAACGTGATGCATGCTGGACTTAAAATAAGGCATGCTGGTTAGAAATCGTGTCCGACTTTCGTCGGACTGCAAAACGTCACCATGTCACATGACATTTAGGCCTAAACCTCACGGGAGCAAAGCGGCTGCAGGAGCCGAGTCCGGCGGCCGCAGTTGCTTTTCCCCGACTGCACCAGGTTGGAACCACACTATTGCCCAGTCATCAGTCATTGATCTCAGCTCACAGTAAGCTGCTGCAGGTAGAATGTGTCCGACTTGACGGTGCCGTTTTTATACCCCGCTCTGCGCCTGCAGCTCACGTTAGACTATCAAATCGGCGAAAGTCAGCCGTAGTTTGGCACTCTGGTGTACCTGCAATGCAGTATTAATCCACTAAGTGGCAATGTTTCCTCATAATTCACTATTGCTTCTTCCATTCCAGTTTTACGTGAATCTGTGTTGAAGGTGGCATTTAAAGTGATTGATTAGTGTTGGTGTATACCAAATAATAACTCATTTATACTCTTTCTCTTTCTCTAATCCTCAAATTTAATGTTGTTGAGTTGACATGGTATAGGTCTACTGATAGGGTCACGTGAATATTTTACAGGCTTGGTGAAATAGTTTCAGAAGATCAATCAGAGGAAAAAGCATTATCAGTGAGGCGTTTAAAATACATTAAACTGCCCATACAGAGGTGGGCAGGAAAAACCTCTATCTTTAGGACGTCGTAGTTGTTCTCAATGAACGACTGAGCTCCCTTGTAGCCTTTAACCCTAAAGGCTCTATCACTAAAGAGGAATAGTGGATATACTGATACTCTATATTTGTTTGATATAGGCTATGACATGTCTGATGTATGACAGCTTAACTTCACTATATCTAGACTATATCTTCTGTTGAAATTTGCATGATTTATATCCATTTGTTTAAATAATTAAAACATCTTTATTACTCTGATGTTTAAATTTCACACATTATCACTGATCTGACGGTTTGTTTGTTTGTTTTTTAATTGCCACTGCATTATAAATGTCAGAACGGATGCTCAATAATTAAAATTGAGGCTATTTGCCTTTTCACGTTTAATAGGAAACTGTAGGTCTATAATCCACATTGAAAAGGCATGGTAAATATAGGATTAGCCGATCAGTTAAATTAACCTGCTTTCCTTGCAGGTGCAAAAGTGCGCTCCAAGCGGGACCTGCGGCGCGTTTTTTTTTCTCAGCGCCAGCACCACACAGAGGTCATATTTCAGCCTGTTTCCGGGATGAAGATAACGATTAAAGGCAGATAAACGACAAACTGAGTGTTCTCACTGCAGTGAACCTGCAATGCACTCATTCGACCGATTCATTGGAGTGCCCCCCTCCCTATTTGTGTGTGCGTGTGAGTGAGTTAGTTGGTGACTGATGCCCTATAGGCTACATAACCTACATGAAGGGAGAGAGAGAAAAGAGAGGGCTGTTAAAGTGGAACCTGGAGAAGCAAGGATAGGCAGCCAATCAGAAATCCCTTCAGGCGTTTAAAGGGATGGTGGGCAGTCTCTCGGGCTTTATGAGCGACTTATTTTGCCACCTCCACACATTCTCCCGTCTTGACCTCCCACATACTACACTCAAACAGAGCCGAGCGTTTGAATGAGTAACAGTCTCGTTCGCCAGAGTCGGCACGGATGTGTCCTGAGTGGCGTTTTTCTCCTTTTTCCACCGTGTGAGCTGCTGCTGGATGCTCCTCGCCCTCCCCCCGCAGCACTTGTTGCGCAGAGACTGGATGCGCCGGTGAGTCCTTAGAGAGAAGAAGCAGGGACGGACTGCAACAGGTGCACACACACAGCATCCTCTCCAGAAGGCTGCACCGGAGGTAGGAAAATTACGTATCATTCAGCAATATGGGGGATTAATATATTGCTTGTTTGGGATATTTTAACCAAACAATAGCCTATTTCTTCAGTGGCGATTTATTTGATATTTGGCTGTGGGGGTGATTTAGATGCATTTTATTACGCCAATTGTTTTCTTTCGCTTTTTTCTTTGACCTCAAGATAAAACAAAACTTTAAATGCCAATTTGACGATTTTTTTGGCCGCCTTCAGCCCTGACCGCGTGCACAAAGCCAGGATGCCGGTTCTGACGAGCCCCGACATTGCCAACAAGTTTAAGGAGAAATGGCTGGCGGTTCACCCTGAGGATCCGGTCACCGGGTCCGACTCTACCCATCTGGACGATAGCCTCACCAGCCTCCACTGGCTCCAGAATTTCTCTATCCTCAGCGCGGACCCGGAGCGACCCAACGGAACTGGACCTGGCTGCCCGTCTGCCCAGCAGCATCTCAAGCGGTTCGGCTTCCCCAGAGGTGGCACCGACTCTCCGTCCAGCCCGCCGGCCGGGGACACCGCCGCCACAGGGATGCCTCCGTACCTCGGGAGCCCCGTCACCTCCGGCAGCGACTCCACCGCGGCACCGCGGTTCTCCGATTGCGCACATCCGGCGAACGGCTACCCACAGATCCTCATCCAGGCCAGCCCGCCTATTGAGGTCGACTACAAAAGCAACCCTAAAGTCAAACCGCCCTATTCCTACGCTTCTCTAATCTGCATGGCCATGGAGGCCAGCAAACAGCCCAAAGTGACTCTGTCCACCATCTATAACTGGATAACGGAGAATTTCTGCTACTACAGACACGCGGAGCCCAGCTGGCAGGTAACCGAGACCGGCTAACCCTCTGTCTATTATTGATGAGTCAGATAAATGGCGAGGTGAAGGATAGAAGGGTGAGCAATTGATCCCAGTGTCACCATCATACACCACATCTTTATGCCACAAGACATCAGACAGTGCCTTTCATTTATCTATGTGGGAAAACAAAACTCATCAGCCATAGTGTGAATCTGAAAAACCTCCAGCAGGATTAGAGTCTAATTTCAGCCTTTGCTGATTTCCATGACAAGTGGGTTTTAATACAAGGGTCTCAGAAATTTCCATCTTCCAAGAGAGTGCTCATACAGGTTTTTTGTCTGAGGGGAATGGTGATGGGGTGGAGAAAGCACTCTAATGTGCGTGTGTTAATGAGGGCTCCTGAGAGAAATGGCAGCTAAGCACAGCTGATCATGTTTGAAATGCACAGAGCTGCATGTTACTAGAAGGCCTCATTAGGTACATTTGCTTTCCTATACAAACAACAACAATACCCCCACCCCACCCCCTCTCCCTTACAAAGACAAACTGGCACATTCAGTTTTTGCATGACTAACTAAAATGTTCTCAATGCCAATGGGATCCTGTTAATTATCCTTGTGTTTTTGTCTTTGTCACAGAACTCGATTCGTCACAACCTGTCCCTCAACAAGTGTTTCAAGAAGGTCCCCAGACAGAAAGACGAGCCGGGGAAGGGAGGATTCTGGCAGATTGATCCACAGTATGCCGACATGTTTGTCAATGGCATTTTCAAACGCAGGAGGATGTCTGCTAACCACTACAACAGCAGCAGCAGTGGCACCCACAGACAGAGCAAACTGGTTCAGGGTTATCACAGCACCCAAGATGGCTGCCCTTACCAAGGGGTGGGTGGCAAACGGAAGCACCTGCCTTCTAAAAACAACAGCAAGGCGATGAGGTCGACTGAGTCTCCTCTTTTGGCGACTGAGGCCCACAAAGCAGACATGCTGAGGGGAGACTTTGACCTGGCGTCCGTGTTCGACGATGTTCTCAGCGGAAACTGTAGCACCTTTGAGGATTTGGACATCAACACAGCGCTGAGTTCCCTGGGCTGCGAGATGGAGGTTTCCATGCAGGGGAGGCAGCACTCTGCGGGGATGGGCAGGTGGTGTGGAGGAGGTGACATCATGGGTCAGAGCCAGCACCTGAGCCACCATCAGTCCTACGGTTACATGGAGCTGAACGCCGCTTTAATGGATTGCACGGCCAGTATGGGAGAGCTCCATGTGCCGCAGCAGCATCTGCAGCAGCAGCTGGACCCGGACCAGCTGCTCCAAAGCCACCACCACCTGCATCAGTTCGACGAGCCCTCCGCGCTGTTCCCAGAGCAGTCTGAGGGGACGGTGCTGCAACCCTGGGAGGAGATCAAAGAAGAGGCTCAGGCAATACCTCTGACTCTGGATCAGAGCTTTGGCCTGTGCGAGGGATTCTTCACAGAGATGCACCCATGGGAACGAGTGGAGGCCTATCTGTGACCCCAAACCTACTTGACTCCTGATTATTTAAACTGAGTGACCTGAACATCTCTGATTACTGGTCCAACCTAATATTAACCCCAAAAGGATAACAATGGTGACAGTTAGAACCACAGTCCAGTTACTTCTCCATTCCCTCCAAACAGTCTGCAGTACACTGCATTTGTAATTTATTTTTTTGTAACATTTACTTGTCCTGTTGTTAAAATACAAACATGATAATGTCAAATCTATCTTGAACTGGAACTGTGAACGCAGCTAACAAAGATTGATCTGACTATAAAACTATGATTACTGCATTATCTCCTGGCATAGATTCCCATTTCTTCCTTAAGGGTGTCAGCTGATTGACAAGAAATAATCCGTAACATGGCACAACACTGATATATCCAGAACAATGAAATGACAACACAACAGAGTAATTTTCATAAACCAAATCAAAGTTTGATGTGGACTGTGAATGATTAACGAATTTCTTCAGAAGGAAGAAAAATGAAGAAAAGTTGGCTGTGTGCAGGCAACAAGACATTCTTGTTCTTTAAGTTGGATTTTCTGAAACTATAACAGCTCAAATGTCCGGCAGCTGGTAATAGGAGAATGTGTTCAAATCAGTGCTGAACTGGATTGAAATGCAGCTATTTGTTGCTCTGGGATTTTTTGATGAATTTATGGCAATGACAGAAGAAAACCTGACCACCCTCCTTCAAAAGCACTCTTCACAAACAAGCACTGTCACTATGGGACTAAGAAGATTCACCGGAGTCTATTTTGCTACATTAGCATTGAGCTTTTTTATTTTACTAACACGAACAGCCATTCATCTCAACTGTCAATGTTGTGTGATGATGAAAGAGTAGTTACCAGAGCAAGAATGGAGATAAAAAATTTTAAATTCGTAGTCTGAGATTAGAAATCAGTCATGTATGACTTTGTTATATAGTCAATTTTAATAAATATTCACTAAAGTTTATAGCATGAAGCTAGGCAGGAACATTTGCCATTTGTCTACAGTTACGTATTGCAAAGCTAAAAGAGGAGCAGATCAGAAATCAAACATTATGCACTTTGTTAGGCAGCAGTTTTAGGAAGGCAGGACAGCTTTTTTTCACCCCAGGATGTTTAGTTTTATTTTGTGTTGTATTGAAAAGATGTTTTCTAAAGTTTACTGACCATAATGAAAGTGATGCATATGCTGTAAGTGTCAGACCAGTTTCATTTTGAACAACTCCAACACTGAAATTAAGTTGACATTTTCTTGCTTAAATATATAGTTTTTCTTTCCAAATATATAAAAAACTGGGCATTTGTTGATTATATTTTGCCAAATTTGTGGATAAGGGATATGCATTCCATTGGTGTTTCTGTGTCGATTAATAAGAAAAAAAGAGTTGTGTTTTCTGTCACTGGGTGATGGACTTCCCCTTGTCCTTATTGATTACTTTGGTTTGGGTCTTTTTAATTTGTATGGTTTGTTTTCACACATCTGATTTTCAAAATGTGTTTGAGAACCTAATAACTTTTGTTTCAGGGGGGACAAATGATGAGCAGGTACATAAATTCAACTCTGTAAGGCCAGATTTTCTTATTGTATCATATTGATCAAGTTTGATATGAACTCTTTAATCTTACCATGTTATTTTCATTTGTACTTTTTTAAGCTGTTTAAAAATGCAATCATGCCTTGATGCAATAAATGGTGTCAGTTAAAGAAAGAACAATAACAAAAAACATGTATCATTCACTTGTCATTGTGGAAAATCAGAGATAAGTACGCCAACACGTGATGGAACGCAGTGTAAAGATGAAGCCAGATTTAATGTTTGAGTGAGCGCTGCGTGTGTGTGCAGTCAAGAGATAAAAAGGTCCATCAGGGTTTATCATTAATCAGCACAGACAGTTCTAGACTCACTCTGTATTTTAAGTATGCAGGGAGTAGATATAATAGCACAAACAGCTGTACAATATAATGTAATCTGAAACCATAGACAATAACTAAATTTACTTTTAGCAGGAAATCTGTTTGATGAAACAGTTTTATAGAAGTGTTTATTCAACCTTATGATCATTTTTGAGACAACAATACTCACAATTGCACCGAAGATACTTGCTCACCTTAATGAGTATCTGAGGTCAAAGTGGTTTTTGGTGCAAGTAATCCCGGTAACATTTGAGGAAGAAAAGGTTTCTCACTGTGAACAAAGTGAACGAGACAGGAGCTTACGGTAGTGGTCAGGGTCATTTCACGTATTCCTGTGAGATCTGGTTGTTGCTGTACCATAGGAGCTTCTTTACAAAAAAATCAACAGTTAGTTAGTATGAGAATGCAAAAGTAAGAAGACTAAGGATCTATACCCACGTTAGCAGCTCTGACTTTCTGTAGACAGCGGTGCTTTGAACTAAATGAATAAGGTCAGCATGCTAACATACTTAAAATTGTAGTAAAACAGCTAATCTTTATCAGGTATAATGTTTATCATGTTCACCATCTTAGTTTAGTGTGTTAGCATGCAAAATTTGCTAAGGAGCAGTAAACATAAAGTACTGTCAGGGCTCAGGGGAATGTCATCAGCCTCAAATAGCCTATTTAGTAGGCCGATTAGATCATAAACCAAAGTAGTGGACAAAATTGAAATGATGAACCAGATGAAGGAAGGTTGGGTGATCAAAGAGATTACAATGCATCCTCCATCTGGGCCTACTGACAGGCCAACATTGCCATTCCTAGTACCACACTGCTAGCTAGCATGGCTTAAAACAACATGGAGAAAAATAGGTATAAAATCAAAGTCTTTCGGATAAAATAAATAGAATAAATAAATATCTGTTCAGATAAGCAGTGGCAAATACAATAAATAAAAGCCAAAGATGTGAATGATTGTCCTCAGGCAAGATGTCCAAACTGCAGAAACATTTCTGCCTGAAGACCCCAAAGTACATGAGGGGCCAGAAGTTCAAAAACATAACTCGAGACCAGGCAACTCAAAGTACAATAACTATGTCTGAGTGTGTAGTAACAAACAACTCTATTCTTCTCCAAATTACTGTTAGAATAGATAGAACATAAATAAACTGCACTGTTTGTAACAAAACATGTATTGGTGCATAGGTGATGACTAATGTCACTTATACATTATATATATCTGTTATAAAGAACCCAGATTGTATAGAATGTGGACAGTGTAGGTTCACATGAATAGAGTGAAATGTAATGCTTTCTTTCTCTCCAAAACTAGTAAGCTGAAGGCCTTGAATCCATGTGAGCGGCGCACACACATGTTGATTCCACCTCCTATCAGAGCATTCTCCACAAAGAAGACATGTATAATAGGTGTTAGAACATACTCTCAAAATTTACCATTGCATATCTTCTCACCTTTTTCCAGGATTTTGGTTGCATGCCCCGTATGAAAATGTGCTTTCCCACCTCAAATCTCTTTTTAATTGAAATTGCTGGAGGAAAAGGGGGAAAATGCGGCTTATCCCCGTCCCTTTGGCTCGCGCCTCCCGGCCGCGACAAGTCATGTGTGGAGATCTCCAGGAATGGGTGAAATAACTCAGATTCCTAAAAACAGCAGGGACTACAGCCAGCTTGGATGAGGAGTGTGACTACTGACCACCGTGTGTGGAGAAAATCATTCCAGCTGACAGAGAGGCTGATCCTGTGACAGTTACAGGTCATTTTCATACCAGGTATAGCCCTAGAGGTCACTTCTCTTTGCAGAAGAAATGTGAGGAAAGAGGTGTCACTCTCACGCTCAAGTTGAAGGGTAAAGTGGCATTCATTGTGCCCAAAGGTGTGTGTGAACTTTCACATTTGTCTCTGTTTGTCTGTGACCATGTGCACTTGTGCTTTTGTGCGGATACATTATATGCCCATAATGTTTGTGTTGGTCCACGTTTCTTTGTCTGCACTCGCTGCGATGTGTGCGCTGCCTGCTGAGCGTGTGTGTACACGGCTGCAATCGGAGCCCCGTGGCGGCCCAGATAACACTATCTCTGTGGAGCCAGAGCCCCGTGGTTCTATTCAGCGTGGTGGAGGAGAGGCTGGGACTGCCCAGCACGCGGACCTGCTCAAAGCAGGAGGAACAAGCTGGGCTGTCACTGTAGGCTAACCTGGTTTATAATGGTTTATAACCTCCTCCTTGATACCCCTCTGGGGGGCCCTGCATCGTGTTTGTGTTAGCTTGAGAAGGTTACACACAGAGGAGGGCAAAGACAGAAACAGAGACAAGAAGAGGGTGTATTCTGTGTTTTATTGCCACCATGGCACCCTCTGCGTTGCTCCTGATTAGAGTCAAGCATAAACAGGGTCAACCAGATTTGCAAAAGAAGCGCTCCTCCCAGCATGACATAGACAGAGGGTTCAACTCCCCATTTATTGGGGATAGCCACAGAGCTATTCTTCATGGAGACCAGCTAATAGAAGACACATGATGGGGGTCCCTCACTAATTAGATCCTTCATTGTCACACAAAGCAAAAAGTGGCAGTGGGAAAATGCCATAAGCCTGTTTTATAGCCCCTGTGGAACCCCTGAGCGTTAGTGATTACATGTACAAAGTGTTAGATCACAGTGATAAATGCAATTGCCTCATTGGTGCATAAATCGAAGCAAGGAAAGGTCCCTTCAGCAGGAGTAACATTCACCCCTTTGAACTAGTGGGAAATTGTTGTCCCTCTCTGGTTTCCAAGCCCTCATCACATATTGATAAGGTAAAAAGACTGGAATGATATTCAGTGGTCTGACCATGTCTCTTCAGACTGGCCAAGAGGAGGGACTTAGCCAGGAAATACACCTAAACAGTCTGTCCAAAAGGCTGTTGTTTATTTATGAAATGCTAATGAGGTTTCCATTTAGATTGCCTGTTCCAATTTGAAAGGAATTGTGGATGGTAAATTAGAATAAAAGGACTGCGGAGTATGGCGAGGGGTTTTTCCTCCATTTACAGAGATTAGGTGTACCTCCTTGCATAGTGTGCACATGGCCATGTTTACATACAATATGAACAGGATCATTGCTCTAAGAACTGAATTTTTCCTAGCATTATCATTCAATAAAAGCCTTATTGGTGGAGTTTTTGCCCAGAATAGCTTTTATACTACTGAACGTGGCAATGACTAATGAAGACTGGATCTCCAATTTGCCATGAACCCACACAGAAACCCTCTAGATTTTGCTTCAGTTTTGATGTGTTAATTTTATTCATTCGGGGCATGTAGCACAGGCAAATGCAGGTGTGCAAATGAGTGGCAACACAACTCACACACAGATGGCTCTATTCATTCTTACAGGAGTGATCCAGACTTTTTGTACCATTTTTCTTCTTGCCTTGTTTCTGTAACGATTCTCTCCAGAGCTGGAACTTGTGGAAAATACACTTAGGATTAGACATTCGCTGCAGGGTGCGGCAACATCATAAACCACTTCCATTACATCTGTTATGCTCCTAAGTACTTAAAGTGCCTTTCCCATGTAGGCCTTGACCTTTATATTTTTCTTCACAGAGTAGACTTACAGTGACTGCCTCTGTTATGGTTTTGCAAGGTGGACCCAAATGCAGGACACAGACACAGGGGTAAGGTGAGATAAGGGAGATTTATTGTAGGAGAAACAAGGGAAAGGAGGTGGACAGGCAAGAGAAATTTGGATGGCAAAAACAGAGGGCAGAGGGGTGATGATGGATGGCAGATGTGGGCCAGGCTGGACGGACAGATGACAATGAGTGGCGAGGGCAGGCTGGAGTTACCTTACCTTATCAGGCAAGCAAGCAGGGAGACAAGCAGGGAGACAGATGATCCACTATGGCACACAGGGAAAAATAATGAATATTGGGTTATACTGGGTTGATGAGTAGATGGACAGCAGGTGGGCAGGGTCACCCGGAACCAGGAGAGTCAGAGAAGAATTGCCACGCCCACGCCACTGACACACAATCACAGAGGCCCTGTTTACTTCTGGCATTAAAACATGTCTTGAGGGATCCAATCACAAGAGGACAGCTCTAGTAGTGCGATGCACTCAAGATGCATTGAGATCTGTTTGCTCAGACCACAATCAAAGGTGGTCTGGGCTGCAAAGGGCCACATTATTTTAGCAGTGAGTACGTTAATGTGTCGTAGTCCACATTGAAGGACTTCCCACTCAACTGACAGTGTCAGCAGAAGCAAAGTGCGAAACAAGAAGAAGCCAAAGCAACAGGCAAAATGGATTCTTGCTGACGGAGGACACAGAAAACATGCTGTCTCATGTCCCCTGGCTGCTCTGCCTCAACTCTCTGTGATTTAGGAAGTTTCTTGATGGATAGTTAGCTTTACTTGTTGCTAAAGTAACTGCTAGCTGCATGGGTAAAGCTAGTTGAATCTGCCTGGACTGGGATCTTGGAGCACAGGGAGTTTTGGTGTTTTTTTGCTACCAGTGACCCAAGAGCCAAGAGCTTTGCACCATTGGGAGGAGGAGGTTTAATAATGAAGCTATATTTAATCTTTAAAGCTAGTAGGGTAAGGTGGGCAGATTTGAAATTGAAATGAAAACTGGGGATATTTTTGGTTTGGTGGTCAGTATGTCGTTAAAAAAATATGTTATTATGTGAAATAAAAAGGGGAAGAAGTTCGGTTATATATCTGTGAAATATAACTCTTCTGAAGAAGTCAAGTCATTTTGAGGCAGAATCTACCTTTCATCCATCGGCAACAACAGGCTTTGCCTATGATCACGTAGGCTAAATGTCATGCCTAGTTACACTATAAACTGCAAACGCTTACTGTGATTCTGTTAAAAGAAACGTTAAAGTATCACAAAGACATGGACATAATGTGATGTTTATTTGCACATTATGTCTTTTGATCCAGAGAAAAGCAGCTGTAGACGTCAAGAGACTGGGCGATACAGCTATAACATACTGGCGCGTGCTCCCGCAGACAGCAATAAATTTTCTGCGGACGATCACTTTTCAGCACGACACCTGTCTGCTCTGCTATCCAGTCTTTCTGGCCATGGTAAATCTGATTTCAAATCTATTAACACCTTATACAGTCTATGATTAACACACAGTTTAAAACGGGGACATTTCCGGGGACAGCTCCAGATATGGACAGGCCAACAAAACCAGGGGCTACCCCCGGAAAACGGGGATGTCTGGTTACCCTATTATCGGACCAATCTAAATAGCCGCAGCTAGCAATTACTTTAGCAATAATTAAAGCTATCTGTCCATTACTTCATAAATCACTGAGAGCTAAGGCATAGCAGCTGGAGGACATCGGTGAATATGTTATGACTTTATGAAAAGTTAGCTTGTTTTATTTGTCTGTACCTATGTGTTTGTATTTTTTGTATGTTGCTGCCTGTCTTGGCCAGGTCACCCTTGTAAAAGAGGTTCTTAATCTGTCAATGAGACTCTCCTGCTTAAATAAAGGTAGTTAAAAGGAAGTTATAAAATGATGTTTTCGTTCAGTAATCGGTGAGGCCCACATTTTTCTAACCTAATTCTTGTCTGAATTGTGGTTTAAAAAACAATAAACTAATCAAATTAAGGTTTGGAAAGGACAAACATTTGGTCTTTGCAAATGGAAATGATGTACATGTTCATTTACATATAAAGCAGGGAAGTGAGATCTGATCACAAGTGTTCACTCAAGGCACATTCTAATGCCAGGTGTGAACTGACGTACTGAGAGCTGTCCACTTGTGATTGGATCACGCAAGAAGCATGTTAATGCCAGGTGTAAACAGCCCCAAAGAGAGACAGACAGGAGACAAAAGGGAAACATAACGAAACACAATGGGAAATACTGGGGTATAGCCATGGCCCTCACAGTCACTCAGTGACTGTGCTGCTGCCAGTGAGGTCAGCCTTGTGGAAAACACTATCAGCATGCCAATCATAGGCATCATTTGACTGTGAATGTTGACCACTCCTGCTTACTGCTGCTTTGTGTTTGTGTCAACTGAATTTCAATTGGGTGTCATGTGTCCTATTGTTTCCCAATAGCTCTTAACATGTATTTTTTTCACGTATACTATTTTATTATATGATATTGTGTTTCTAGTCAAACACATAAAATATTGTACAACAGTGTGCCAATTGTCTTGCATCATTTAAAATAGCATTGCATATAATTGTAATTTCGTTCAAGTCTTGTATATGTATGCATATGTACCAGATACAAGTGTACATCACCCAGTTAACCCTCTGTGCACTATAGCCCTGCAGGAATTTAAGTTATTCACCAACTTCAGTGCTGACTGGTGGCATGATCTGACCGGTTGTAAAAAAGAATGGTTCTTTAAAGCTATGCTTAAGATCGAGTCACACCAGAAAGAGACAAACTGAAGTTTATCTGCACCCCCTTGAAAAATAGCCTGTGGTACAGTGCTAGAAGCAGGTGTGGTAATGAACACATTTGTCATAAATCGGGAGAAATAAAGGAGAATTGTGACCCTGCATGGCAACCAGGAGAGGGCAATGAAAATCGGGAGGGTTGGCAAGTGTGATCATGGCAGAGGCTGCAAAGACGACTTTGTAACGTAAGATAAAAAGCGAGAGTGACCAAGCAACACACTGGACAAATGTAAATATCAGACTAGCTCTTTTTACTTCAATAAAAAGTTGAAGCGTCAGCTAGCTTGCTAACTGTTAGTTCCACTGAACTGCAAATTGTTTGTATTAGTAGAGCAGTTTATACTAGGGTTAAATAAAAGTGGGTGGTTCCACATGGTTATGGCAAAAGCTAACAGTGCATATATGGTATCAGAATAATCGGAAAAATATTTTCCTGACTGCGAAAATTCATGTGAAGTCGGTATTGATTTGCTACCTTGTCATTTGTGATATGCTGTTAGGTTATAAGGTCATATTTGCTGGTAGTATGCTTTCTCTGTAACATTCACCTTCAAGCTTTCCAAATAAAGAACACACATGAATAAAAAGAATATTCATTATAAAATTATACAGAAAAATAATGTGTGTTATCATGAATGTGTGTTCTTCTGGCTTGTGTGTGCGTGTATGTGCGCATCTTGGCATCCATCAGTTGGTCAGTGAAAGACATTCTTGCCCCGTGCCTTCGGTCTCTTGGTCGCAGGGAGCGGTTGATTGTCCCACAGGCAGACAGGGGGAGGGCACACAGCTGCCACACACACACACACACACACACACACACACAAAACACACACATCATAGAGACAATTAAGCACACAGACTCAAGCCAGTGACAGATTACTCACCGATACAACTGCGTGAAACCTCACGCTGTCAAATGCTTGCACACACTCATGGCCACACATAGAGGGCTAGCCAGAGGGCAGCGTGTCAGGAGGGTGAGTGTGGACGAGAGCGCAGAAAGCATGCCAGGACAGCGCTGGAGCTCTGCCACTCACACAGCATCAATATTGGTGCCAAGGAGCAGAGCAGAAAACAAGTCTGGACCAACCTCCTCGATCTGGCCTGCTGCTCTTCTTATTTCTCAGCCAGGAAACTCCTGTTTAAATCTTTGTTGAGCTCCAGAATTCATAGTCACAAAGAATCTCGCCAGGTTCAAGTTACGATGTGCAACTTTTTGTCCTGAAGTAGCTGAATGTTAGTGTTATCCTGTCCTGAGAGTGACAAGCTGCTCCAGAACTTGTTGGTAGCCTAGATCAGCCCAACTTTCCCAACTTTCTTTTTATCTGTAACCCTACATCCCTGTCAGATGAACTCAAGTACCCCATGACTGACGCCACCGATTTTGTTCAAAACATGTTCTGAAGTGGATGTTAGCACCACATAAGAGTGGATATTGACAGTGTTTTTTTCCATACAATTGAATTGTCAGTGTTTCGGTCGGTTTAGTCAAGTTTACATTTGTACAACTATCACTTAGAGAGGCAGAAACCGAATGTTTTTTCTGGTACTTTTTTATTTCTTTTCTTAATGAACAATTACGAGTATTTATCCATAATTTTATCCATTTTCTATTACTTTTAGCTGGCTATTGCAACCATTATTCTATTTTTTTGTTAATTATTGCAACTATTTATCGATAACTTTAACCATTTATCTAGAAATTTTAGCTAGCTATTTCAACCATTGTTCTATTACTTCAGCTAACTGTTTCACCTGTTTAACCATCACCTTTAGCTAACTGTTTCAACTCTTCTCACTTGCTAACTAGTTTTCATGCCACCTCTGTGACTATAAGGAAGTTTTTCTTTCATTCCTAAATACAAACATATGCATATATATAGGTTTTTAATCAAATCATGAACAGTTGAGCTACTCCCACGCATCCCCTGGGTTTGGGAATCACTGATCTACATGAACTGGCTGTGTTTGAAATAGATATTGCGTACATTTTGCAAGCTGTATCTGCAGTCAGCCGTCAGTCAGACCTTGGATTCAGTGAAAAGTCTTTTACTATTTCACCATCAGCATTTAACTCCTACAGGGCCACTTACAAAAGACAGAGAAAGTCAAGGAGATTTACTGAAAAGCAAAGAAACAAAGATACAGACAAAAGATCCTACATATTTTTTTTGCATTTGACTGCTTCATGTATGCATGCTGTATGTGTGTGTGTGTGTGTCCTTCCACCCCCGCCTACTATTCAGGACCTCTTGAAACCACTACTGCCTCCACCACCCCCTGCTCCAGTCACACGCACACACACACACACACACACACACACACACACTCAGAATTTTTCCATTCTTCTCACCATGTCTGCGCGCTGCTGAGGGCTCTTATTTGATTAGCTGCGATTTGCTTTGTGAAGCAGTGGAGCATTTGGCTCACCGGGGGAGCTGTACTCAACACACATACACTTTCATGGATGCATGCGGGGGTTCTCAGACAAAACACACACACAGACACATACAGGATACATGCACATAAGTACATTTCAAATCCAGCCTTTCCTCAAGATTACCCCAACCTTGTCTCCTTCCTCTATCTGTGCAGTGAAGCAATGAACAGATTTCATAACAGAGACATGAAATTATACACGGCTGTCTCACAATAGCTCGTATGGTTGACGAGATATCCTGATGACAACAAAAACCAAGTGTTCATCTCCAAGTGTGAACAAACATGCAGGGGTCAGAGTCATCTGTTTGCTTGCCATGACCTCATCCTGGTCTTCTCAGGAAATAACCTCTGATTACATAAGGATGACTGCAGAGTGACACCCTATCTACCAGGCCTTAGTTGCACTAACCACCAGCCCTTCAATAATGAATGTGAGATGAATGTGTTGGTGAGGGTGCGTGTCTTTGAGGTGTGTGAAAAAGAAACACTACAAACACCAGCTGTCATTGTGTCAATGTCAGGCTCTCTATGCCTTTGTGTTCTCTTCATTCGTCAAGGAAGATGTATACACCAACATCCAGTGTTTTATTTAAGTGTTGACCAAGAGCTTCCAGGACAGTTTTTATGATTGTGGTGAACAGCACTAACATGCAGCTTCAAAATCTCCTATAGGTGTTTAATTAGGTTGAGATTTGTACAATATTGTAGGTTTTGCACCAAACCCCTTGTGCACTGCGCGGTAGCAGCTGCATTGATCATATTTCTCCCCTCGCTTATTCAGTTCACCGGAATCATCCATCTGCATGAAGGACTAAATACTGCAGTCAAAGGGGCTTATTTTAAGGGTTCTTTGATTTAAACCTAAATGTAACTCAATCATTTCAGATTGTATGACATTTGTCATGCTATGCTTTTGAAGCCTCGAGTTTTGGCCGATAGGGCGCCGCTATGTTGATTTTTTGCAACCAGGAAGTGCTCGGAAGTGACCATATTTGGACAAGACTATGGAGCCCAGGGCCATGTGTGGAGCTAGCTAGCTTGCTTAGCTAGGTTCATCTGTAATTCATGCTAACTGTCATTTTGTCTAGTGACAAAGGGCTGACCTTTTTGTCTAGTGAACAACAGTCTTAAAACTAAATGTACTCCCCAGAGAAAGTGAACAGCCAAATCCTAATAAGAATTGGCGTCGCCTTACAGACAGGAAGCTTCCCGCTTGGGCTACATTAGCTGCAGCTATTAGCATAACACACGATTCCTAACTGTCTGCAGTCAAGTTGCATTGTGGGTAATGTAGACACTAGATTTTCACCTAGAATGAGTGGGGGGAAAAAGATAATAAAAAAACATAATAAAAAATCTGGTTCTGCTACAGCCGTGATCCGACAATGTTATGGGAGTATAATGCTAAATTGGTTCACTACTCTTTCAAACACCTGATGTGCAGTTTGGTTTAAAACACCTTTGGAGCCAACATGGATAAGAAGTCCTTAACATTTTAGTTTTTATTGCCTGAGCAACCTCATTTGTTGCTGAAGGTCATGTGAAGTGCCCCAAAGCTCCAACTAAATGGAAATTCTGGCAAGAGCATTTTATCAACCTTTGATTTACAGATTACAAACCATCTTAAATTTGACTGTGCACACAGAGGTGAACTTCACACATTCAACTAAACTGTGTGGTTTTGTTTCCTTTATTAATGTTATCTTTTATCACAACTAGTAGTTATATCTAAAACGTTAGATTGGACATGAAAATGATCACAATTTTACTCAAATTCTAGACTGAGTTAATCTCCCTCTAGCTGTGTTACGGTGCTGCAGGTGAGCTTTGCATCCCCTGAACCTGAGTAAGCTTAATATTGTTAGAAATGATCAGGTAAAGGCGAGAGAAATTAATTAGCCAAGCACACTTTGTTTTTTATTTTGAAAGGATGAGCTATGCAATAAATTGTAAAAGGATGATCTATGCAATAAATTGTGTGCTGAATTTGAAAACAGTAATTTTTGTGAGATGAGAAAATCTGAAATGAATCCCAGTTTCTCCAGTATTATGCATAGCAGATCAAACCACACAAAACTATTCCAGCCATGATTTGTGTGTCAGGTAACGTTAAATGACTTGCCCTTTCTAAGACATGTTGTTGTTGTGATGTTAGCTATAGTAGCAGGAGACTTGTGAGTATTGGGAGCTGGTGTACTGGCTTTCGTCTTCTTTGCATGTTAGCTCTGCAGCAGCAACTGTAGCGACAGTTTTCTAACACACAACCTTGCTAACGTTTGTTACATTCCTTTCTGTGTCATTGATCTCTCTATATCATAGTATTTGTCATGGTATTGGATTTCTACACAATTGCATGCCACCTTCAAGGTTACACGGCTTAACACAGCCCCCAAGTGAGGAGCAAACACTATTTTCCCTCACTGCAGAAGGGAAAAATTAAAAGTGAAATAATAAGTGTTGACATTGTTTTAATCAAGAGATGTCTTCATTCATCACCAAAGTACATCACACGATTCAAAAAAGGATTTGGATTCAATAAGCGGATTCAGAACTGGATTAAGATTTGATAAAATACTGATCGCTATAGCAGATCAACATCCAACCAGTGGCGTTTTCTCCCAGAGGCCAAGGGAAGTCAGGCTTCCCCTGTTTTTATCAGGCTCTATTAATCATTTTAATAAAAACACAATGTTTTTAGTTTCGATAAATCTTATAGAAACTTCCCCCCTTCAGCAAACTATCTTACAATAAGGGAAACAGCGCCCCTCTAAATGCTATGCGTTGGATGTGTGGTGAAACACTATATTGCACCACCATAGACACCACAGACAGAACCCGCCACAGGGCACAGGGACAGGTTACATGAATAATTGTTTATACTCTGTTGGTCTGGTACTCGGTTGTTAGTCTTGATACATGTACCACTGCTACTATGCAAATGTAAAATTTCAAACGTCTTCTGATTGAGCTTGTGAATGCTTCTTTTATTCTTAACGGTAGACTATTTATAATGTGCACTATTAGCAGCGGGCTATGCTATTTGGAGTGAGAGTAAGTGAGTGATTGAGTGAGTGAGAAAGAGAGGGAGAGAGAGAGTGTTCGTGTCGGTAAATGCAACTTTCAGCATGTGTATTGATAACAGATAGTGTGCATCTTTAAAGTATGATTCAATTTTAAGTAAAATTATACCCTGCACTGTAATAGGACAATACATTAGATGATTGCCCTCCAAAAAGGACATCCCCTCTTACTTGGCTTCCCCAAAAATTTACCCCACTGCATCCAACCAAGCAAATTAATCTTTTATTGGCCAAATCTAGTTTGTCCATCATTGCTACTATTAAGCCCAAAATTGTGTTTGATTGTGTTTACTTAAATATTGCAGAAAGTGTTTTTTAAAACTCCACTTAAGGCAAAACTAGATCTATGAGATGTGTCACTCTCAAGAGATGGCCTTCTTTTTGCTTGTCCTCTGTTAATGCCTTTGCAATGACCAGCAGAATATTTTCCTCACTTCTTGTTCTCTACACTTCTCCCCCCCCCAAACACACACACACACACACACACACACACACTTCCACCCTCAACCACAAGGGGTTAATTAAAACTGATTAGGTCCTCGGAGAGCACACCTGCCTCTGACAGGTAAGGTATGTATTTGTGTATGTGTGTGACTCTATGCGGATATGTGCTTAGCACATCAGCCTGTTAGCACATCATGTGCTCTGCTGCTCTGAGTTCAAGGCAGTCCCATTAGGGCACGATGATAGCTGTCAGCATATGTGTTGGTTTATAGATATGCATTTCTGTGTGGCCGTCAGCATTTAACTCTGCATTAGCATGTGATGTGTGATGGTAGACACATATGCATTTCATTTGTATGTGTTCCCTATTTTCACAGCCACTCAAGGACCTCACGCTTAATGTGCTGATGAGACTCTGCTCGCTGGAACCAATTGCTGCTTTGCTTTAACTTCACGCCCCTATGCCTGTCTGTCATCTAGAAAGCCACCAGAAAGCCACTGCATATACACCAGAGATGTATATGCAGTTTAAACCTCATATCATCATTCACCATCGCTGAGATAACATGCACATCAGTTAAAGTATCATTCCAGTTCACATGGATGCTGATAGAGCAAACGTCTGCACACATCCATGTAAACAGTCTAATGCATAAATGAAACAGTGATGAAAAACATTATGGTCCACATTAAGCCTGTGATTTTGTGTATGTGTGTGCATTTATGTGTACATATTTGCTGGCTACACAGGTGTTTGTGTGTAGATGCAAAAACTAGTGTTGTGCAACAGCAGCTGGCAGGGGAGAAGTGCATCATGCACACACACACACACACACACACACACAGAACTCCCGCTGCTAGGTTGGCAAGTAGAACAGTCAAATTAGCCACTGGAGAACAAACCGATCCAAGAACTCTGCTGGGAGAGGGTGAAGGGGGAACGGGGAGAGAAAGAGACAGAGAGGCTGAGAGGGAGATGGAGGGAGAGGTGAAAAAAGAACAGCACAGACATGACAGAGAGGAGGAAGATGAGAAGCAGCATCGTGGGGCGAAGACATGACTGAGAGCTGTAAATGAGTCGGAGAAAATGAGAGCTGGCGAAATAAGAGAGGGAGAAGGGGTGATGGAGAGAGGGTAAGATAATGGAGAGACCAATGCTGGAATCAAAATGAGCCAGTGTGAGTAAGGAAATAAAGTATATGGTGGAGGAGACCACTTTTAAACAACACTTTGTGTAAGGGCATGGTGATGTAAATTTTAGTTGTGAACTATAGTGAAACACTGATTAAAAAAAAAATCAGCAGTATGCCAGAACAACTTGAGACCAAAAAACAAGGTGAGATTAAAAATGTCCCTAATAATGCAGCCTGACCTTCATGGCCAATTTGGGGCCTAACAAAATGTAACCTTGTGACTTGAAAGTGGAGTGTACCCTTGGGTCAATCCTTCTACTTTTGAACATGAGGCGGTGAATTGTATTACTCATCAATATGTAATCCAAATTCCTAATAATCAGTCAGCTGTGACACATTTTTCTATACCAAAACACCAAAATAATTGCAACATACAATAATCAGGGTGTGTGAGAATACAGCTGTGTATTCTCACACACCCTGATTATTTCCCATCATTTGCACAGTTTTGACTGATGGATTCTTTGTGTTTATTCACCCCAACTGTTACCGATTTTAACTGTTAAAGGGGCCAGTATACTCCGTCTGTGAGAGGGTTGAATGGCTTCGTAAACTAAATTTGTTGTGCAGCTATTATAGTCACTTCTTGTTGGAACACTATGAATGTCTTCGGGGAGAGGCAACGCATTGTACAAACTAGCTCTGATCAGTATACCTAGAAACGGACGCAATGATCGTGTGCCGTGGGAGTGTGCCTCTGTGTTTGTGTTCAGCCCACGCACCGACTGAACTCGAAACCAGAAACTCCAGTTCTTTTTGTTATTTCCCTCCAGTTGCACTCATTTTTCCTCTTGTCTATGTACATTTATGAAGGAATTTCATAAAAGCCCCAGGATCAATGTCAATTTATTGCTCACATTAACCATTTTTGACAGACAAAACTTCTTTGGGCATTTACATTCTTTGCTGTGCAGCAACAACGTTGGAAGCTTGGTAGAAACATTTATTTACAGCAGCAAAATAAGTTTACTTCTTCTTCCCCATTGTAGACAGAAAACACTTGCATACATCATTCATTTCAAGAGTTGACCTGCTGGACACTAGATGTTTGATTTTACTGTAAAGCCAATTGTAAAGCCCTCTGTGTATGTGCACAGGAGGAGTTTCGACAGTTGTGATGTCACAAAAGCCTGCTTGTACATTCACATTTTGAACGGTGATTTAAGGTGAACACAGAAAAACTTTCCCCCTTCAGCAGAAAACAGTCTTCTAGTGTCAAATTTATACATAATTCTGCATAGTGAAGGTCAAACATCAAAATAAAACAACAACAAGCAAAACAGATTTTTGACTGGAGGTAGACATCAGACATTCAGAGGTAACATATCAGACCAACATTTACATCAGTAAATGTTGGTCTGATATGTTACCTCTGAATTTGGCCAGTATACAAATAAGTTCACCAATCTGAACAAAAGTTCTTTGGTTAGACAACTTACATAACCAGCCTTGTCTGACAAGCTCTTGATCTCCTTCAAGCCTTGACATTTTTCAGACTGATTAAACACTCAAACAATAGAGCCACACTGGAGTAATTGTTGAGCTTTTGATGTATAGTTTATTCATGTTAGGACTTCTTGTTTGCTCTGTCTGTAAGGTTCTGTAATATTTTGTACTTGTGCCACCACAGTACTTCATGATTTGGATATAATTAATCATAATTTATATATAAAAAAGTGATGAAACATTGCTACAATGACAATCTTCTTTGTCCTTAACTTTTTTAAAGGCATATGAGAGGTGGTAGCACTGTTGACCACTAGAATAGAAAGCAAAGCATACATTTTCTCTCTTTCAGCTGCAGTGGATTTAAAAGTGACATGCCGACAGTCAAGGATGAGCAGTTCTGAATGAAATGAGCGAGACAAGTTGTAATTGTGCTGGACTGTCCTCTTTAACATGACACAGAAGTCATACAAAGTCCGCTGTGATGGCATGAAAAAACACAGTTGTTGCTGATCAGTCTGTATCAAAGCCCTCCATGCATGGTTAGACACTTTGTACAAGTCCCAGAGTAGAAACTAATAAAAGTATTCAAAGCCCTTCATGTTCAATACTGAAGTGATGGTTGTTGGCAATTAGAACAGTGACAGGGCTAGTCAGGGGCGTTGCTAGACATAAAGCTCTGCTCGGGCACAGACCCCCTCATTCCCCGTGTAAATCTGTGATTTTGACATTTTTTTTCAATTGCTAAGACCATTAATATTGGTGCTGTCATGTCAGAAAGGTCTTTAACTAGAGCATAAGCACACACACCTATGGTACCACCTAAGACAAATTCTACAATGGGGCCCTCGTCTGACTTGTGAGCCATGTAAACAGTTTGCCATTGCTGCGCAGTCACACATGACATTGCAGTGCTTTCACCTCTCCTTTAAAACTTTCTGTCTTATGAATAAGCCTGCAAACCTCTGTGCACTAACTCAATCCTCCATTAGGGTCTGTGCAGCTTGTATCTGATCATGGGCAGATCTACAGGGGGCACCCCAACTTTGATGATCCAAAAACTGTACTTGTAAAAACAACCCGCCACTATGTCCACAAGCTTCTCAAAACAGTGAACTAAACAATACATTTACCAAAAGTGAACAATTTAATTTTTAATTTTAAATGTATTATTAGCCTCTCCCCCCTGCCCTTCAAATACTTAGCTACATCCCTGATTCAAACGTGCAGAGCAGCGTTCGCTCAGTCTGGCTGACTGGCTCAGACACACATTGAGTCTGCTGCGGTGCGGTGGCCCTGCAACCCGACTGGATAGACTGAGCTGCCCCAGAGTCTCTGAAGGTGAAGTGAGTTTCCCCAGGTGAAGTTTAAACACACGTTTAACTTAAAGTTACATTTGTAATGAATGCATTGTATGCTAAAGACAATTCAGCATCACTAAAAACAGCGAGTCTATTCCCAGATAGCAGAGGACTGTGGGGCGGATCCGCTCTCCCGCGTTTTGGCCACGCGCACCGGATCCGGCCCGCCTCCAGACAGTGCTCTGTCAAACAGCAGACTCACTGCGGACACCAGGCGGATTCACACATCGAACGCACCTGTTTTAAAAATTCTTAACCGTCGCTGACCGTTATTCTCTCAGAGAGCAGAGCGCTTGCAGTGGGAATCGGCAGCTCTCTCGTAGGACACGAACACGGTGAGTAACTATAAACTCTGCTGTCAAAATATGATTGATTTTTAATGTTGCCTAGCCGGTAAAATTATAACTTTACCGGTCATAGATAATTCTACCCCTGCCACCATGCCAAGACCTCTTGCCACCCCTTTGCCCCCCCCATGTAAAATTTTCTAGATCCGCCACTGCATCTGATGCTGCCTGTAGACCTCTGGCTGTGCTTTTACTGGCTGAGGCTAACTGCATTTCACCTGGGTCGGTGTGACCCACTATATATGTCTATGGGTGTGACCTGCTAAAAATGTCTGGACTGCGTCTGTGCTAATACTGGATTTGGATCAGCTGTGTTTGTACTGGCTGATGAGCCAGCATCTACTGACAAACATCAGCATAGTCCCTGTAAATTATAAATATCAATACTTGCAAGATATTAATGTTATCAGCTGAATCAGGCCCATTCAAACTGGCTCCCCAGGTTTCCTTTAATACATTTTCAAAAGGAAAATACTATTTATACTATGACGTGACTGAGTAGGTGATGCATTCCATCTTGCATTAATTGTAACTAAACTTTCACTCAGAAACAGATAATCACTGTCTCGGTTTAAAATTATGTGGGCCATGAGGAGTGCACGCGCACATGTGTATGAGCGCGTGTTCACATGCAACCTGGGTTTTTTTTCAGTTCTGCAGTTTATAAACATTGTTTTGTTACGCCCCTGTAAAAGGCGAAATAGAAAGTATGACGTGGACACAATGTAACTTCAGTCAAGTCCAATGTTGTAATGTATCTACCATGAACAGCATTAAATGCTCCGTACATGTATAGCGCCTTTCTAGTCTTTTCGACCACTCAAAGAAAGCACTTTTACACTACATCTGCATTCACCATGCACTGAGCCTAAGTACTCAAACGGAAACTAACATTCACACACATTCATACACTGGCAGAACAGCCGCCAGGGGCAATTCGGGGTTCAGTGTCTTGCCTAAGGACACTTCGACACACAGCCTGGGGGAGCCGGGGATTGAACCGCCGACCGATTACCTCCTGAGCCACAGCCGCCCAACATATAACATGTTTATATAATATCACAATTAAACATGTCATTTTCCCTCATGTCCCTCTAAGAAACTACACAATTAGGAAAAACATCAGCAGGTCGTTTATAACTCCGTAGGTGCTGTACTGTTAGTTACAGTACCTCGTTTGTCATGTTAAGCACAGAAAACACACTAGTACATTAGAAAATACCTGAGTTGAACCTTTAAAGTGAGTTACTAAAAATATATCAAATTACATTCACAGCATTTTAAAACACCATTGGCAAATAACCTTGAAACAGAACATTCAATAAAACAGATTATTTAAACAAAAAAAAAAAGATTTAGCCACGCCTGTAAAGTGCTTAAAAAATAAACAGCACAATAGAAAATAGGCTGTAATGCTAAATACTGCTATCTTATAGTTATTATTAATTCAGAATACTCTTTGTAGTGGCTAAATCCACACTAAGCCACTGAGGGTTGCATAGACAGGCATCTAATTGATGTGCTCGCCCAGCCACCATAGCCCACTAGTATGATACAAAATAATGTTTTTTGCACTTGTGGTTGTGTTTGAATTTATTGTTCATCGATGATGGTCTTCAACTAAATACACACAACACATTTTCATACAAGTTGTACGGAGTCACCCATCGTAGTGTGACACCTGTCACTTGTGTAAAGGTTCCTGCTTAAATAACCTTTAACCCAAAACAGACAGGAGTCACTGTGGTGTCCGAACAATAATGCTGCGATGATGTGTTCTACTGGCCCACTAGAGTACTGCACCCAACACAAAAAACCCATAAATGGCTGTTTCACACTTAACATTTTAACCTCTGTATTAGTGTTGCACTTAAACATATAAAGTATCTTACTTCTTCACATTAAACACTCATTTTTTAAAAACTACAACAATAGCACTTTAATTATCCCTACAATATAAAAGAAATACACACAGAGAAAACTTATTATAACCACCCTTTAACCTCGGTCCACATGACACAGCTAGTATACAGACAACATTAAAGCAACAATTCGCGTTGACCACAGTCATTAACACTCCCTGCATGTTCCTTACAGTATTAAACACATGTATAAATCATAATTCAATCCTCGTTCTTAACTGCTCTCCCTCATTTCCACCAGCTTTTCCAGCAACAACTCGCCTCTCACAAGATGTCAGAGCGAGAATTGTTGGTGAGCGCAACTTTTGTTTCTTCTTATAAACAAAGGTGTCACTGGGAGTCACTCGTAGGGATCCTTTCCATGATGTTTTCAGACACCTCGCACAACAGCCTGAGCCTGTCACTGGCAAAAAACAAGCACGGAGGCGGATGTAATTTGCATATGCACAATTTCCCCAAAGGAATACGATTCTAAAACCTTTTAGTACCTTGTTTAAATTTGTAAATATAATGCCCAGGTTTAAAAATACCAAAATTATACTTTAAGCTTTGCGGGTCTGCTAGCCATTTTGGATCATTCAATCACCACTTTATAATTTCTGGCTTTGTTTCCAAGGTGTTAACCCCTATCACTACAACCCCTGCAGTCTCTAAAACGTGCAGTCTTTTAGCACCCTCTCACAGTTTTTCCATTCGGCCTGTTTTAGTGGGGGAAGTTCTGAAGGAATTGATCGCTCTGGACCCCAATAAAGTGGCTGGTTCAGATGATCTTGCCGCTTTTTCATTAAAATTGCTGCTCCGGTTATTGCGGCTCCTCTAACATCCCTCATTAATCTATCATTTCATACTGCTGAGATTCCACCTGCTTGGAAAGAAGCAGTTGTGCTTCCTCTGTATAAGGATGGTGATCAGGCTGACCTAAATAATTACAGGCCAATCTCCATCTTGCCGTGCGTGTCTAAAATTATGGAAAAACTTGTTAATAAACAACTAATTAATCATCTTAATGTGAACGATATCATCTCACACACACACAGTTTGGCTTTCAATCAGGGTATGGTTGTATTACAGCTACCACTAAAGTGCTCAATGACATTATATCGCCGTTAGATAACAAACAACACTGCTAGATTTATTGACTTTGCAAAAGCTTCACAACATACTCCCTCACAGACTTAGAAGCATTGGTGTCATTGATCACTCATTGGTTTGGTTCTCTAATTATCTTTCTCACCGGGTTCAACGTGTAAGATTTGAAAATCTTTTTTTCCCATTCTCTTCTGGTCACCAGGGGAGTCCCCAAAGGCTCCATCCTTGGCCCTACACTTTTCTTAATTTATATTAATAACATTCCCAAGGCAATTGGTAAATCTCTCATCCACTTGAACGCTGATGATACAATCCTTTATGCCACGGGTTCCTCCTCTGATGCTGTTCAAACTACCTTGCAAGATAGCTTTTTACAACTGCAGCAATCCTTTACACAACTCAATCTCACTCTAAATACCTCCAAAACAAAAATCATATGGTTTCACCGTAAGGGTACTGTGCCACCTCCAGCCCTTAAAATTACCACTTGTAAGGGGGCTACTCTAGAACAAGTCACTGCATATAAATACTTGGGCATCTGGTTGGAAACTTCACTTTCTTTCTCCATCCACATATCAAAGCTGCAATCTAAGGTCAAGGCTAAGCTTTGTTTTCTTTACAGAAACCGCTCTTCCTTCACCACTTCTGCCAAACTTACTCTTATTCAAATTACCATTTACCCATGTTAGGCTATGGAGACACTATATACAGGATTGCTTACAAGTCCACTCTATCAAATCTTGACACTCTTTACCATTCTGCTATCAGGTTTGCCACAAATGCTTCTTTCAATACACACCACTGTGCTTTATATTCATCTGTCAACTGGTCCTCCAGTCAGAGGTTCACTTTCATTTACAAGACCCTTCTCCAAGTAAGTCGCTCACCTTACTTGGGTCATCTGTTGCAGCCAAAGCCTGTCACATCCAACACCTGGTCCTCACTTTGTCTTCAGTTAAGTATTGTCAAAACCAACTCTGCCTTTGGTCTTGCTTCTTTCCTGCCGCTCACGACTCGAACGCTTGGCAAAGTTTTCTTAAACTGGATACATTGATGGATATAATAATTTTTGTGTTGTTTACTGTATTGTGTTTTTAACTGGATTTTATGTAATTGCTAAAACTGTATGTATTTCTAATGTACTGTTTTCATTTCAGCCCAGTTTCCTTTTCTCTAAGTGGTTATCCCACTTGTCAGGTCGCCATTGTAAATAGGAACCTGTTCTTAATGAACTTAATGAACTATATTCTATATATTATCAATCTTTATTAATACATTTTGTGATATTAAAACATTATAATTTCTAAAATATTTTCTTTGCTAATGACCACATCTGCCCCTACCAGATCCCAACAGGTCTATTTTGATTTTGTTTCAAACACACTGCACACATTGTATGTTCTGTTGAAGTGTGACAACCCAAGCTCAGCCCAACATGTTAACTCAAAAAGTCGCTTTCAGTTTTGTGATTTTTGCATTGTCATTGTTTCTCCAAATTTAAACCAATGCTTTTCTTCAAAAGACCAACATCTGTGTCATACAGGACAAAGATCTGAAAAGGGACAGTCTCAGTTTTACAAGTTGCAGGTACGAGTAGTTTTATTTGTCACATTGCAACAGGTTAAGGTAAATTGAAATTAGGCTTGTAACTCCATTCTGCTACGTAGAAACCAATCTACAGTAATACATAAGTAATCATAAAAATGGTAGACAGAAATAAACTATATTCGATGGAGCTATGGTGAGGTGGAATTTGAGTTTGAAAGTCTGATAGCGTAGGTGGGGGAGCTGCTCTACAGACCTAGTGGTGCAGCAGCTGAAATTTGTGTTTTCTGAGAAGGCAGCAGTTTTGGTGTGAACATAGGCAGTGTCCCCCCTGTCGCTGCCTTTGATCCCAGAGACAGTTGGTTGTGTCATTTCACCATCTGAATTCACACGCTTACCCCGTATAGAGCCTAAGAGTAAAGAGAGGCGGAGGAGGTGGAGGAGGACAGACAGGCGTATTCTCTGTAATGAGCTGGGTTACGCTTGAGCCAGACCTGGTCCAGACCCATAGCGGCTCGGTCCAGCTAATTATGCAAGGCTGCAGACAGCTCTTGCAGACAGAGGGGGACGACAAAAGAAAAGAGAGGAGAAGATGAAATCAAAGAAATGAATGGAGGGAAGATGCAGACGGAGCAAATGACACATTTAGAAACAGCAGATGAAAGATATGACAAAGATATGCGAGAGATGAGGAAAGTAGCAATGAGGGGAGACATGCACAAAGAGAGGATGAGAGGGAGCGGGGGAGGGACGCAGCAGAAGGGCTGAGGTTTGTTCTTTGGCCGATGGTCAATTAGTGGCTGGGAGAGTAACAGGCCACGGCGATCTGTGTCTGCGGCAGTAGAGAGCTCTCAGCTTGTTTACTCTTCTCCTGAAGGAGACAGCTGGGGCACCTCCAACACTGAGGCTGCAGGACATGTTTCTTGGATTTTATTGAAGGAAACAAAGGATACTGTTCTATAATTAGATACCCAGTGCTTAACAAACCTGATTTAATGGCTACAATAGCATTCTGAAGCAAAAGCGCTTTGAATGATCTGTTATTTTCAGCAGTTTGTTGAAGATTTGTACTGTGCCATCTTATAGGGGTAATTCTAGCCCATGGGTTGCATCGGCAGTTTCCAGGGGGTATGTGGGAAGATTTTGGAGTTACTTAAAGTATTTATAAGTAACAGAAATTATGAAAAAAGCCATGTGTTGAGTCAGCTCAATTCACCCTTCTGTAAGTCACACCCCAAATACGCAGCTGGCTAATCACAGTGCAGTAGAGGACTCTCTCTAACTGAGGTCCGACACTTTCATGGCTGCACTCCATTGACCCATATGTAAAAGGAGTGATTTTGTAGCTTTATTTTGCAGTATTTTTAAACATAGGATGTCCACAGTCACTACCCAGAGAGACTGAAAGAAGTTTATTCCCTTTCTAACACCTAAAACAAATCCAGAAAAATTTCCTGTAAGGCTGTGGATTGTTCCTTGTGTAATGTTACTAAACGCTAGCAAACTTGTGTAAAATGTAACACAATGTTATATACACCTACTGTTCTGCTTTTAAATGATTGTAATAGTGAACAGAGACCTACCAGCTGTACTGGAACAGTGTTAATCCTGGTTGACACAGTTGAAAGTAATGGATAAACATTGGAAATGGATTGCTAAAATAACTGGATTAAGTTATGTTGTAGAGCAGGGATGATGTTGCAGGATTAATACTTTGGTAGACGAGCTGCTCATATGGTACTGATTTTAAAAAATATATAAATAATAAAATAAAATAAATAATAAATAAATACACGGCTTCATCAATTCCAAACATTTTCAGTACTTTTGTTTAAAGTTTGTGCCAATAAACAGCCCTGACATATTTAGGCAGTGTCACATGACGTGTAGCCAATCAGGAAATCTTTATTTAAAAATGTTAAAATGTTAACAAACATAGCATCAATGGAAAACATGTGAATAACATACTGCACATACAGATGAAGTATTGAGAAAACAAAATGGAAAGCAGCGTCAAGCCACAGCTCACATGTTGGCATTAAACTTGTGTGAGAACAGCAGAAAGGAAACGAGTGTGGTGTCACTACTTTTCACCTGGATATAAAAATACAGCAAGATGCACTCGTGACAAGAAAGTGCCAGATATACTTTAAGTTGCTCTGGAAAAATCACAACCTGTTTAAGAAGATGAAGAAATCTTTAAAAAGGTGCAAATGTGTATGTTTTAAGTTGTTGCATTTATTTTATTCACATTTATGTTATATTTATTTATTTTATAGTAAATAAATAGTATTTACCATTATTTTATAATAGTATCCATAGTATTTCAGTAAATACTATTGAAACAAAAGACAAAAAAGTTTGGTAACTGTTCTAGCTCATGCTATTGGTTGCTTTCTTCTAGTGATCAAGAGACCCTATTTTTCTGTTGCATGTGAAATGCTGTAAAAATGTAAGTAAATGTTAAAGCTTGGGGTAAGTGTCAGACACTTGTTCACGTTCCAACATTTTCTCTTTCAGACTTTAGAGTCAAACAATGAAAGAGAAGAAGAGAAGCCCCATTTTACTATTTTACTCCTGCAGGGCCAGTTTACGCGTTCCTGGCCAATCTCTATTGAGGGCCGGCTGATGTGGGCAGACGTACGGTTTGCTCCATCCTCTCCCCAGCATTCCTCTGTTTGTCTGCACCTCTATTAAGAACATGTAGACTGGCCTTTATGTGTTTGTGTGTCTGGCTGGCATGAGCTGGGCAAATGAGATGTGTGGGCCGAATGCTAACTCAGTTTGATTGTTAGGTAGTTTTAAAGCAAAGTGTGTGTGTGTGTGTGTGTGTGTGTGTGTGTGTGTGTGTGTGTGTTGTGTGTGTGTGTTGTGTGTGGGACTGTAGCCATGTATGAGGACACTAAGGTCAAGATCACAATCTTTTTTTTTTTACATTAATCATTTTAAATTGCTGTTAAAGTTGCTGCACCACCTACAAAGTCCACTGTGTTGTGTGTTTGTTTTGAAGCCCAGAGTCTACATTTAATGGATAAAAGAAGCAAACACAAATGAGGCGATGACAAACAAACCTTCTCAAGCTTTTCGGGAAAGAGATGAAAGGATGATGTCAGTAGGCTATATGAGAAAACTGTTGGGAAAAACTAAAGGAAAAAAAGCAGACAAACACATGTGACAGAGGATGGTAGGGTAAAAAGAGACAAGTGAAGGGAGCACAGTAATTTGTCTGGGAAATGGAAGGTTTTTGTTGTGGTTTGTTAAAAGTAGTGCATCTCATCAACAAAAGTTAGAATAAAACTGCTACTGGTCTTCAGTGTTCTCTGAATTGTGCATTTTACAGCCGTACTTTTGTGTCATTGACAGTGTTGGTTGTAGTTTTTAAAAGTAATCCATTACTTTAATAGATTACTCACTGCTGAAAGTAACTAGTTACACTACTAGTTACATTACTTTTGGATTACTGCGTAACATCACCTGTGAAGTACAATAACAATATATAGTTACACCTTTTATGCTCTTTAATACTACAAAGCCCAACATTTGTCAAGAGAAGAACAAGGCCAGAGTATAGTACTATAATGCTTAGAACTTTGATTGGACATTTCATTGAAAACATTTATTTTTTAAATAATGAATTTCATTATAATACAACCTAACTCAAAATAGGTTGTCCTTCCAACCATCTAGTGCAAATATTAATTTGTTGAAAATAATATCAATAAAAAATAAGACACTGGCCCTCATCAAAATATCAGATGATGTTGAGACTTTAAAAGAAAAACATATTATATGAAATTTACTGTGAACTTTGTGCATTTAACAGACTAAACCCACACAACAAATTTATTGTAGCTCACTGGACGAACTATGGCTTCAAAATAGATTTTTCCCTCTTACTGGATATGCTTATCAAAGAGTGGTTATACCTCATGGGCAGGAGTCTCAAATCGTTTGTTAGGCAACCTGTTCAGCACAAGACTGCCCAGGCTAAAGAGCCTCGCTACAGGTGCACTAGAGGGTATCGCTGTACTTTCACAAAACAATATGAAGTAATACCTCCACCCCTCAAAAGATGCCTTTGGCAGCTCTGCCATTTCTGCGTCCCCATGAACTGACGCTAAGGTCAAAAGTGAGGTCGGAAAAATTGTTACGCAAACACGCACGAAAAGGTTTGTTTGATTTATTTTTCTCTCCTCCCGTTATGCGCGTAGTTCAAGAACCATTTTACAAGTAACGCAATGTTTTTGTTATTAGTTACTGTAACATGATTACAGAAGTAATGCGTTACATTACTGCGTTACAGACAAAAGTAATCTGATTACAGTAATGCATTACTTTGTAACGCAATACCCCCAACACTGGTCATCAAATGGCATTACATTTAATTTTGAGATAATAAAATGGCATGTACTAATTTACTGCATTGGAAGGTCTTTTTACCTTAAACATCCCAGATGAAATCATGTTTGTGAAAATACAGAAAACAGAATCTTCACCTAAAGGTTAGCGTCTTAGCCTGAACCAAAGTAAGAAATTAGGCTTTTTTGTTTGTATTATGATGTTTTTCACCAGATCACAAAGGTAACTTCTATGATCAGCATGTTAGAGATGCAGTAGCCATGGAAGAACTTTCTTTCTATCCAGTGGTGCAGTACATTTTCTTTGGTGAAACATGGCACATTTAATTTTCTGGATTTCCTGTCAGCAAACAAAGGGGAAACCTCTTTTGTCGAAGCTCCAATTCCTCTGCTACACCCCTTCTGTGCTTCCCTGTGATTAGGTTCAGAGCACATCATAGGGGTGAGGGGCGTGAAATCATTTGTGGTTGTAATTATGGGCTCCCCTCTCCAGAGTAATCATGAGCTATTAAAAACCACCCTCAGCTCAGCCCCCCAACAATGCCAGTTAACATCTATGTTCCTCTGGGAGGCTGCCGGGAAGAGGCCAACTACCCGCAAGCTGCGGTGGGCACGGAGCTGCGTGTGTGTGTGTGTGTGTGTGTGTGTGTGTGATGTATGTGTGTAGAGGGCACATGTTTTGGCCTTTTGTGTGCATGGAAAGACATGAAGCAATGCAGAGGCTCTAACACTGAGCTAAAAAACTTAAACAAACAAACCAAAACAGAAATATTACACTGAATTGTTAACAAGTAGTGAATGTAAAAGTTTGCTTGGACTGAAGGCAAAGCGATTTTCTGCCTGCCAGGATAAACTGGACCTCTGCAGTGTTTTTGCAGTCTGTTGTTATTTCCCTTAAACAGTCAATGTATAGACATTAGCTGCAGTTAGTTAGCAACCTCCACACTGACTGTGTGTGAGGAGCATGTCTGTTAATGTGTACATACTCCGTGGTCCTCTTACATCGACCTCACTAAGCACATGAATGCACCATGAGCTGCTGGTTGCAATTCATAACCCTCACCACTAGATGCCACTAAAACTTACACACTGAACCTTTAAAGCCTTAGACAGACCCATAGTACTGATTAAAGGTTCAAATAAATTAAAATCCTTAAATGGTTCACACAACAGATTTAAAAGGAAACGCTTGAACATCTTTTGCAAATGTCATAACTTGCATTCATTTCCCCATCAGGAAATGAATGTGTCTGTAAACAGAGAGTAGAGGGACTGTATAAAATGATTGGGGCGAGGATTGAGACTCAATCTTAGATTTTATTTTATAAAAAAGAAAACCCCTCCCCAACTTTATTATTACTTCTTCTTTAGACTGTACCTTAGAAAAAATACAATGCAATGTATTATGTAGATATGTAGCTATTTATTGTTTTC
This sequence comes from Lepomis macrochirus, assembly GCA_024633595.2. Taxonomy (NCBI): domain Eukaryota; kingdom Metazoa; phylum Chordata; class Actinopteri; order Centrarchiformes; family Centrarchidae; genus Lepomis; species Lepomis macrochirus. The sequence goes on along the minus strand of JALXJV020000023.1, from coordinate 20,474,962 downwards.
ATACAATTCTCAACTGCTGAAGTGAGCCTTATATTGGCTTATGGTGACCAGATAGAGAGAATTGGTGAAATTCGGGAGAGGGGAGTTGAGGGTGGACATGTCCTGCAGTTCATTAGATTCAGTGTCAACAATTTGTAAAACTACAACACAAAACATGACATCGACTGTCTGTCATTAGGAAACGTCCACTATCTACACTACAAAACAAGAAGGGGAATACAGCATGCATGCATGTTACTTTGTGGCCATAACAACTCTGTTGACACAATGCCTGCGATACCCTGCAGTCCCTGCTGCAGCCAATGAAGAACCAGAACAGTGCCCATCTGTGGCCAACACCAAAAGAATGTTTCACAACAATTAGCAACATATTTAAAGTTTTATTAGGCTAGAACTAATAAAAACGCAGGTTTAGTTTAATTTTTCGGACAAACAGGATAGGAGTCGGGACAACTGCTTGTGATTCGGGACTGTCTCGCATATTTTGGGATGTCTGGTCACATATTAGCTTCAGTCGAACTTAATTTTTGTCAAAGAACAAGGACTGTAGATTTTTTCCTCCATCTCTTACAGTCTTGTGTGAAATAGCTATCACTACACATTTTAGCTAATATGGACAGGAGAAAGGATACCAGGGACCCTGACCTCTCAAAGTACATATGGCAAGTGAGTAAAGTGTTAAGGTGGACTTTTTATTACACAAACAGGTATCACCTAAACATTTCCACTTTCCAACACTGTGTAAATTGCTCACTTATATATTTATTATGTAAAATGTTCTATATTCGGAAAGAGGGTCAGTGTCCCTCTCTCAACCCCTCACTCCCTCCCTTTCTCTGAAAGTCCCAAAGGCTTTGTGCCACCCCTCGAAGGGCCCTGGTTGAATGAACACAATCCCATTATCAGTGACAGTCAATTAAACATCTAAATGCCAAATTCTGAATGCTTGATACTGCGACACAGAGGGCAATTGAAAATCGCTGGCCAGAGCCCAATTGGCCCATCTGAGCCAGGGAGGGGAGATTTATGGTGATGACAATTTCTGAATGATTACGTTTAACGTGGAATATCAAAGTCCTTTGATATCTGCAAAACAAATGACAGGCATGGCAAGATATTATGTTTCTTTTCACCTGGATAAACCTGGCTGATAAAGTGTCATAGGACAGTGTAAACATAAAGATTGTGTTAGCTGCTGCATTAGCATAAGCAAAAAGTTTCTGCTACATTAAAGTATTCATTGAGCTGACATTACATGAAAGTCGATTTTTCTCGACTTTTCTTCTTGCCCACACTATCGTTTGAGAGCAGCATTTTTTTTTTCAAAATTACCCCTGTTATGAAAAAATGTGGGCACAGTGTGTGGGTAGAAAAGGTTGATACTCTTGTCAGTGTGGTCATTGCCATCTGTGTCTCACAAGGTGGTCTTACTGCCCCCAGAACAACACTGGAAGACTGTGAAGAAAGGATAATGGTCATATCAGCCATGTGTGTGTTTGCTGTACTGAGAGGTAACTGCGGAGAAAATTTCTGTCACATTGTATTGACACAGCCTTGAGTGAGAGACCGAAGACAAAGAGAACGGGGCTGAGCGAAACAGAGTGAGAGGAGGAGTGTTATTCTCTTTTTCTTCCCTCCTCTACTCAGTCTTTTCCCTCCCTTTTTGTCCGTTCAGTGGCATATGTGATTGTGTGTGTGTGTGTGTGTGTGTGTGTGTACGCACTCTCTGGCACACTTGAATCTTTTACTGATTACCACACGTCATGTTTTTCTGGAGGGCTTTTAACGCTGGAGGATTATCAGGCTGCCAGAGTCTTTTTCTGCCCCCCTGCTCTGACCAGGCAGCTGACAAATTCTCCCAATATGCCTCCATCCGAAAAGGTGCAATATGCACTCACCTTAATAACAATTAAATACAAGACTATCACGTGACATACTAATGTCCCCAATGGCAGCTAAAGGATAAAGCTCTGCAGCTTCAGTAGCTAGGAACAGCTGTGTTTGGGATTATTACAATATGTGAAGACAGTTGCAGCCTTTCGTAGCTCCAGAGGGAGCTGGGTGTAAATCTGATAAATGTCTTCAAGTGACGTCACTTGAGTCAGTGTCAGTTGAGGTTGAAGACTACAAGTCTGAAAATGAAAGACGTGAGCTAAGCATGCCTCTGTAGCCCCATCCTCATCTCAGCTAGTGGCTACGTCAATCTCTGATCTCCCTAATCTCTATTTATTTTGATCCTTTTTCTTTTAGCTGTCCATTGTAGGTCTGACAATGTTATAGGACTGCAATGCTAAATCACTAAGGACACTTTTAGAGTGTATAAGCAGAAGGAAAACAGTCGTTTCCTTAGTTTTGCTATGTCAAATGAGTTATAAATATACAGTCAAATAAGATAAGTCTAATGAAGACAAATGAAATTGTCAATTAGAAAAAAAAATAGGGATATATAGTATTCATTCTACTGTAAAACTACATCTAACATTTAAGACAGCAAATAAAAGAGTGGCATGTTAGTTCTAAAACTGATCATTTAATGATGATATGTATAAACAAGTATATTTCTAATTAAATATGTGTTTAAAATAAATATCAGAGAAATGTTTGCCCTTTTTTGACCAAGAAAGTCAAAACTGCAATGGAAGCTTTGTTGCTGTAAGTCACTAAGCTAGTCATTATTTTATAGTGGCTGTTTATTATAAGCCATTTCTTATACAAAATCCATGTGCAACCCTTTTAAATATAGCAAAAATATTACCTAACTGCATTTTCTTTAGCAGGGTTAAAACAGAGAACCGATAATAGGTTTCCTGAAAATCAATGAAACAGTGTTCTAATACATAAAAACACAGGAATGCTGTTTGATATTCTAATGGACCAACTAATGCCTTTGCGATTAGAGCTTTATTGCTACTATGATGTTTGATGTCATTGTGGTCAGATATCTTACATCCTGTGATGTCTAAAGTCATTTTGTGGAGGACTGAAACTGAAACATAAATAAATACGATCCCTCTCAGTAGTATATTTATCCCTGCTGCTGTAATGGCAAAATGTTTTCCCACCTCCTGAGGCAATAATGTCACATTTTTTCATCATTTATATTCAGCTTTCATAAGTTAATAGATATAAAAATGTCCAGAACAGCAGTAATAATGTAACAGTTAGCTTTAGTTTGTCCCTTTGTTGGTTGGTTTCCAAAGATCTCCCAAGACATATTTTCCTATTTCTTAGGAATAATAACTTGCTTTTCACATCCAGAGTCACTGGCCAATATTGTGTGAATTTGAAGACATTTTTACAAAATCAGGGTTTTATTTACTGATCCTCACTCCTTGGAAGAATACTAAAAGGTTGTACCTTGGCTTTATGGAGGTTTGTGTCAGGAAGAGCTTTTTGTATATACTGGTAAGAACAGAGTGAAGGTAGATTGTAATATCTGCCTGAACTGAAGTCCCTCATAAAGGTGGATGCACAAGGCCTGTCTGCTAGCTTATATACGTGCCATCTCTGAGGTGGTCGGGTGTTTGTCTCTTCTCCCTCCCTCCCCTCCTCATGTTTTCCTCTGTTTTATGTGTGTGTCCTGTCCATCCTTTTCCATTCAATGCCCCCGTTTACCATCACAATAGCTGCCTGCCGAGATCTTCTCCCATGTATAGCCCTGACCACCGCTGGCTACTGGCAGGGGCCCATTCACTGCTGCAACCTACTCTGGACCATAAAGAGCCTGGCAGGATCAGCTAGGCCTCCCTGTAAACGACCAACACACTTGTTGTGTCTGTCAGCTATTCTACCGGGGCAGGAGGCAGGATGGTAGCTGTTGGGTTTATGTACTTGGTTTTGTCAGGGGTAAAAGAGGAGGGGTTTGGTTTTATGTACCCAATAGGATAGACCTGCAATCTGAATGGACAGGAAAACTGTTAAGGCATTTAACTTGAAAGGAAGAATAAATTAAATGGTGGATGGCCAGATTGTTTCCAGACCAGACGTGGTAATTGCAGTGCTACCAGCATGTTAGTGTTTTGTTTTGTTCATTTTAAGTCATGTGTTTGTTTAGACTTACATTTAATCAAAGTTTGAATGATCAATAAGAAGACATTTTTGTTTTATTTATTTTTCTGCGGTAACAGTGCCTCTCACATTGGTCTTCTCCAGGCAGCATTCATTTTTAGTTTGGACTGACATGTCTATACTTTAATTTGATTGGTCCAATATCTGTGTATGCAGGCACTGAAAAAGTTTGTTATTTAATGAAATGGCCACACCAGATGTTAACCAGCTGGGGACCAACACTCTTGGTTGTTGCTTGGTGTCATGAGTGATTTAGCAGACAGAGTGCTGAGGTTACAGGTCCGATGAGTTTTGACAGTCTGGTAATACAGCTAATGCTAGCTGGAACCTGCCCTTATGCATAATGCTAGACGAACACAATATTTAGTAGGTGGTAACTGCCGATGACTCAGCAGATATTGAAATAACGTAGCAGATAAGTAACATCTAGTGGAAACCAGCACTAACTTCAGCAAGCTAAGTTAGCTTCAACTTTCCTCGTGGGAGCAAGTTATGGCATGTTCCATTAAACTCGGAAGTTGAAGCTGGGAATGACATCACACCCGAGTTGATTGTGTTCCACTAAAACAACAGATTTAAGTCGGGGGAAAAAAGAGGAATGCTTCTGGCCATTGTTAGCAATAGTTGATTACAACACATTACGCAGTATTTTGCACATGCAAACACCGTAGCAACATGTCCACTGATACAAGTACAACTGATTTAATAAGGCGCAAATAAAGACAGATGTGGATGAACAGTATATTACTAATGTTACAGTTTTCACTCTGTTGATGCTAGGAGCAGCCATCTTGGATTAGATTAGGGGTGGTGAGGTTTTCAGACTTCAGGGGACATTCCAGTTGAAATTTCCCACTGGGAACTCAGAAATTCCTTCTTCCCAGTACAACTGGAACGCACCATTAGTCTCTCTTGCCTCTGAGTGAATTACAAACTTCACAGCACAACAGGTCCTTACAAATGTAAAACATTTTAAAGGGACAAACGGCCATAATTGCTAACGACACATAACCTGTGCCTTGTGGGCTTGTTGAAAAAGTAAAGGGGGGGGGGTGTATTATGTCAGCCTTTATAGGCAATGCAGGGCTCCAATCAGCAGCACACCACAGAAATTAACAGCACATCTCCAAGCAATGCGGGCTCTCAGGTAGTTCTTAACTGCTGCTTTGGGAAACACTCCCTTAACGTTTTGCACAATTAATTTTTTTGATATTATATCTTTGTATTTTTAAAAAGGAAAAATCTGCATAATCATTTTAGTTTATGTTTCTTTACACAAAGTTCAACTTATATACCCTCCCCTCACTTCATAACTGTACTGATGACTCCACAACCAGCCTTCCCCACCGACTCTGGACGTGATTCTGTCTTGTGCTGATGATTGCCAAATTAGAACAAATACCCAGTCACCAAATGTTGTCCCCTCTCCTTGACGATGGCTGGAGGTCAGACAGTTTAGCAGTATAGAGCAGTGTAGCCTCTTTAGCAGAAGCCACACATGATTGGCCTCATCTGAAGAGCTGCGTTCTTGCCAAAATCAGCAATTTAGTTGTGGGGCATTCACGAGGTCCTGATTTGATTGGAGGAGAGGTTGTGTTTGTGCGTATGTATGTGTGTGTGTGTGTGCATGCCTCAGACCTTGGGAGGGCTGGCTGTGCAAGCCCAAGCTTGCCCCGGCGATGCCACAAAGCCTGTCAGAGATGAAAGATGATGGCAGCACAGGGCCAAGAACCAAAGGAGGATATTCACCGGTCATTCTTATGAGAACAAGTACACACCCAACCGTCACACAAAAGCTGTGATATGTGATACAGCCACGCTTATTTTTGTTTTACAAAGAGAAGAAGAGAGAAAGAGATGAGGAAATGAAGAGTGTGGTGCTTATCTTGACAAAGAGCTGCATCTAGCCATTATTGACACAGGTGAACCACAGTAAACAGATTGGAAAGTTTAAGATGAAACAGCTGACTTGTACAGGTTGTGTGTGTGTGTGTGTGTGTGTGTGTGTGCTGTGTGTGTGTGTGTCTGTGTGTGTCTGTGTGTGTGTGCATGTGAAGCAGAGTGTGTGCGTTCTCTCTACCCCACACAGGCAGAACTCATAAAGAAACATGATTAAACAACAAACTAAAGCAGAGTTTACAGATGTCTCCTGATAACCAACAAGAGGAAAGCTGTAAACTATTGATTTAACCTGGATCCTTTTAAACGTATTGACTGAAGCTGTTATAGAGGTAGTGATCCATTGGAGACGTGGGGTTGCTTGTAGAATTTTCCACTCGTTTCACCCGGGAAACACAAGACTTTTCCTCTCATAGCCAGTTCTTCTATAGACTCTTAGACACTTGAGTCCTCTCAGAGCATGATTAGCTGATTGGAGTTCAAGATCAATTTAAAACTCCCTGTGAAATGGCTTTTTCACAAAAGAGACCAATGAACAATCTAGCCCATCAACATCAGATTTAACAAGCAAATTTTAGAAATGGAAAGTCAGGGAGAAAATTGCACTCTATATGGAGTTTTGAAGATTAGAGCGATAATGATGATAGTGTTTAGTCCGAGCTCATCTTATGGCGCACGGTGCCTTCAAAAAATATTCATGAGACGTTGATTTGGTTGTGAAATTATATCTCTGACAGTTAAAGAGGCTTGGGTTTGTTGCTCTGGAGGCATTTATGAAGGAAGCTATGGAAGGAGAGATGGGATGTCAAGACATTTGCAGAACTGACATCTCTATTGAGGTTGAATTGCATTGTGATCAGCACAAAAATTTCAGGATGAGGGCTTTCTCTTTGCATTCATTTGTTATATATTAAAAATCAGATTTTGTGGGGGGTTTGTAATCCGATCCTATTTCACGGTTGTCTTGTTACAGAAAAAGCTGATGATTGACTAACTCAAATGTCCCTCAGCCATGCTCGGAGAAGTGGAACGCCATGTCCTGCTGCGAGACGTGCAGGTCTATGGAACTTGTAGTTAATGTAATTTAGCGCGGGGAGGGAGAATTACTGTGAATGTGTGTGTTTGCATATTTGTGTTAATGTGTACAAGATTTCAAGGTATGTGATGCTACAGATATGCCAGCCTGATGGTGTTTCACTTGAACAATATCTCCTTGAGTTGTGTTTCATTAATGTGCGATGAGAGCAGCAAATTCTGTTTCTCTTATGTGGTTGTGTTTTTTCTATTCGCATGTGTTGTCTTTAAGTTGCAGTATGTGGAGCTCTCAGGGCCCCTGTACTTTGCGGCCAATCATGCAATTTTAATGGTTAAATACCATCTTAATTAAAAATCCTGCAGTGAAAATGCCACTAAAGTGTGATTAGCAAAATGTACTTTAAGTCTCAAACGTAAAAGTACTGATAATGCCCCTGTAAGAGTTGGTCGTATTAAATTATTATTACTTGTGAATTCATTTTCAAGTAGCATGCTAACTGTAGTTGGCCGAGGTGGAGCTGTCATATGGGATAACTGTAAATTACCCAGTACATGGCCCTAGTATTTTGCGCAGATTTAACCCAAACAAAGTGCAGCAGCAAAGTCAAATGTTAAACCAGAGTTTCAAAGAAAATCAACTGCACAGTAATTGTGATTTCACCTTCACTGCATGTCCTTCTCATCCACCTATGCTGAGTCATGAATGGCCCATCACACCACCTCAACTGATTGCTAACAACCAGCAGCCGCCCCTCTGTCCAGGCAGGCCCAGGCTTGCCTTGTACAATGATTAGTCCTGCTTGTCTTACACCGAACACAATGGTCCCTTCCTCACAGCTATGCATCGCTATTGACCCATCGCTAACTAACTGGCAGGATGAAACAAAGACGACAAACCGGACCGTTTCATTAAGAACAATAAGAGAAGTGCAATGTGGGAGAGCCACATTCCACTGATCACTGTAATGGCTGTGTAACATATTAAAAATGTGAAAATGTGACAGACTGTGCTTATTCACTTCTAGTTTATAATGTAAAAACTATACTGTATGTGTAAGAGGGATCATAAGATTAAAAAAGTAGTTGGAATTGTTTTGGGCATGTGCTATCTAGCAACTACTAATCTCTGATTAATATCAAAAAAATAAACACTTTTAAGGTAAAGTTAATTTTATGGAAGTATTTCTAGATTCAAACCCAGGGCTCAATGCCCAACAATCAGGGTTTGAAATAGGGTGGCGGTACGGGGAGAGAGACATGAGCTCTCCAGAAAGCCTCAATTTAGGAGGAGCATTAATATATCTGGTGCCAATTTGGTGCCACTGGTTTATTTCTGCATATCGGGGGGGCCATAGACTGGACAAGATAAATGGACGTAAACACTGTGACATCACCCATTGATTTGTATAGTACTATTTAGAAGCATGGAGTTTGGCTTTTTGGCTGTCGCCATCTTGGTTTTTTGAAACCACAAGTGCATATTTGGGTGAGAGTGTCGAGCTGGGGAGGGATGGCATGGTAGCAATTTGTCAATCACAAGATAGCCACATCCTAAAGCATACCCCACTTTATTATCTATTTTACTCCAAATGGACTTAAGGCTTAGAGTACCTGCTTGGAGGCAGGTTGGATCTGGACGGAAACAGTGTGAACCTCACAGTTCCTTTTACCTTTTCATTTCCCTTCACCTTGTTTTTTAACTTTCTCTTGTTCTTCTCATTCCTGTCCTGTGTGTGCTTTGTAAATATCAGATAACAATGAAGAATGAATGAAAATGAATCTGATGAGACGTAACACCCACACAGAGGGAAAGGGGGTTGTGTGCACTTACATACACAGAGTAAGAGAGACAGACAGAATTACTAACCAGCAGATAGATTCTCAGAGGGCATTCAGTGAAAGAGTATTGTTAGAGTGATCACTAATGAGGTGTGTGCATGTAGGTGCACCTGTGTGTGTGTGTGTGTGTGTGTGTGTGTGTGTGTGTGTGTGTGTGTGTGTGTGTTTGTCTTTATCACATGGTGGGGTCCTCAACCTGTAAGCCCAGTCACAGCGTGGGGACCAAAATTTTTGTGGGGACCAAAAACCTGGTCCCCACAAAAATAACCTCATTTTCAGTGAAAAGAAGGTCATTGACATGCCCTGTAAAGTTTTCAGGGGTAACCTCACAATGCACAAAAACCAACGGTTTGTGCTTAGGTGTGCTTAGGAGGGGTAACTCAGTACCGGCCCCTAGTGGCACAGGATGGTATAGCCTCAACACACACTTTTCAATTTCAGAACACACACTGGGCTAAAATGCGCATGTGCAAGCAGCCACCTTCCACATAGGCTAACTATGACTTCATTAATTGCTAAATCTAAGCTCATTTTAAGGAAACTTAACCAATTAATTGCTAACACGGGCTAATTTTTTTTAATTAAGTGTTGAATAATGATAACATTATATATATTTTCATTTGTATTTTAAAATGTAGACATTTTCATAATAATCACATATAAAATAAAGGATTTTTGCAACCATAAACTTTGAATAGTTGACTAGTTATACCTTATATAATATACAGTACAGGCCAAAAGTTTGGACACAACTTCTCATCAATGCGTTTTCTTTATTTTCATGACTATTTACATTGTATATTCTCACTGAAGCCATCAAAACTATTTATGAACACATGTGGAATTATGTACTTAAAAAAAAAGTGTGAAATAACTGAACACATGTCTTATATTCTAGTTTCTTCAAAGTAGCCACCCTTTGCTCTGATTACTGCTTTGCACACTCTTGGCATTCTCTTGATGAGCTTCAAGAGATGTATTTCACACTTTTTTGTTAAGAACATAATTCCACATGTTCATTCATAGTTTTGAAGCCAATTCAGTGAGAATATACAATGTAAATAGTCATGAAAATAAAGGAAACGCAATGATGAAAAGGTGTGTCCAAACTTTTGGCCTGTACTGTGTGTGTGTACATATATATGTATATATGTGTGTATATATATATATATATATATATATATATATATATATATATATATATATATATATGTGTGCATGTTGGAGATGTAACCTAAGCTCAAACAATTAGCTCAAACAATTAGCCGTTGCATATGGTAAGTAGGCTAGACTGAAAAGCTGCTGATATAGGCTACATACATCCATCCATCCATCGTCAACCGCTTATCCTGCGTACAGGGTCGCGGGGGGGCTGGAGCCAGTCCCAGCTGGCATAGGGCAAAAGGCGGGGTACACCCTGGACAGGTCGCCAGTCCATCACATATATAGGCTACAACAAGCTTATTATTCTAAATTGTAATTTTTTCTTCTGCTTGGCACGTCAAAACAAAGATACGATTGATTCTTAGATGATTCCATTGGTTGTATTAAATAAATGAGGAGAATTAGTTTAGATGGCAACATAGGTCCATGCGTGTATGGTGGCTTTTTTTTTCGCCATTGTTTTTTTCTTAGCCCTTGAGGTCTCTATTTAAAATTCTGCCAGGTAACAGGCTCAAATAATGTCCCATGGGGTTTATTTTTAACCCTTTATTATACCTATTGTCAACCTGAACCTGAAACTGAAAAAAACAATAAATAGCATAACTTTTGAAGTAAAAAAACATACAGAGACCAATGAGCGAGAGAGTCCTGAGAGGGGACACCTTTTGTAAAAGATTTCCCCATGGTAATTTTACAGCCTTCAGTGCCTTTAAAGGGGAGCTAAGGGAGAGGATGGCTATTGGGGGGTAAAGGATTAGGTTTTTAGCGATGGGAAGGCCTTCGGAAGGTTTCTGCCTCCGCCGCTGGCCTCCTCCTCAGCTTCCAGAGGATTCCCGTTCTCATCGTTAGCTGCCTGCCCAGCCCTTGGATGTTCTCCATCCTCATCGTCGGCTTCCTGGCCTTCTAAGGAGATCCACCTTTGCCGTCGGCTCCCCGTCCGGTCTGGCGGTTTTCTGGACCAACCTCCGGGGTTATCCTCCCGGCCCTTGTGTTCTCTGCCTTAGTTACCTCACATCTCGCATGGACCAACCACCTGTGGACCCTTGTCTGGCCCTCTAGCCATCTCTGTGTCTGTGTTCCTGCCTCTAGATGCTTACCCCCTTCCAGACCTCCCTCTGTCCACCCTGTCAGTTAGGACATTTGTTTTTTGTTTCTGTGGGAGAATTTTCTGTTTGGAACCCCAAATTGCTCCCGGTGGCAGTGCCATCAGTGTGTGAATGTGAATGAATTGAATTTTTGTTCGGATGTGCACTTAGCACCTTGACCTCTGCCATCAATTAATGAACGTGTGTGAATGGGTGAATGTGAAGTAGTGTAAAGCACTTTGAGTGGTTGCAAAGACTAGAAAGGTGCTACACACATACAGAACATTTACCATTTGTTTTTTTTTATTTCAACATTTGTGTTTTGTTTAAATAAATATCAAGAGAACAGATTACAGCCATGTTAATGTCTTGTGTATGGGCCCAAAACCTGTCTTACACTTCCCGTATCCTTGACAGTACTTTAAAAGACGATCAGATTTCTCACTTTTTTTCTGTTTTCTTTTTTGTTGTTGTTGATTTTGGTCTAAAGTTGAGTCAAGATGTGTTTAAATCCTAAAAATAACCATTTGACTGAATTCCTTGGGTCAGATTTGTATGGAAAAATTTGTTCATTGGTCTCTGTATATTGTTTACTTCATAAGTTAAATGCCATTTTCAGTTTTTTTCATTTTCGGGTTCAGGTTGAAAATAGGTGTAATAAAGTGTTAAAAATAAACTCCATGGGACATTATTTGAGCCTGGCAGAATCTTAAAATAGACACTTCAAGGATTAAGAAAAATAAGTGGCGAAAAAAAGCCACCTTATCGCATGTAGTCTTGTTTGTGTGAAAAGGACCGATTAGGTGGCTTCGATAGATGTACAGAGTCATGCCTGGTGGGCGGACCTATAGATGTATGACAGAGTCACCACTCTAACAGGATGTGCTCATGAGCCAAAACAAGCGCTCCACCTTGACTCTACACGCGGCGAGGAGAGAAAGGATTAGCAGCACTTCGAAGGCCATTTTGGAGTCAGCATGTGTCGGCAAGACTCGTTTAAATAAAAAAAGGTAAGTTATGCCTACTTGACTTAAACATTTATTCCAGTGTACGGAGCGAATGTGATATGATTTAAGTGCAGCATGAAAACTGTTAAAAGACAGAAACTTTTTCTTTTTTTTTTTTTACCACGGAAAAGCTCACATTTGAACTTGAGTCAGTGCTAAAGTTTAGGTAACTGTGTTCATCGAAATAAACGTCACGTTTCTTACAAATGACATCAGTAGTTCTGTTTTAAAAATGTTAAAAAGCACCAGAATTAGAATACTGCATGTTTTACCCTTCGCTAGCTATAACGTTGGCTAACAATTAAGTAGCGTTAGCTAGCTAACATTAAGCCAATTGATTAATTAACTATTTTTAGCAGCAGCAGGCACCTGCCTGGTTAAATGTTGTTTTTAATCTTATTTTGAGTAGATTGACGTTAAACCTTTTTACTAAATTTATTCAGTAACCAGCCGTTTTAGCTGTGTTTCAGAATTGTTCTCTATCCATATACATATTGACTGAAACCCAAAACACCTGGCCGTTCACGTGCACGAGCATGCACGTGCCGGTGTTGTGCCGAAAAGTGATCGTCCGCTGAAAACAGATGTTTGGTAGGAATATGTAATATCTTTGTTTATATTTGGAAAATGGCCTGTAGCCTAATTAACATGACTTTCTGCCGACCTAGATATAAAATGAAGACAATTTTGCAATTATCCTTATGACTCTGCATGATTTTACTTGCTGTGTAGGCCTACCAACCAATCCAGTCCCTTTTACCTGTTAAAATACATTTAAATGGCCAATACAACTCATAAAATGCAGTATTTCACTAGCCAGAAAATGATTGAAGCCTTTGCTATTGACTGAAAGGTTATTTCTGCCCTGGAATTAGTTGATTTCATTCAGAAGAGTTATATTTGACAGATTACAGCTCACCTTGTACTTTTACCTTTTAAAATACCTTTAAATGGCCAATACAACTCATAAAATGCAGTAGCCTATTTCACTTACCAGAAAGTGATTGAAGAGACTGGGCAATACAGCTGTAGCAGATGGCAATCAGTTTTGGGTGGAAGATCACTTTTCGGCGAATGCCAGTACATAAAGGCAGTCTGTGTAGGGTTGATACCAGCAGGTAAATTGTCACATATCGGTCTAATAATAGCAAGCGTCCTGTGTATGTAAAGTGCTAAATTGTGACCAGCAGCAGTATCCTGTTACACTCCAGTGATCAAGATTTGGCTGTCTAATATTAAGATAACGTAAATAATTTGAAGTGTAACATTTATGGGGCTATTGGTCTAAAACTGCACTGTTTTTTTTATTGTAGGATTTCCAATGGCCACACGAAGAAGGAAACCACCAACACAGGATGCCATAGAACATGCCGTGAAGGCCCTTGACAAGACAGCAGAGTTAGAAGTGCAATACATTAACTGTTTTAAAGGTATGTGCCTTTGTTATGAATTGTTTTTAATAAATTGCTGTTCTAGCAGAACCCCTTGCCTATACCCTGGGGTTTAGTATGGAAAATAAATGGAAATTATAGAAATGGCAGTGTATTTTGTTCTCCCATCCTCACGACTAGTGATAAAGGAAGCGACATGACATTAGTTCTGGTCTGGTGGGCGTAACTAGATACAGATGGGCAAACCAAAGCTAAAAAATTATTACTCACCTTTGTTTATTGTAGTTATTATAACCTTTTATCAATGATGTCATTTCATGTAAGTACTGATGTGATGAGGAAAAAATAGCTCCCGTATGTACAGCTTATAGGGATAGTAATAAATAATACACTGTAAGTGTAAAGGCTGCAAAGGTGTTATGGTATCTGTGTGTGCACTAGGTCGAGGGGTGTTTGCCAAGGCCCATTTCAGAAAAGGAGACTTTGTGGTGGAGTACAGAGGAGAATTGATCAATTCTGAAGAATCTCAGAGGAGGAGGAGGACATATCACAATAGATGTGGTGTTTTCATGTTTGACTTCTACTGGCAAGAAAAAACATGGTGGTAAGGCTTTGATGGAATCATTCCTATCAATTGAGTTCATATTGCACACAAATGTGTGATAAAAATTGTCTTGTTTTTTTGCAACTTTAGCCATCATTTAGCAGCTTGTGTTGTGCATCTGAAGATTTCTTTTGAGGATTGATGAAAAATTGCAATCATAATGTTATTTTATGAAGCCTAATCTGTACCTTTTTGGTTTGTCACCTTTCCAAAGTATTGATGCAGCTAGAGAAGATGGCAGCCTTGGGCGACTGGTTAATGATGACCACAAGCAACCAAACTGCAAAATGAAGAGGGTCATAACAGAGGGCAAACCACACCTCTGCCTATTTGCTTTGAAGGACATTAATGAAGGAGAAGAGATAACATATGACTATGGTGGAACTGATTGGCCTTGGAGGAAACAGGTTTGTCAAATGTGTTGCTGTTATTCCTGTAAAACTGATGTGAATATTGGCTTTGTTGTTGGGGGGGGGGGGGTCAGAATGACAGATTTATTTTACCCAGATTTGAACAGATACTGGTTTCTACCTAAGATTAGTTTTGGCTCGTTCAGGATAACTTCTAAAAAATCTTTAAGAGATTCAATCATCTAAAAGACCAAATAAATTGAAAACATTTTATAGATATAAATTATGTGTATATTACGCTTACCTCAAGTGACCTAACAAAACCACAGTTTCTTTGTACCTATTATTGAAACTTCTAAAGTCTAAACATATACATTCTACAACATGTGTCATTGGACTTGAGATCAGTTTGCTTTCTGCAAGTCGTACTAGCTGTTGGCTACAGGTGAATTCAGTCCTGCCACACTTCACTGTTACTACTTCCTCAACTGTAATGGTTACAGCTGTCTTACAGCAGGCAACATACATATGACAGAAATCACAGCCAACTTGAACCCATCAAAAGTAACTTGGATACAGGAAACATGTAAACAGTGCCACCACAGGCATGTCTCCTGTGTGTCACATGTCTTTATGTTGTGTTTGCAATGAAGTAATGCTACTGCTGACCATCTACTCAATAATAATGTTTAACTCATTCTACAGGAGGACAATCAATCGGAGGCCACTGAGTCTTTTGAGGCTGGCGTCTTCAGAACCACAGAGCAGACTCCTCAGAGATCATCCAGCTGCAAGACACAGGTACTAGTTTCTCTCTTTTACTGTTTTTCACTGGTTCAGACTTTAGGTTTAAACCTTGTGCTGTTTACTTTTGAGGTGTCTTCTTCTTAACTGTTAATGTTTTCATGGAAGTCAATTTTAGATTTGTCTACATCAATGTAAATCCTAAGTCCAATATAAGCTGCTAAGCACATTCTGGTTTTGTGATTTCATGGGGACCAGTCAGTAGGACCAGTGTTTAGTGGTGACCACTCCCTGTGAAACACACACCTGTCAGGTCTCTTGTCATTTGTGGGGTCCACGCTAACTAAAAATTATTGTAGCCATTGGAACACATTAATGACTCTTTTCTGTCTATAAGTCTAAACATATACATTCTACAACATGTGTCATTGGACTTGAGATCAGTTTGCTTTCTGCAAGTCAGTACTAGCTGTTGGCTACAGGTGAATTCAGTCCTGCCACACTTCACTGTTACTACTTCCTCAACTGTAATGGTTACAGCTGTCTTACAGCAGGCAACATACATATGACAGAAATCACAGCCAACTTGAACCCATCAAAAGTAACTTGGATACAGGAAACATGTAAACAGTGCCACCACAGGCATGTCTCCTGTGTGTCACATGTCTTTATGTTGTGTTTGCAATGAAGTAATGCTACTGCTGACCATCTACTCAATAATAATGTTTAACTCATTCTACAGGAGGACAATCAATCGGAGGCCACTGAGTCTTTTGAGGCTGACGTCTTCAGAACCACAGAGCAGACTCCTCAGAGATCATCCAGCTGCAAGACACAGGTACTAGTTTCTCTCTTTTACTGTTTTTCACTGGTTCAGACTTTAGGTTTAAACCTTGTGCTGTTTACTTTTGAGGTGTCTTCTTCTTAACTGTTAATGTTTTCATGGAAGTCAATTTTAGATTTGTCTACATCAATGTAAATCCTAAGTCCAATATAAGCTGCTAAGCACATTCTGGTTTTTGTGATTTCATGGGGACCAGTCAGTAGGACCAGTGTTTAGTGGTGACCACTCCCTGTGAAACACACACCTGTCAGGTCTCTTGTCATTTGTGGGGTCCACGCTAACTAAAAATTATTGTAGCCATTGGAACACATTAATGACTCTTTTCTGTCTATAAGTCTAAACATATACATTCTACAACATGTGTCATTGGACTTGAGATCAGTTTGCTTTCTGCAAGTCGTACTAGCTGTTGGCTACAGGTGAATTCAGTCCTGCCACACTTCACTGTTACTACTTCCTCAACTGTAATGGTTACAGCTGTCTTACAGCAGGCAACATACATATGACAGAAATCACAGCCAACTTGAACCCATCAAAAGTAACTTGGATACAGGAAACATGTAAACAGTGCCACCACAGGCATGTCTCCTGTGTGTCACATGTCTTTATGTTGTGTTTGCAATGAAGTAATGCTACTGCTGACCATCTACTCAATAATAATGTTTAACTCATTCTACAGGAGGACAATCAATCGGAGGCCACTGAGTCTTTTGAGGCTGACGTCTTCAGAACCACAGAGCAGACTCCTCAGAGATCATCCAGCTGCAAGACACAGGTACTAGTTTCTCTCTTTTACTGTTTTTCACTGGTTCAGACTTTAGGTTTAAACCTTGTGCTGTTTACTTTTGAGGTGTCTTCTTCTTAACTGTTAATGTTTTCATGGAAGTCAATTTTAGATTTGTCTACATCAATGTAAATCCTAAGTCCAATATAAGCTGCTAAGCACATTCTGGTTTTTGTGATTTCATGGGGACCAGTCAGTAGGACCAGTGTTTAGTGGTGACCACTCCCTGTGAAACACACACCTGTCAGGTCTCTTGTCATTTGTGGGGTCCACGCTAACTAAAAATTATTGTAGCCATTGGAACACATTAATGACTCTTTTCTGTCTATAAGTCTAAACATATACATTCTACAACATGTGTCATTGGACTTGAGATCAGTTTGCTTTCTGCAAGTCGTACTAGCTGTTGGCTACAGGTGAATTCAGTCCTGCCACACTTCACTGTTACTACTTCCTCAACTGTAATGGTTACAGCTGTCTTACAGCAGGCAACATACATATGACAGAAATCACAGCCAACTTGAACCCATCAAAAGTAACTTGGATACAGGAAACATGTAAACAGTGCCACCACAGGCATGTCTCCTGTGTGTCACATGTCTTTATGTTGTGTTTGCAATGAAGTAATGCTACTGCTGACCATCTACTCAATAATAATGTTTAACTCATTCTACAGGAGGACAATCAATCGGAGGCCACTGAGTCTTTTGAGGCTGACGTCTTCAGAACCACAGAGCAGACTCCTCAGAGATCATCCAGCTGCAAGACACAGGTACTAGTTTCTCTCTTTTACTGTTTTTCACTGGTTCAGACTTTAGGTTTAAACCTTGTGCTGTTTACTTTTGAGGTGTCTTCTTCTTAACTGTTAATGTTTTCATGGAAGTCAATTTTAGATTTGTCTACATCAATGTAAATCCTAAGTCCAATATAAGCTGCTAAGCACATTCTGGTTTTTGTGATTTCATGGGGACCAGTCAGTAGGACCAGTGTTTAGTGGTGACCACTCCCTGTGAAACACACACCTGTCAGGTCTCTTGTCATTTGTGGGGTCCACGCTAACTAAAAATTATTGTAGCCATTGGAACACATTAATGACTCTTTTCTGTCTATAAGTCTAAACATATACATTCTACAACATGTGTCATTGGACTTGAGATCAGTTTGCTTTCTGCAAGTCGTACTAGCTGTTGGCTACAGGTGAATTCAGTCCTGCCACACTTCACTGTTACTACTTCCTCAACTGTAATGGTTACAGCTGTCTTACAGCAGGCAACATACATATGACAGAAATCACAGCCAACTTGAACCCATCAAAAGTAACTTGGATACAGGAAACATGTAAACAGTGCCACCACAGGCATGTCTCCTGTGTGTCACATGTCTTTATGTTGTGTTTGCAATGAAGTAATGCTACTGCTGACCATCTACTCAATAATAATGTTTAACTCATTCTACAGGAGGACAATCAATCGGAGGCCACTGAGTCTTTTGAGGCTGACGTCTTCAGAACCACAGAGCAGACTCCTCAGAGATCATCCAGCTGCAAGACACAGGTACTAGTTTCTCTCTTTTACTGTTTTTCACTGGTTCAGACTTTAGTAATACCATTCCATCAACAACTCTTCAAAGCTGTTGAGATATATATATGTGTGTGTGTGGATAGATAGATAGATAGATCTATCTATCTATGGATATATGTATATGTGTATATATGTGTGTCTGTTATATTTTATTTGCCAGAGAAATGCTCATTTACACAGTAGAAAGAGAAGGCTTCAGAAAGCTTCTGAATGCACTGGACAAACTCTACAATTGGATATTGTAGCGGAATATAATTATTTAAATGTGTTCATTATATTGCTGAAGCCTACAGTTTAGCCTATTAATTAATGTTAAAATGTAGGCTATATGACTATTTTGATCTGTAATGAAATCAAGCAATTAACACAGCTGAGGACTTCATTTTGTTTTCCCTTTGATGTGAACTGGAGCGTTACGTTCACTGCTGTGAGCGGAGGACAGGCGCGCGAAAACTAACCCCCCAATATTTGAATCCCAATTTGAAAACCGAATATTCAAGTTCTGTTTAATTGAAAAATATGAAGAATAAGTGGGGGTTTCCAATGTTTTTGAAATACCATTTGATGTACATAGTTATACATTTATGTATGTGTGTTATCATTCATATCTTATGTCTTTCTTTGATGTTCTATAGTGTTCACACAATCCAGAACCCTTACCTTCAATGCACAAAGTTGGAATGAATCCTTCCCTGGTGGACTACACAGATTCTGATGAATCTCAGAGTCCGAGCACAAATCATGACCAGTTTAATTCAAGCTGCCAGGTATTAAGCATTTGCATGTATTTGTACAGGAATGGGTACCAAAATATAGTATCAATAAGCTCAGACATTATTGGTTCTGCTTTCAGTACCTATTTTTGTCCTTGGGTTTAAATGTTAATTACATATCTTTTCAACACTCTAGATATGGTGTCCCACTTCTGAGTTCGAACTAAGCCTCACGCACCAGGACAGAGATTCTATTCCAAGGCTGAGGAGGACCAAAAGCATACAGGTAAGCAACTCACAATGTAGAAGATGAATGTACATACTTGGCATATTTAGCATCTTGTACGTACGACAAAAGAAATGTTTAATCAGTATGCTGACTTTGACTTATCTTTTTCTTTTCTGAAGATGAACAGAAAGGTTGAGTTTGCTTCAGATGAGCTTTTTGACCTCACCTCAGACAGCAGTGGAGAGGAATATATTCCTCAGAGTAGCGAGGATTCATCTGAAGGTACAGACACAAGCGAAGTCATTCAACCAGTCAATCAGAAAGACAGCATGCTTAGATTTCCAATCCTAGGGAAGTATGCTGACATCCGAGAACTGAACGATGTGTCTTCGAAGCAAATCCTTAACAGAGGACGCTCACCTGCAAGACGAGGGGGCAACTCTGGTATGAGACGTAAAAGGCGATGTTCAAGCAGTTCAAGACGTTCATCCTACCCTACAACACAAGCAAGTAGTGGTCACTCAACAAAACGGAGTGGAGGGGGAGACCCTGAATCTGTATTACAGAATACAACACCTGATCTGGAGAAAGATCTTCCTGACAGTGCCTCTTCCCTCCATACAGAAGAAGTAGCTGATGGTTCACTTTCCATACCTGCTGTCTGTAAAAAGGAAGATGGGTCAAGAATGTACAACAAAAAGCAATACTGTTTGTACTGTAGGGTGGGATTCGTAAAAATGGCAAGGCATTTGGAGCGTGCTCATAAAGATAAACCAGAGGTTGCACAGGCTCTGTCCTTTCCAAAAGGCTCCAAAGAAAGACGAATGCATATGGAACATTTGAGAAACAGGGGCAACTTTGCACACAATGTGGATGTATTAAATGCTGGTGTTGGAAATCTTGTTCCTCGCAAGCAACCAAGGAAGGATTGTCAAGCACAGAATTTCCTGCATTGTATACATTGTCATGGTTTCTTCACAAAGAACGTTCTTTGGCGGCACATGATGATCTGCAAGTTCAAGCCGAGTGCTCCACAAAAACCTGGCAAAACTCGTGTCCAGGCCCTCTGCGCATTTGCTGCACCTCCACCACCTGGTGTCAAGGTGGAATTTTGGAAGCTGCTAAACAACATGGTTCAAGATGAAGTTTATTCTGTACTGAAATCGGATGTCTGTATCATGGAGTATGGTGAGCATTTGTATAACAGGCTTGGATATGATGTTGGCAAACATGAATACATTCGTCAGAAACTGAGAGAGCTAGGAAGGCTTCTGATATGCTCAAGAAAAAACACTTCCTTGAAGACCATTCAAGATCACATCACACCTGCCAATTTTATGCAAGTTGTGGAATCTGTAAAACACCTAGCAGGCTATGACAGTAAAACCCATGCATACAGGTGCCCAAGTCTAGCTCTCAAAATTGGACACAACTTGACAAAGGTTTCGATGCTTCTTGAAAGCCGTGCAAATGTACAGAACGACTACAGTGCTGCAAAAGATGCTCGTACATTCCGCAGAGTGTATGAAACCAGATGGAATGAACTGATATCAGCCGCATCACTGAGAACACTTCAGGAGTCTAAGTGGAATGCTCCTCTGTTGCTTCCATTCACAAAAGATGTCCAGACTCTCCATTCATATTTGGATGTGCAGCAACAAGATCTTCACAGTAAACTGTCTACAGAGGCATCCCCCCAGACGTGGGCACAACTGGCAAAGGTCATTTTGGCACAAGTCATTTTGTTCAATCGACGAAGAGCTGGGGAGGTGTCAAAAATGACCCTTTCTGCATATGTGTGTCAAAATCCATCAGACCCACAGGAAGATGTGAATGAAGCCCTCTCAGATCTAGAGAAGAAACTCTGTCAGCATTTCAGCAGGATTGAGATAAGAGGAAAAAGGGGAAGAAAAGTTCCTGTGCTTTTGACCCCAGTGATGCAGCAAGGACTGGATCTGCTCGTCAGCACACGGCAGAAATGTGGGGTTCCTCTGGAGAACATATACCTATTTGCAAGACCATGCGCTCTGACCTGTTACCGTGGGTCTGATTGCCTTCGACACTTTGCCAAGGTCTGTGGTGCCAAAAGTCCTGAAAGTCTCACTTCTACGAAACTACGCAAACAAACAGGAACACTGTCTCAAGTTCTCAACCTCAGTAATACAGAGCTGGATCAGTTAGCGGGTTTTCTTGGCCATGATATTAGAGTGCACCGACAGTTCTATAGACTTCCTGAAGGCACCCTCCAACTTGCAAAAATTAGCAAAGTCCTCATGGCTCTGGATCAGGGACGCCTGGCAGAATTCAAGGGCAAGACACTGGATGACATCAACATTGATCCCGAAGGTACTTATTATTAGGACTGTCAATTAATTAAAATATTTATTGTCCATAGTTAACTCGCGATTATTTGCAGATTAATAGTGCATTTTTTTTTATCTGTTCTAAATGTACGTTAAAGGGATATTTTTCATCATGAAATGTTTTTGTTTCTGCTTGTCAAGTTGCTAGCAGCTGGTTTTAGAACAAAGATGTGATCTGTTTCAACAGCAATTCAGCTTGTCAAAAGAGTCACAAAGTTATCTTGCGCACAAACTCTGTTTGTGATTCTATACACAAAGCCACGGTCAGAACAGATGCATGAAGAGTCGTTGCTATGGAAACAATACGCTGTCTGGTACTGTTTCAGCAGTGTAGGTTTTAGAAAGTTGCAGACTGGTACCTTGCCGGGAGTTGCAAGTCACAAATCTTTAGTGTGAACTGGCCCATTTCTGCTGAAGGAGGTTTGTTTCTGCTCACCATACACAGCGGTACTGCTGCACCTCTTCATAATTTGTCATAATTACTGAACGCACATGCGTTAATCATGTGTAAGGTTGCAGCTAAAATAATTTTAGTAATCGAGCATTCTGAAGATTACTACATCAATTTGTTGAGTAATGGTGTAAGGAATTTGCATTAATTTGTTATCACGTGAACTTTGAAAGCCCTACTTCATTTTTTCTTCATAGATTAAAACATGAACACTTAATGTCTCTGTTTTTCTGTGGCTTAATTTGGGAGCGTGTCGGGATCGAATGAATTACATTGTGCTTTCACTAACAGTTATTCCCCCCCACTCAACAGAAAATGTGCTCTTGGACAGCGAACATGAGTCAGAGTCAGGTACGTATTTTACATATGATCCTAAATCTGACCATGTTTATGTATTAAAGGATAACCACAAATGTCAATTTACTATATGGGTGTCCCAAACCACACCTTTTTTTCCTAGCTACTTGATACAGATACTTAAGGTCCTTGTTCAAAAATCCCAATTTGATAAACTGTACTGATGTAATATGAATAATTAATTTGGGGAACGCTATTACTGAAATATACATGCTCAGTTACAATGAAGACATCTCACACCTTGTTGGAACTACAGAAACACTGAGATGGTACAGTTGTGTCTTAGAGTGGAGCTTCTGCCCAAATTGTGAATGTGAATTTTTCACATACATTTTTTCACTTTTGCATCACTAGCAGACTGTGGTGGACAAAACAGAGTTCAGTCAAGAAACACAGTACAGTTATGAAAGTGTCAGAGTTTTAATGCTCCATTTAAAAAATGCCCAAATTGGCCTTGATACGATTATATATTTAGGATCGGCTTGGGCCTTCTCTAATATACTGTTGTATGACTAATACGTCTTAATTGTTGTTTTCTGAATTTTGTGTTTTTCTGGTTTTCAGAGAGTCAGGTTACAACTACTCAGAGGGAAGAGAATGACACAGCAGTGCCAGATGTCAGTCATACCGATGCTGCACCACAGCAGGGCACCATGACACCTCCACAAGCCTTGCGTCACAAGAACCAAAAGAGGGATAAAGGTTAACTTTTTAGATATCTCAAAATTATTTACATTTTGATCAATATGCCCTTTGTCTGTTTCAAATCAAACTTTGTTACTGTATTATCTTTAAAGATTGACAGCTGTAGATATTGATTGACACACCTTGTTTTTTTTCTAGCTACTTGATCCAAATATTTAATTTGATAAAGTGTAATTACTGATATAATATGAATGATTAACTTGGAGACTGACATTGCTGAAATATACATGTTCAGCTACAATGAAGACATCTCACACCTTGTTGGAACTACAGAAACACTCAGATGGTACAGTTGTGTCTTAGAGTGGAGCTTCCTCACAGAGTGTTACTCATTGGTGCGCCCATATTGTAAATGTGAATTTTTCACACACATTTTTTCACCTTGTCATCCAGACAAATGTTGTACTGTACAGCGTGGCTGTTGTAAAGAAGAGCAGTTTTGCATCACTAGCAGACAGTGGTACAGTTATGAAAGTGTCAGAGTTTTAATGCTCCATTAGAAAATGCCCAGATTGGCCTTGATACAGATTATATATTTAGGATCGGCTTGGGTCTTCTAATATACTGTTGTATGACTAATACGTCTTAATTGTTTTCTGAATTTTGTGTTTTTCTGGTTTTCAGAGAGTCAGGTTACAACTACTCAGAGGGAAGAGAATGACACAGCAGTGCCAGATGTCAGTCATAGCGATGCTGCACCACAGCAGGGCACCATGACACCTCCACAAGCCTTGCATCACAAGTCCCAAAAGAGGGATAAAGGTTAACTTTATAGATATCTCAAAATGATTTACATTTTGATCAATATGCCCTTTGTCTGTTTCAAATCAAACTTTCTTACTGTATCTTGAAGGTTAACTGCTAAAAACTAATGTTTATGTGCTACATTTTTTGTTATTACAAACCTGTACAGGTCGTCAGCCTTTCAGGAGAAGGATGTGGGAGAAAGAGGAGATCCTTGCGGTCGAGAAGCACATGATGTCCTTCATCACTTCATGCCGTGTTCCGGGAAAAAGTGACTGTGATAAGTGCCTTGAACTGGAGAAAGTAGCACTTAAAACAGAAATTGGCTGGCCATTAAGTTCTACATTAAGAATCGAATCACAGCTCTCAAGAACAAAGTTTAAAATGTTTCTGTTGGCACCTGTTATGCTTGTTATGTCACGTTTAAATTATAACGTGCTGTTCATTTAAGACGTCTCAAATGTGTTATGTTGGAATTAGATAGGTGGTACCCAGCACTAAGAAACGTTAAGATGTTGCTTGTAAAAAGAGCCTGTAAGCATTTAATGGAGTTAAGATGACTCAATATTCCAGCAGTTGAAATTAAAATTTTGTAGTCAGTCTATTGTTGTTACTATTTGTTGAGATTTGTGTACTGTAATATGCTGACCTTAATTGTGACCTTTGTGTTACAAGGCTTCATATTGCACCGTTGTTAATCACAAACAAGCTCAGACATCCTGAAGAAAGGGACTTATATTCTGACAAAGGGAGTATGGAAACAGTTTACTTCTGTTGCAACTTAGCAACTACACAACAGCATGTTGACTAATAATATAATAATACTCTACTGGCCAACCTTTTCAACCTTACCAGTATATAATATAATTAGGTTGTACAATTACATAACATCAATTTTGCCAGAAATTATACTCGAGCAAATATCTTGGCACATGACAGTTGTAATTGGCTCTCAAAGTAAGTTTAACCTGAAAGTGTGTCAAGTGGTACCCAGAAGACTGAAAAACCAGACAGTGTGTATATGTGGACCCCATTAATAACTAAATACCTGACAAGTCCCCAGGAAGCTGTTCCTAGTCAGGTCACGGACCTCTACTTGTTCTGATTCATCATTTGAGGTGACATCTGTGTTTATGACCACTCCAGTATGCTTCCTGATTTTTTTTTACTGCTGTACAACCTTCAGAAAGGGTGGTTCCCAGAATGCATGATCCTGTCAGGTGGCCACACAATGCCACAAAGACAAGGATGTGTGTGTGTGTGTGTGCATGTGTATAATTAGTGACTGGGAGCCAATGGGTGGAGGATAAGAGCAGGTCTTCAGCACGGCTGGAGGACACATGGCAAAGAAGAGGAGGATAGGCCTCTGGAGATGACAGCGAATGTGTGTGCGGAGGAAGGGGGCACTCAGGAAGTAAGTCATATTAAAGAACTATATAGGATCCGGCTATTTCCCCAGGCTGTCTCCGCTGTTGACGCACAGTCTCCATAGAGTTTGGTGCAAAGTGATGTCAGTGTTGCTTATGACAAACTCCCTAATAGCTACTTTATGTTAAACAAAGCCCATAAATCCACTCAAAGCAACTGTGTCTTCCTTGGGTTTAAAAAGTGTCTAATTGGACACAAATGCAAATGAACTGCAGCTGAAGTTGTAAGACTTTCAAGATCTACTTCTTTGATGGTGAAAAGGAGGTTAGAACAATTGTATCCAAACATGAAAAAATGGAGGGAATATAAAGGGATCATAGAGAAGAGTATGCATTTTCCTCTACTTATTTCCCATTTATAATATTTAATTTGTGAATGACAAACATATAAACATAAAAGACATTCGTTTAGATCTTTGTGATGTTGTACACATGTGAAACATGGGGATTCAAAAAGATTGATATGCTGTAAAAGCAACTCCTGAAATTTCTTAAGTGTACCCTAAAAGTTAAAATGACAACTTGTATTAATAGGGTTTATGGGAGGCTGGGAGGATACCCAGCATGTGCTGCAGTTGAAAAGAGATTCATTGACTCCTGGGTGAGGCTGCTAAAGAAAGTAAAGAAACTAAACCCAGACAAATGTCTAATGTCTAACTAAATGTCTATGTCTAATGACTATCTGCTTAAACCTGCGTGTATCTGGTATATATGGATTCCCAAATTAAGTACACACTAGACACAAAGTGTGGCTACTTCCTGAATGCAGTACATATCAATGCAGAATGTATGTATGCAGTTAAAATGAATAGTTACATAAGAAGAGTTTGTTAATGTTTGGCCAGTACCGGCTCATATAGAAGCAACATGAGCGCTAAAATAAGTCAAGGTGGGATTTTTATGTTGAATTTAGCCCATGTTATATCATCTGTGTCTAAATAAATTCTAAATAAATTATGTATCTGAAAAAAGGATGGATGGCAGTGATATTCAGCATGAGCAGGCGTGTGAGGGCAGGTATAACACACTTCAATGAAAACACACACATACACACACACACACACACACACACACACACACACACACAGAAACAGGCGGAGGTCTGTCAGTGTCAGTCCAGGTGGTATATAGCACCATGTGTTTTCAGGGGGGCCTATAACATTACTCTCCATCAGCTCTGCCGTAGGTGGGTTCATCAGACAGGTGTGTGCTAGGCCTGTCCCCCCCTCTCCCCTCTCCCCTCTCTCTCTCTCTCACACACACATACACACACACACACACACACACACACACAAATACACACACCCTTCCCCCTGTTGATCTATCTATCTATCTATCTATCTATCTATCTATCTATCTATCTATCTATCTATCTATCTATCTATCTATCTATCTATCTATCTATCTATCTATCTATCTATCTATCTATCTATCTATCTATCTATCTATCTATCTATCTATCTATCTTGCAGAACTAGGCTCTGCTTTAGTCTGTTGACAGTAAATACCTGTCATCGTTTTATGAAAACGAATTTTCTCCCCAAAAACAAGCATCCGTAAAAAGATGAGATGAGGCGAGGAGGCGTAGAAGGAAGCGGGGGAGGTCTGAGAAGTATCTACGAGGTATATAAGTGTGTCTCGTTTGATGCTGATCTGTGGCCCGTCGATACCATCCCCTTCATGTCACATTACCATTTCTATAGGAGCCGTGATGGAGAGTTGGGGGTGCACCAGGGGTGTGGGGGCTGGGGATTGGAAAACCATGTGATGAATGAGTGATGGAAATTGAAAGGCATGAAATGGACAGGAGGAGGACAAGATGCAGTTGGACTGAAGAAGGGAGAGTTTGTGTGTGTGTGTGTGTGGGTGTGTGTGTTTGTGTGTGGGTGGGGGCCTATGAGGAGTCTGCAGGGGATGGGGGTGTAATGTCTAATGGCTTTGGGTGCTGCCTCTATTAAGCCAAGCACCCAAGAGATGACAGGATCCTGAGATGATTTTTCAGGATCTGTGTATCAGCAGGGTCATTAATCATCAATCAAAATGTCAATATTCTGAGCTATGTTGCACAACATTTCCGGTGAACCTGAAATAGATAGGGGGAAATGGGGCTGTTACATGAGCAACTTATCAGTTGAAGAGGCAGTTGAAGAGGAGAGCGGCACCTATAGTAGCTCAAACTTCTTGCACTGACAAACAAAGAATGATGGATTCTCACAGGTCTCAGTGACTTGTGAAATCAGTCATCAATCATAGGCTAAATGTTTTCCAATATATAGAAGTAAGAAATGATCATGTCATCATTTCAAAGTGTCAATGGACAATGAACTGTTTCAAGTAATTTTTTTATTTAGTCAATAACATCCATGTGTAAAGTAAGATTTCAGTATTTTGGGAAATATGCTTGTTTGCTTTCCTATGGAGCTTGGTTAGATTACAGTAATACCACTCTCATGTCTATATGCCATAAATGAAGCTGCAACCAGCAACTGGTTGGCTTAGCTTAGCATAAATCGGAAAAAGGGGAAACAGCTAGCCCAGCTCTGTCAAAAGGCAAAATCCACCTACCAGCATTGCTACAGCTAACTCATTATTTCACGTTTGTTTGCAGTAATTCGTAAAAAACCCAGAAATGTAAAACAAAAAGTAGTTGTTCTAAGCAAGCAAGCAGCCTGCAGCATTATACACTACAGACACGAGAGTGGCACTGATCCTCTCATCAAACTCTCAACAAGAAAGCGAACATTATGTCAATCTATAAAACGTACAAGGTAGATTTATTTATCATTTTAAAACACAGGGATGCTTAACGAGATGAAGGTGTAGCTTTCTTTATACTGCTCACAAAAGCAATCATATACAACAATTATATACACTGGATGGGTGGATAGAAATAAAACTAATAAACCAGTTGGTGATGTTTCCAGTCAGGATGCTTCATTTATTTATTTTTTTGCTCTTCTGTGAAAGTTACTAAGAACCTTTTACAGGAATTTTGCCCTCTTAAGTTTCCATGAGGAATACCCATTGTTCCTCTTTCTGATTTGTTACCTCGGTCAATAATTCGTCAACAGCAGCCTATAGGCTGTACCCTCTGCAGCATGCATGAATGACAACACTTCATAAAAAAGGTCACTGCAAAAATTCCCTCTGCCCGCGAATAACCTGATGACCAAAATGTCAAATGGTTTGACAATCAATAACACTGGCTAGCCATAGCAAAGGTCTCCATCACTCTCTATCTCTCCATTTCTGTGTGTGTGTGTGTGTGTGTGGAGAAAGAAAATTAAAAACTGCATCATTGCTGCAAAGAAACTGACTCACTCAGGGTTGCACCAGTATCTTGAAATATGTCACTGCTTGTTTTTGCAGTATGTGTACGCAAGATGCAAACTATTTTGAGCGTGACCTCTGACCTCCCTGTGTAGAAGAGATGGTTTTGACGAAATTAAAATGAAGCATTACGTGCAATTAAAAATAAAACTAGTCATGTATTTTGTATGCAGATCAGCGTTGTCTGTGTTTGTGCTCTCGGAGCTCCTCTCTAACAGAAGTACACTCTTATTTAGACTCAATTACAGACAGACTAAATGTGTGTGTGCGTGTGTGCATGCGTGTGTGTATGCACTCAAAGAGAAAGGGAGGGAAGGATAAAGCCTGGCGGGGGAACAATGCACAGGGAGCAACAATAAGAAGTCTGCACGCTAATAAACCTTCAGCTCGAATGACATTCAAATCCCATAGTACAACACAGCAATGTCACAGTAATTCAAGCTTTATACCCTCAGCAGCAGTCATGGTGTGCCCTTGTACCAGGTTCAAACTGTAAATTATCGGGCTTGGGTCGCCATCTAGTGGGCAGTCACAAAATTCAACAAACTGTGTTTTCTCATTTCTTTGTTTGTATTGAATTTTCAGGAACCCTGGTTAAGTATTAAGCAAGAATCAGAATTTTTGATGAGAACCTTTACTTTAAGAACCTGCAGGTACACTTAAGAAAGTCTTTAAAAAACATATAATTTTAGGGTGTGTGAGGTGTAGGTTACATATAAAGCTTAGTTAATATACAGTTTGCATGTGTAATCTCAGAATCAGAATCAGAAAGAGCTTTATTGCCAAGTAGTATTTTACACGTACGAGAAATTTGCTTTGGTGATTAGATGCTGCATGTAGCTGCATGCAAACTGTATATTACCTAAGCTTTATATGTAGTCTATATAAACAGAAATATAGCCACATCCAATATGTCCACAATGTCCTGTGATAACTAGGTGAAATGCTTTTTAAACCTCATCACACCTAAATTTAGTAGTGTAAGACATACATTGTGATTTCTGTGGTTTTGTTTCCACAAAGGTCTCACAAAAGACTGTTTGAGTAAGCAGGCAAAACGCTAACCAACTTCACCACCAGAGCCCGCAAAGCAATAAAAAAAACTTTAAATATATACTGTGCCTGTTATATTCCACCTCAGCTCCCCAGTTTCCCCAACCATGGCTGAGTACTTCATTCACTAAACAAAAAAACACTTTTGTTTTTCCTTATTCGAGACAAGCAAAATCCATCCATTATCTATAACCGCTCACCTTGCAGGGTCGCGGGAGACAAGAAATGGAACAAATTAAAATAAAAGGCCTTTAGTTTGAAGGTGAGTGTCTGCTGCATGACGATCAAGAGCTGTAGTCTTTCTTTGAGTCGTTGAGCCATTCAAACAAAGCAGTGAATTTACTATGAGACTTTGTGTCAATGTCTTGTGATCAGTGTGGTTTTCAGGGAATTATTTCTTGGTGGTAGTAAAAGGCCTGTGCTCCAGGTGAGGCTCAAACTCACAACCTCAGCGTCACTCTACAGGTTACTGGCTTAAAAGTACCACGGACTGACTGATTGCGCCACTGGAGCCGACGTGTGTTTATGTATATTTGCAAAAGCTGACTATACGCAGCTGCTGTGTTCTGCAGAATTTACTTAGAGGTAGCTGATCACGGCAAACCTGCGGTACACCTGAACGTGGTCTAACAGAGTTTAAATGTGTGAAACACTTGAGGGTTAGTGCAGTCGTCTCCTCCAGTCACTAGCCTCAGACCAATGACATCTTCATTTTTAATTTTGTTAAACACTTAAAGTTTTAAAATAAAGTCTTTATAACAGTATATTTTTTTGATATGTTAACTCATATCTAAATTAATATTAGTCTTTCTATTTGCATCTTAAAGGAGCTGTCTGTAGTTTTCCAGCCTGGTATCATCAAAAGGCGTATAAATAACGCACTGATTTCTTAAGTCATCTGGCGTGGAATTCCAACGCCCCTGACCCAGGAGACCGTTCAGTTCCTGTGTGAAACGAAAATGAAAAAACATTCATATTTGTTTTTTATTTAAGTTATGTTAGCTAGCGTTAGCTTGATAGCGTTAGCTGCATTAAAGTTTAAGTAGCTAGCTAGCTGCTAATCTTATTTTCATGTGGCCTTAATTGTGACCTGCCGAAGGTACACCTGTAAAATACCCATGCTGTCTGATCAACCTGTGAGGTGGATAGATTATCTCAGCAAAGGAGAAGTGCTCACTAACACAGATTCTGACAGATTTGTGAAAAATATTTGAGAGAAATAGGCTTTTCTGTACATAGAGAAAGACTTAGATCTTTGAGTAAAGCTCATGATGAATGGGGGCAAAAAAAAAGTGTTGCATTTATAATTTTGTTCAGTGTATTTGCATTGTCAACCGGTTAACCCTACAGCTATGCCAATCAGCTGGCTAATTAGCTAGCAGATAGGGTTAACCTCCTTTGTGTTGCTTAGGTCTATAGGGAATGAACAGCGTGAAATGACAGTGTGAAAAGCTTAAAATGCATTGACAAGGCACCATAAAATGTCCTTAAAAGTGGCGTGCTATTTATGTGCCATTCCATGATGTCACAAAGACTTTTCAGTGGCCACTGGCGGTACGGTTTTTAGATTGCAACCTGGTGATTGCATGGCTGAAAGCCGTGCTCAAACTCGTCAAGAACAGTCTGACACACTAGAAGACAGCTTCACACAACATGCTGGACATGCACTATTTTTACCATGAGATATTGCTAAGAAAAAAAAAAAATTCTACTTCCTCCACCATTGGACAATGTGTTGTTAATCCACTGTGTCGATGGTGGTATAGTTTGTAGTTCCTTACTGGTTTTCATACAATGTACCTTAAAAACATGAAATGTTCACAGTGTGGTCCACGCTTGATGTGCTGGTACACCACACAGGAAGTGATGTTTCACTCCTTCATGAGGCATCCAAAGCCCATGACTGTTCATAGGCTCCGGCAATTCCACCATGGCTGCCGCACACCCTGACGCACGTCAGGTCTGAGGGGCTGTCCAACTTTAAGTTTGGTTTGGTTTTTACATAATGCACTGAGAGGACACTTAGTGCTACATTGTTTTTTGTGTAAAATGTGTGTATAACGACTGAGGAAGTGGAAATTTCAGACTAAAACTCTCAGGCTCTTAATCTTAATCTTAATCTTAATCTTAATATTAATATTAATACTCATTGGACAATGTGCTGTTAGTTCACTATTTCGATGGTGGTATAATTTGAGGTTCCTTTTACTCATAAAATTTGTGCTTTTATTTTGGTTTGGATTTGTCATCATATGAGTGCACATGAGTGCAACATTTGTAATAAATGATGGGTAAACACTGTTCTAATTCCACAGGGTAGTTCATTAAATTCACACTATTAACACAAAACGAATATTGGACTGTGGAAGTGGAAATTTCAGAGTGAAGCTCTCAGGCTCCAGTGGCGCAATCGGTCAGTGCGCGGTACTTATAAGACAGTAACCTGCAAAGTGATGCCGAGGTTGTGAGTTCAAGCCTCACCTGGAGCAGGAAAGTTTAGCTTCCTCAACATTACAAATCTGTGATCAGGCAACAGGAATTGTTGATGAATTATGTGTGTTTCATGATGAGATTACTTGTCTTTGTAGCACCCGAAGCTTATCTTACAGTCTACCTACAGATATTCAGCCTGTTGTTGCTTAATCCCTATGTAGCTATTTATCTTCTTAAATTATAGAAAGTTCACCGTTAGTGATGCTTAGCATCAGTGGCATATTAAGTATATTTAGTTAAAGTTTTGAGGTTCTTGTGCTTTGCTTGGCTGCTTCCATGTTATGATGTAGTACTACTACTTAAGTAAATTATAAATGGACAAATATTTTGACCTTGAGGAATTGCTGAAATCTTAATACTCATTGGACAATGTGCTGTTAGTCCAATATTTCGATGGTGGTATAGTTTGAGGTTCCTTTTATTCATAAAATTTGTGCTTTTATTTTGGTTTGGATTTGTCATCATATGAGTGCACATGAGTGCAACATTTGTAATAAATGATGGGTAAACACTGTTCTAATTCCACAGGGTAGTTCATTAAATTCACACTATTAACACAAAACGAATATTGGACTGTGGAAGTGGAAATTTCAGAGTGAAGCTCTCAGGCTCCAGTGGCTAATCGGTCAGCTGCGGTACTTATAAGACAGTAACCTGCAAAGTGATGCCGAGGTTGTGAGTTCAAGCCTCACCTGGAGCAGGAAAGTTTAGCTTCCTCAACATTACAAATCTGTGATCAGGCAACAGGAATTGTTGATGAATTATGTGTGTTTCATGATGAGATTACTTGTCTTTGTAGCACCGAAGCTTATCTTACAGTCTACCTACAGATATTCAGCCTGTTGTTGCTTAATCCCTATGTAGCTATTTATCTTCTTAAATTATAGAAAGTTCACCGTTAGTGATGCTTAGCATCAGTGGCATATTAAGTATATTTAGTTAAAGTTTTGAGGTTCTTGTGCTTTGCTTGGCTGCTTCCATGTTATGATGTAGTACTACTACTTAAGTAAATTATAAATGGACAAATATTTTGACCTTGAGGAATTGCTGAAATCTTAATACTCATTGGACAATGTGCTGTTAGTCCAATATTTCGATGGTGGTATAGTTTGAGGTTCCTTTTATTCATAAAATTTGTGCTTTTATTTTGGTTTGGATTTGTCATCATATGAGTGCACATGAGTGCAACATTTGTAATAAATGATGGGTAAACACTGTTCTAATTCCACAGGGTAGTTCATTAAATTCACACTATTAACACAAAACGAATATTGGACTGTGGAAGTGGAAATTTCAGAGTGAAGCTCTCAGGCTCCAGTGGCTCAATCGGTCAGCGCGCGGTACTTATAAGACAGTAACCTGCAAAGTGATGCCGAGGTTGTGAGTTCAAGCCTCACCTGGAGCAGGCAAGTTTAGCTTCCTCAACATTACAAATCTGTGATCAGGCAATAGGAATTGTTGATGAATTATGTGTGTTTCATGATGAGATTGCTTGTCTTTGTAGCACCCGAAGCTTATCTTACAGTCTACCTACAGATATTCAGCCTGTTGTTGCTTAATCCCTATGTAGCTATTTATCTTCTTAAATTATAGAAAGTTCACCGTTAGTGATGCTTAGCATCAGTGGCATATTAAGTATATTTAGTTAAAGTTTTGAGGTTCTTGTGCTTTGCTTGGCTGCTTCCATGTTATGATGTAGTACTACTACTTAAGTAAATTATAAATGGACAAATATTTTGACCTTGAGGAATTGCTGAAATCTTAATACTCATTGGACAATGTGCTGTTAGTCCAATATTTCGATGGTGGTATAGTTTGAGGTTCCTTTTATTCATAAAATTTGTGCTTTTATTTTGGTTTGGATTTGTCATCATATGAGTGCACATGAGTGCAACATTGTCTTTTTTGTAATAAATGATGGGTAGACACTGTTCTAATTCCACAGGGTAGTTCATTAAATTCACACTATTAACACAAAACGAATATTGGACTGTGGAAGTGGAAATTTCAGAGTGAAGCTCTCAGGCTCCAGTGGCTCAATCGGTCAGCGCGCGGTACTTATAAGACAGTAACCTGCAAAGTGATGCCGAGGTTATGAGTTCGAGCCTCACCTGGAGCAGGAAAGTTTAGCTTCCTCAACATTACAAATCTGTGATCAGGCAACAGGAATTGTTGATGAATTATGTGTGTTTCATGATGAGATTACTTGTCTTTGTAGCACCCGAAGCTTATCTTACAGTCTACCTACAGATATTCAGCCTGTTGTTGCTTAATCCCTATGTAGCTATTTATCTTCTTAAATTATAGAAAGTTCACCGTTAGTGATGCTTAGCATCAGTGGCATATTAAGTATATTTAGTTAAAGTTTTGAGGTTCTTGTGCTTTGCTTGGCTGCTTCCATGTTATGATGTAGTACTACTACTTAAGTAAATTATAAATGGACAAATATTTTGACCTTGAGGAATTGCTGAAATCTTAATACTCATTGGACAATGTGCTGTTAGTCCAATATTTCGATGGTGGTATAGTTTGAGGTTCCTTTTATTCATAAAATTTGTGCTTTTATTTTGGTTTGGATTTGTCATCATATGAGTGCACATGAGTGCAACATTGTCTTTTTTGTAATAAATGATGGGTAAACACTGTTCTAATTCCACAGGGTAGTTCATTAAATTCACACTATTAACACAAAACGAATATTGGACTGTGGAAGTGGAAATTTCAGAGTGAAGCTTTCAGGCTCCAGTGGCGCAATCGGTCAGCGCGTGGTACTTATAAGACAGTAACCTGCAAAGTGATGCCGAGGTTGTGAGTTCGAGCCTCACCTGGAGCAGGAAAGTTTAGCTTCCTCAACATTACAAATCTGTGATCAGGCAATAGGAATTGTTGATGAATTATGTGTGTTTCATGATGAGATTACTTGTCTTTGTAGCACCCGAAGCTTATCTTACAGTCTACCTACAGATATTCAGCCTGTTCTTGCTTAATCCCTATGTAGCTATTTATCTTCTTAAATTATAGAAAGTTCACCGTTAGTGATGCTTAGCATCAGTGGCATATTAAGTATATTTAGTTAAAGTTTTGAGGTTCTTGTGCTTTGCTTGGCTGCTTCCATGTTATGATGTAGTACTACTACTTAAGTAAATTATAAATGGACAAATATTTTGACCTTGAGGAATTGCTGAAATCTTAATACTCATTGGACAATGTGCTGTTAGTCCAATATTTCGATGGTGGTATAGTTTGAGGTTCCTTTTATTCATAAAATTTGTGCTTTTATTTTGGTTTGGATTTGTCATCATATGAGTGCACATGAGTGCAACATTTGTAATAAATGATGGGTAAACACTGTTCTAATTCCACAGGGTAGTTCATTAAATTCACACTATTAACACAAAACGAATATTGGACTGTGGAAGTGGAAATTTCAGAGTGAAGCTCTCAGGCTCCAGTGGCGCAATCGGTCAGCTCGCGGTACTTATAAGACAGTAACCTGCAAAGTGATGCGAGGTTGTGAGTTCGAGCCTCACCTGGAGCAGGAAAGTTTAGCTCTCAACATTACAAATCTGTGATCAGGCAACAATAATTAAGAAAAATCAACTGTGTTTATTGTCAGAAAAACACTACTAAGTAACAAACACAAATGTGCCTTAGTAACAGATATTGGGCACATTAACATAGAAGTATCAGTACTAATGTTGCAAGGTGAAAATAAACAATCTGTGATTGAACTAAAACGTTAATTTACCTGATTTTGTCAGAATGTGAAATGCAGCTTTCTACAGAGGTTAAGGAACAGGAACCAAAATGTCAGAAACAGCTGACCCAAACTGCTACATGGCACAAAAAGTCATTATGAGTGGTTCTATTTCATTCTTCCTGACCAGACGGCGGTGCAGTAGCACTGGATGTCTCCATCTTGCATTTGCGCAGGTCGAGTAATTATACCAACAAAGTCACCTGTGACCATGTGATGACATAGGGCGCACGCCCCAGTATAAAACCTCACGTCATCACGCAATCTGTTCCTTCAATCTTCTCGCATTGAGGAAATAACATAGCAGGTCAATTCGGCTCATCGCTTTTAGCCTTGTAACCTGAGGGTTGCTGCTTCGTGTTACGTCCACCAGAGGCTGCGATCGGCTGTTTTTTCTTTCTTATGCAAACTTTTCACTCCCGGACGGACAGCGGTGGTCTTGCCGTTGAGGTTTGTAGGAGAATTAGTTACTACTAAAAGCAGGTAAGTAGGCTAACGTTACTTTTGGATGTCTAACGTATTTTTGATGTTCATGCAGTAGCTTAACTAGGGTGTTTTCGCTTCTTGCTGCGTGGCATGATCCGTCTATGATCTTGTTAACTCTCGCTCTTGGGGTTGATATTACATCGCTACATTTTGTGCTGTGGCTGTATTACTTTCGTGCACTAGCCCTAACAGTGTATTTTGTAACACCAACTTCACTAAGTGACATGTTGAGCACGCATGTCTGTAACGCCTGCATGGCGCCGCTCCAAATGGAGGATGGCCATGAGCAGTGCCCTGCCTGCCTAGGGCTCGAACACCTCAAGGCAGGCGTCTCCGACAATCCGTGTATGAACCGTAGGTTTATGCCACTGTCAGTAGTATCAGCTAGGCGGTGATACTAGTCTGCCACGCGATAGTGTGGTTGCAAACCCGGCAGGTCCTCACTAAAACCTGTGATTCGCATGGCTTTAGCACGCCTGGGGCTGGATGATGCTCCAGTGGCGCCAGCACCTTTGAGTGCTTTTTTCAGGCAGGCCTTCTGCCTTCTCAGTCCCTCCTTCTAAGCCCTATATTGAAGAGCTCCAAAGGTGCTGGTCAGACCCCATGTCACTCTCTCATCACACCAGTGATTGCAGGAACTTGGCTGCCATGCAGATAGCTATGGGCTGGACCGTATGGCCCCAGTTGAGCCTGCCATTGCATCATTGATTGTGTCACCTGATGAGGCTCTCAGACAGGATGCACGTTGCCCTCGTCCTCAGTGTAGGCAGACTGTTGATCTCCTCGCCAGGAGTTATAACATAGCGGCACGCATGGGCCGTATTGGTAATTCCTTTTCTCATCTCATCCTGGCTCTGTCTCAGACCCTGCAAGAGTCTGGAGAGGGCTCCTCGGTCCAGACTCTTAGTGATGCATCCCTTCAGACCTTTGCATTCATGTCTAGGGAGCTTGGAAGGTTGATCGCCAGGTCTGGTTGGCGCAGTTCCCTCTGTCAGAGGGGTGTCGCACCCTCCGTTCCCTTCCTGTGGTTCCGGGTCAAATGTTTGGACCAGTGGATCAGCAGGCACTAGAGCGCAGTGTGCAGGCAGAGCAAGCCATGCAGCGGTTTGCTGGCCTGACGCGGGCCCCTAGCAGAGAGCTCTTGTGCCCTCTAGTCCCAGTTATAGTCAACCACCTGCTCACCCAGGTGGACACCCTAGAGCGTCTCGCTACTCTGGGCACTATGATCAGGGCCAGCGTCCTCCTGCCCGGCTGGCCTTTCAGGTGCCAAGATGTCCTGCCAGGTGACATCTTGGTGGCTGCCAAGATGTCAGGTGGCTGCCCCACCAGGGGCCCCACGGGCCGGGGGGGTCAGCCCCGAGAACCACAGGACCGTCGTCGGACGCTTCGCTCTACAGCAGCTCGGCTACTGTAAGAGGCAGACCACAGACCCTTGGGTGGTGTCGACACTGTCCAAGGGATACACACTACAGGCCGCCACTCTTCTGCTGGATCAGAAGGTCTGTGGTCAGAGATCCTGCAAAATCCCTAGCCCTCAGCCAGGAACTTGCAGCCCTTCTAGAGAAGGAACGCCATCGAGCCTGTAGAAGGGCATACATGGCTCAGGGGTTCTATTCAGTGAATTTTATAATTCTGAAGAAGGATGGCGGCTTTCGCCCAATCCTCGACCTGGGGGGGCTGAACAAGTTTTTAAAGGTGCTTCCGTTCCGAATGTTACGGACAGCAGACGTCATCAAGTCGGTGACGCCCCTGGTTTGTGTCAGGATGCCTATTTTCACGTGCCTATTGCACCACACCACAGGCAGTTCCTGAGGTTCGCCTTTCGGGGACAGACTTACCAAGTCAAGGTGATGCTGTTTGGTCTTTCGCTTGCCCCTCGTATATTCACGAGGTGTATGGCAGCCGCCCTTTCCCCGATGCAAGCTGCGGGCTTGACAATCTTGCCATACCTGGACAATTGGTGAATCATTTCCCCAACTGCGGAGCAGGCAGTCAGGGACGCAGATGCGCTCCTTGGCCATGTGAACCAGCTGGGCCTTATGGTGAACTTCACAAAGAGCAGTCTTACACCCAGTCAGAGGGTGAATTACCTGGGTATGGCACTCGCCTGAGAGAGGCCAGGATATCCAGCAGCTTCTCGGTTGCTTTCAGAGAGGTAGAGTTTTAAAATATGGCCTTTTTCTCCGGCTGCTGGGCATGCAAGCAGCAGCGTCCATGGTCATCCCTTTGGGTCTTCTGTCTTTATGTCCCCTTCAAATCTGGGTCAACGGTCTCCACTTGGATCCCATGTACCACAGGGGCAGGGGCGTCAGAGTGTCCAGCCTTTTTTGCCGGGCCTTGCAACCCTGGCGGTGAAAAATGTAACTTGACCGGGGGATTCCTCTGGGAGTGATCCCCTCCCGCAGGGAGGTTGACAGATGCGTCTTTGTCAGGCTGGGGTGTGATCTGGTGACACAGGACCATCAAGGGCCGATGGGGCGGCCGGCAGAAGTTAGGGCACATAAATGTGCTCGAGCTCAGGGTGATATATCTGGCACTGCTGCATTTTCTCCCGGCACTGAGAGGCCGGCATGTTCTCATCCAGACGGACAGCACCTCGGTGGTGTATCATGTCAATCATCAGGGGGGCACCAGATCCAGGCAGGGTCTGAGAGTATCACAGCAGCTCTTGACGTGGCCGTTTCCCCACTTTCTGAGCCTCAGGGCCATACATCTCCTGGGCGCACAAAACAGTGCGGCAGATGTGCTGTCCTGCCAGGGGCCACCACAGGGAGACTCCACCCAGAGGTGGTGGAGATGATTTGGAGCCACTATGGCAAGGCAGAAGTGTATGTCTTTGCCTCAGAACTGTCAAAACATTGTCCCCTCTGGTACTCTCTGATGGAGAGGGTTGGTCCTTTAGGGCAAGACGCCTTAGCGCATGCGTGGCCCGCAGAGGCTTAGATCATCTGGTGTCACTGTAGTGCCACTATGGTACTTGAAAGTGGTACTGAGATCCTTGGGTCTGCCCATTTGAAACGTTAGGCCAGACAGAGTTGAGGTGGTTGTCTGCTAAGACAGCATTTCTGCTGGCTGTCATATCAGCAAAGCAAGTGGGAGAACTGCATGCCCTATCTGTCATCCCGAGGTGCCTGCGTTGGTACCCGGATGGGTCAGGAGTTACATTCCTTCCAAATCCATGCTTCCTGCCAAAGCTGGGGCCTTCCTCACATGTAAATCAAGCCATCCAGTTAGCTGCATTCAGTCCACCAGGCTCGTCTGAAGGGGCGGACGAGTTGTCGCAGCTACTGTCCGCGGTTCGGGCCCTAAAGGCTTATGTGGAGGCCACTGCCAAGGTACACAAGTCTGACAACCTTTTTGTTTGCTATGGAGGTTGTAGAAAGGATGACGCTCTATCAAAGCAGAGAATTTCGAATTGGATCGTGGAGGTGATTTTGCACGCTTATAGGTCACAGGGCCTGCCGGAAGTGTCACTCTACCCGGAGTGTGTCCACATCCTGGGCAGCCCTGAGAGGGGTCTCTCTGCATGACATCTGTACTGCCGCAAGCTGGGAGTCTTCATGTACCTTTGCTTGCTATTACCGGGTTAATGTGGCTGGTCCCCAACGGGGTGGCAGCAGCCGTCCTGTCAACTGCTTCCACTCCTTAACACGGTGAGCATTCCTCGTGACCTTGCTGCTATAAGTCATCCAGTTCTAGTGCACCGCTGTCTGGCGGCCATCCAGAATTCACAGAACCATAGTTACATTTGTAACTCTCGGTTTGTGTCTATAAGGCATATCCAGGAGAAATGTTCTTGCTTAGTCACAAATTGCACTGCAGCACCCTATCCAACATTCAACTTGCTCAACATTAAACATTTAAGCAAGACTTTAAAAGTAGCCTATATGAACTTTTCTGTTAACACACACCGTCTTACTTTGTGACAAGTGATAACCACTGGTCCCTGCGTGTGTGAAGCCCTGATGCTGAATTTGTCATAACATATGTTGGGTAGACGTGGTGGACAAGTGGTAAGAGGTAGGTCTCGTAAAGATCATGGGTTTGACACCCATTTATGGCTTGTGGAGTTATTTGCTTCTGATAAGATGTTTGAGGTTCTAGTGCTTTACTTGACTGCATCCATGTTATGCTATAGTACTCTTACTTAAGTAAATTATAAATACTGGAGAACTTTCACCTTGTTTTATTGCCAAGAAAAAAATATTAATTCTCATTGGACAATGTGCTTGCTGGTGGTCCACTATGTCGATGGTAGCATACTTTGAGGTTCCTGTTATTCATAAAATGCACTTTTGTGCTTTTATTTTGGTTTGGATTTGTCATAATTTACTGATAAGATACTATGTGGTATATTGTCTTTTTTGTTATAGATTGTAAAAATGTTTTTACGGTGTAAAAAAATAATGGATTAACACTGTTTTTCTAATATGACAGGGTTTGATCATGAATTTATCTGGGACTATGGAAGTTAGAAATCAACATTTCAGACAATTGCATGTCAGGCTCCAGTGGCGCAATTGGTCAGCGCGCATTATTTATAAGACAGTAACCTGCAGAGCAATGCTGAGGTTATGAGTTTGAGCCTCACCTGGAGCAGAAAAGTTCAGCTTTTTCAGCACACAATCAGAGATCAGGTAACAAACTGATATGACAAATGACACCGAGACTTGCAGTGTTTATTGTCAGGTAGCTAAAACGCCATACGAAGTAAAAGAAAAACAAAACACAAATTTGCTTCAATTACAGGTATTCACAACGGAGCAGATTAACATACAAGCATGTTCTGTACTGATGTAACACAGGTGAATATAAAAAAAATCCATTTGTGATTGAAGTGCACTAAAGGCTGTGGCAGAAACTCAGGTTTCCAGTGTGGTAAAAAAATGGCAATACAGCCACCAAATACTGAAGTAAAAACACATTTTACATGATTTTGTCAGAATGTGAAATACAGTTTTCTACAGAGGTTAAGGAACAGGACCCAAAACG
Source organism: Lepomis macrochirus (assembly GCA_024633595.2). Classification (NCBI taxonomy): domain Eukaryota; kingdom Metazoa; phylum Chordata; class Actinopteri; order Centrarchiformes; family Centrarchidae; genus Lepomis; species Lepomis macrochirus. Next base: position 20,433,468 of record JALXJV020000023.1, on the reverse strand, counting down.
GCAGAAACAGCTGACAAAAACTGCTACATGGCACAAAAAGACAGCGTGTGTGGTTGTGTGTCAATAAGGCACATTTAAGTCCCATTTCTTGAACATCCAGCAAATGGACAAAACTGTTTGGACATCTTTACTGAAGTTTTTTTTAAAAAAGAAAATATCCATGGCAGCTATCTCACGCTGTACCTTTCCTTTTGGCCACTAAGGGGCACAGTTTAGTCCATTTTACCAAAGAAGACAGGTAAATAATTTGGCAGGAAACAACTGTCTTTGCAACTCTCTTCCAGTGTGACTGCTCATTGATTAGCCCAGCTAGATTAATCACACATAAATCAGTTCTTCGTACTTTTCATTCAGCTTTACATTGTTAACTTTGTTCCCATGCGTTGGAATATTTTGAATCAAATGCCTGAAGGCTTTCATGCATAGCCTTTATTCATAGTGGGTCTGTTTTACCTTCTAAAACAGTAAAACAAATGCATCCACATGAAATCCTGAAATCCTGGTCATTATTCCAGGAGGAACGGTCTTGCTCAGTCACAAGTTGCACTGCAGCACCCTATGCAACGTTCAACTTCATCAACATACAACATTTAGAAATGGCGTGACCCCAGTCCAGAAACAGTCCAGCTGACATTTCAAAGGCCGGCGTTCAGAGGAGGTGGCGTTCAGGTCGTACTTCGCAGAACTTGTCTGTGATTGGGATGCAGGTCAGGTACTCGCACCAGTCACACTTCACGGGGTAGACATAGAAGAGGGACGGCCAGGGCGGAAAACAGACCCAAGAAGACGAGCAGGAAGATGCAGATCTGGACCCTCTTCGGTACATGTCAGAACGCCCAAAGCTGAGGAGGAAAAACCTGAGTTATTCATTTCATAATGGGGTTAAAAGTCAAAGACATTCACAAAAATTCTTCTTAGTAGATGTTGTTGTGTAGACCAGTTCACACTGCAGAACATCCTACTTTTTCAAAAAAAAGGGTAACTTGTGTATTTTTCAGCAAGGACCACATTTTTGACACAAAAACATTTTGTTCCCACGTTTTTGTGTCTATGTGACTAATTAGGACAACATTTTTTGAAACTGGCCCAGTATTTAGCGTGCATGCTGCAGCAGTAAGACAGGACTGCAAAATGATCCTTGCAGGCAATTGTGCCCCGTCAAAGTATGGTCACTAAAGTGTCTGCTTTTGCCACTGACATTCTGATTGTTATCATCAGTAGCTGACAAAATTATGGAAAGGTTCACAACAGGGATAGACCTTTTTTAAAAAGAGTTAGATCCTTTTTGTTTAACCAGTCGCTCTCATTAAAGCCAACAGACTCCCTTGTGTTATTGTGTGACTTTAATATTTTTTGCTCTTTAAAACACCAAAGTCACACAAACAAACTGACAGATACAGTGGTAGACCAGCAACTCTCGTGTTCTGCAAGGTAGGGCTGGGGTAAACGATTATTAATTAAACGATTAGTCTGGCGATTATTTTATCGATTAGTCGACTAATCTAACGACTAATTGGACGGTTATTTTAAAGATTATTTTTCTGTAGCTTCGATTAATAAAAACCATAATGTATCTCAAATAAATACTTATTTATTAACAGTGTTTGGAATAGCGGCGTTTAAAAGAGCGGCGTTACGTAGCTGGCGTTATTTTTTCAGTAGCGGGGTAATCTAACTAATTACTTTTCCGTCGTTACAACCCGTCAGCGTTACTGGTGGATTAAATGCGGTGCGTTACTATGTAATAAACTGTGTAATCCGAAAGCACCAGCTGGCTCACACAGCTAGTCAGGAGGTGGGTTAATAACGAGGTATGCAGTGCTTGAAGTGGACCGGTGCGCTGCGCTCTCCATATCAGGTTCTCTGGAAACAGCGTGGCTCACCTGTTCCGTTCTCGCCTGCCTGCTAAACTCTGTCGGCGAGGAGAGGCGAGGGCGAAGCTGGGGTGCCTTTCAACCAGCGATTATGCTGGCTAAGGCAGAGTCATGCTTCTCGGTAGCCAATCAGAGCCAGTGTTTTTACACACATGCCAGCACCGCAGCACACATGATTTAGGGCGATTTTTTCTTTTGTTGGGGCTTTTATTGGTTGCTGTTTAGTCCTCCATTCTGTAATGTTTGATGTGGCGAGCTGTACATCCGTGAGCGGTGCAAAACCAAAACAAACTTTGCGTCGGCGCTAAAAATTTGGCGTCGGCGTAATTTTGACGTCGGCAGCGTCGGCGTCATCGGCAGCGTCGCTACAGGCCTACTGCAAGGTAAAATAACAGTTTTAATCAAAGGAGTCTGGTGGCTTTGACGAGAGCGATCTAGTGACTGTTTCTGGTAAAACAAAAAGGATCTTACTCTTTATAAAAATATCTATCTCTGTGTGGATCTTTTCCACAATGTAGTCAAGACACTTAAAACAACTATTTGAGCCGGCCCACAAGGATTACGTTGCAGCGCTGTTTTGCTGCTGCTGACTGCAGCATGCTCACTCAATCAGATGATTAATTACATTTTTGCTCTGATTACGCTACCATAGCAATTATAACCTATGCAGATTTTACAGTTTGTCTTTTTTTAATTATATTATTATATTAGAGTATTAGCGTTGATTAATTCTACAATCTGTAAATTTGAGTTAGTATTAATGTATCATTCTTTGCACTGAGCTTTTCTAAGGCCACCATAAATAAACCGTGATTATGCCGACTTTTTATGGAATATGTTTATTTGCTTACTTGCCCAGAGCTGAATAAGAATATCAATACTGCCATCACTCACACTGTTCATAAAATACGAAGCAACAACCAGTCTACGGTTAGCTTAGCATAAAGACTGGAGGCAGGAGGAATAATAGCCACCCAAAACAGGGAACGATACCTTTAGAGGTGCTGGTGGACAGATTTTCTTTCCTTTGGACAGAGCCAGGCTAGTGGTTTCCAGTCTAAATGCTAAGCTAAGCTAACTGTGTGCTGGTTCTAGCTACTTATTTCTTGTATAGATATAAGAGTGGCATCAGTCTTCCTGTAAAAATAAAGCAAATGCACGTGTCCCCAGAACTGAAAGTATTCCTTTATCTCTAGCTATACTTGTGTACTGTTTAGCTACAATGCATGAATCACATAGGCTAATAATCAGATGGGACACAGATACATTCTATCTGTCTCTCGGCCCACCAAAGAATGAAAAACATCCCTTTTTTCAGCCAACCTGATGTATGGCAGGAAGGCGAAGGACAGGAAGAACCCCGACACAAAACCGCAGATGTGGGCAAAGTTATCGATCCAAGGAAGCAAACCGAAGGAGAAGAAAAAGACTGAGATGGCCAGCAGCTTGGCGAAAGCCCGCCATGGTCGCTCCAGGATCTGCCAGCTCTGAAACAGCTCCACAAACAGGCAGGCCAGGATGCCAAACTGGCTGCCTGCAGGACCCACCTGAGACAAGAAGAGGAAATTGGTCGTTGACAAAGAGGTTTAAGTTGTGTACTATACAACACATACAGGGTAGAAGTCGTTCATGTACCTCCGCCCTGTAGGGCAGGAAGATGGCTGACGCCAAGTTGCCTGTGACACCGCTTAGCATGTAGATGATGGAGATTCTCAGCCAGCCAGCCAGCTTCTCTATGTCCCTTAACAAGGTCATCTGGAAAAGCACTGATACCAGGCAGTGGAGGATCCTACAGATGCACACATGACAGCTATTTTTAACATTGGCCCAAATCCACCTTATACCTTACAATTTACTGTTTTCACTGTTTTGTGATTTAGGCAGAGAAGCTGCTCTGTTAATAATAAAACTATCTATCTGAGTGCTGTTTTAAATACTGAGGTCTATTGTAAGACGGACAAAAACAAGAAGAGACTTAAGTCACCCAGCATGAAGAAAGAGAGACAGCCAGAGTCGGGAGAACTGGTCTGGGATCTCCGGGTTGAGAAAAGGAAGCAAACCACACACGTCATCCATGCAAGCCACCTGGAAGAGAGAGAGAGAAAGTCAGGGGACAATAGCAGCCAGAGCTGACAGTGCCATCAGGCAGCCTGAAGATCCACTGCCACCCTGTGGAGAAAAATGAGAGTTTTGACTTCAGTCCAAAGTCCTTCACAGCTTAATTCACAGCTTACTGCATGCTCCAGTGGCTCAATCGGTCAGCGCGCGGTACTTATAAGACAGTGACCTGCAGAGCAATGCCGAGGTTGTGAGTTCGAGCCTCACCTGGAGCACAGGAATTTTAAGTTGAAATGTCTGTACACATCACAGATACCCTAACCCTTTGTAAGTTTGTGAAGGAGAATTCCCATTGATTTGACACAAAGAAAAGGAAAAAGGTTATAAACACAGAAATGTTTGTCCTACCTGTGAGCAGAGAGTAGCTTCCTCATGGAAGTAGCCGTGCATGAAGTCACAGTACTCTCTTGAAGTGATTTCACATCTACAACAATTAACATATTCTCAACAGTGACTAATATTTCACTTATGATTTTTTGTTAGTTTCAGTTTGCATTTTTACCCTGGTTACATAAAAACAGCCTGTGTGAGCCCATGTAACATTCTTCTGATAACAATCAATTAAGAAAAAAAGGAGTCTTATATAAGGTCTGTGTTAAAGAGCCACTCACCCTGACAGAATTTCACTGGGTCTGGCTTTAGCGTAATTTTACTGACCTGTGATTGTATCGATTCTATTTGATAGGCTATTGTGTGCTGACATTAAAAAAAACGGGTGTTGAAAACACAAAATATTTTACAGCGTAAAAGTTAAATGTCACATGTGCAGCAGCTTTAATACTAACTTATTGGTAAAAGCCCTAGAAAGTACATTCCAGGTAAGCCCTAGTCGTTATATGTTTGGCAAGTCAAACCATTTCCCAGAGTCCTGTGGCGTTCAGTGACATTGATCCTTACCGTCCTTTGGTCCCGATGCAGCAAGGCCTGCCTGTGATGGTGCAGTCTATGTGAGGGAGGTTGGTGTGATTCCCAGAGTTGTACCTTGTACAGACCTACAGATCATAACCAGAGGAAATGTTTAGTTTAAACATTAAATTTAGCTATCTGGCCATTATGTGGAGAAGAAACTTACTTTTACTTTTATAATGCCTAACAAGGATTGTGAGATTGAGCATCATCTCAAGTAATGACCCTGTACACTACTAAATGTAAAAATGAAAACATATAACATTCTTTGTAGCCAGCTTTTAGAAAGACTCCGTTACTGCCTCTGGCACATTCACAAAGCTGCAGTGTTGTTTTGAACACATTCATTTAGCTGACACTTTCATCCAAAGTGACTTACAATGGCTGTACATGTCAGAGATCGCACGCTTCTGGAGCAACTAGGGGTTAAGTGTCTTGCTCAGGGACACAATGGTGGATGGGTCACAGTGAGGGATTGAACCCAGGTCTCTCACACCAAAGGCAGGCATCTTGAAAATTTAACAACATCAACATATGTAGTATGTTGACTATACCAATCAGTTGAGGACTCTGACTGAAAATGACAAAAACACTGCATCCGTCCCTCTCAGTCAGCCTTTTACTAGTAGTCAGCAGGTATTTGCAGTATCTAATAGTTTATATATAATTTAATAGCATCAGCTTAATGCTTAAACTGTTTACATATAACAGTACTTACTGGCCACTTGGTGATGTCATCAGGCCACTCATGAGGTGAAACTGATGCTGGCTCCAGACAAATTCTGCAAAATCAAAAATAACAGTGAACATTCCCGTCTGCTATTAGTCTTTTAAGTATTTACATGACGGAATGCTGCTCTGACTGTATGCCATTAAAACACAAGGATAACAATCATACAGAGACCATTTTTATGTTACCTGGGGTCCTGATGGCAGACTGAACCATGTTGGCGTAGTTTACCATTCAGGTCGGGAGCACTGGGGTGCTGTGGCCACTTCACCCACACTGCCAGTGTATTCTGCAAGTAAGAGACAGACAGAGGGGAAGAAATTATTGTTAACATTATTCTGTTATTCTGTATTCATTTTGTTTGCTACAACTTAATAGTGCAACAAAGGCTGCCTAAAGGTACTCCATTTAACATTTATATTCAATATTTCTCTATCATTATAAAACTGCAGTATTAGTGGTTCAGTGGGGTTTCACTGACCGAACACTCCTCTTGTAAAGTCTGCAGGCAGCCGGAGCGATCGTTCCTCACACAGCAGCCAGACTCTCTCTCTCTCGCTCTCTTCTCTTGGATCAGTTTGTGGATCTCTTGGTCTTGACGCATGCATGGGGAAAACTTGGCTCCCAGGTGGATGAGCGCCTCCTGCAGGACAGTGGGATATGACATCAAAGCTTAGGACCTGGATATAAGACCGGTGGTTTGCAAATATGATATCTTGAGATAATAGTTATCAGATGCAGAGGCAATATCTTTAGTTTAGCTGGCATGGGTACATACACTGCACTCTACTCTCAGTAATCCCACTATAGCAATAGCTATGTACTAGCATGTAATAGCCTACAGCATAACACCAACCTTTTTTGAACTAAACTACCCCCACCCCATGTTACAAATGTGTTTGTATCTGCAGATTTTTTTCAGTTACTTTGAGCTAATTGGCTTAACCATGTATCCATTACTTTTGGATAATTTAACAATGTATTACTTTAAGCTACTGTTTAAACTTCTCTGTTTACTTGTTTCTAACTAGTTTCCATGCAGTCCTGGTTGTGAATAACAGATCTAGGCAACTGCAGTTTAACACACTGGAGCTTTAGGGCACATTCATTGTGGTGATGGTAATTGGAAGAGAGAAAATACTTACTGAGCTTGGACCCCACCAGAAGTTTTGTTGTTGCACAAACTTAACATTTTCATAAACCCCCTTGTTCCGCAACACCTTAAAAAAAAGAGAAAGAACTATTGATACTAATATTACTCAGTCATACAATTTTCAGTGGAAATTCAACACAAACCCTGCAACAATATACCAATCTAATCACTAAATGCTATATAATACTTACAGAGTCAACAGTTTCATGTTGTGAGAAGCCCATAGGGGCAGTGCCGTAGATGCTGACAGCCAGAATGGTGATGAGCAAATGGACAAATGTGATCCAGTAGGTAAAAAAAGGCCTAGGGAGGACAAGTTCAGGCTCCATTTGCTGGGACACCGGCAAAACCATTTAACATTTCTATTTAATTTTAGATCAGAGGACCATCATCCGCCAAGGAAAATATAATCAGCTGTCTTACCTGTGATCGTCCATGTCCTCAATCTGCCTTTTGACAAAGCTGTCAATGCGCTTGCGGTATGTCCGGTTTGTGAGACGACCAACCATGCCGAGCCCGTAGGGCCTCTTTTCTCTGGCAAACAGCTTCTTAACGGGAACCACGATCCTTTGTCCCCGCTGTCGGTTGACACTCACCACTTCCTGTTTCAGACGCACCTTAGGCTGGACCAGACAGCCATCTTTTGCCTTCCGCCATCCTCGCTCTAAGGGCCTTGATTGAGGAAGAAGAAAGTGGAAGAAGGCATTGTAAATGAATGTGTCAGGTGGAGAATGTTTCAGTCAGCGCATGATGTAATAATACAGAACTCCCATCAGTGGATGATGTGTGCGTAAAAATAATACTGTGAAAAATATACAGCATGAGGTGAGTCCTCTCCAGTTCGTTCTTATCCAGCGCACTTCCTGTGAGCTCGCTCTCGTCCTGCGGTTTGAGGGCAGCCTCCGATTGTGTCTCAAAAACTTCATCAGCATAAGTGGACAATTCATCCTGCAGGCCGTCCTACAGATATGAAAACTAAATAAGTACGAAGTCAAAGTTGAACATCTCTGAAAGAGGAGCCAAAGGGTCCTGACACGGCATAAAAATACAGCAGTGTACGCTCAGACCACAAGAAAGTGCTTTGAATCAACACATCAATTGACCGGATCTGTTTTGATCAGTTTGTTTACTTAACTTTGACCAGTCCAAGAAAATACCTGCCTTCGATACAAAAACCCCACGGAAAAACATTTTGTGTGCCTGCAGGCTGTAGGACATAAAAAAAATGACAGCTCATTGAGTGCTTTAAGCAAAGGTGGAGTCCACTGCTCACTCTGGTAAAGAAGGAAGTGTCTAATTCATCTGGGAAGTCCACAGTGTCGTCTTCAAAGAAACTGGGAGGCAAGAAACTCCGTCTGCGACATCGCCCAGTGGTGCTGTCTGCTAATGTCCGGCCCTAACAAACAGAATCACGCACACAAACATCATCATTATTATCATCCACAGCCATATTAGACTGAGGTGCAATTATGCCTGACGGTTTATCTGGGGGAATCCCTGACAGTGCTTGTAATATCTTAATGATTGTGTCTGATAATGAGGCAGCAGTGATCTCTGTATCAGTGGATTAGCTCTGCACTTTTCGAATTTTCTGACCACAATCCAGCAGATAGAAAAGCATTCGCAATGTGTTATCAAAGACCATCTGCTAGTGAAACTCCCCCAGTCAACACACACTAGCAGATTCTCTCACTGAACATCCATTCATCCCCTTTATATATGTGAGTCTGCAGCCAGTGGGCCACCAAGAGAGTAATCTGTGAATTCATAAATAAAACCCTTCCAATCAAATGAGACAGGGACTCATCAGAATGTAATTGAAATGGTTTTTCTAGTAATCTCTTCACAAAAACATATAATAATGGAGATTCAAGTGTGTGCATGTGGATGAAAACTGTATTTCTAAATGTGTAAATTACAGACTGATTATACTCCCAGTCTTTACATTAAAAAAAGTCAAATAAAAAGGTAAATCATATACATATATGCAAGGTCAATATCAAACCATGATCTGTTTTAGATTAAAGACAGGGATCTACTGCTGTTTGCCCACAATGGATTACAAATGCATTTGTACTTTAACCATTCAGTAGTATAAGTGAGGAACAGTTATAGCTGGTCTTAATGTGTATTCACTGTGTGCAGAAAAGACAAGAACTCTCACTTTCAGAGCAACAGGGCTGGCATTAGCTATGAAGCTATGAAAAAGGAAGATCAAAAGTTTGAAGCACAGGTTGAGCCAAGCACAGAAAATCTGGTGATTGAACATTTTTTGAAAATCTACCATATAAACAAAAAAATAAACAAACACCTTCATTAAGCTGCTGCAGCCTTGAGACTCATGACTGCCACAGACTCCCGCTTACGTCGCCGCGGCAGTCGGTTGAGGGCGGAGCGGGAGCTGGAAAAGGAGCAGAGGGAGGCGGTGCCGGGCGTGATGGGAGTTTGCGGGACACTGAAGCCATCTACCTCTTCCACCATGCGGAAGGCACGACCCCGGGCCAGGGGGTCAACAATCTGCACACACACACACATACACACCCAATACGTATGTGTAGGTTCACCGTAGCTGTTTTTTTCCTACTCAATTGTCAAGCCATACGACAGTAAACACACAGCAACACAGTAGTGAACAGCAGGGACGCACATAACACACATCTAAACTAGGGTTAGATTGATGTACAAGGAATGATTTTTTTAAAGACAAAATTGACTAGGCAGAAGGGTTTAGTGATAAAGAACTGATATTTTAGAGATGGAAATTTTCAAGATGTAGTCATAAACATTATTGTTAATTGGGGATCTTGTGCTTCACAATTGCAGAAGAGATTTGTCCACTTTACAGTTTATACCATCACCCAGTGCTGTTTCATGCAACAATCCAAAGGCTACACTTCATTTGAAATAACCATCTTATAAAATTCTCATATCATAGGTAATGTAACACAAACAGTTATAACATATTATAAAAAGTGAGAAAAGGCTAACTCAAAATTTAAAAAATTACACATTCCATTAAAACCGACTGCTATAAACTAAAAAATAGGAAAGGTTTGCGTTTACAAACTTATTTGTTGGTATGTATAAGCATTTCAAATGTCCACAGAGTATATCAATGTGTCAGAATCGAATTTTGAGCTGTCACTTATTACATGATATTTCATCAAGCTTTGAGACTGCAAACGCAAAACACAGACCAGTGTTAGCTTGCTCACTACCTTGTACAAAAAGTTTGCTTTTGGGAAACAATTTGTTGAAGCTGTAAACACAAATACATTGCTGTTAAATTATTATAATCAGATTACAAACAGTATTATGTATTGACACCATTGTTGTCGCTATTAATACTAACAGTGCTACAGTAGTTGAGTTGTAGTAGCATTATGAGTTTCATGCATTAGATTTGCTTCATGTTATCAAAAAAATGCCATCAATTGAACCCTAGTCAAGATGACAAAGCAAAGAGGTAAAGCAAGCGCCGGAAATCTAATGTGAAATAAAGAAAGAGAGTGAAAGAGTGAGGGAGAAAATGTGATGGAGAGATGGTGAATAATTGTCCCATCTCTTCCTCCATTCCTCTAAGGTGCCCCAGGAGCCAGCATACCCTCTGCATGCCATAGTGGTGGTGACTGGGGTGGTGGGGAGGGAGGTAGAGGGGAGGAGGGGTCTCAGTGCTGGCCAGGGAGAGATTGTCCTGGCTGTGTAGCTCCATCTCCCTCATCACCTGCGCCTTTAGACCCCCGTACAGATGGCTGCAGTGCTGCAGGCTCTTCCTCCTCCATCGCTGGGTGCTGTCGGTGTCTTTGCTCACCCCAAACCAGTCAGCCGTGCCCTGGGGAGAGGGCAGCATTAGTCAAACTGAATATTCCAACATGTTTGTTTGAGTTAGGAATGGTAGGCTACATGAGAAATTAGAAATGTCCACAGCAGAAAGCAATCAAGTGGTATTCTGGCAATTGTATTTAAAATAAATATATTTGTAATTTTGCATCAGAATTTTGAATTTGTGTACAAGAATAAGAGTCGGCAGTCATGCTAATGTGAGCATGCTAACATGCTCACAATGGTGGTATTCTTCCATCCATCCATCCATCCATCCATCCATCCATCCATCATCAACCGCTTATCCTGCGTACAGGGTCGCCGGGGGGGCGGCCGGAGCGGGGTACACCCTGGACAGGTCGTCAGTTCATCGCAGGGTGGTATTCTTATCTTAGTTTAGTTTGTTAGCATGCTAGAATTTTCTAATTAGCACTACACACAAAACACCTGAAGCTAACAGGAATGCCAGTAGATTGACACATACTTCTTAATTTCTGGCTCTTTTGCACAACTTATATAAAGAATACAAAACTGTAAGTAGAGATGATCTTTATTGTTAAAAGGCAACAACAATGCTTCTTCTCAAAAAACATGTAGGTTTTTCTGCAAGTCATGGCAATGAACTGAGCCAAAGTTTCATGTTAGCTATGAAGAAAATGAAATTATAACACTGCTGCCTATTAATTAGTCTCTTTAATTTAATTTTATTTGTATATTATCTGCTTTAGCCTTCAGAAAAAATATATATTCCTTGGCAGATTGAGCTGTACATCCCTCCTGATTAGCAGAACAATATGCTGATTAGTTGATTGATTGCAGCTGGTTGTTGGGGATTTAGCAGACTGGTTAATGGGTTCATTTGTTGATTGCTTCCTTGTGCCGATTTAAAGAACCATACATGTAAAAAAGACAGAGCATCTGGTTTTACAGTCTTTAAATGTGGACCCTTGCTTTGCTTGATAACTTACATGTTCAATAGAAATCCAAAATGCAAAGTTTAATATAGTTCATAAAAAATAATTCAAAAATGCAACAAGACAGAAACTTCAGTCGGAAAAAGAAAGACTGCCTGGGGCATGTAGGGTAAGTGGAAACTGATGAAATATCTTTGGCTACAACACAAAGAAAATCTAGCAAATTAGATTTATTTCAATAGCACAAATCAGCTTAAAGTATTCTGGATCAAGGTTAAGTGATTAGATAAAATTGGAGCTGCAGTACACAGTGAGAACTATGTTCAGGCTGCAGCAGGTCAGTTTATTAAATGAGGGACTCTTGTGCAACATGTCAACATATCAGACTTACAAATCCTCTTAAATTCAGCTCCCTTCTAGCATTTTCCTCTCTCCTTGCATGCTGAATAAAAAAACACTGTCTAGATCATTGCATGACTCACTGCCCTCTGTTCAATCAGCAGTAAAGAAGCAGATGTTGCCTTTATGTTGCCTGATAGTCCTGCAGTTGATTACCTGAGTTGGCTGTGTTTGTTTCTTGTTTAAACTCAATAAAGTGTGCATTCAATGTGCGCATCCAGGTCAGGTCCCTGTTTCCATGAAACAGTGCCTGCGTGCCAGGCTGTGTGTTTAGGAGGGGGAGGCCACACTGGGGGGAGCGGACTGTTTGGAGAGCAGAACACTCAGTAATAAACACTCAAGCCTCATCATCAAGAAAGACGCCAGCTGGGGAAGCCTTTTAAGGCTACGCAGGGGCAGGGAGGGGGTGGCGCGGCCCTGATTGTTGTCCCTCCAGAGAGGAATGTCTCAGAAAGAAGACAGGTTTGGGAAAGCAGAGAGAGGCGGAGTCAGACTGGGCCTCTCTGAGCCGGAGATGTAAACAGAAACAGTGAGAAGGACGAGGAGAGGGGGTCAGAATATGAAAATTATTGAACAACAACTCTTCATTAAATATAACAATAACGTTTAAGATTAACATTACATCCGCTGTAGATGGTAAAACATGATGCAAACACTCCCCCACATTGTAAATCAACCTCCTTTATTAAGATAGATGGCATTTGTTTGTGTTTGTTTACATAAGCGGGTGACTGTCTGTGTGCACACATGCGGTGACAAGCATGCAGATCACACAAATCCATAAATAAAATATTCACGACTGATTGAGAACAGCACAACTTCATCACCAATCCGAGGCCGAGGGACAAAGTTTAGTATAATACAAACAAATATTGTGACTGAGGATAGAGCAAATTTGATTGGATAAATCCACCAACGAGAGTGTTTCAGTGTTACTTCACTGAAGAGAAGACTAAAGAGTAATTAAGCTCAACAACCTGCAAGGACATTCTCAACATTTCTTTTACTCTCACTGCTGTTTGGTAAGAGGATTATTCATTTAAGGACAGAAATATCATGTTCCTGATCACTGAATAGTCTCTTTTGCCAAATAATTATCTAAATTAAAAATCTAAATTGTCATGAGACGTGTCCACAAATGGGGACTTCAGACACAGCCTGCATCAATTAAATAAAACACAGTAATGCACTTTGACACAGTAGTGGAATGAAACTAACTTCATTTAAGTACTACACTAAAATTTGCTCTCTAATTACTCTAACCAATTTCAGCAAATGTTTTTACTTCACTTAATTTATCTAACAGATATAGTTCATGACCATGTCCATAGGATAAGCAGTTTATACTTACAAAGGATTAAATGCCCAAAACACACATTTTTATTGATTACACTAGATAACAATATACAAAGTTGTTATTAGCTGAACCTTGAATTAAAAATAGGTTAATATAAAATAGAACAATGACAGGGGCCATTAGGCTGCATTTTTACTCTTGACACTTCAAGTACATTTTATGTATCTTCTCATGAAGGGTAACATTTTAAATGCAGGACTTTTATTTTTAGTTTAACTCTACACTGTGGTTTTGCTACTTCTACTTAATAGGATAGTTTGACATCTTGGAAAATACACTCATGTTACTCGTGCAGAGAGTTAAATGAAAAGATTTATTCCACTGTTGGCCAGCCAGTTAGCTTAGCATAGCACAAAAACTGAGAACAGCTGGCTCTACCAGCTTTTACACTTAAGTTTTTGTATTGATAAAACAAATAGTTGTAGCATTTCACTAGTGAGTTTTACAGGTGATGCAAGGCAGATTTCTTTTATTGAACAAAGCCAGGCAAATAGTTTCCCCTCTTTTCCAGTCTTTATCTAAGATGAGATAAGATAATTTATGCAACTGCTGGTAGTAGCCTTATATTTATTGTACTAATATGAGTCTCATCTAAATCTTGGTAAGCAAGCAAATAAGTAAAAATGTCAAACTATTCATGTATGTATCTGGAAACTGCTTTCCCCACAGCTAAACGAGAGGGCCACCATTATTCCTACATCTATTACATGTAGATTGTTGCAGTCATACAAAGTTTAATAAAACCCAAAAGAAAATAAGAGCTGACGCTCAGCTAAATCTTAATTTAATCTTAGGAAAACCTCAATCCCTCCACAATAAATTAAGTACATCAACAATGACTATGTTCAACATTTCCACCCACTAGTGTTCCTCAAGTCAGCTTCCTCAAGTTGACCCAGATCAACACATTTGTTCAGCATCTGCCCCAATGGGCAAAAACAAACGGCACACTCACCTGTCCAGAGAGCTCCAGGAGGGCTTCAGTATCTGGGTCATACCTGAGCCAGGCAGGGACTGTGGACCTGTATAGCCTCCATCACCAGCATCACTAACATGCTGTCCTCACCCTACCCCCTGACCATTACTAAACCCTGATCCGCTGAATTCAGACTGATCCTCCGCAGATCACACATACAGTGTTCCATAAGGGGATTTCCTAATATCCAGGCCAGCAGTACCTTGTAACACTCCCTGTTATGCAAAGCGAGGATGATCACCACATGTCCAGACTCTGTGTAACATCCCTGTCCTGCTCAGCCAGCGAGCTCCTGGTTAATCAAAGGTTAGAGGAAAAGCTGGCTAAAAAGCTGGGAAAAGCCGATCTCCTCTGTCGGCCGAGAATCCGATCTCTACAACGAGCACCCTGACGTAAAGAGATCCCTAGAGGTCTTCCACCAGCTGGGCTCGGTCACCGATGAGCAGGAAGATCTTAAAAATGTTCTGACTTTGTGTCACCACCACACAACGCAGGTTTCCATATGACTGTGTGTGTGTGTGTGTGTGTGTGTGTGTGTGGTGTGTGTGTGTGTGTGTGTGTGTGTGTGTGTGTGGTGTGTGTGGAGAGAGAGATTGTGTGAATGTGCTCACAGGCCTCCCAGCATCCCGCCTCCAGAGTTTGCGTAATAGGATGTGACCCACTGGGCAAAGAAGACAGCAGCTCTGGTCCTTGTCAAGCTGAACACCCCAACCTCCCCCCAACCCAGAGCCCCAGTGATCTCTATCAATGAGGTCCCGTCTCTCTCTCTCTGCCTGGCTTTGCATGGAGTGTGTGTAAACACCAGTGCTCCCTCTGACACACTCCAGCACGCCAATGGAAACAACATGAGATTAGGACATCATACACATTAGGAGGGAGGAGAGATGGAAGGAGCCCACTGGGACATGCCTGAACATGACACACTCACACATACACAAACACAGGGGAGGTTTAACTTGATCCCCACATTGTATGTGCGGCGATACATTTGTGTCAGCAGTTAAAATAAGTCCAAATGAGTGTGTGAACATTTCAAACACCTATCATTATGACCATCAGTGTGTGACTATGACAAAGTATTAGCCATGTATTTCTGGTAATGGCTCCTTAAAATGAAATGTGACTCTTACAGAGCTTTTTTTTCCATCATCCCGCGGATCAACAAACATCAGGGTGACCTCCCAGTCACAAGTCAGAAGCTTGCAGCAAATCACACGCTGACATACACTTTGTTTGAATAGTAAAGACATATTCTGTATTTATGCACTCTTTTGAGGAAGTTCCTCAGCTAACCTCTAACAATGCATCAACACTGACACACACGCACACACAAACTTCTTCGCAATCCCATTAATTCTCTCGTAAACATCAAACACAATAAATCAACTTCTCCCTCACAAACACATACCAGGCTGGTAGTAAACCTCGGCATGATAAAGTTAAGACGTTAAGACGCTCCTTTGAAGCCAGTGTCTAAAGGTTCTGTCCTTGGCTCCGTGTTCAAACATTTACATTCAACTTAGCGCGGTGAGAGGGGCCGCTTTGATGTGGCCCACATGCTGTGTGAGGCACATAGATCAGTCTGTATGAGTAGTATTATTTTGTCTGCCTGAAACCATGTGGTCTTTTATGCCACCTGGACTGATGCTGATGCACTGTGTGTGTGTGTGTGTGTGTGTGTGTGTGTGTGTGTGTGTGTGTGTGTGTGTGTGTGTGAGCTTATGAGCAGTTGTCATGTGTCAAGGACAGAACGTCACATCTGTGGCACAAAGAGATAACATTGGGCTTATAAGCCTTTTGTGCAAAAGTCAGCCAATACACATATTAAGGGGGCAAGAAGCTGCACGTTTTTGGTATATTCACTTTTCCTCAACCTGCCTTGTGCACCATTAGTCAATTTCTATGTTGAGTTGAATCTTGTGAGAAGAAATTGGTCTTTCTTCTATGATGGATCAGGGGAAGGTTTTCATTTTCTGAGGGTTAGTTACTACAAGTGACCCCAGTGTTTCCCACACTAGACTTGACTTGGGAGGGTCGCACAGCTATATTATAATTTAAATGGTTCACCAAAGTTATGGGTGTTAATGGGTATTAATCCATTAGCAGGTTAAAGAATCTGTGACAGGTTAGGCCAAAAGCATTTAACATTTTCCAACAGTTACATTATTGGTGCATTAAACTCAGAACAACATACTGTTTCAAGTACAAACTTCAGTACTAAAACAAAACACTTTCAAACTACAGTTGGCAACCCCCTCCTTCCCTCCTCCACCTCTCGTGTACCTGATAATCTGTTTGGGTATAGATGAACGCCGCCGGGCCAGTATTTTGGGGATGCAGGACCGCCTTCGGAGGGCTGACACCCTCCTGGGGCCCCTCTGGCCCTTTGGGGGAACTGTGTTGACCCGCTCAAAGTGCACCCTTTTCTCACTTTACACACATTGCAGCACGTAGAAAGGAGGACAGGGAGGCAGTGGGGAGAAGCAGATGGTAGATAAGGCAACATCAAAGGAAGGGGAGGACAGGGAAGAAGAAAAAAGAAGCAAGATTAATTTGTGTTAAATCAGGAAGGAGTCTGCAACTTCAATTAGTTTTGTTAAAGACTTATTAGAGGAGAAGAATTATTAGCATTAGAAAGTAAATGACATGCTTAAGGAAATTTAGCAGTTGGAGAATCAGCGGAGAGGAAAGAAGAGAAATAAGAATGTCTTGCGAACGATTCCAACCTTTTGATGGACTGTGTGAAAGAGGGCAATCTCTCCAGAGGAGGTCTGAGGTAGTTGTTGGAAGTTTCCAAGGCAGCAATGCAGGTCTGAGAGTTTTCCCCTGGCATGCTGACACTGCGCAGGCGTTTCACAGGCTGTAACACACACACACACACACACACACACACACACACACACACACACACACAACACACACACACACACACACACACACAGATGATTCCCCTTCTGCCTTCAGTAATATGTGTATGAAAATGTAAAACAAGTAAAATCTCTGTAAAAGTCTATCAGTGATCAGCTACAGGTTAAGCTTTGAACCGTCTTCCTCAGTGTATAGAATTCACCTAACTGTCATCATGTGAAATGAGTAATCTGCTTAAGAAAACTGTGAGGTGTTGATAAAAGCTCTAGAAAAGGCTAGTAAGTGGTTTAGGAGTTTCTAATTTTGAGAATGAACGTTCACGCTCATACATTTTTAGTTAAATCTTGCAGTTCCTCTATCTAAACTACTTTTCTAAATACTGCTCCACTATCCTGACTTGTGTTTGTGTTTTTACCTGGGTTAGTGTGGGCGTGTCATCCGAGTCAGCTGGATTATGGGGATGTCCAGTTTGAGCCAAAGCGGCTTTTTCCTCTGCAGGCTGCTGCTCCTGCTGCCTGGCTCATCCATGCTCGCTACCTCCCCTACGCCTGCCAGCTGGACAACACAAACAAAGGAAATGGGTTTGTAGGACATTACGCACAGTCAACATACGTTCACAGACACATGACAGCAAGAAATAAATCCAACTGTCAAAAGCCTTAAGCCAAAAGCCACCAGCTTTGGCATTATGTACACTGGACAGAATATGCTCAAACTCAACAGTAATAAATGTCTCCATGTGGTGTGGGCTCAGGCAGATCCAGTGTGGAGGCAAATGCTTTACAAACAAACTGTTTTATTCAAATATTTAAAGCTATTAGTCTGCCAGCAGCCCTCAGCATCTTCTCCAAATAACCTGCATCACAAGGCAGAGTGATGCTTCAGTCCATTCATCAATTTTGTTGTATTCCCCTTTTGTCATCATTTATGGTATATAAACCATATACCATAAATGATGGTATATGGAAGGAAAAAAAGTGGTGTCCTATGTACCAGGTATATATACTAAACTAATATTTGATGCTCTGACATGACAACAGGAATGAAGCAGTGATTTCATGTCAGGATTTGCTGCTGTGTGAGCCGATGGGCTGTGACTCAAAAAAAAAGAATATGCCTTTAGTGTACAGCTTTTTATCTGTTCAACACACATAGCCACATTTTCACAATGTGGCTAGCTAGGCAAATATACCTTAATTTAACATAAAATACAGGTGGAATCAACGAGTGTAAGAAGCACCACAGCTGTCTGTTGGAGCAGTTCTGTCTGATTCATGCAGAGTAATCTCACAGATTAACTTTTTTTCCCAGCTGTGCCACCTTCTCAGTGAACACATCAGAGCTTTTCCTGTGACTGACAGGACAGGTTAAAACTTCCATGCTCCAGGTGAGGCTCGAACTCACAACCTCGGCATCTCTCTGCTGGTTACTGTCTTATAAGTACCGCGCGCTGACCGATTGCGCCACTGGAGCCTGTGGAGGAACAGCGTGTGGTAGTGTTGTGGAAGGGCACCAGTGCAGCTGTGCTCCAATACCACAAGATGGCACTAGGATTCTCAGAGGTTAGGCTCTCTTCCTAAGCTCAGACATATGCCCTCAATGAAGAGACAGACTGAACAGATAAGGATGCTATCACTTGCTGTGCTTGCTGAGTGTAGCGGGCCACCTACTAAGAGTCAGACAGAGAGAAACTGAGAGATGGAAACAACTGAGACACAAACAGAGGGAAAGCCACATACCAGCGCGCCAAAGCTTCTGCTCAACCTGCCATTCGCTGGTTAAATGGTTTATGGGTAAAGGAAGGCATTTGGAGGGTGAAAAGTGGTTTTCCTGCTTAACTGTTTCAGTGGAGGTTTTATGGGATTAAACGAGACACCACTCCATCTCTGTGAAAGCCAGTGAGCGGACTAGTAGCTTATGAGGCAGTTTGCAGTGGTACCTTGTAACATGAAGTGCCAACACAAACAGTTAACATTTCGTTTCCCGTTGGCTTATGCATTTTATAGCCGCTGAGCTCGTCAGGTGAAGCCCAAACTCAAAATCTCAGCACATTTCTGCTGCTTTCTGTGTCACTTTATCATGCACCCAATAGCTCCTCACGAGCTGGAATTCCCAGCCACAAAAAAATAATAATAATAATAATAAGCCTCTTGGATGCAGTGTAGTCTTTCTCTCACCTGCTATCATATTGGGTTTTCTGTACTATAGTTTCCTCTTATAGTAAGCAAATATACCATGATACCAATATATATACAGTAAGCTAATATCAGCTGATACAGGCAACAGGAAATATACTGAACATGTTAAATTCTATGTCTTGAAGGTATGTTAGGTATCATGGACCAGCCAAAATGAATAAGTCTACCTAGTAAAGGCTCGTTATTGAGGTGAATAAAGTCCTTGATTGGTAGTTTTATAGCACCTCTGCTTCTCTTCTATCATCTGCCTACACACTTGGCCTTTTCCAAATTTATTTCCCCTGTTCACTTTGCTAAAATGGCGTTTAATGTGAAAAAAATGCCTCTGTGCTGCAGCTCAGTTACCGTTTCTTAAGTCAGGTTATAGCTTGAGCCAAGGGGAAGTCATCGAGCAGGAGTGGAGGGGCTGTTGCTACATAATAGGACATCTGCATGGGGCTCTGGTGAGACGTAATGAGCGACCACCAATGAGGAGCTCCTGTAGATCTCAGCTGTGAATCATTCAGTGAAATTACAGGCTGCCCTCTCCTGCCATAAAGCCATTAGCCGAACAATAATCTCTTCAATCATACATGATGCTCGAACCAGCTGAAAGATTTTCAACACCAGCAGCTGGAGGAATTCTACTCACCAGCACGGACTGGACGGGGTGTTCTTCCAAGCGTTGGCACACACATGCACACACACACGCAATCACTACACCAGTAAGGGAAAAATCCCCCTTTTGGACACTTACACTTGTCACATAAAACCAGTTTCGTTATCTATTTTTCACTACATGGTATTATTCTCTCTTCTGGTGTATCAGCCTTCATGCAAACTGTTTTGATAGTGATCTCCTACATTTCCCAGGAAGCTGTGCAGCCTACAGAACAGGTGTGAACTTGTGGCTCTGAGTAGAAGGTGGCGGTCTGGACAAATGAACTGTGTGATTACTTAGCTATAGAGGGGAGTAGTAGTGCAGCAATTGCGTGAGCTGAGCATGTGTTTCCATGCTGTACAACAAAGCTGTGAAACACATCGCGGCTTGTTCCGTCACATACTGATCTTCTGAGGTTACTGGGGGTGTGGATGTTTGTATTTCTTTCTTCTACAGTGGATTCCACACAGTATGATTCCTTAATGTCAGTGCAAAATTGTGAATTTAGATAAGAGATTCAAACTAAATCACTGTATTCTCAAGGCAGACTGTAAATCTGTTCAGCTTGCTGCCCTTCATCAGTTTCTATTTAAAAGGTGTAATTCCCCACTACAGGGGGGAAGTTGGTTATAAAAGATGCTTAAATTATAGAAGTTAACATACATTTTATAATATAAAACATTTCTACTACTATGTCTAGCATTAGAACATTTCCAGCTTTAGCCAAACCAGTTGCTGAAGAATCAAATAAGACTCATCAGCAATACATAGCCTGTGCTCGTTTTCACCAGGGTTGTCTCATTTTTGGCCACCTTTCGCAGCAAGTGTGTCTAAAAACCAAACACTTTGGTCCAGAGTAAAATAACTCAACACTATTTTTGAAACAATTTTGCACACACATTCATGCTCCCCACAGGACTAAACCTACTGACTTTGTGATCTACTGACTTTTACTCCAGTACTGGGTTCTGTGGTTTTGAGTAAAATGTCTATTTGACTATTTAATGGATTGGCATGAATCACAATCCATCCATCATCTTCAACCGCTTATCCGTGCAGGGTCGCGCAGGGGCTGAAAACAGTCCTAGCCGACATCGGTCGAGAGGCGAGGTACACCCTGGACAAGCTGCCAGTTTATCAGAGGGTTGACAAATAGAGACATACAACCTTTACACACACATCCACACTTAAGGACAATTTAGAGCCTCCTGTTAACCTACACATGCCTTTGGACGGTGGAAGGAAACCGGAGCACCCCGGAGAGAACCCACACAGACACGGCAGAACATGCCACTAAAGGCCTGGGACGACCAAGTTTCAAACCCGAGCAGTCTTGCAGTGAGGCGACAGAGCTAGAAATATAATATAATATACACTGTGGTGATCTCTTAACTTTTCCTCTAGTGCCACGTTTAGTTTGCATTTCTGTTTTTTCTTTTTACTCATATGTACAACCACTGGATGGATTGCTCAGGAATATAGATATTCATGGTGGCCAGAGGATGAAACCTGATGTTAGTGGTTTCCCTTAACTTGTCCTCTAGAGACATCAACAGGTTACAATTTCATATTGTCCAATATAATACTGTGGTTTCTGACCAAGTAGCTGCTGCAAAACTAGCGACATTCCCATCAGCCTCAGCTGTACTTTGTGTTTAGTGCTAATTGTTTTGCATACTAACATGCAAACTAAAACAAACTAAGACGGTGAACATTATACCTGCGTAATATTAAGTTGTTCGATTGATGTAGTTAGCATTTAGCTCAAAGCACCGCTGTGCCAGAGTACAGCCTCGTAGAGTTGCTAACATAACCTCTTGTTCTAAGAAGAAATACATATGCAATCGGAATGATTTGAAAGAAGTGATACATAAAGTGGCTCTAAACTCAAAGCCTCTAACAACTGAGACTAAACACGCACCTTCATTTTTAAAATACATATGATAAACTGTATGTGCTCTTTAAATGTACCCACTTGTGGACCGGCCCTAAAGGCAGGTTACACAATGTTGACTTCTATTCCTTTTGCCTCTCAGATGCCTTTGTCTGTGTTTGGGGCTCTCTGTGGTCACACGTGGAAGCCTGTGCACTCTCTTACAGTAACAGAGGATAAACACACTCCTGCAAATAGAAACCTCCAGAACGATCCATAACCACATCCTTCGCTCATTCTGCGATTGGGTGCACGCAGACAGGAGCATAGCACACGCTCAGATGTACTTTTACAACAAAGCATGAACATGCACATGTAAGACCTGCACACATGCTCACATGCATACAGTATATGAACACTCACTTAACATCCCTCGCTTCAGTCTCACACATCAGGTTTTTGCAGTCCTCCATACGGCTAAACAAGGGAGGCCGTGTCGTCCGAAATCTCCTCTTTTTTTCAACAGCCGCCATTCCTTATTCCCCTTTCACAATCTCTCTCTTTTTTTCTCTAGTTGGGTTTTCATGAGAGGCAGATTATGGGCTGTAATCCCTGTGCTGTACATCACATGACATCACCCTGCTGTCAGGTCACAGACGCTCATACCGACCCCTGATTGGACTGCGAGGTCGCAGCGATGGTGTCATCAGCACCAAGTGGCATCTCAGGTACCAAGGTATTCATTGTCAAAGTGGAAGAAGTTAAAGTTACTACTTGGCTTTAGCATATAAGCAAGTTCCTTTTTTTAAATCCTACTTAGGTTCAGCCAAAGATTAGAATATTGTCAAGCACACAATTAAAACTCAGTTTATACCAGGAACAGCAACATACACATTCAGTCAGTTCAAAGTTGTTTTATTAAATCAAAAAGAGTCTCATTCACGCCATCTCAAGAGAAAGCTGTTATCTCAAGAAGTATCACAGGAAATGTGGAGCTTTTGTGCGGCGCTGCAGCTTGATGTGGTTATAGGGGCAGCAGAACAGCAGCGTAACTGGATCCTTTTTACATAGGGTGACATTTCCTGACATGCCGAGACAAAATAAAACAAAGCCATCCTTTTGGCACCGAAGCAAGACTTGTCCTGACACTGCTCCCTGATTCTGGTCTTTGAGACTGAGGCACCCAGTCACTGTGGCATGGAAACACACTGTGACTGCATGTCAATAAACTTCAACATTCTTTATGTTAAGCAGTTCAAAACCTAATATCTTCTTTGGGTCTTTTTTATTCTCTAAACCTCTCCCCTCCCCTCTCTTTCTTTTTTCTTTCTCTTTCTGTCTTCTCTGTGCTTTCTGCTGAGATTTTCAATTATATTAGCAGTAATGTAATGCCAGAATTAGCATTGACTGATTTGAGTATTTGTATTTGGATGCAATGTGTATGTCATTTTGTAATGTAACCAATAAATCTAACCATTTCCTAAAGTCAGTGAAAATGAACAACAGAACGTGGAACAGTGAAATCAATCAGTGCGTCTTTGCATGATATTTGTTTCTCCAAACTTGATGTATTGTCTAAAATGTGTATAACATGATCTACAAATGAAAAATAAGATTTACAAATATGTACGACAACATTTTGGATACTCACAAATGCATGTTCCAATCCACGCGCAGATACCAAGCAATTAAAACACATTAAACAGTATTACAAATGCACACATGTCCACACATCTGATCGTCTTTGCTTTGGAAAAGCTTCCTGTATGTACAAATGTCAAATATTTGTGACATTCGTTTGTATTCAATCCTTTTGTATTAACACATTGTTGATAGCCTGATACGCAAGGATCAGTTTACATTTGTGGAGTTTTGAGTCTCTTTTCACGATCTCCAGCTACACACCGATCCACAAACGTATGCTGTGTTTAAGAGCAGGTGGAAACCTGGGATATCTGGGCTTCCAGGGAATTTGCAGGTAATTTATTGGAACACATACATTTACCAACTACAGACTGCGTTCAGACTGTCCTACACATGTAAATATATGATTTAAACACTACTGCTAGGTGCTGATCTTGTTGTTTTGCAGGGGAAAACAGCCAATCCAGGTAAAAACTGTCCCAGCCAGGCAATCAGCCAGTCATTATTGTTAAGCCCTGGACCTACTACCAACGTTACATACTTTGTATGGTGGAAAAGCCTGAGAAGACAATATTTTGATGAAAGTCAACAGAGCTGTTAGGTTGGCTGAGGCTGGTTTCATTGCAGCTTTTACAAATTGTTTATTCAAGTGTCAAATCGGACACTTGCATACTTTTGGCATCAAGCAACAAGAGTTGCCAAAATCTGTTCTTTATTAAAAAGCGTTCTTGGCCCTGTATGAGCAAGAATAAGTCAGAATAACTCTTACTTCGGCTGCATTAGTGAAAGCTGTGTTTAAAAGCCAGATACCTGATTAATTTAAGGTCTAAACAGATATATATTTTTATTTAACAGGTAAATGGTATATTAGGGGAAGAGTCATTCTTTTTTTCTTTGCTCTCCAAGAGGAAGGTGCTGTAAAACTGACAATTACCAGAGCACTTCCCAGTTAATTGGTTTGGGACTCTTGGGAGATGAATGCTCAGACAGTCCAGGTAGGTTTGAGCGTTATTACGCTGCCACTGTTCTGCTCTAATAGACACTACAATCTGCCCAACAGCACCACCGGGTCTATTTTAACTTAAGGGTTAATGCAGGACGGTCACAGCTTCAAGAAAATTGCCTGCTCCAGGTCTAAGTGTATTTTGTCTGACCAAACAAATGTAGAAAATTAGTTCAGCAGCAAGCTTTCAGACATGGGACTCACTCGCTGCTTTTTGGACAACAGTTTATACTTTCCTCTTATATTTAAACTCATTACTTCCTGCGGGCAGAGAAGCAATCTTTATATCAGGAACTCATTTGGGCACAAAGAAAGCTTCTGATTTTATGAAAAGGATGCATCTGTTCAACAGATCATTTTCACATGGAAATCCTCTGGAAGCTTCTAAAAACTGTGCATCTGCATTTTTTCCATGATCCTCTTGTGATGATGTAACAAAGCATGAGTAGGTCACATAGATTAACAGTGAGTTATGCTGTGTGCTTTTACCCTCCCTCCCCACCATACGGCCATGTATGCTCTGGGCTCTCATCTGTGCCAGATGTTACAGTCATGACACAGTCGGTCATTTCCTTTCTGTCTACAGAGTACTGCCATGGTGTGAGTGAGTGTGTGTGTGTGTGTGTGTGTGTGTGTGTGTGTGTGTGTGTGTGTGTGTGTGTGTGTGTGTGTGTGTGTGTGTGTGTGTGTGTGTGTGTGTGTGTGTGTGTGTGATCTGTGGTTACCTATACAAACAAACTCAAATAAATGATTATGCATCTGTGTGATGGCCTAGGCCACACAGGTTAAAAACTATGGTAATACCACACACCACCAATATTTTTAATACACAAGTTAAGTTATTTTGCAGTTAGCCACACCCCAAACAATTCATTAACTCAAAACACAATCACATAGTTTATTTCAGATATAATTTACATTTATTTAGTTTAGCCATACACTGTTTAAATGGAGTGCACACATTTTTACATTGTAAGGTTATTTAAACATTTTCTATTCTATTAATCATTTTCTTTCTTTTTTGTTACCATGTTGGAGAGCTGTGGCCTGGTGAAAAAAGGCGTGCCAAAGGGAGAGAGACTGTTTTATTCTGTGGCCTTCCAATCAAGCCATACCATGTGCTGCCATGTGGGAGGGGGATTTTGGGTTTAGTTTACTTTACTTTGTAGTTGTGTTATTTGTCGTCCATTTTGTTTTCCCCTTGTGTATAATTTGGTTTGGCCGAACCACTATATATGTTCCCTTGTGTTTCATTCAGTTAGGTCAGTTTGTTCAGTTCATAGCCCATTTTGTTTGTTGTTTTGGGTATAGTTATGTTTTGTTGACCTCTTTTATAGGCCTAGATAAGTTTTTTGATTTGTATTGTTAAATCTTTTTTTGAGGGTAAATAAAAAACCCTGTTTTTCAAAAAAGCTCCTGTTCTCCTCTTGCTTAACTGCTTGGTCCCTGACAATCTGCTACAGCCGAAACAGTGTCAGTTACCAAAACAATAAATGATGGATGGAGAGAAATGGTAGCAGAAAAAACAAGAGCATTGATCTCTTTTCTCTGCCAACTGTTTCCTATAATTCAAACATCATCATCAACGTAGAACACTAAACCTCACTAATTTTCTCACGTGTTCATCTGCACTCATATGCAAATGAATTCAATCAAACATCTAATGTTTCATTTACCCAAATCCATACCTGGAAACAGCCACTGACCATACGTGACACAACACTCATTCAAAATGCTAACAGCAATCTGTAGTTTAAAGGGTCTGATTGCTCTGACAGACTCACACTGGGAGTCTTAATGAGCGAATGCCATCTGTCTCAACACCGCTTTGATTGTCTTTGCGGTGTTTTGTCTTTGATCTTGTTACCACAGATTACGCGAGAGTGAGCAATTCGTTAGTCAATCAGCAGCTGTGCTGCTATGCCTCAGCTCACATCAGTGCGCAGGGCCGCTGACACGAGTCCCACCCACTTAGACACACACACATATAAATACACACACAACACACAACACACAGTCATACAAAACCACACATGTAACACACACAGGAAGCAGCTACTGAAAGCTACTGTTTAAGTAGCAGTGTTATAATGTGCCACCTTCAAATAATGAATGCAAAACAGAGGCGGAAATTTAGAGCTTTGTACAAGCCAGTTTCTTTGTTGCTGCTTTTGTTTCTTAAAATAAAGACCACATTTCCACAGTCTCTCTTACCTCTCGTCACAAAAGGACCTTTGAAGCCATGCATCCCCTACCCACTTCCTGGTGACATTCGGTTTTCTCATTCACTTTAGTGAAGAGGATGCACACTTTCAAAGTTTTTTTTCCATTTGCCTTTCAATCTGTACACCATCTGCCATTGTGAGAAACTCTCAAAAGCTTCAAATCCATTTTAGTAGAAAACCAGTGGCCTCACCCTCTATGGCAATCTCGTTCTGTGCCATAGAACTGCCCAGCACATTCAAATGCAAACTGGACTTTTCACTAACAGTCTCATATGCTTACAGGTGCTGCTGTGCCACAACTGGTCAGTGTTTGGTACTTTGTTGAGCTCCAAAGTACAGATCACTGATCCCTCATGTGCTGCCAACGGTGTCCAACCTGCCTCACTGTGTGGCTCCACTGCAAGTAGGAAATTCCTTTTCACCCCTCTCATCTCTCTCTGTGGAGAGAGAGATGCCCATGTGCCTGCCCCAAACCTGCACTGACCACCAAAATATATGTAATATATTTTTAAAATTACATATTAAATAAGTAAACAGTCCTGTGTAAAAGGCAAAAGATAAGCCACTTAATAATTCAGTTAGCTAATCTGGTCCAAAGCACAGCAGCCTAAACACATTAAAACTGGCAGCGGTAAAATGTTAGCAAGACGGACTTGGAGTTGGCCAGTAGGAGAGCAGTTTGAGTTCACTTTTTCATTCACCTTTTTCATTCAAATCAGGTCAATACCTGTAAGCTATTTTTTTGACAGCAAATAGGATGTGTAACGTGATGATGGACAGTGCATTTTAAGAACGCCCTTGCTGAAGTACAACACACAAACTCATTCTTATGCACAGATCAAATATAAAATATATACAAAAGCCAGCCTAGCAGGAGATCAAATTTCTAATAAGTGACAGCACCAGTGCATTATCCAGAGTAATGTCTCAGGGACGGATACCACAAAACCTCAGCACGTAAAACTGACTTTATGTGCGTAGGTAAGTAGACACAACTACAGGTAAGAGATAATATTTACAGCTGAAATGACCAGTCAATTCATTGATCAGTCCACTGACAGAAAATTCATTGAAAACTATTTTGTTAATTGACAATTTTCAAGCAAAAATACCTAAAATTGTATTGTTCCAGCCTCTCAAACGTAAAATGTCCTCCTTTCTCCATAAATTGAACATCTTTGGATTTTGGACTGTTGGTCTGAAAAAAAAAGACATTTGATGTCATCCCCTCGGGCTCTAGCAAATAGACATACTGATTTACTGACTTACTAATGTTTTCTAGAACAGTTAACCCAGGAAACAAGTGGCAGATTAACCAATAATGAAAATAATTGTTAAATGCAGCCCTAAAAATTTGCTTTTTTAAAATTGGGTGAACTGAATGTAAAGATTATATGTGTAAGAAAAAACTGTTCTCAGAGTAGATATCCTTTGGCCTTAATAAAAGAGGGAACAGCATAAAAAAGCTGCTTAACTACACAAAGATAAACAGCAGCACAGGCAATCAGAGGAGATCAGAGGTCAGGCCTACATGCTTTGTCTGCCTTTAAGCGCAATCATCTCTCAACTCTACAACTCAGCTGTCTAAGCAGGAAACATTTAATTGGCAGCTTGAAACCAGGGCAGAAGCAGAGAAATGTAAGAACCACAGATAAAGTTGCTCCACTGGTTTTGCATAATGAGAAAGTTTCAGATCTTTCTCACATTAAGAAATGTCTCTTAAGGAAGTCATTAAGAGATGACTAAAGGATTGGCATAGGCTACTGCCATGAAGTGGGCCCTACAGTAGACTGACATGCGGCCCGTGGGAAAGCAGGTTTTGAATCTCACATTATTCAACCCCCAACCCACTGCACATCACACCCACACATTTCTGATGAAGCAGTCTGCACAGGAAAACAAGTGAAGAAAAAAAAGTGGTGTGAACTTTGCAGGGGTTGCAATCAAACACTGTTAATATTTAAAGAAAAAAAGTTCTAATGTTTTGTATGCATTTGTTATGGCCGGAAATTTTATACAACAATGCTGAAACGACAATAAATGCAGCCATAAGCCTCACACTGCCTCTTGCCTGCAGATGACCTGGTATGTACCAAGACAGAGAGAAGAGGAAAATACAACAACAGATGGAGAGAGATGAAAAAAGCAAAGAAAGGACTTTGTCATGTTGGGAGAAGATGAAAGGAGCGAAAGGGTGGAGAGTGAGAAGTAAAAAAACAAACAAAACATGCTGCGCAAAGTCTGAGAGCAAAAAAAAACCTCCAATCCATTGCAGCATAGCAGAGAATAAAGAGCATGACACTGTGTGGATGGAAAAGAGAGATGGATGTAAGAGACATTTTGTTTATTGTCTGCTTAATACATGCATGTTTAAAGAACATGTGACATGCATTTGCATATTTTCACTGTGTGGGCTGGGCTTGCTGCATGGTTCAAAAATGTGCAAGTGTGTATACGCATGCATGTTTGTGCTAGTTAATTTATACATGTGCATGTGGTGAGTGTGCGGGTCTATGTGCATGTCTGCCATGCCAAACATCTGCATTAGTTTACCTGTTTCTGCCTCTGAGCCATATGTTTGGTTTTGGTGAAGCTGCAGAGACAACAGTGTGAGTAATCCTCCACCTGTCTTGTACCCTGATGAGTGATGACAGTGGCTCAGACTGATTTTCCGATGCTTGAGATTTTTAGAAATTTTTCTAGACACATAACTATGAAATGCTTGCAGTGCAGATTGTTATTCTGGCCTAAAAACTTCCTGTTCTGGCCACATGGGGGGTTACAGAAACAAGCTGTAAACACTTCACTGACATATCATCACCTTTTAAAGGTTAAGTGTGTAAGATTTAGTGGCATCTAGCGGTTAGGTTGGGAACTGCAACCAACTGTCTCTCACCCAGATTATAGGGTTTGATAGCGGAACAGATAAAAATAAACAAATACATTCATAGAGGTCCTGAAATAGATGTCAGTTATGACAGCAGTTACTTACATAACCACTTCCGCTTTGTAATTTTGTCTGCAAAATAAAAACGCAAGAACGTTTTTTGCAGCAATCTTTTACATCCAATTGAGTTGA
This sequence comes from Lepomis macrochirus, assembly GCA_024633595.2. NCBI lineage: Eukaryota > Metazoa > Chordata > Actinopteri > Centrarchiformes > Centrarchidae > Lepomis > Lepomis macrochirus. The sequence goes on along the minus strand of JALXJV020000023.1, from coordinate 20,403,689 downwards.
GTTGAATTGAGAGTTTTTACTTTGAAAAATTTTGAACAACATCAAAAGAGTCTGTAGCCTGCTTGACACACCTTTGAAATAGCCAAAAGTGTAATTCCCCTAAATTTCCTCTGCCTGGAGATACTGGAGCAATGAAAATAAAAGAAAGTTGATGGATGAGGACTAAACACCGGAAAGCACACACTACACATGTTTTATTGTGACCATGTGAAACAGTCACCTAATAATTAATTTGTTGAAGAAAAAATTCTCCCAACATGAAATCAAACACAGAACCCTCTAACTGAGAGTCTTGCATTTTAACGACTGAACTAACCATCCACGTTAACATTTAGTTAGAATATTATGCCTTATGTTTTCAACTATGATCTATTGGATTAAAAAAATTGCTCCGATGCAAAACTTATTTACTTCTTCTTCTTCGAACGAGCCTACTCAGCGTATTGATAAGTGTCTACCCTGCAGAATTCTACAAGAAAGAGAAGAAGTAGTGATGAAACATGCTCTCTAACGCTGTTTGATCCTCTTTTAATATAATAGCATTGATTTTAGCAGCTTTAAGTTTTCTGGTCCATCTTAAGGGGACATTATGTAGTTTCCAGCGGCCACTAGCGCTGTGGTTCTAAGATTGCAACTAGGTGTGTGCTCGTAAGCATGCTCGCTTGAACTCATGAGCGAGCAGAATCCGAAACACAACCGCTTTCATACAGAAATCGTGCAATAAACGCAGAAACAACAGCATGCTGTGTACATATCAGTGAAAGGCAATAAATCTAAATTAAATGTTACGAAGCAAACAGCGGCGGGTCCGAGCTACTGTAGCGTTAGCTAGCTGCTCGTAGCTGCATCACTATGGGATAGTAAACAAATCGCTCCACATTAGCTTTTTACCGTTACATCAATTCTTGCAGGCTTTGGCAAGTTGAGTTTATGTTTTGTGCTTGGAGCAGGTCTTTCTTAGTGTTAGCAGACTCCATGTGGTAAGTTGCCATGTCGTTGCTGCTGAGTGGAAAGTAGACACAGTGAGAGGCTTGGGAGTGTGCATGCAGGTGTCAGTCACTGGATTTCGCGGAAAATCCAACGCGGAGCCTTAGAATAGAAATAGGAATACCTGCCTTCAGAGTTAATAGCCAAACCCGGCAAGTGGATCATTTGAATGTCAGATTACAACCCCTTCACACACAGGTAATAAAAAAAGGATCCTTTTGCTCATTAAACGGGTTCTACATACTGTAAGCAGCAAGACATCACTGGCAGCTGCAGGCAATACAGCAAAGATGAATTCATAGAAAGCCTCCCTATAAATAAAGAAAGGCCAGCATTGCCATTCAGCACTTAAACTATTCTAACACCTCATAGCACATTCAACCGCCAAAAATGCCACTGGAGAGATTATAATGGTTTGTCAGCTCCTGTGCCAGGTGTAGGACTTGGGAGGACCGAGCATAGTTTTCTCAGCCGAGAGGATGCCTGTTTTCCATCTGCCAGTCGAGTCTCTTTATAAAGTAGAAGCTGGTGACAGAAACTGCAGAGAAAGAGAGACTGCAAGATGTGAGGGAAGATGAGGGGATAAAAGAGACATACATGGATCAAAACGTAAGAGATAGATAGAGTAAAAGATACGAAAGGCTTATTGGTACAAATGCAGCATTTTCTGTAGGCTAATTATTTATAGATAAACAGCAATCAGGCACATAAAAGGAGGCCTGAAAAACATTCATGTGATGGTGGTGTTGATTAATTCAGCAATAGATCAATTTCCAGACTAGTACTGCTATTTATACCCAAAATGAGCGGTACAGAGAAAAGCCTATAAAGAAAGCCTGCTTAGATTGCTAATTAGCAAATTGATTTTCAGCAGTAAATTGATGGCATTCAACCAAACACAGCACCAGCTGTAAAACCAACCGTGTTCATTCAACTCTTTTTAGACAGATAATAAGAAATATTAGAAATATTACCTGTTAACTTGCTAACATTGCACACCTCCAATATGGACGCCTGAAGGTGTGTCTGTTCCAACACAAGTTAGCAGAAGTGGAAGTCTCTTTAACTTTTTTTTTGTTTTTGTGTACTATTCATGTTTTCCCCCCAATTTTTTACCTACCTATTATCTTGATCATTCAAAACAAAAATTGCCTCATCAAGCATGACAGACACACCTCTGCTGACACAGCACTCATGCATATTAATGATGGTGCATGAGCAAAAGCATGTTCAAACATGTATGCTATTTTTACTTCACGGTTGACTATCTTGATTTTTTTTTTACTGGGTGTTGCCTTAACTTAAAATAAGATTCAAGTTTTTGGAGTGTTATTTTTAATATTTCCGCTTTGGTTCTGACTTAGTTTATGTTTTGGGAACACTTTGCTGGCACATTGTCACTTGGCATTTTGTTCTTTACTCTCAGCATTAAGTTCCCTTAGGTTTCACATGGCCTGATTGGATTTACAAGCCATTATATTAGAGGCACAAACAGAATGTCACCAGAGTTTTGTCTGTAAAATATGGCAAGTTTAATTTGTATAAGGCGATGCTACCACTCACCCATTATTCATACAAGAGACACACCAGTGCCTCCCTGCTGAAGTCAACATACAACCTGCTCTGCCAAAAACTACAAAGTGACTTCCATGAAGAACACTGAAAAGGCAGAACTCTAAAACACTTTTGTAACAAAACAGGGTAAACTTATAATTATGAGGTTTATTTACTTGATATCAAGTCTTTATGTGAACAAATGATGATTTTTTCTGAAGTCTAACATGATCATCAAATCAAAAGGGAACATTATAACATAGATATCACGTTTATTGACTACAGCCATTATCACCCTCAAACTACTGCAGGTAAAAACAATTCTTGGCCAGAGTATTGAAAAGATAACAGTAGAGGACTTGATTGACCACATGTTGACTGTAGTATTAGGAAAATTGTAGCCCCATACATCATAGGGAAACAATGTTCCTACTTTCAGAATCTACTCAGAGTTGCACACTTCTAATTAAAACATAATTTGTCCAGTGAAAGTTGACTGAGCACCAAAGGAAAATTTCCCTCATCAACCATCTAGAACCACCTTCGAGAAACCACATTTATACTGATTTGCAACAACAAATTCCTTTTGAGAGGAATGCATTGCCACCCAAGGAATATTTATCAAAATAATGCCAAATGTTCACTGACAATGTATTTTCAATGTTTTCCCTTGAACATCTGTTCTTGCAATACAATATCCGCTTAAGGCAAATAAAGCATGATTAAGGCTTTTGTGGTTATTCAAAAAGTCAAACGTCACTTGAAGCATAAGACAGAATGTGTGGGGTTTTTTCACACTTTAACAATAAAACAACAATAATCAATATTTTACATAACAATGGATCACACAGTGTTTTAGTTTATCTCAGGTCATTTTGGATTTTCTACCCTCAAATTCATTTTTTTGGGTCAGTCTCACTGCACTTATTAGCGTAATTTTGTGACAGACAAAATTAGCTATTTGCAGGTAAACAGTAGAGCATTTAGCATCTTAAGAGCCAAATATTTCCCTCTGGAGATGGTGCAGACCAAAACCGAGCTAAAAGGAGAGTGAATATTGGACTCACGTTCCCAAGAGTTTGCCGTCATAAATATTTACACAACATTTCATACTGGACAGACCCACTGGAAGTTGCTCAGAGGCACAGTATCAATGAAAGGACAGAAAGCATCTCTCATTGACTTTCCGACTGCAGTGATTTGTAGACAAGGATTTAAGCCAGCAATGTTCTGTTCTCAAAGGCTCCTAGCAAAGTGTTTCTTTAAATGTGCAAATAAGGGCCAACATTAGCTTTGGAACAGATCTGTGACCATAAGCAGATATCCTTGACTGTCACGTGTCTGCATTGTTATAATGTCTTCAGAAGACTTGCTTGTTGGCAAGCTTTCTTTTATTTCTCTGTTGTCACTTTTCTAAAATTCAACACATCCATGGTAGGGAAGAAAGGGAGGATTCCAATAAATAAAATGGACTCACCAAATCTGGGATAGAGAGAACGTAGATAAAGTCATTTAATAAAATGTATGTTAATAAAAATGAACGATTAACTGATAAGCGGCTATTTTCCTGAGAATATAAATTTCTCACGGTATCAATAGTGTCTTTAACATAAAAAAAAACAAAATATTGCTTATAAAAATGCATGTTATATTGCTCAGTTGATGTTTTATTGTAACAGTTGGGATACGGTACAGGCATTTATGTAGTTTAACAAAATAAATTATGCACAGAAAATCTAAATACATAAAAAATAACTGTGCACTGGCTCACCTGTTGCATGTGAAACATTAAGCAACATAAAATAAAATTTAAATAAAAATCTATATGGGTAGGCTTAGCCTACACTATATTAAGCCTACGTAATCTTTCTGGTAAACGATTTATATGAAAAAGAGTTCCACCTGGTTTTACAGGACTGAATGAGCCAATGAGCTGGTAGCTGCATTTGTTTTTGTTTAGCTTCTAGCTATTTCGTTGCTGGTGTGCTGAGGTTGAAGTGTGCTGTCCTGCCAGCAGCTGCAACTTCTCGGATGACACCAGCAGCAACGAATCCGTCGTTGACGGCCACATTTAAAGGATGTGCAAAGCAAGAAACTGATTTCCAATTGACTTCGTAGCGGTTGTGTGCTGAGACAATGTTCGAGCGTTAATCGCGCACACAGGCTATTACACACCCGGTGAGTCCCCATGGCTCCACAGCCTCCATGAAGTGTATTAACTCCCGAAATCCCTCACCATGCTAACTGGCATATCTTTTTCGATCATGCCGCAAATCCTCTGAGTAATGCCCTCCGCTTTCCTGTGGTCACATACTCGCCTTCCCACCACAGCAGCGATTGTAGGTTGCGAAGGCGACAGACTTCCTCCCTGGAACACGGCTGCATGCAAGTTACGAAGGTGGTATCTTAGCGAACTCGTACCGCAAAGTTTACATTGGGCGTCTTTGTCATCATTAATTAATTTGAAATGCTCCCACACTCCACTCCGTTTTGACCGCCTCATGTTTGGTTTCTTTTTTTCCGCCTCAAGTTTGTGTCGGGTCTCTCGCTGCCCGCGAGAATCTCGTGGTTTGCAATGTTCAATTAGCCGACAATTAATTTAATTTAATCGAGCAAATTCTTGTCGACAATTAATCGATAATCGATTAACCGTTTACATCCCTAAAATATATATATATAAGGCTGAAAATATGAAAATACTGATGTAATCCAATTTGGGGTCTGAGCTGCTGTGCAGTGACACCAAAGCAATGGTTTTGGGGTGAGAAGTGCCACTAAAACGACCACATTTCACTTATACCTATTTGCAAGTCAACATGTATATTTTCGCTCACTAGTGTAGTGTGAGATTGATATTAATAAACCAACTCAAAAACATTCCCCATGCAGTTGGATTTAAAAACACTGCACACAGGGTTTTAGTTTTAACTGCACTGAAATGATCTTGGTTTTGTAATGTCAGTCAGTCAACCACATCATGCTAAATTGTTAAAAGATCTGTTACTTTAGAATGGGTGACTATATATATGGATAATATAAAGAGAATCAATACACATTAAATCATGCATTAAAGAGCAACAGACAAGGAAAGAGAGCCAGACTGAAGAGTTGACAGACAGGATGAGAAACAAAGAGAGCAACCCAGCTGACCCTCATATGAAGCTGCTTTGTGTTAGCTGTGTGGTGACAGGAAGGTCAGCGTCACAATAAGTGTCTACTCAAGTATGGCCTCGCCTGGAGACATGAATAGACCTCCTCAGCAGCCATCCATCCCTCCCGCCATCCCTCCTTCCTGCCGTCTCTCTACGCAGCCAGCAAACTCATGCTGCGATCTCCAACACAACGGCTTCCTCTGTTGGCTGGCCTTGTATGAAAACGTATTGGTAATTGCCCACAGATGCCACATTAGGGTAAGATAGCGGGGGGAGAGAGAATTGGCTCTGAAAAGAATATTTAGAGGGAAAAATGGAGGTCATAATTGTGGTTTCAAAGTAACAGAGAGGAGTTATTCAGGATCTTCATAGAGAAGTCTGGAGTCTCTCAGCAGAACACTGGCCAGGGGACAGCATTGTCATCACATGGACACTGAAGAAAAGTTTAGAGACCAGTATATGCCACATAATGGGCAGATTAAAATTCCTTTTTGACAGGCAGTTTGCTATTCATCTAGGCTTTTTGTTAAAGTTCAAGAAAAAGGATGGTGGGTTCCTAAAGTGCGAAAATGTCAAAGTTTAATAGGCAAAACCTCTGCAATGGATAAGGTTGCCATTAATCCATATTTTTAACATAACAAATACCATGAAAACAGTGAAACCAACAATGTGCAAGTTTATTGAGCGCTCACGTGAGCACATACTGCAGCAGGATATCGTATGTGAGATCGACAAAATAAACTACAGTTTAATGGGTGAACACTTTCACCCAGTGCAACAATGTAGTTAATTTATGTCAGGCTAGACATGCAATACAAGTAGGATCAATTATTTTTTAGTTTTGGTCTTTTCATGAGATTTATTGACAAAATGAAGAAGAAATTGTTAAAAATTCTGCAGAACACACAAGTCAAATGGTTATTAATCTAAAGAGTTAGTAAGTAATTGCAAAGTCTCTGGTAATGGATAAACTGTCGGCACAGTTAGATTACAGTAGATTACGGCACAGTTATGTTGAGATTACATATATAATTAACATGCAATTTCACTTTACCTTTTTTTTCAAGCAGGGGAAATTATGTACAAACAGTCCAATCAGGTGCTGCTGCTGCTGCTGCTGATGTTGTGCTAACCAGTTTCCTGGGGGAATCCCTAAAACTAATAAATACACAGCAGTTCAAAAGTGGACGTGTGTGCATGGGTATCCGTTGGCCCTGACCTTTAAAAATGAATGGCATGCTTTTGGTCCCATATAGAAGGGGTCCATGGTGGATACATTTTCATCATCACAATTGTTTTCATAAAATACCTCCAGTATCAGCTGATACATTAAGAAGCCGCTTTCCCAGTGCAAGTCAACTCTTGAAAGACAGTCAGGAAGCCTGCTTATAGCTTCAACCCAGATAGAAAGTTTGCATTTAACTGAAAAGATTCAAAAGATGAATTGCTTTAAAGTAACTGGATGACAGTACATTTGCCCATTATTCATCACCCCTATCATACTCTTCATTGACTGATCTGCTCATGACCGCTCAGTGAACTGTCCATACTCCCACTGTCACTGATCCTTCACTTTAACCCTCGACAATTTCTTTGATGTACAGAACTACAGCTGTCCTATTTCATTTGTCTCTAGGCTGGAAAGGGATTAAAGCAAAAACACTGTAGTGAGTGGATGGCTTTTAACACGGAGGCAAGATTAAAATAATACTGGGTGCTGAAAACAAGAATAAAAGTATATTTATGTCACAGAGAGTAATACAAATCGGTACTAAGTAAAGAAAAACCTACCCCTGTGATCGATGATATATCGTGATCTAATGTTAGGATTTCCATTAATGTTTTCTGTAAAGTAAAAATAGCATGTATGTGTTTGTTTCTATCATCTAGACTCTGATTGACCTGAAGAGTGCATTCCCTGTACTATTTCAATTATGTGTGTTTGGATTTACCTGTATTTGGACTTTTGCCTTGTCCCTGGATGTAAGCCTGTTTTGTTTGTTTAAATACATTTAATTTTGAACTCACCCAGCACCTCCATCCAAAAAAATCCCCAGGCAACCAGGGGAGATGACTTCTTTTTAATAAATCTAGCCAAAGTACGGCTGGAGCTCCTTATGACTGCATGTCGTGCAGCTGGAATGGCATTTATTTAGCAGGTATTAGATCATATACAAAATTTCACCAAAGTTATTACAATTCATCCTGAGGGGGGACAGGAGTGTTTGTACCAAATGTCAAGGAACTTCCCAAAAGATCCACAAATATGAACCTCATGGTGACACTAGAGAAGTAATTAGGATTTATCATCTTGGCACAGTCTGGTGTGGAAGTGATGGACTGTCTAACTGACATCGCCATCTACTCGCCAAACTATTCAAATGAAACCATTAAACCATTTCTTATTAACAGTTTGGTATTTTCTTCTGTAGTACTGCGCTCTCTTACAACTGTTGCATGGATTATGTGTCAGGTGTATATTTTGATTTTACTAACCCACAACTGCATCTTTCAACATAATGGTTACTGTATATTACTTATGTTTGCTGTTTATTGCTGTTCTGCATGTACCAAAAGAAGGTTGTATGTTGTTGCTTTGTGTTGCTTGCATGACTATCTGTGCCGAAATGGTATAGTGATACTGTTTTGCTTTTTCCTGTTGCTCCACATGGCTTGTACTCTGTCTTGAGAATTCTTGTTTTGTTGCTGTTGCTGTCTTTATGGCATTTTGATATCCTAGTTCTGTAAATTTTTATCACTTTGAAGGGTTCAAAACATCTTGCTAAAGGACTGCAATTGAAATGCTGGCTAACACTGGCACGTTTCCAGAAATGTTGATTTGATTAAGTGGCGCTAATTAGCAGAGTTTCAGGAGCGGACCACACATAAACCACGTCATCGCCTGCATTTCCATAAATACCCACACGTCCTAACTCCTCCCGTTCACTCTCGTATCCTGCATCTCCCCCCCCCCACCCCTTTCTCTGTCCTGCCTCCTAATCTTCCTCCTCTCCATAGGGTTATGAGGGGGTCTGTCGTGCCTGTGTGCTACGGCGGATGTCCCTATCGTAGCTTTCCCACAACGCTTCAAACGTGTCTTCGACAACAGCAAGTCTTGTACATCTTCTGTTTCGATCATCAATAAATCATTTAATCATACCTGTTGATTGTGTGGTCCTTGCTAGTGAATGTTGTACTTAATAAATAAATTTAATAAAAGAAACAGACATCAGTCCTCGGTTTACCTGCTCACAACTCGTAGATATATGGAACCTGTATCAAGGGGTTGCAGACAGACGTTGCTTTGCTTTAAGGGGCCACGTGAAAAGTTGGGAACCACTGGTTTAAGTCATTTATCAAACAAAATGTCAAATATTTGCTGGTTTCAGCTTACAAAATGTGATCATTTTCGGACTAAACTTAAATGTCTTGATTATCGGACTGTCAAGCGCTTTGAAGACGTTCCCAGGGGTCTCCAAAGTTGTGATTGGCATTTTTCACAACTTTCTGACATCTGACCTCATTATAACTGATCATCCAAGTGCCTCAATTCTGTCAAAACATGAATGTACATTACATGACCGAAATGGCACCAATGCTTTGGATATGAGTCATGTTCTCAAACAGCAGATATAAGCAGCAATTTAAATCTGAGCAAGATTTTGAGAGTGTCTCTCAGCACAACCTGGCAATTTGGTTCACAATGTTGTGGTTCCATGCTTTTTTTAAAGTTACTTTAGTCAAAATTCAATTTAAACCCATTGACTGCATCTTTTTGTAGATGAAAGAACTACTTTTGCAGTGACAAGTAGTGGCATAAGATAAACCACGCAGCTTGTAGGCACTGGAGAAGATCCACTCATGGGCAAACAGCCATGAAAGATGTTTTGTGAAAAATGCTGAAGGGCTTCTGTTAAAGCAAACCAGTTTTCCAGACTGATGCACACGGCAAAGGACTCCTGTATAAACAGGAAGGTATATTTCACTTCTGAGAAAAAAAAGAAATAAACCTGCAATTTTCACTGCTACATCTTTTCTATCCAACATGTTCAAACACGCTTAAATCAGCCCGCTCAGTGCACCGAAGGAAAGAGACGAAGAGATAAAAAAACACCTGCAAAATGCCACCGCGCACACAGACACCTACCACATTTACACTTACATACACGACGGTTCACACCAGATGAAACATCTTCCTGGATGCTGTCAGTCCTGTTCCTGTTTAGATCTTTCATACGTGTGTGTGTCTGTGTGCGTGTTCTACTTTCGCCTTCAGACTATATGATGCACTTTCCTTTGCAATTTTGAGTGTCAGAATCAGGACAGCTTTTCACATGAGGTGCTCTATTTGAGTTTACACTTTAGATTTAAAATAATATTATCATTAATATAAGGTTAAGCAAGCTAGCAGCTATTTCCACCCTTTTGTTTCAGATTTCAGATTTTTTTAAAGAGTGGAAACTCTTCAAAGAGTTTCCCAAAGAGAAATTGTCAAGAAAGTTTGGACAGGCATTTTTTTTAGTTAATTCAGAAAAGCGGCAGGAGATTAGTCATCTGTAATTGTAACAGCCTTTACATGCATGTGCCAAAATTGAACATAGTTTGCCAACCCTCTTAGGCCCATTCAAGCAGAAGTAATGTTTTTTAAATTTGTTAGCAGACTGCAATGAAGTTGATGTTTTGCAGAAAATATTCCAGTGTTCATTGCTATGTAAATGCGCAAATGCGGGGTTTTCCCTCAAAAGTAAAATGTTCAATCAGCAGCTAACGTTCAGTTCAAACAACAGAAATGATTTTTAATTTATTCTTTGTTATTTATTATTTATTTTGTAGGAATCTCCATATATCCATCCATCATCAACCGCTTATTTTGCGTACAGGGTCGCGGGGGGGCTGGGGCCTATCCCAGCTGACAATGGGCGGAAGGCAGGGTACACCCTGGACAGGTCGCCAGTCCATCGCAGGGCCTGTAGGAATCTCACGATGAGATAAAAGCAATCTACAGTTACTAAGAAAGTGAGGTAGAGTCTGGAAGGTCCTTACAGATACAAAACTGTTATGTGTGTCTGTAAGAGTGTAGTCTGATTTCTTTATATTGTTTGCCACACTTCATTAACTCAGCTGTTAATGAGTGAGTCTCCGTGTACAACCGAGCACTGCCCATCACAGGTTTAAACCCTGGCTAATCCGGTCTCCCTCAGTAGGAGCTCTGGCTGGCCGAGCCATGTGTGTGTGTGTGTGTGTGTGTGTGTGTGTGTGTGTGTGTGTGTGTGTGTGTGTGTGCTCCTTCCATCTGCTCCATAGGTCTGCTTCCTATCATCTTTCCAAACAGGAAGGCAAAACAAATTCTTGATGACACGGGTCAGTAGTTTAATTGTATCTGCGGGATTTCTGTGCAGCCAGCACCAGAAAGTGCCCCACACACACACACACACACACACACCAGTCCCTCTCACTTTCAGCATGTGACTCCTGTCATAACAACCTGACCAGAAGCTTCAAAAGAAGATGGCATTTTAATTGGAAAGGCTTATAGGCCAGTCCACATGTGTAAAAGTCTCCCTGTAAGCACACGTCATGCATTAACTGACAGTGTCACCCATGGGTGTCCCCTGTAAGCCTCGGGAGACCCCACCCAGAGACCCATGTGTGCTGCAGCGCCGTTAAAAAAATAAAACCTGCAAACCGTGAAGAAATGCCGACTGACAGCCCGTGTGTGAAGCGACAAGGCGACAAGGTATGTGTTCCCTCGCTTACCTTCAAACTGAGTCCGCTTCCTGCAGCCCAGCCCAGCACCGACGGCTCCTCCGGTGAGAAGCTAACGCCGGTCACTTCATAAGTTATCCCTCACACACGTACGCATCACACGGGGCACGAGGTAGAGTACTTTCTCTATCAAGCGCGAGCTCCAGATGTTAGCGAGGGCGGGGTTCTGGTCTCATAAAGATGTAAAACATAAGCCGAATGAAACCTCGGTTCGGTACGAGGCACACCGAGTCCTATGCATCTGTCCGCCCGCCGCACCGGCTCAGTTTCAGTATGACTGTGGACCGTCTGTCAGTCCGCCCACGGTGCTGCCGCCACCGCTGGATGGCAGGACGCCAACGACCGACCTTACTGCCGCTCTGCCGGTGTGGGCTTCACGGCGCCCCCTCACGGTAAAACCGAGCAACTGCAGGTAGCTGTTGCAAACTGAGTATAGTAGTGCGATTGCAGGCTTGATGTAATTGTAAGGTTTTATATAATTGAGTAGCAACAAAGTGTTATGTCATTTGTTTACTGTCTTTTTCATTATTAAATACACATAATGTCATGTATTATGTCACGCAACACACACTATTTTGTGTTACAGATTAACCTTAAATCTATTAGTCCATAATATGCCAAACATAATAAGCTACTATCGACATTATTTCTTTAACTCACTGGTTTTGCAAACTATAGTGTTGGAGTTCTTATTTTTACCTTGACAGCAAACCTGAGTCTGAAGAATTGCCTTCACCACTGGAGGAACTGTATTCTACATTATATATTCTATAGTAAGTTCAAGCTGAATCCTCAGCTCAGCGTGTTTTAGATGTTACACAAAACCTCAGGAATGATCATGTAATCTTAAACTGTCTCAAACGTTCTTGCATTAAGAAACACCCTGTGAACAACAAGAGCCAGGCACAGATGTCTGAGGCCCCTGGTCACGCGTGGTGTTCATTTATTTCCAGTCTGTCACAGAGCTTCCTTCAACTGCCACACTGTCCACATACAGCCAACAACAGCCTTTGATGGCTTTATTTGTGTCTGACCACCATCACTCATCACCGCTGCTCACCACAGTGTTCAGTCACTGCAACAATGTGGCCGTCAAATGTGAAAAGATGCAGCACAGGACACAGCTCAGTGCAAAGGATCATATTTGTGGTTATAGATTGTGCTCTATACAGGCTCAGCCAGGTGTTTCTGGGTGTGGTTGGGATGAATTCTCACTTTGGGTGTGGAGGTGAATACTTTTAAAAATAAAGGACGTAATTCATGCCTTATGGCAATAGAAACAATAAAATAAAGGCAGTGTAGGCTCTGTGGCTGTGATGTTCTAAACTCATTTGCATTTTGGCAGCAATGTGTTGTTTCTGTATCTGTGTACTTTCTTAACATTCTCTTGAGAAAATAACAAATGACGCTTTCAGTATGTTTGTTCACAAATAATTTGTGTATTTTTCATATTCTAGTGTGCACATGTTCTGTATGACTGCAAATTGTGTCTCTGCATGTCAAACAAACGTTTTGCTCATTTTATCCTCAAATTTGATGTGTAATTTTAACCATTTAACCCCCATGGTTTTATGGCAAATCATGTTTTGGCAGTTGCTTTATCACAAAACCCATGAGTGCAGAGTACAGACATTCTCCAGTGTGTCATCACATACTTGACTTCCACTCAAAGAAGAAGAAGAAGAAAGAAAAAATGGCTGTAACTCAGGTTTTATCATGTGACACTATCTGTTTCTCTGTTGAAGAAATTACTTGGATGTCTTTTAAAAAGCATCTGGTTTTGTGCTGTAGCCCTATGTGAAACAGATGTGTGTGTGTGTGTGTGTGTGTGTGTGTGTGTGTGTGTGTGTGTGTGTGTGTGTGTGTGTGTGTGTGTGTGTGTGTGTGTGTGTGCTCGCACATATGTAAAAGATAATACAGTATGTTTTTACTGCTTTGATTTTTATCTCTGTTCTCTGCAGGGCCCAAGGAGCATCACTAAACATCTTGCTGCTTTTGGAGGGTTGGACTAAATACCAAAGGAGCACTGCAGACCCATAACTGTCTTGTTAATGTGGATAATGCACACATTTGCATAGTGTACATGAAAAGGAAAGCTCAAGCTAGAGAGCATTGGAGTCTCAGCGGGGGAGTTTCACTAAAAGCATCATGGACGCAACAAATTGGCCCCATAATGTGTGACTTTATATGCCATTGACCGGCCAGGCCGGAACTGATGAAAATGAGCCTCTGTATCTGGCATATTTCCATGATGGACCCAAGTCACAGGAGACAGGAGACAGGAGAAAGGCCCCTGTGCCATGAAGGACCCAAGTGATTAATGTTAATTAATGTGCATTGTCCCTTCTTAAATAAATTAAACATGTGCATGTATAGGACAACCAACACTGTTTGTCTCTGTATTAGGGCTTACTTTTTTAGTTTCTAGTAGGGCCAATATGTCGACTTCGAGAAACGGTAAATGTTGAGTAGCTATTATAGTTAGTAGGGAATGAAGAGTGAAGAGTGTGCCATTCTTTCACTAGCTAAAAGGCACCTTGACTTAATTAGTTTTGCATAGTTTGTAGGTGCGTAAAGGTAAGTGAATGTGTATGTCGTGCTTACTGAGCATTGCAGAGAAACCACGTTTCCTCCTGATGCCTCTGCACGGTTACATGGAGCCTCACTTTAAAACCTCCTCCTGCTGGAGGCCAGAACAGGAAGCAGTGCTGGCAGACTCTGACAACTGGGCCTCTGTTGGGAGGGCCTGAGCTTTTATACATGTGAGTTACCAATAAAGACAGGACAAAGGCCCCTGTGCCAGGATTGTATTTTGGGATTAATTTATTTTAATATATTTTATATTTCAGTACTTTCTTCAGAGGTTTGGTGCATTTTTATTTCAATTTTAGATTATTTTGTATCAGCTGCACTTTTCTTATGTTTAGCAGGTTTATTTACACTTCACACGTGCACACAGAAATCTGTCTTAATAATGCCCATGCCATGAAGGCTTGGAAAGGAAATACTATTTACTGCAGCACTCTTTGTACTTTTTGTGTGTGTCAAGTGAGAGTCACGTTACGTGCAGGACATACAGAGAACTGCTTTCCTTTTGTAAAACCTGATTACAATGCGTAGCTGCAGGAAGCAAGTTTTAAGGTTAATCAGTTGCAGTAGGAAACAGGAGTTTTATGGTTTGAGAAGCTTTTATAGACTTTAAAGGGGAACCTGTTAATCCAAATGAGGAATTAATGACCATTTTCAAGCTGCTGCTTTTCAATTTTCAAATAAATTTTGGTTTGTTTTGTGCAGAGGATTTAGCACAGTGAACATCAGGAACTAATGTAATCCAGTCTGGTTGGAAAGATTAATGTTTTATTTGTTATTGTTGCTATCATTTTCAGCAAATCATGCACACTTGATTCATGTACTGCTGACCATTTAACAAAACAAAGTGTAGCGTTTTGAAATTAGACGTGGATTCATTAAGACAATTCAAAGTGCAGAGCCTTTTGGAATAGTTATTCATCAGAGCAGACTGTATCTGTTATTTTATTTTGGCGGGATTGTGTAATTTGTGCATGGTAATGTAGTGCAGACTTCTTAAAATGAAAAAGAACTTACATTTAGAGGCCCACAGAGCTTACAATGCATTACAGCAATTTTCACAATCAAATTCCATATCCACATCCATAATTCCATATCTGAGTGTTGATGTAAAAGATTTGGAGGACTAAAATTTATGTTGAGCTTTGATTATAACATCAGAACATTATCTATATCAGAATCCAAATTTCAAGGGAAGAAAAACCCTGCTGTATTAAAAAAATATTTTTTTTAGCTCATAGCTCCACCTTGTGGAGTAATAAAGGAACTATGATTAAAGACGGGGTTGGGGTGTATTCGGTGGCGGAATGGATATCCATTTACTGAAGCAGAAGTTTTAGGTACTTCTACTTTACACTTTACTTGAATATTTCCATTTTATGCTCTTTTTTTCTCATACTCCACTAAATTGTAGATGGGAATATTGTACTTTTTACTCTACTACATTTATCTGACTGCTATAATTACTGTCTTGTAAGCTATACTAATATATTGCATGTTTGAACTGTTGTCAATATGGACATGTTACACATCATTAGATTATTTAGATTCTCCACAATTCAACTTACACTTTTTGGTCCACATGTGAAGGTTGCTTAAAATCAGAGGTCTGCAGCAATGGCAGCAAACAAATAAATAAAAGTCAGTAAGTTGCCCATGACATACCAAAAACTTCAGACATTCAACTACCCAGACATTATACTTCACAACATATGAATAAAAGCAATTGATTCCCAATTGATCACCAACATTGACTTATTCAGTTAATGGTTTATATCTGTGTTTGCTTATATATATTTATATATATATACATTTATTTCTGTATTTGCCATCACAGTGTGTGTGTGTGTGTGTGTGTGTGTGTGTGTGTGTGTGTGTGTGTGTGTGTGTGTGTGTGTGTGTGTTCTTTTAGGGTTTTTCAGTGCAGCAGTCCACATTTGTGACTTATGACACACTGTAGGCGATTTCAATCAATGGACAAGTAAAATTTATGATCATAAAAGTCTGGTATTATCTGAATTAATGTACTAATTACGTTTTTATTTTAATAATAGTTTTTATTTATAAAAAAATCGCAATTTCAAACTGTTTGCACAGTTGTGCACCGAAAACGTGGTCATGAGCCAAACATGTTGTAAAAAAAGTGCTCCTTGGTTCAGCTGTGAAGCTGAACCACGGATTCAAAGGTCTTGAGTCATGTGTGGAAATGAATGCGGAATTGGGGTTTGAATATCAGCCAGCAAAGGGAAATGAAACCAGACAAATGAGACCGGACTGCGTATAGAGTTTGTGGGGATCACTAAAACCTTAAAACCCCTGATTTCCTGCCCGTTAAAGCTTGAGTTCTGCAATAAAATGTGTAGTTGCAAAAAAATTAAAACGGCAAAATCCAATCCAAAGATCAACTCATTCCCTTTCATATCGACTCTTTCAGTTTGATTCCCCCCCGGTGATTGTCTCCATCTGGTGGCCATCTGATAATACTCACAAGATGATGTGCATGCCCTGTTAGAGTAATAGTATGGCAGCTGATATAATACTGCGTATATGTGTTTGGTTCCACATTTAGTCAACAAGGCCTTGAGGCCCAAGCTGAGACAAATGTACTGAGACAGAATGAAAGACAGCAGGTCAGACCAGAGGGAGAAAAAGACACTGGACAGCGGCCATGGTTTGATCCCATGGAGAGACAGCGTTCTCCTGAGAGATGTCTTATTTGAGGTAACCACTGAGCTACATCAGTGTGATAGCTGGTGCAGGAAACTGGCCATATCAACATGATTTGTCAAGACTCACTGACATATCAGACTTTGCTTCTGCCTAGGATAACAAGAATGAGAGGGGAACAATACTTGTTAGCTTACTAACCCAATAATAAATCCCTTTTGTTTCTGTATTGAATGTAGAAAGAACATGCTAGAGAAGCTCTAGTTAAACCTTGGAGCAGCTGAGATTTACTGTGGTAGTTGACAAAAGCTCTAAATAACACTCACCCAAAACAATAAAGATCACTAATGAAAATCAAAAAATAAACTGTTAGACCTGATCATCGCATTGGTTATTTGGATGATTCGACTACTCTGACAACAAAAAAGACAACATGAAACTGCTACGTATGAAGATGTTGACCACTATTTGAAGGTATTTTGATTTCCACATGGAAATCTCAGCAACTGCTGAACTTAAAAAATACAAGTTTTAGGTTTTGAGTGCAAAAAAAAGGTATTACAGCAGTTCTAATGCATGGTGCTTTTTTGTCCTGTTAACCAATGGTTTTCCAGTGAGCCTGAATGACTGAAGTGGTTTCCTTTCAATAGACTGTCAACAGTCTGTGTGTTTAATCAAGATAGTGAGGCTCTGTTGAAGAGCTCCAGTGGTGCAATCAGTCAGCACGCAGTACTTAAGTGAACTTGAAGGAATTTATTTAATTCAGGTTCATCACAGTTTGCTCAGTTTGATTGTAAAGATCAGTCACAAGTATGTTTTTTCTTGCTATATCTTTTTTTATCAGTGCAAGTACTGCAAACATTCAACATGAAAAATCACATTTAAGCAAATCAATTTTAGAGTGTCTTTTACAAAAATGAGAAGTGTGTATATGTGTCCTTTATAATGTATTACAAGAAAAAAGTTCAGTTTAATAATGTTGGGTAAAATGATGGTAAAGAAGTGGTTTAACAATGCTTTCCTCTTAACTTTACATCATTGTGGCTGTGTGACCCACCTACCACTTTTAGACAAAAAGGATGACTATGCATTTTTGATCAATTCCACAGCAAGGGGACGTCAGGGCCCATTTGTTATGCTGAGTCAGTCCTCATTACTGCACTGGGTAAAAGCTAGCACCAATGTCTTAAACAAAGTATATTTTTAAAATGTAACACGGCATTTGTTGTGGATCTGTTCTGGACAGTGCATGTTTTCAAACAGTCTATTAAAATTTAAAATGAATAAGTCAAGAGACCAACCTGTTGTATCACTGTCGCTGATGTAAACATTATGTAATCATTGTAAACATTAATGAGTGTGTTCATCTGTGTATTCAACAAACTGCCTTTCCGCTGTACGATTGTAAAGCTTAAAACACAACTGTTAAAGCCCAAGGGATCATTCAAGGTCACCATAATTACTGCAGAGTTGTGTGAGCTGATGGGTGGCTGCTATGTGATAACCTCACTGGCACAAGCTGCCCTCTCTCACCCGCCCCGAGCTGAAGCTCTCCTGTGCTGGTTGCTCCTGTCTTACTGCACAGACGTCCTTACACAATCTTGTGAAACAACACCTCACCTGTAGCAGGAAAGCTTTACCTGCAGAAGCTGAGGTGAAATGATAACACAGGCAATATAATGACCAATTTGGATTAATCAGATTCATCATGGTTTGTTCATTTCAGTTTCATTTTCAACTTATCAGGTCCAGCACACCTTCACACAAGGGGCGAGAATGGAACACCTTCCTGCCCTCTTTGTGATGGGAGAGGAAGAGGCTCCTGTGCAGCTGTCTCAAGACCGATGGTTGCTACCGTTGGTGCCATGACCAGGTGCTCAAGGCAATTGCAGAAGTGACCACCACAACCAATCACTGCACAGAAAGCCACCAGATGACTTTGGACAAAGCTGGGTTGTAAGACGGGACTTGATTAACCCCTGGCTGAGTCACCTGTGGGAACATGTCTGTGTTCCAGTGGCGCAATCGGTCAGCTCGCGGTACTTATAAGACAGTAACCTGCAGAGTGATGCCGAGGTTGTGAGTTCGAGCCTCACCTGGAGCATGGAAGTTTTACCTGCAGTTAAATGATCACTCAGACACATCTGTCTGTAATGATCCTGTCTCTTCTGAAACTTAACATACCCCTTTGTGTGTTTTCTTTAAAAATTAACTAACGGCAGGTCTCCATTGAGAACAAGAAGGAATTTGGTTAAATCACATTCAACAGGTTGTTCAGTTCAGCTTCATTCTCACTGAAAGTATCAGTCGCCATATGCACCGAATTTTTTGTCTTGCTTTACCCTAACGTTCAGTGAAAGTTCTGCAAACATTCAACATGAAAAGTCATGTTCAAGAAAACCCACTGCAGCGCATTTGTTTCTTTCACAAAAATGATTAGTGTACATGTGTGTTACGTGTATGCAATTAAAAAACACCTGCACACATGGAGCAAGTATCAATTGATTTAGAGCTCCAGTGGCTCAATCGGTCAGCGCGCGGTACTTATAAGACAGTAACCTGCAGAGTGATGCCGAGGTTGTGAGTTTGAGCCTCACCTGGAGCATGGAAGTTTTACCTGCAGTCAAATGATCACTCAGACACATCTGTCTGTAATGATCCAGTCTGCTCTAAAACTTAACATACCCCTTTGTGTGATATCTGAAAATTAACTGACGGCAGGTCTCTATTGAAGGAATTTGGTTAAATCACATTCAACAGTTTGTTCAGTTCAGCTTCATTCTCACTGAAACTATCAGTCGCCATAAATGCACCGATTTTTTGTCTTGCTTTTCCCTAATGTTCAGTGAAAGTTCTGCAAACATTCAACATGAAAAGTCATGTTCAAGGAAACCCATTGTAGTGCTTTTGTTTCTTTCACAAAAATGATTAGTGTACAATGTGTGTTACGTGTATGCAATAAAAAACACCTGCTAAAACAACTGTTGGAGCCTAAGTACTCAATCCTGATTTAGAGCCCTCGTCTCCGTTGGCTTAATATTACGAATTACTGACCAATGTCAGCTTCATAATGACAGTAACCTGCAGAGTCGCTGCCGTAAGCTGAGAGTTTGAGCCATCCACACCTGTAGCATGGTAGTTTTAACCTGCAGTCAGATGATCACTCAGATCTTACACCTGTCTGGATAATGATGACTTGAACCTTCTGACATCTAACACTCTAACTAACAGCTCAGCTTATGTGAAGCACTATTCTGAAATTTAGACTGTCAGCAGTGTTTGTGGTCAATCAAGATAGTGAATGTTGCGCTTAAGATCACATTCAACAGGTTGTAATCAGTTCAGCTGTGCAGTATTTCACTAAGACAGTAACCAGTCTCATAAGCACAGTATATTTTTTGTCTTGCTTTACCCTAACGTTTAGTGAAAGTTCTGCAAACATTCAACATGAAAATATCATGTTCAAGCAAATCAACTTGTTTCTTTAAATGAGCAGTGTAAATGTTTCATTTCACAAAATGCATTAATGTAAAAGCATGACTGTGCATTTATAATGCATTAATGCAATTAAAAAGCACGACTGTACATTTTGTGAGCAACTGTATGCAACATGATATTAGAGCCCCTCGCTATGCTGAGTCAGCCCTCATCACTGCACTGGGTAACAGCTAGCACTGAAAAGTTAAAACAAAGTCAACTAAAATGTTTCAAAATGTGATGCGGCATGTTGTGAGTATGTGCCTCAGCTTGGTGCATGTTTTCAAGCAGTCTATTACAATCTAAAGTGAATAACTCAAGAGACCAACCTGTCTGTAATCATCTAGTCTGCTGTAAACATTATGTAATCATTGTAACCATTAATGAGTGTGTTCATCTGTGTATTCAACAAACTGCCTGTCAGCTGTACGATTGTAAAGCTTGAAACACAACTGTTAAAGCCCAAGGGATCATTCAAGGTCACCATAATTACTGCAGAGTTGTGTCGAGCTGATGGGCAGCTATGTGATAACCTCACTGGCACAAGCTATCCCTCTCAGCCATATGCAGCTGAAGCTCTCCTGTGCTGGTTGCTCTGTCTTACTGCACAGACGTTCAGTGCACAATCTTGTGCAACAACACCTCACCTGAAGCAGGAAGGCTTTACATGGACATGAAATGATAACACAGGCAATATAATGACCAATTTGGTTTAATCAGATTCATCATGGTTTGTGTACATGTCAGTTTCATTTTCAACTTAACAGGTTCAGCAAACCTTCACACATGGAGCAAGTACCAATTGATTTAGAGCTCCAGTGGCTAATCGGTCAGCTGCGGTACTTATAAGACAGTAACCTGCAGAGTGATGCCGAGGTTGTGAGTTTGAGCCTCACCTGGAGCATGGAAGTTTTACCTGCAGTCAAATGATCACTCAGACACATCTGTCTGTAATGATCCAGTCTGCTCTGATATCTAAAAATTAACTGACGGCAGGTCTCTATTGAGAACATGAAGGAATTTGGTTAAATCACATTCAACAGTTTGTTCAGTTCAGCTTCATTCTCACTGAAACTATCAGTCGCCATAAATGCACACGTTTTTTCTTGCTTTTCCTTAATGTTCAGTGAAAGTTCTGCAAACATTCAACATGAAAAGTCATGTTCAAGGAAACCCATTGTAGTGCTTTTTTCTCTTTCACAAAAATGATTAGTGTACAATGTGTGTTACGTGTATGCAATAAAAGAACACCTCTAAAACAACTGTTGGAGCTCTAAGCCCTCATCCTCCTTTTTGAGCCCCTCGTCTCCTTTGACTTAATATTATGAATTACTGACCAATGTCAGCTTCACAATGAATTAATTTCATCCCTCCATAACTGAAAGAAAAGCCATCCACACCTTCAGGTATTTTTAACCAAGTCCGGTTATCCTTGATTTTAACCTTTTGTGGATAATTATGACTTGAACCTTCACAGACATCAACACTCTAATTAACAGCTCAGCTTATGGAAGCACTGTTTCCTTTCATTTTAGACTGTCAACAGTGTTTGTGGTCAATCAAGATAGTGATGTTGCGCTTAAGAGCTTCAATGTTGCAATCAGTCAGTGTGCAGTATTTATAAGACAGTAACCTGTCTTATAAGACAGTATGTTTTTTTCTTGTGTTAACTTTATTTTATACTGCAAACATTAAACATAAAATATCCCATTCAAGCAAATCAATTTGTTTCTTTAAAATGAGAAGTGTGTAAATGTGTAATTTATAATGCATTAATGCAAAAAAAGCATGACTGTGCATTTATAATGCATTAATGCAAAAAAAGCATGACTGTGCATTTTTGTTAAACTGTACAGCAACAGGACATGAGGGCCCCTCGTTATGCTGAGTCAGCCCTCATCACTGCACTGGGTAACAGCTAGCACTGAAAAGTTAAAACAAAGTCAATTAAAAATGTTTCAAAAATGTGACACGGCATTTGTTGTGGATGTGTCCCAGATTGGTGCATGTTTTCAAGCAGTCTATTAAAATTTAAAAGTGAATAACTCAAGAGACCAACCTGTTGTATCACTGTCGCTGATGTAAACATTATGTAATCATTGTAAACATTAATGAGTGTGTTCATCTGTGTATTCAACAAACTGCCTTTCCGCTGTACGATTGTAAAGCTTAAAACACAACTGTTAAAGCCCAAGGGATCATTCAAGGTCACCATAATTACTGCAGAGTTGTGTGGAGCTGATGGGTGGCTGCTATGTGATAACCTCACTGGCACAAGCTGCCCTCTCTCACCCGCCCCGAGCTGAAGCTCTCCTGTGCTGGTTGCTCCTGTCTTACTGCACAGACGTCCTTACACAATCTTGTGAAACAACACCTCACCTGAAGCAGGAAGGCTTTACATGGACATGAAATGATAACACAGGCAATATAATGACCAATTTGGTTTAATCAGATTCATCATGGTTTGTTCATTTCAGTTTCATTTTCAACTTAACAGGTTCAGCAAACCTTCACACAAGGGGCAAGTACCAATTGATTTAGAGCTCCAGTGGCGCAATCGGTCAGCTCGCGGTACTTATAAGACAGTAACCTGCGGAGTGATGCCGAGGTTGTGAGTTCGAGCCTCACCTGGAGCATGGAAGTTTTACCTGCAGTTAAATGATCACTCAGACACATCTGTCTGTAATGATCCAGTCTGCTCTGATATCTAAAAATTAACTGACGGCAGGTCTCTATTGAGAACATGAAGGAATTTGGTTAAATCACATTCAACAGTTTGTTCAGTTCAGCTTCATTCTCACTGAAACTATCAGTCGCCATAAATGCACACGTTTTTTCTTGCTTTTCCTTAATGTTCAGTGAAAGTTCTGCAAACATTCAACATGAAAAGTCATGTTCAAGGAAACCCATTGTAGTGCTTTTTTCTCTTTCACAAAAATGATTAGTGTACAATGTGTGTTACGTGTATGCAATAAAAGAACACCTCTAAAACAACTGTTGGAGCTCTAAGCCCTCATCCTCCTTTTTGAGCCCCTCGTCTCCTTTGACTTAATATTATGAATTACTGACCAATGTCAGCTTCACAATGAATTAATTTCATCCCTCCATAACTGAAAGAAAAGCCATCCACACCTTCAACCACACCACACCTATGTTTTTTTCTTGTGTTAACTTTATTTAATACTGCAAACACTAAACATGAAAAATCAATCAAAGTGTGTAAATGTGTAATTTATAATGCATTAAAAGAAACAACACAATGAGTATAATAGTTTAATGATGTTAGGTAAAATTATAGCTTAGAATAGAACACTGAGCTGCGTTTTGAAAACAAAATCAAGTTAAAATAGTGGTTTAACAATACTTTCCTCTTAACTTTACAACATTGTTGCTGTGTGACCTGCCTAGCACACTGAGAAAAAAGCATGACTGTGCATTTTTGTTAAACTGTACAGCAACAGGACATGAGGGCCCCTCGTTATGACTAAATGTGTTGTGTTGTCTAAATGTGTTGTGTTGTCTAATTGTGTTGTGTTGTCTAAATGTGTTGTGTTGTCTTAATGTGTTGTGTTGTCTAATTGTGTTGTGTTGTCTAAATGTGTTGTGTTGTCTAAATGTGTTGTGTTGTCTTAATGTGTTGTGTTGTCTAATTGTGTTGTGTTGTCTAAATGTGTTGTGTTGTCTTAATGTGTTGTGTTGTCTAAATGTGTTGTGTTGTCTTAATGTGTTGTGTTGTCTAAATCTGTTGTGTTGTCTTAATTTGTTGTGTTGTGATGAATTTGAATGTGTTTTCATCTTAATGTGTTGTTTTGTGATGAATTTGAATGTGTTTTCATCTGTTGTGTTGTGATGAATTTTAATGTGTTTTCTTAAGTTGCAGTGTGTTGGCATTTCAGGGCCACCGTAGTTGCTTGATCTTTCACTGAAAATGATTACCAGCCCTGCCTGATCTCTGATTCTTCTGCATGATGGTGTAAGATCAAATGCATTAATAAAAGACACATTGGCTACTGTGCTACAGCAAAGTTAAAAGTATTCTGGATAACGCAGCCTGGTTGTCCCCACAATGGTATCTGATGCAGGCGAGGCCCACTGCTCCATTATTATCAGCTACTTAAATGGAGCCGCAGATAGCAGCACCCATTTAAGTAGCTGCTGCAGTGAAGCCTGTAGCACACATTTAAACATTTAATCTTCCTTTTCGACTAGAAATAAAAGAAAGAAATGCAAAGACGTTTTCAAGAGTTAAGAATTAATTTGATTAAATATGTCTTCACATAATAATAAACCCTCGTGCAGGTACAGAATTTAGGAATACCCCCACCAGCTGTACGATGAGGCCAGCCACATTAACGTTATGATAGAAAGTGTGACGCACGTAGCCTACAGCGGCAGATAGCGAGGTGGCGTGGAGCCCCCACCCTGCTCTGGCTGTGGTCCGATAACGCAGAAGGCGGAAACATCACGTCGGCTGAGACCTTTACATCACACCTCATTTTCTTCACACAGAAAGGAATTATTACCTAATCTCTTTTACTGACCGTCCGTTTCTGCGTTAAAAATGGTTGATTAACGCCATTTATGCGCACGTTTGTCGCCTGAACTTAACTGTGACTTCTGTCACGGTCACCACACACTCTGGATACTGACCTACAGTGAACTAGTTAAATAGGCTGCAATGATCTCAGAGAGGGAGAAAGCGCTCATTGCAGAAATATGGGGAAGGCTGACTGCCGTGGCAGAAGATATTGGGTCAGATGCGCTTCTTAGGTAGGTTCATACAAGTCCAAAATCTGAACTGTCTGTGTATTTGAAATAAACAACCATCGAGAGAGCGTGTCTATCATTAAAAACTAAGCAGATATTAAGTTGATGAATAGTATAAATGAACAGTTGTTGATGTAACCCACCTCTCTTTCACAGAACATCATGCTTAATAGTCTGGTGTGTTTAAATTAAGACTTCCAAAGAGATTTTCATCTTAGCTCCCCACCACTTTATTAATGACTTATTCAACATATGGTGTCAATAACTGATTACTTATTATCCTTTATCAAAAAGTTAAGGGCATTTATAAATCTAGACTTGTGGCTAGAAATTGGTAAATGAAGGAGGCACCATGGAGAGCATGCAAGTAAATTAAAATACCGGTGCAGTACTGAAAATTGATATTAAATCATTATCTATAATGGGTTGTGAGTGCTGGCGGTGGTTCAAGACCAGTGTAGTGAAATATTCAACTCGTCACATATGGACGCATGGTCCATGGGGATCCCTATAGCGTCATAGTACAAGCAGTAGGGGAATCCCTGTTTTTGACGGTAAAGGCAGGTATATGATATTCATCAGAAAAGACTGAGTGGGCACAGTGCTTGAAGGAAAAAATACGTGCCAGTAGGGGCGTCACTTTGTGTTGTAAAGTGGTGGTGACATAAGGGCTCAGATTAGGGGTGTGATGACACACTTGGGTCACGAGAACAAGATGAGAAGATATTTTAACAGTATTTTGAATAAATATTCAATACTGAAATATTGCCTATCAGTGGAGGGCCCGTGGGTCATCCCCCAAAAGACACTGAGCATTAAACACATCTCTGCACCAATTTATGGTGGAACTGTCTCTATTTAAATGAAGGGAAACAAAATTAAGGTGCCAGGTGACAATTCAAAATATAAAATATAATGCAGTAATCAGCAGCTTGTTGTCTCAGCTTAAGTTACTTTTTTGGACAATGCACATTTGTTTCTTCTATATTTCAGTTTCATGTTTTCTTATTGTACATTGTTTCATTTATAGGCCTATTTAACATTTGTTGTTGCAAAGTGTTTTTAGAACATTTTTAACAAAAGTTTTCAAAAAGTGATGGAGACATTCTGACTCTGACATGTCCCCAGCCTCGCCAGTGTAAATGACACCTAGCCAATCTGTCAATATTGTTAAATGACCTTCCAGGCTGTGATTGGTCGGTTCTAGAAAACTGACATTGAGACCTGCTTCAGAGCCATATAGTGGCCTATAGAGGGCTAAAGGGCTCTGGGTTGTTTGAGAGGCACACAAGCTCCTGTGTCCCTTGTCTCTCTCAGCCGACAGAGATTAGCAGGCAGGCAAGAACGGAAACTTGTGAGCGTCACGTAGTGCCAGGAGAACCTCATATGGAGAGGGTAGAGGTAGTCAAGAGTAAAATGTCGAGGTGCCGGCCAGGACCGGTGGGTAAGCCTACCGTCCCACTTCAAGCATTGGGAGGGCCAGAACCCGACCTTTGAAGGAGAGTGGTGTTCGTGTCCCGTGTGATACAAAAAAGTCAACATTAAATATTTTAATTTAAGTTAGGCAAATTACGTTAAATGCGTAAGTTACGGAAGTGACGTTATCCTACGCATTAACTGATGTAGGCCTATGTAGTTATTGTTTTAACCTAAATGATCATTTCCTAACCGTAACCAAGTAGTTCTGTTGCTTAAACCCTTTTGTGCCTAAACCTAACCAAACTGCAACGTTTCACAACTTTGTTTATGTGTTTTGAAAGTGTAACCGGATGTTGCACATCTATTGTTGCTAACTTTATCGGACATTGCATAGGTTGTTGCTAAGCGTTGCTAACTTGACCGTGGAGCTCTAAACGTCTAAAAATGACGCAAAAAGGCCTTGACCAAGCATCAAGCCAATGTGCTGAGTTCACCCCATTATGATGATGAAGATGGCAGCAAAGAGAAGAAGCCAAAGCAGTTGCCAAAATCAATGTCCATGCCCCGCTCACTCTGATTATTATTAGTAATGTTTTTATACTTTTAATTACACAAGTCCATCCTTCATTGCAACACCAAATAGGCCAACATCCTGATTCATTCAAATTACTTTCCCAATTTCTTCCCCAGGATGTTTACCTCTTACCCAGGTACCAAGACATACTTTTCCCATCTCGACATCAGCCCTGGCTCCTCTCACCTGCGCTCTCATGGGAAGAAGATTGTTCTGGCCATAGCAGAGGGAGCCAAAGACATCAGCCAACTAACCGTCACCCTTGCTCCTCTGCAAACCCTGCATGCCTACCAGCTCCGGATAGACCCGACCAACTTCAAGGTGCATTTACTGTTCTACTGAGGGATCTTACCTACATGAACTCTTAATTAATCAGTGATTCTTTTATTAATGAGTTGGTGCTTGCTAAAATGTTCTTAGTGTTTTAATCACAGTGTGGCACTGATTTTTCAGTTTTGAAAAAATGGTATCATCTCAAGGCCATGTCAGATCAAGCTCCATAGATATCAGCACCTTTAAAACCAACATGTCAATCAATCATGTTTCTCCCAACAACTCATGCAGCTAAACACATGACTGAGAAGGTCAGTCTCAAATATATCAAGGGTTAAACTTACTGCTGAGAAAGCACATCAGTAAACAGGAAGGATTAAAATCAGTTACATTTAGACTGAGAATATTGTAACAATTTGGACCACAATGACATATTATACAAACTAGTTTATTTGCAGGTAAAACCCATGTGAAACCCCTTTATTCCTAATTGTATTAATATGGGAATTTGTTTTTAAGACCTGGACGTTTTATTTACTTTGTTTTTACTGGAGACCCAACTTGAATCAGCTTTGAGGCAGCTTTGAATGACAAACCTCCTCTTTCTCTGCAGCTTTTCTCACACTGTATTCTCGTCACCCTGGCCTGTTACATGGGCGAAGACTTCACGCCGGTTGCACATGCAGCAATGGATAAGTTCCTGTCAGCTTACGGAGCCGTGCTCGCAGAGAAATACAGATGAGACCCAGCCACATGTTAACAATCATTTATGATGTTATATGACATGAAATATTTATGAATGTGTGGTTGTTATTGTGCAATGGTTTGTATTAATTATGCTGTGCAATTAACTGTTGTCTTGTTGTATTATCATATAGAATAAGAAGAACAAGGACCAAACCCAGACCAAACCTGTGGTTTAGAATGTTTTATCACATTAATTACAAATGTTGTACTGCTGACCATTTTCAAACTACACCATAAATTATTAAATTAATTGTAGTCAGCCATTGTCTTTTGTATTTATTTCATTTAATGATGAAATTTTTCAACAAAAAAAAAACTTTCAGACACTTAAACTTAATCTATTACAGAGAACTGTAGGCACTTGCAGTATCCCTCAGAAAACTGTTAATGGGCTTAGAACAGCGCAATATAACGTCAGACTGACCTGAGTTTTACAGAGTAGTGCAACAGCGCCACCATTTGATGAAATTTTGGTTGACACCCAAACTCTCAGAAACAGTTGCAAAATTCACAATAATAACAAAAAACACTCCCCTGTTTTACTTAGCCTAATAAGTGGACCTTGTGGTGAGATTTTTTTCTCAATTGCTTTTTCCAGGGTCGAAAATGGACTCTGAACCTCAAACAGCTTTTCAGCCTTTTTAAGTTAAGCTAAAGCTCACTACAAAGACATTATGGAAAATATACAGTCAAGGTTATCAGATGTCATTTTTTTACGTCCACCCCTTTATACTTCAGGCCAGTCCATTTTTCTGGATCCAGAATGTGAACACCGGGTTTGATTTATTCGCTCTTTTGTAACTACATCTCCCTGTTAAAGTCATAAGTCATATCAGGAGCCTTTGGAGTCTAAACCAAAGGAGGGGTCTGCTTAGGGCCTGAATCAGAGGAGGAACCAGAGACTGTGACAATAAAGATGGAGCCAGAAGAAGGAACCTCTGAGCTAAATCATGGTTCCAGAAGACTTGTCTGCATTCCGACAGACAGGAGCATGGGGAGAGACATCAATCAGGCTGCAGACAGCTGAGAAACTCAAGACAAGGTATCTTATTGCTAATTATGAGTTGTCCCCAGATGAGTTAACGACATGGTGCAGTTGTCATTTGGTATAGCCTAGTCTGTATCCACTAGTGCGCTACAGTGTTCCCCTTCGTCTCTGTGTTCCGAATCTGTTAATGACTGTTACAGCCCTAGCCGTGTGTGTGTGTGTGTGTGTGTGTGTGTGTGTGTGTGTGTGTGTGTCTGCCCAGGAGTCTGTCCTCTGCAGGTCCTGCCACCCCCCTCTGCAGGTTGCAGCGAGAAGGCTAGTGTGCACAACAGTCCCTAATTGGCAATCAGCGAGAGCGCCGGAGCTGTTACAAGAAGCAGGGCAGGCAGACTGGTCGTGGAGAGTGTGGAGAGCGGACTTATATAGACGGACGGCTTGAAGAGCTGGGTGATACTGCAGGCGTTTGTGGAGTCCTTGCAGTGGTGTGGATCGAGTCCAAACATCGTGTTGTGCTTTACTCCTTCGGAAGAAGAAGGGTGGTAAATATTGTTTGTTTCCCCCTTTTTCTTTTGTTTTCTGGTGAGCTACCTTTTCAGCAACCGTAACCTAAACCGGGCGCTTACTCCTTGGGAAGTTTTTTGTTATAGGCTACCTTGTTCCTTGGCTCTTACAATATTGTAAATAAAACGCCAAAACTACTAATAAATCGGTCTCTTTGTTTTTCCTTCAACCTGGACTGATTATACTGATTATACTGAGTGGTCATGCTGCTAATGCACGGGGCTACTTCAATTTCCTTTCAGCATACAACATACTGTTTTTTTTTTAATTGAAATTTGGACGTGTCAGGTTATGACAATTTACAAAGGGATGTGTCTAGCCCTGGGGCGCTGCTAAGGATTTTGGGCCCCATGAAAAGAATTTTGACAGGGCCCCCAACACAGCTGAGACTTTTTTCCTATTAATTTACATAAAATCATGCGCTTTTATGGTATTTTGACTATCATTCTCACATATTTAGGTCAATCAGACAATTGAACTCCATCCCATGTCCACACCTGTAATTTGTCCTCTGTAATACTGCACTACTTCAGTACTGTATAATATATATACTGTGCATAGCTGTACATGTGTCATATATAGGGTATTCACATATATTTATATTTGTATGTATGTATTGTACATATTTGTACTGTACAATGGCAATGACAATAAAGTTAATCTAATCTAACCTAATATTTTTAACATGACAGTTGAAATGTAACGGAAACACTGAGCACTCTTAATACAATGAAATGTATTTATATTTATTTGCTTCAACACTGATACTGAAATTTCAAAATAAAACAGGAATTACAATCTGTGGTGAAAAAAAATCTCAGCAAGTAAACACCACCATAAAACAAAATGGCCATATAAAATTTCTAATAATTTAAGCAGAACTTGGATATACTATATATAATACATCAAATGAACCAGCAGCAGCAACTGGTTCTGTTTGGAACGAGGCATGATTTTGACATAGTGCGTTTGACTGCTTTGAACGTTTAACTAAAACTGTGTATTGTTATTTTTTCCAGCGTTTTCTTGACCTAACATGGGGAGAAAATTGAGTTCCCTTATCATGCACTTTTAACACTAGAACGGCCACCAGCAGTCATTTTAACCGCAACATTCAAACGTATGGTAATTATCTTTAACACTAGAACGAACAAGGCATCATTTTGACCATTTTGAAATTTGCATAGTCAATAACTTTGTCTAAATAAATCACAAAGCCTTGCTGCTCCCTGACTTTTCCTAAAACTAAACAAAGGTTTTACATTTATCTAACGCTTTTATCCAAAGTGCCTTACAATTGCTACACATGTCAGAGGTCACACGCCTCTGGAGCAAGTAGGGGTTAAGTGTCTTACTGAGGGACACAGTGGGGGTTGAACCCGGGTCTCTCACACCAAAGGCGGGCATCTTAACCATTGCGCAACCCCACCGCAGTACTATATGCAGCTTGATTTCACTCATAGCGCCGGCAGAATATCACCGATGCCGACACCGGCTGCATGTGAGGCAAAACCGTGCACCTGCTGCACCCTGCTCTATCGAAACGTGCTAACTTGCCGAAAAATGCTACCGTAGAGACCTGGGGCCTCATGTACAAAGCGTGCGTACGCACAGAAAAGTGTTGCAGGCTACGATCATTGTCCCGGGCGGTCCTGAGGCATTTTCACTTCCTCTTCTGTCAAGTTGATATTCTGCCGGCGCTATAAGTGAAGTCAAGCTGCTCGTGTTGCCTGGATACAATTTGGGCGGACTGAACCATTTTATGATAATCGAGAGGGGGAGAGGGGCCCACGGACGTTAGTGTTTCCTAAACAAATACATTTTTTTGACACCAGGAAACAGCAGATAGAATAATTTTAAGTTAATAATTTTTACCATCAAATATATTTTTTTAGCACCACAATTTTATTGGGGGCTTTTCTGGGCCCCCTCTTAGTCATGGGCCCCGAGAATCGTCATCCTTTACCCCCCCTTTACGGCGCCCCAGGTCTAGCCTAATACATATTTGACTCTAAAATTACCTGTTGCTGCTGTATAATTGACTGTATTACACTTACTATTACCTGCATCAAGTGTTTTATTTTTTAAGCGCTATCAGCGCTTTTCAAAACTCTTGGGGGGGAGGTCAAAATTGAGTCCTAAAGGCAGGTGCTTGGATGTTGTTTTTTTTAAGTTTAAACAACTAAATATAACGGAAGTAATTAAAGAATGAAAAGGCTACAATTCAAATAGTCATATTGGAAATGTATAAGGTAACTGCACATCCACATCTTACCACATAGTTCGAGTGTGTGGATCTACCGTTTATTTATTAGCCTACATAGGGATCCAATCCTAAGGACCAATTCTTTCTTCTTTTTCTCCGCTAAAACAGTTTGTGCAGCAAGAACTGCTGGGCGAATACTCACCAAAATTGGCAGGTGGATTGCCAATTCAACCCACTACTCAAGTAAAAACAATGGTACTCATAGACCTCATGGTGGCGCCATAACAAGTAACGACGTTTTTGCAATTATCTCGAAAACGGCTACGTTCAAGGCAAGGGTCACTTCTCAGTTGATGCATAAAATTTGGTAATGATTTCAAGTGAGACATTTGTCATTCCAAAATTGAAAAAGTAGGCCAAATCACCCCACGAAATTATTTCAGCACATCCATGTAGACTATGTGACAAATGTTTGACTCAGTGCAAACATTTATCACAGTGCAAATGCTCAATTCAAAATTAAGTCAATCTCTATTATTCATAAATCAATTAAAATATCTCCACAAGTCTTCGCCACCAAAATAATTGTCAACACACCCAAAACTGACAGAGTGATGTGTTTTTGTTTTTTCCCGGAATTTTATCACCAACCTCTAACTGTAAGCGTTTCAAATTAAAAACTGACAAATATCGCTGAGACGTGATGTCACTGCCTCAATTCGTGAGGTGTGATGGAAATCAATCAGTGAGTCAACGTTTACCCCCATTATAGCCTACTTCCTGTGATCCTGTTTCTCTGCTAAAATGTATTGTGCAACATAAACCTTAAAAGTTGGAAACGCGAAATTTGGCAGTTGTGTTGAACATTTGACCTAGAGTAGGTCTACGAAGGCTATAGCCTTAGGCTACCCTCTCTGACCTGAATGTGACGCTGTAAAAATCAAGTTTGCAGTTCCGCAATTATCTTATATAAAGCTTGGCTTCGAGTCCAAATTATCTCGCCACTTTAATCTCGGACTGTTATTACCAGCGTCCGGTCTTCTCCTCCGGAAATGTCAGATACCGCTTGCGGCCACATTTGATCTTAATGTGTCTGGTGTTGAAATAAAGCTATGGTGAATGCGGAGCTGTCCCGGGTGCTGAAACACACGTAGGGTGTAATAAATTCGGCGCTGTCTCTGCTGCTAAAATGAGGAAAAAATGTTAGGCTATAACAAAACATAAGAATTTGACTTGTGTTTAATTTCGATCCCATCACCAGTACACTGACTCAGCTAGTGGACAGTGTTTTTAGTGGTTGATGGATTGACAACCTGCTGTTGACAATAAGGCACACTTGGGTGCATTCTACATATTTCACCATCTCGTGGCACTATAAAATAAGTAATGCACAACAACACTGAAACACCTTTCTTGTGCACAGCCAACGAAAACCTAACATAGGTTGAAAGTAGCAAACTAACGTTAAATGTAAGGGCTGCTAATCGCGTCAAATATTTAAAATATCCTGTTAGGTGTCCTCCTGCGCCTTTCAGGTTCACCCTTCAAACTGACGCATCGTTAGGGTTGGAGCCCTTTTCTGCTTTGAGCTGCAGCCTGAGATAGTCAGAGTGCGTGATGAGCTCGAGCGTCACACGGAAAAAACAACGCCCCTGAAATCCACTCTCAGCAGACACCGACACCATTACAAAAACCGGGGGGGCTGTCTTAAAAACGTTTCACGTTCTTCATATGCAAAACAATAACAGGGAAGCGAGGGTTGAAATTCTTAGTTCTCCTGTTTCCTCAAACAATGCCAGTACAAATATATACACACTGTTAGAAATTACCAGCATTTCACAATAATTAAAAGTATTATTTTACAGTAACTTGTTGTAAATAAGTTTCCCTGTAATATCCCAATGAATAGCTGTAAAAACTACAGTATCCATGTATTTTACAGCATTTAACTCTTATTTTACAGTAAAATCTTGCAAACTAAAACCTGCTGTTATATCACAACAAGGTCTGTACTATCACAGCAACACAGTGAAAAAAGTTAAGGATTTCACAGCATTAAACAGCATTTTTACAGTGAAATATTGTATTGAAATATGCGCTTGGAAGTCACATGACATAACTGAATTGTTTTGAATTGAAGGCTCCGTCGTGTCCCTCTTCTATTCCGGGCTGAATGGAGAAGGTGAGCAGCATGCATGTTTGCAGCACTTACACCCATGTTATTTTGACATGATAATAATATTTACTTTCAAATAAACGTTTATTGCATGACACAGTTCACATTTTGTTAGCAAGTGCCTGGAATTGTTGAAAGTTCTCTCACAGCATTTGCTAATAGTAGTAATGTTACTAATGAGGAGAGTTTCTCTACAATTTTTCATGTCACTATCCCCATTTAGACAAATCTGGTGTTTGTAAAGTTTATAAAACCAATGATGGGACAAACATTACTATTTATGTGTGCACATTTCTGTAAGTAGTCAAGGTTATCATAGATTAGCAGGGCTAACTGTTAGCTGTTTAACTTTAATAACGTAGTGATTCAAACGGTGATTCACCGTCAAAAAAAGATAGCAATCAAATTTAGTGATTCAAACAACAAAAAATCACTCTCCAGAACTTTCTCATTCACGGTTCCATGCTGGTGGAATGATCTTTCCACCCTCATCCGGAATGCAGAATCCATGACAGCTTTCAAAAGACAACTGAAGACTGAGTACTTAACCTTAAAAAAATCCCCTTCCTTCTGCTTTAAATCCGTCCTTTTCTGGTTTTTGCTACTCTTAGCAATGCCTGAAATTTGTATTTTGAGCACATCTTGCGTAGTTCTTGCCTCTTCACGATAACTCGCTTACATTAGTCCTCAATTGTAAGTTGCTTTGGATAAAAGCGTCTGGTAAATGATTAAATGTAAATGTAAATGGTCCATGAAAAAATTTTTTTCCAGCAGACATCCTAGTTATAACTGAGCTAACTGGAGTAAGTTAGTCTCATGTCGTGGTCGACAATGGGAGGGTTTTAACAATAGAGTTCACACTTGAATGAATAACTGTAAAAGTTGTAAATGCACTTTCCATTGAGTGAGCAATCTCAAAGTGCTACAGAAAAAAAACACTATAGATATACCACTATTATTTTTGACATATGCTAAAATTAAATAAAAATCAATGATCATAATCTGCATTCAAACTGAAATTCTTATTGTTGGTTGCCTTTGTGTAATTTCTCCTTTTTCTTTTCTTTTCTTTCCAGGTCACCAGAGGGCGAGGCTAATCATCCTGTTCCGTGTCAGGTTAAGAGTGAGGAGAAATAGATTAGGTAGGTGACTAGTTAACATGCATCCACAATGTTCAACTGTAAATTCGTTAGTTGTGAGCATGTGTCTGAGAATGTGTGAAACTATGTTCAGCACACAAAGCTGCATAGCAATGCCCCCAATTATCACTACCAGTGTGGGGTGCCTGACTGCTCACGGAGGTACAGAAAACACACGGGACTGCAAATTCATATGTATAGGCAGCATAGGTCCTACCTGCAGGCTGCTGCCTATACTGCCTGGCACATCAGTTCTACCACCCGACACACCCTTGAAATGTCTGCTCGAGGCTTGTGCATTTAAGTGTGACACTTTGGACACTTGTAAGATCTAACAAGTTTGGATTAACAGCATAAAGCACACCTTGATAAATGCTATCTGCAATACATACTGTAAGTCTATTTAAAACTGAAACTATCTTTGCTTATTAACAGGTGCTTCCTGGGCATCAATCCTGAAAGAGACTCAAAGACCAAGAAGTGGACAACAATGAACCCTCATGTGAGCACCCTTTTGTGGAAACTTATTGACTTTGAGTGGGCATCATAATTTTTTAGTTTTTTGCAGCGGTAGTTGTCAGGCTCAGTTTTGAGTAGCCTTGTTCTTTTTGTAATTTTTGAAGACAACATTGCACTACAAGATTTTTACACAATGCTGTTGCATGTGGACTCATTATAATGTTTGAGACTGAGAGGAGCCCTGACCCCTTTAAGACATTCCTTCATCGCCTCTCCCTTGCTCTCTTATCTTGCCATGAAGGCCTTATTCCCATCCTGTCCATTGCTGTTGTTGTGACAAAGCTAGTTGAATAGTAGAATTGTGAAACAGGCAGTTGAATTGCAAGTTTGCACAATTTCTCTGCATTTTCTGCATTTTAAGATGGCTTTTATGACTAGAAAGTTGAATTTCTTGAACTCTTGGCATCTGCTGTACATTGAAAAATATTTATTTGTTAATAAATATGCCATTGGGCTAACATTGAATTTACCTCAGAGTTGTTTGTTGGGGGGAGGGGGTTAATTGTACAATGATTGTAAATTCACAGTAAATGGAAGCTTCATCTGCATTACTTTTATAGTAAGTTACTGGACAATTTTAGCATGACTTCCACAGTATACATTGTAAATTCACAGAAATTATTGTCAACTTGTACATTACTTTCACAGTACACACTGTAAAAGTACAGGGCCTTGTTGTAATGATGTACAGCAAAAGATTGTAATTCCCCAGTAATGTACTGTAACATCACAGTAATTCCTTTGTCATCGAAGCTGTGAAGTTACAGTATACAGTTGTGCTTTTACAACAATGCATTGTAATATCACAGATATAAAATTACAGTAAATTGCTGTGAGTATATTTCACAGTATATTGCTGTAATCCTTACTGTGAAAGTCATGCAAAATTTATCCAATTATTTACTGTAAATTCACAACGAAAAATTTTGCAGTGCATGAAAGTAAAAAAGATAAAATTATAATCAAAGACACAAATATAATATTGTGCAGACGTTAAAATATAGGAATAAAATATAATATATTGCGGTAGACAGGTGTGCAGTAGCCTAATGGTAAAATGTATAAACTGTAATGTAAACAGGTTTTGCAGTAGGCTGTTTTATTTTATTGAACCTTTGCTTATCCAGGAGAAATCACAATGAGATATAATCTTTTTTCAAGGGAGACCCGGTCGAGAAAGGCAACAAAATATTTTAAAGATACATTGACACAGCGACCTGGAATAACTAGTTACGTGTAATTTAGTTACGTAATTTAATCACAAAATAAATGCCTGTAATCTTGACAAACATATTTCAAGACACCCATACATACACTTCCATCCTATCCAGGCTATGGGAAGCATCTTCCTTAATAAGGGCATCTGCAACCAGGGAGTTCAAGTCCCTAAATGGTACAAGTAGGCCCACCTCTAACTGGAGAATGTTTTGCAAGGAGTTCCTTGTTGAGGGTGCACAATATGAAAAGGCAGTTTTTCCTAACTTGGAAACGTGTTTGGTAACTACTGACCGCCGAGTTACGGAGGCTACATGGATAATTTGCACGATTGCCTTGTACATAAAAAAACACAATTCCCTTACTTAAGAAATTGGAAATGTAGACAACTTTCTTAAAATTTAGCACTGTTTCATAGGACACTAACACTTTTCTCATTAATTTACTTTATCTTGGTCTCAACAATAAAGATTTTTTACAGCTTTCTTAATAGTCTATAAATTTCCCTCAGTGCCTTCCCAACTCAGCACCAGACCTTGGTGTGATATGATGCGTAATTACGCATGCACAAAACAAAACATAGGGACAACAAATAGACTTTGCTTCAGTGGGCCTTTATTTATTTGTCGAGGAGACACATCACAGATGTAAACTGGCGCTAGATCTCCTTCAGGTGTCGTGGTGCGGTGGTTGCTGGGTTTAGTGGTACTGCTTTCCCAAAGCGGACGTCACCACGGCCAGGAACTTCTGCCAGGCGGCCTGCGTTTCTGGTGTGAAGCTGGCTCCCATTTTGGCGGCAATGACGATGGTCAGACAATCAGATAGCAGCTAGGAAGGACAGAAAACTTCATATGGATTTTATCTCATCACATATGTGAGATTCCCTAAATTGTGTGTGTGCGATTTGACTATGAAGGTGGAGATTTTGTGCGAGAAGCTGAAACCTCACCCTGAAGTTGTCGGGGTCGACGTGGAGCTTCTCGGAGTGGAGGACGCTGAGCTCGGTATAGGTGGCCTTGATCTTGTCCATGTTCTTCACAGCCAGGTCCAGACCGTGCAGCACCTTGACACCGTGGGCTGCGATGTTCGGGTTGGTCTGGATGGCCTCAGCATTGTAGAGGTTACCATAGGAGGCGAAGTGCCTCTGAGTCCAGGGGTAGACGATCAGTAACCTGCAGGGGAAGAGACAATTCAGCATCTAATAAGACCAGTGAAGAAGCATTGACTGCATGTTGCAGAAACAATATGAGTATAGGCCTATTTCAGTTTTACTTTGGGTTTCAGGAGCAGTGTTTCCCGTACCTGCAGATGGCCTTGGGGCCGATGTCTTCATAGTCAAGGCTGGAAAAGATGCTGGTGATGATGCTGCGCTCCTTCTCA
This sequence comes from Lepomis macrochirus, assembly GCA_024633595.2. NCBI lineage: Eukaryota > Metazoa > Chordata > Actinopteri > Centrarchiformes > Centrarchidae > Lepomis > Lepomis macrochirus. The sequence goes on along the minus strand of JALXJV020000023.1, from coordinate 20,365,533 downwards.
GTCCACTCAACCATGGTGGCTGTTTAATGTTTGTTCAGGCTTGAAAGAAAGGGCTGAATATTGCCTCAACTCCACCCCGTCTATTTAAATGTGCCAAGTACCCCCGCCCTAAAGGAGAAGGTGGCCGTGATAGGATAAATTTTAGAAGAAAAATAAATGCAGGATCTACGACAGGTGTCCTGGAGTGGGCGGGGTCATTACGTCCATCTGATCAGCTGTGGCTTTTAAGTAGGCTATATGTGCGACATAATCTGTCTTTCAGCTGAAATTAAATTAAAATGTGTATTTCTGATAGTTTCGGAGAAAAAAATGTTAGAATAACAAAACATAATAATTTCACTTGTGTTTAAGTTCGATCCTTTCACCAGTACACTGACTCAGCTTAGTGGACAGTGTTAAATGCTGCGTTCCATGCAACTCTGAACTGGAACCTTGTGAACTCTGAGAAAAAATATGTACCCTGACTTAACGAGTAGCAGCTCACAAAACAATGTCAGCACCCACGGAAGCACACAGTGTAAATGGTAAACCATAAACTAAAAAGCAACAAAAAAGTATGTTTGCATGTATTTAAAATAATACATACGGTCATATAATAAAACCTGTTCTGCATGTACAGTGATGTAGAAATATGTTAGGCCTATTAGGTAGCTGGCTACAGTAAAGAATCTCAGTCATCTTCTCTGCATAAACATTGTTAAATGTGGCAAAACATTAGGAAGTGTAAACATTGACTGACTTGAGGGTTAGGCTACCAACTGATGTAGATAGAGGGGGTAGAGGCTATGTCAGCTGTTGCAGTTAAACTGCCATCCTTTTAATTAACACACAAAAAACTGCTGAGGGTGCAACTGTGTGTACACTTTGTCACGGTCAGCCATGGTTTTCGTTCACTTTCGGCGTCATGCACCACCATGCACCTGGGGCGCTTTGATGCCAGAGATCGGATGTTTCAACTGGGAAATATCCCGGTTCCGACCGGTCTCGAACGCGGCATTAGTGGGGTTGACGACCTGCTGTGTAATGAAGTTGCAGCATTTAATGACAATAAGGCACACGTGTGTGCATTTAACAAGTTACACCATTTCATGGCATTATAAAATAAGTAATGTACAACAACGCTGAAACACCTGTTTTCGTGCACAACCAACGAAAAAAGTAGCAAACTAACGTTATTAGATGGTGAATGATTTAGCATAGGCTACTAAAACAAATGTAAGAGTTAATGTAAGAGAAGTTGAGTTAATTCATATTTTTGAGGTAATTTGCTAAAAATATATTTACAGTGTTTACTCAGTTCACTACATTTTTATTTGTATTGCACAGTTGGTATTTACATATTTACATGTTTAAATCCTTACAATTGAATCTGTAAGTCAGCTACGATATTGAACAGAATCTACCTCTGTGTTTTCGCTGCATTTACTTCAGTCTAACCCCTGCTAGCTTCCGATTGGTTAGTTCAGTCATGGGACAGGTAGAATAAGGAAGTGTTGTTGTTGTTACGAGGCTGACGAAGTGTGAAGAGTAAAGTGCTGTGTAAGAAAGTTATCCGTCTCCATCCTGTTCTTTCTACTCATAAAGAGTGTTCCCAACACCACATATCGAACCCTCACGTTACACAAATACCAAAACTTAACATGAACTACATTTTTCACCTAGTCCTCCTCCTTCGAGCCTGTATCAATTTTCTGTTCTGATACCAACCAGTCTGGGCAGATTACTGAGTAGGCACCAATCAGAGGCAGCTGTAGACTCCTGACAAAGTATTTTACAGTATTTTTAAACTACAAAATACAAAACACTAAAGTTTGTAATACAAAACATGAAGCTATTTTCATCGCGCTATCAAATAAAAATGACAAAATCCTCTTTTTGTCCCTTCATGCTGGAACTTAAAATAATGCGTGCTGACCAGCAAGAACTGTGAAGGAAAGTCTGTGGTTTTAAATTTATTTTAATAACAATTAACAATATTTGAAACGTATTAAAATATTCTCTCGTGTCAAAGTTTGTGAGCCTGTTGGCGGGGTGACACCGGGGTTTTTTCGGTTGAAATTCACGCTGCAGCCTATGTTGAACTGTCAGGTGTCCTCGTGCGACTTTCAGGTTCACCCTTCAAAGTGACGCACCGCTAGGGTTCGAGCCCTTATCTGCTTTGAGCTGCAGCCTGAGATAGTCAGAGTGCGTGAGCTCGAGCGTCACGAGGGGGGGGGCGCTTGAAATCCACTCTCAGCAGACACCGACACCATTACAAAAATCAGGGGGGCTGCCTTAAAAACGTTTCACGTTCTTCATATGCACAACAATAACAGGGAAGCGAGGATTGAAATTCTTAGCTCTCCTGTTTCCTCAAACAATACCTGTATAAATATGCACGAAAATAAAAAAGAACATCACTTAAGTAAAATTATAATTAAAGACACAAAAATAATATTGTGCAGACGTTAAAATATAATATATTGCGGTAGACAGGTGTGCAGTAGCCTAATGGTAAAATGTATAAACTGTAATGTAAACAGGTTTTGCAGTAGACTGTTTTATTTTATTGAACCTTTGCTTATCCAGGAGAAATCCCAATGAGAGATAATCTTTTTTTTTCAAGGCAGACCTGGTTGAGAAAGGAAACAAAAGAATATTTTAAAGTTACATTGACCCACAGCAACCTGAAATAACTAGTTACATGAAATTTAGTTACGTAATTTAATCCCAAAATAAATGGACCTGTAATCTGTTACAGTTATTGAGGGGGGGGGGGGGGGGAGTAGTTAAGTTACAGTTCTGAAAATGTTCATGATTACACTGGGGTTTACATCTGAATATTTTCTGTAAAAAGCTTGGCTATATAACATTCATTTTGTTGCTATGCATGTTTTTTCATGTGCACAATGTCTTCCTTTGCCATTTCCAGTGGTTTTGTAAGTTTGATGCTGTTCTGATGTTTTGATTGGTTCTATTGTTTGAATTTGCAGCGCCACCTGTCTGCCAGCTAAATTTCATCTCAAGAGAATGTTTTGCAAGGAGTTACTTGTTGAGGGTGCACAATATGAAAAGGCAGTTTTTCCTAACTTGGAAACGTGTTTGGTAACAACTGACCGCAGAGTTAAGGAGGCTACATATAGGTATAGTTTGCACGATTGCCTTGTACATAAAAAAACACAATTCCCTTACTTCAGAAATTGTAAAGGTAGACAACTTTCTTGAAATTCAAAAGTACCACTGTGTTATTTTCATATGACACTATAACACTTTTCTCATTCAATTAATTTACTTCGTCTTGGTTTCAACTATGAAGACTTTTTATGGCAGTTTCTTATTAGAGTCTATAAATTTCCCAACTCAGCACCAGACCTTGGTGTGATATGATGCGTAATTACGCATGCACAAAACATAGGGACAACAAATAGACTTTGCTTCAGTGGGCCTTTATTTATTTGTCGAGGAGACACATCACAGACGTAAACTGGCGCTAGATCTCCTTCATGTGTGGTGGTGCGGTGGTTGCTGGGTTTAGTGGTACTGCTTTCCCAAAGCGGACGTCACCACGGCCAGGAACTTCTGCCAGGCGGCCTGCGTTTCTGGTGTGAAGTTGGCTCCCATTTTGGCGGCAATAACGATGGTCAGGCAATCGGACAACAGCTATAGGAAGAAAAGAAAACTTTTAAATTATTTTCCTTTTTCTTGTTTTACGTGCACTTGAATCACAGTTATGACAGAAGTGCGCTTGGCATTACAGAAAACATTTTGAAATATAATCAATACATGTTTTAATGTTCGTGCATATGCAAGGATTTAAATATATCCTAAATGTGTGTGCCTATATTTTGACACGCATTGCAGTGAAATATTCTTTGCAAGGTCTACATATGGATGTTATATCTCATCACATATGTGAGATTCCCTAAATTGTGTGTGTGCGATTTGACTATGAAGGTGGAGATTTTGTGCGAGAAGCTGAAACCTCACCCTGAAGTTGTCGGGATCGACGTGGAGCTTCTCGGAGTGGAGGACGCTGAGCTCGGCATAGGTGGCCTTGATCTTGTCCATGTTCTTCACAGCCCGGTCCAGACCGTGCAGCACCTTGACACCGTGGGCTGCGATGTTCGGGTTGGTCTGGATGGCCTCAGCATTGTAGAGGTTACCATAGGAGGCAAAGTGCCTCTGAGTCCAGGGGTAGACGATCAGTAACCTGCAGGGGAAGAGACAATTCAGCGTCTAATAAGACCAGTGAAGAAGCATTGACTGCATGTTGCAGAAACAATATGAGTATAGGCCTATTTCAGTTTTACTTTGGGTTTCAGGAGCAGTGTTTCCCGTACCTGCAGATGGCCTTGGGGCCGATGTCTTCATAGTCAAGGCTGGAAAAGATGCTGGTGATGATGCTGCGCTCCTTCTCAGTCCACTCAACCATGGTGGCTGTTTAATGTTTGTTCAGGCTTGAAAGAAAGGGCTGAATATTGACTTAACACGACCCTCGTCTATTTAAATGTGCCAATGCGCGTCCCCCGCCCTAAAGGAGAAGGTGACCGTGATAGGCTGGAGATGAAGAGTACCAGATAAACTACAGACCTCTTCCAGAGGTTTCTGGAAGGGTTTGATATTACCTTAATGGTATTACGGATTTACAAAGACGCCAGAGATTGACGTCAATTTTTCAGACTTTCAGCCAACATGTTATCGGGCCATCTGCACCTTTTAGTGACGAAGTAACTAAACTATAGCCTGCAATGTCAAAAACATGGAGTTCTTGTGCATGTGAAGAAAAAACATGCAAGTTAGCACACTTAATTTTTTCTTGTTTGAATCGTCCTCCACACACAACTTAAAATCAGGACATGACACCCTTTTTAAAATTACGTTTCTCCTTTAAATTCATTTCACCTGCAGGATCGGCCTTTGTTTTCAGCACTGGGGACTATTATTGAATCCTGAACGACCATAACCGAGGCCTTTTGAATTTGTTACTTTATTATTTTATAGAAAGCATAATTTATTGTTAAATCAGTAGCCTAACAGTAATGCTTAGGGAATATATTACATGTTTAAATATAATTGAAGCACCCCACATAAAAAAAGCGTTTTTCACAATGCTTTGGGTGAAAACGGGTATAAAACCAATGGTCTAAATGATAAAGACAACTTTTTTCGTGTTTATACATCATTTCAAATTTCCCTCACTGTCCAGTGCAGTCCGGCAGCAGTGTTTGGTGCCAGAGTGTAATCTATAGAGCCACACTGGTGTTATCTCCAGCAGCACCCCCTCCACCCAGGCAACCGCTGCCAAAAGCCACGTAGGTTTTGATTAAGGAAAAACTTGAGGCCGATGATAAAGGTAATGAGCGCTACATCCTCCCCTTGATGTGAAATGAATTTATGGCCACAGCCAAAAATGCTGAATTAAACAAAATTAAATCACTGATCAATCTTACATGGTGTTCACAGCTGCAACGCGATAAGACTGTAATTATTTATATATAATGATTAATCGAGAGCGCGCGCCATGCTGCAAGAATCTCAAATAAATTTTCGGTCACTCATTTTGTACTGTTTTTATAAAAATGCATAATGTGCATGTCTACATACACTCATCGGATTGATTATAGCCGGTGTCCGGTTTCTTATAACCAATGATCAATCAATTCTCTGCCTTGATGAATTTTAATGGCCATTTAGTCTAAACCTGTTACAAACATGAATCAAACCCTACTTTCTTCTACAAGCCTATGTTGAAAACAACGGAAATTCACCCCATACAAAAATATTGAACGTAAACCAGTGTTTTTCTCCCGAAAATATTTTTAATTTTAGTTTGATCTGTTGTTTCAACCCACAGCAAAACATTTCACACGTGTCTCACAACCTTTACTGGCCGGAATGGTTGAGTCTTGTCTCTGACTGTATCCCTGTAATTTAATTGATCAGGTTTATTGAATTTTAACTTCAAGTCATTTACTGGGGCTTAAACTCACCCAGGCCTCTCATTTGGCAGAGTTCCTGCTCCCGTCTTATGTGAGATGCCCTCTCGCACCATCCCTAACCTCCACTAACACACCACACAGAATGTAAGGACTTTTTCATAGTATACGTTAATGGTTCTGCCAACCGACGCCCTCGATGTCAGCAGCTGATAGGCTCCCACCTCTCGGGCTGGCATCCGGCCACCGAAGTTTCTATCAGGCGGGGATGGGGAGGGTCCGATCTGCGTCATGTGGACGGAGCTTGGCATCCGTTCCCGTGGGTGTGACCTTCGAGACAACTGAATTTAAGCAGAACTCCAAGTGCGATTCAGGTAGCGAGAGATCGAGACAGAAACACCAACATGAGTCTGAGTGATAAAGATAAGGCCAACGTCAAGGCCCTGTGGGCCAAAATCTCCAAGTCAGCGGATGCTCTTGGCACTGACGCTCTGAACAGGTAAGAGTCACTTTTGCTTATAATTCAAGCTAATGTCAGAGGTAGTTTTATAACACGTTTTTACTTAATGTCTGCAGCAGATCAGCCATTTGTTTATTTGGAAGGTCAAAGCTCGCCCGTCACTGATGGAGTGTCAGTGCAATAAAATATCGGCTCCAACTTGCAATACTGTCTCGCTTAAACGCACTAATGGGGAAATTTGGTTAGTTTTAGTTCGGAGCTTAGTTACTTCGCTGCTTGAATTGTTTACTGGTGCGAGAAAGGTGAACCCCTCAGGGTTTTATTTCTTCAAGTTTTTAAAAACAAAAGCGATTAGCCTGTCTGACATTCCAACGACGCAAAAAATCATCTGCATTTAACGTAAAATAGACGTAGGCTATTTGGAGAATTGTTAGTAGCTCTTCACATACACTGAATCAAGGCTTCTTCTCAGGAGCCAAACACCTAGGCCTTCAGCTCACAAATGGTTCGATATCACAACCTCAGCATCACTCGGCTGATTACGGTCTTATCAGTACCACGCGCCGACTTAATAGAGCCTGATCAACAGCAACATTCAATACTGAAACAATATTTTAGATGCATTCTAGAGGATCTACAGAGAGCTCCATGCAGTTGGTTTTGTTTTACGCTCACTTGGCGTAGCTGTCCGTCATACCGACCATCTAACGTCCCCTCCCTCTCCACAGGATGCTCACCGTCTACCCGCAAACCAAGACCTACTTCTCCCACTGGCCAGACCTGTTTGCCAACTCTGCCCACGTGAAAGGCCACGGAAAGAAGATCATGAGCGGAGTCAACACAGCTGTGGCCAACATTGACGACCTGACTAAAGGCCTCCTGGAGCTCAGCGAGCAGCACGCCTTCCAGCTGAGGGTGGACCCTGCCAACTTCAAGGTGAGATAGGGCTCACTGGCTTCATGAAGAATACACTACCATATTTTCATAAATGTGCTGAGATTCGGATCAGCTCTCACCAACATGACCTGTGCGTACTAAATTACGCATTTAGGCGGCAAAAAAAACGTAAATCTATATTTATATGCTGGATATACCTGTAGGCCTATTGAAATTTTACTTGACACATGTTTTGCACTGCATTGATATTTAAGAGTTTAAATACATATACAATCAATATCCCTCTCTATGTATGTCTGCAATACAACAGTTTCCTCTGTCATCCGCAGATCCTGGCCCACTGCCTTGTCGTGGTGATCGCCTGTCAGTTCCCCAAGGAATTCCCCCCTGAGATCCACGTCAGCTTCGATAAATTCCTGAGCGCCCTGGCTCTGGCTCTGTCTGAGAGATACCGCTAAGTTGCCCGCAATGTGGAATGCGGTCTGCCGCTCTTGACCATGGAACTCATGGCAAAAAATTGAAACATTAAACAGCATGCCGCCAAAAACTGAGACTACTGTCCTTTTTTTGTCTGTTGAAATGTGTTATCACTACATACATGCACTGGAAACAGTATAATGTCTACAGACATTTAGGCATAGCTTTTATTTTTATAGGCATGGGAACAAATAAAGAGATCATCTCAATGTTTTTTAATCTTTATTTCATACTGAAAATCCGCACAGTTCTCCCACAGGTTTACATGAAAAAAAGGAAAACTTCAGCATCAAGCTGACCTCATGGCATTATGGCATGATCAAAAATGTCCACTGACATGCCGAGACAAACAATGTTTACAGGTTTATGTTGTCCCATGGATGGCAATAAACGCACAAAAGAGACTGTTAGGATTTCATAACGACTCGTAATTTATCATCACCGAGAATGAGCCTGCAACAAAAGAGTGGCACTGTAAGAGTGGTGCTATGCCTACATGCATTAAGTAATAGACTAGCCTGTCTATCACGCTTCACCTACCTGAGCAGAGCAGCGGCCACAAGACCTCCTCCTATGGGGCCCACCCAGTAAACCCAGTGATATCTCCAGTAGTTGGTCATCAGGGCTGGACCAAAAGCCCTCGCCGGGTTCAGACACGTTCCCGATACATCACCCCTGCACCGACAAGGGGCAAGAAAGTTTAACTATTAAATGATTTGAAATTCTAGTTCGTTAAAGTCTGTCAAGGTCATGATACAACTGTAGCAACAAAACACATAGCCTAGAGGAATTCATGTGATCATTTTTAAAAAATGTAATGTAGTCCTAGTATTAAACACTGAGTCGGAATGGTTAACATTTGAAATTTAGGAAATATTTAAAAAGTAAGACCAAAAATCGCAATAATAGCCTACAATAAATTAAAGTATATTAAATTAAAATGACAACGAAACCAAAGAATTCATTTGCTACATAAACTAGCATTTCAAATCAATGTAGGCTATTCCGTTTAGTGTAAGTGTAAAATGAATGGTTAATTTTGAAATACTTAACTAAATAATTTTCAAATCTTAAAATAATTTTAATTTGAAATAATCAAACAATGTAAGAATTTCGCAAAAACAAATATGGCGTTGGACAAGATTAAATAAAATTAAATCAAAGGCAATCACTGCCTTCCAAATACAATAAATTGGCTAATATAATAAAAAACAATTTTGAGGGACATCTTTATCACTACACATTTAATGTAGGCCTACTGTATGTAGCCTAAACATACTTCAATGTTAAACTTCAAATGTTTGTCCATGTTTGTAACCTAATCTTGTTGCCTAATTTTGATTATTTTGAATTTTTTTGTTTGTTTGTTTTAAAATTTCATTTCTGAAACTTTTTTGTTTTTTACTTAAAATTATAGCCTATGTCATTAATGTCGGGGTTTGTTTAACACAGTGCACTGCTGACACAACCAACTGTTGATGCACATCACACCATCGCTCTTTTATCTCACCCTGCCAGGACGTTAATGATGACGGTACAGCCCACCAGGAAAGGAGCCAGCGGGGTTTTCGTCTTGCCGTTCACCGCTACCAGCAGCACCACCATGGTGACCAAGCAGGTCATGGCCACCTCTCCAAAGATGGCTCGAGACAGCTGGCTTTGTGACTTGAGGATATCAAACGCAGCTCCTGTGGCGTTTAAGTAGCGTTCTGCGGGGGTCATCAGCTATGAAATGTATTTAATTAGCCTAGATTTAATAAATTTAAGTGTGTGCAAAAGAGGCTCCAACTCCCAACGCTTCAAACACTGCCGCTTAGTTCGTGGTCCTCCGATGCTCTAGGTACAGTATCTCTCAAAAAGAAGTACATCCTTACATTTTTTGTAAATATTTGTTTGTATCTGTTCATGTGACAACACTGAAGAAATGACACTTTGCTACAATGTAAAGTAGTGAGTGTACAGCTTGTATAACAGTGTAAATTTGCTGTCCCTTCAAAATAACACATAACACTGCCATTAATGTCTAAACCACTAACAACAAAAGTGAGTAAACCTCTAAGTGAAAATGTCCAAATTTGGCCAATATTTTGTGTGACCACCATTATTTTCCAGCACTGCCTTAACCCTCTTGGGCATGGAGTCCTTTTTACACTCCTCCATGATGACATCATGAAGCTGGTGGATGCTAGAGACTTGCGCTCCTCCACCTTCCGTTTAAGAATGCTCCGCAGATCCTCAATAGGGTTTGGGTCTGGAGACATGTTTGGCCAATTCATAACCTTTACCCTCAGATTCTTTCGCAAGGCAGTGGTCATCTTGGAGGTGTGTTTGGGGTCGTTTTCATGTTGGAATACTGCTCAGTATGTCACAGTACATGTTGGCTTTCATGGTTCCCTCAATGAACTGTAGCTCCCCAGTGCCAGCAGCACTCCTGCAGCCCCAGATTAAGACACTCCAACTACCTTGCTTGACTGTAGGCAAGACACACTTGTCTTTGTACTCCTCACCTGGTTGCCGCCACACATGCTTGAGTCCATGAACCAAAAAAGTTTATCTTGGTCTCATCTGACCACAGGACCTGGTTCCAGTAATCCATGTCCTTAGTCAGCTTGTCTTCAGCAAACTGTTTGTGGGCTTTCTTGTGCATCATCTAGTGTTCTTTGCCATGAGATGCCATGTTAAACTTCCAGTGACTAGTATGAGGAAGTGTGAGAGCGATGACACCAAATTCACACCATTTACACTTGAGACCTTGTAACACTAAGGAGTCACATGACACCGGGGAGGGAAAATTGGTAATTGGGTCCAATTTGGACATTTTCACTTAGGGGTGTTCTCACTTTTGTTGCCAGTGGTTTAGACATTAATGGCTGTGTGATGTATTATTTTAAGGGGACAGCAAATTTACACTGTTATGCAAGCTGTACACTCATTGCTTTACATTGTAGCAAAGTGTCATTTCTTCAGTGTTCAGTGTAACATGAAAATATAAAATCAAATATTTACAAAAATGTGAGTGGTGTGTTCACTTTTGTGAGATACTGTATGTGCCCCTCTCGCATCACATCTGAAAGTGCTGGGCTAAGTGGTCAAGTTAGCAACAATAGCTGCATAATGTTGTGTCCGGTCAAGTTAGCAATAATAATGTGCAACATCCGGTTTGACTTTCAAAATAAAGTGTGTATAGTTAAGGTTGTGAAACTGTCAAACTTTGGTTTGGTTTAGGCACAGAACTTGGTTAGTTTAAGAAAAATAGTTACATTACGTACCTGATGTTGTAGTCCACTTAGGCAACATAAGGCCTAGGTAGCCTACTTAAAAGAAATAATCAGTTTCACACAGTGTCAGTCCTAATCAGTTAAAGTCCTGTCTTGGTTTCATCCGCTCCACCTCACATCCTCCAAAAGTGGACTTTGGTGCTAAACCCTCTGATTTTGATGATGAACATGTCCAGAAATTAAGCGGAGGGCCACTGACCAGGAGGCAGCATTTGACAATCTAGGATGATAGAATAGTGTGCAGTTCACTGACCTTGGACATTCCAGCTCCTAACACTCCCCCAATCAACTGGCTGATGATGTAGGGTCCCACCATCATCAACTCCATGCCTCCACACAGGTAGATGGCAATAGTGAAGGGAGGGTTGAAATGGGAGCCACTGGAGGCAGAGAAGCAGCAGAGAAAAGGTGAGCTCAAGCATGAAATTGCAACTGCAAACACCCGTGCTGTTCACAATATATGATTTATCCCACAGGCCACAAGAAAACACATAATCTGACTCTACTTCAAACTAGTCTTACATCATTTACCTGATGTTATCCATCACCGCCACCATCACTGCCACAGCCAGTCCATGCACCAGGGCTGGCTGTAGCCGTCCAGCTGCTGGCACGTTCTCAATGACAGACACGCAGCCGATGAAAACAAAGAACATGGTCCCCACTATCTCAGCCAGGCAGGGCTGGAAAAGTGTCTCATATTTGTTGCGAGGTTTGGACACTGGTGGCTTCTTGCTTTTCTCCATCAGAGTAGAGTCGGTGTCTTCCATTTCCATTTTCTCAACTCCCATTGTTGTTTGTCTGACTTTTGCCTATAAGAGATTTCTGTGCCAGGATGGTTTTCACAGACTCTCTACACCTCAAGAACCTGCAGTTGTGCCTGACGCAGTCTGCAGATTAAAGCCAAAGGCACTGCAAGGTGTTGTTATTTATCACCAGCAGCTAGCACACTGAACCTGGAATGGCATTACAGGTCATAAAACCTTTAAGGTGAAGGTTGCTAAGATTCATTATATCAATACAATCCCCGCCCAAACACGTTCCTTGACACCTGCCCACTTCCGTCTTCAAGTGGAGTCAGGCCAGGTAATCTAGTCCTCAAAATTACCTTTTGTAAAATGGATGATAAGGTTTTAAACAATACTTGTGTTCAAGTTGGACTTCAATCCATGGAGTTAAGAAGTGCATTTTATTCATCATCATCAAATGCATAGGCATTCCCTACAGTATCTTAAATAGATAAGACAGACCTGACTTTACACATACTCAATATCGGTTAGTGCCTTCGTGCACTTCTCACTCTACACCTAAGTGTGTTACACTCATGTGAATATTCGATTATATTAGACTCAGTACTTATTTATTTGACACTCAACTAACTACGTACATTTACCAAGTTTGAGACTAACGCATATTTCCATTTTATGCTGTTTATAATTCTGCTATATTACTATTCAGAGTAATATGTTGTATATTTTACTCAACTACATTTATTTAACAGCTGTAGTCACACATCACTTTGCATGTTAACATTTTATATTTTAAATCCTTTTACACTTTGTAAAAGATTAAACTAGCGTGTCCCAACTTTTTTGGCTTGTTTCCTCTAACAATAAAGCAGTGTTTAGTTGGGGCCCCTTGTCACATTTCAGATGTTAATGAGTTGTTAGGAGTTCCAATAAAGAGACATTTCAAGGTATCAAGTTAGTTTATTTATCATTATACAACACAAGGTTGCACAAGAAAATAAAAGTTTGTAGTCCCTTCATGCTATACACACATAATTTAGCAGATATTTAAATGTAGAATATGGTAGAAATATTCTAGAAAGAGGTGAAATACAGATTTCTGTAGCAGAAAGTTTTATTCCCCCGTCCAATTAACCTGCCCCATTAGCCATCTCATGACCCCACATATTCATCATTTAAACCTTTGGAGGGGGCAGACCCCTAGGTTGCAAACCAATGCACTAGACAACCAAAAGAGTATATAAAGTAGTTAAAAGTAAATCGACCAGCTACCACACTAAATTGTTACATGTACATTACTGCATCAACGATTCGATCATGTCATTTATCAAAACACTAAATGGGGCCATTTTTCTGCAAAATTCTACTTTCGATACTTTTTGAAACACTTTAACGGTAATACTTTAGTGTTATTACTTAAGTAACATTTTTAATGCAGGACATGTACTTGTAAAGACTGGTGACAAATGAAATGAAACTGAGTAAACTATAAGAAAGAAAGAATGCACATGCTTACATACAGAGAAAAAGGGGTTCCTGAATACATTAAGTGGATAAAAATGATAACTATATCATACACTATGGCCATGACAGTCACCAGATATCAGGTAATTGTACACCTTCGGGAGACATGTCAGGCAGCGCTCTCCACCACCATCATCAAAACACCAAGCAGTGGTACTAAAGGAAGTTTTCTCTAGTTCATGCTATCTATTCATTCCTTCTTATCAAGTCATCTATAAGTGAGTCTTTATAGCTTTTTTTTCAGTAAAAAGCAACAAAGGTGAAATAAAATCTGTTCAGAGTGTACCTAGCCTATCGCCCAGTGTCAGCTGGGATTGGCTCCAGCCCCTCCTGGACCCCTGCACAGATAAGCAGTTATAGATGAAGGATGGATGGACATTTTCATCAAGAATCCTCTTCATTGGACTGCTTTTCAAAATAAAGTTTCAGTTTTCTTTGTTCTAGTGCAGCAAGTGAAAGAACATTGTTAAAGTAATTGATTTAAATTAATAACAGTTTGAAATATTGTTACTGCACACTGATTTCTTACACTTGTTAAAGAAAATAAGGTTTTAAGAACCCAGTTACCGACAAATGTATTTATGATATTGATGGTGCTGTTGAATTTCAAGTAGTCAAAATTAGCTCCTATTTAACCTACAACAGTAAAAGTCTACTTACAGATTATTTTCATATTCATCTGTAATATATTATGTATAATACAACAGCATCTACCATCATCTCTTCTGCATAGTGGGTACTTTTACTTTTGATACATTAGTATATTTAGGCTTATAATACTACTGTGCTTATGCTTAACTAAGTTTTTGAATGGAGGACTGTTACTTGCAATGGAGTATTATTATATTGCAGTCTGCTACCTTTACTTAAGCAAAGGATGTGAATTCTACTGACACCTGTTTTTAAATGTGACTTTTTACTCACTCATATAAATACATTTTCATATACTGCAAAATATTTACAATTTACATTACATTTACTTTTTTAATGATATGTTGTCATGATTGATTTCTACAGCCTTGCTCATGTACATTACATGCAGAGATAGGTTGGCAGTGCTGATGATCCATTGTCATCATCATTGTAACCATCATCCATATTTTTTGGGATGCGTATAGTCTGGAATACAAGATTTTCATTTTAACTTGTTGCCGTGTTAAAGCTGATCTCTCACCAGTTTATGATTCTAATCTAGCTTTATTGGAGGCCACATTGTGGTGTGCCGTGTGGGGCCTGTAGTGCTGTGTCCTTGTAATAACAATAGTAATAAAGCTATCAAAGCATGGTTTTCCATTCAGGACTTTGACCAGTGAGAACAAAATGACTGTAAACAGATAACAGTAAGTGTGGCAATTTGTATGAAATTTAATGTATGAAATTTATTATCAAAAGAACAGCAGTCATCAAATACAGACAAATAAAGTTAGGAGTAGCTATCAGGTCAACATCATATGAAACACTTTATTGAATTGTGAAATACAAACATACAATTGAGTAGGAGCCAACAATCATAGCTGGTCCAAGGACAAATATATCTGCACACATTTTGATGTCAAATTTCAATATTACAGTTAATTGTTGAGTAACGTGTGACAATCCAAATAGAAAAGATGTCATCATGTCAGTTGGGGTGTCCTCTCTCTCTCTTCATCATAAATAAATTAGACATTCACTTCAATACAACTCGAGTCTTATGGTCACCAAACAACAGCCTGCAAAAGAGTGACTTCAATTAGTAAACTGATCACTATTGGTCGTTGAAAACAGTACTGAGTATAATTTAATATATTAAGACATAAGATATCCCATCAGGCACAGGTGCAAAATGACAACAAAGAGATGCAAAATGTGTGTTGTTGAACAAACACACTGAGTATGTTTCCTTCCTCATAAAACATTTGTGACATGTATTGTAACGTTCTTTGAGTGGTTGGAAAGACTAGCAAGGCGCTGTACAAATATGCATTGTTTATCATTTAGGAAGCCTGTTAAATAGTAGATGTAGAAAATGTGTGATCTCTTCTTAAACTACCACTGTGTTCTGAAGTATACATACCTGATGAAGGTGACAGTGATCAGTGCACCGCAAACGGGTCCAACCCAGTAGACCCAGTGATGATTCCAATGGTTGGCAGCCGCTGCAGGACCAAAAGCTCGGGCAGGGTTCATACAGGCTCCGGACACCATCCCTCTGAAACAAGCCAGCGCACACTGTAACACAACTGCTGACCAGAGTGACACATCTCAACAGAATGCTGCTCATTTTGGAAGTAGCGGTTACCTTACCAGGAACAGAGACATCCAAAATGGACCAGCATGAGACAAAATGTCAAAAAATTATTATGTTATGATATTTTTGATACTTTCAAAAAGCAAAGTGTAACTGACAATCCAGTACCTAATGCTTCATCCCCACCCCTGGGCCCCTGCCTCTGAATGGTTCTTATTATTAAAAACAAACTTTAAGCCTTATAACGCAGTAGGTGGCACTGGGGTCAGAAATGAATGCATAAATGGACAGTATCTAATATAAAGTGTTTTAATTTATTTAATGTGGTGGATGTTATGTCAGAAAGCCATTAACAGTGGAAAATAACTAAGTAGGCTTACATCTACTCAAGTACTATACTTATACATAGATTATTTTAATTTCATGTTACGTTATACTTCACTACATTTCAGAGAGAACTATTGTACTTTTTACTCCACTATATTTATCTGACAACTATATTTACTAGTTGTTTTGCAGATTAACATGTTCTCTAACAGTCAATCAGACCTAGCTAGGTAAAAACCAACACTAATAGTGACCCTTGGCATCCATCTGATAACTGATATTAAACACACATGGTTGGTTGGTGTTTCTTTTTAATGGTCATTTGGGGTATTTATTAGTATTGGGGGACTTTATATTCTATATCTAATTTTTTTGATACCAAGTATTTTTAGTATATTTAAATTTCACTACTTTTAGGCTAACAACAAGTAAAGCATTTAGTATTTTTCCATCAGAATTTCATCATGGCAGCTTGGAGCATTTAGACCTTGTAGGGAAATAAAACATTAACACTTTCTCTTTTTATGGTTCCATAAATTTATCTCTAGGAGACTTGTTTTCCTAGGAAGTCTCTTGGAGATAATTATGTACAAGTTAGGGAAACTGGAGAATGTCCTGAGACAGCTGTTTTAGTCAGAGTTTAGTCAGTTTAGTTTATGAGCAGTTATTGATTTTCAGAGGAATAAAATAAAACGAGCAGAAAATAAACTGTCCCTGCCTGGCGACCTGTCCAGGGTGTAACCCGCCTTTCGCCCGTTGTAGCTGGGATTAACCCCCGACCTTGTATGCAGGATTAGCGGTTGACGATGGATGGATGGATGGAAAATAAAGTGTGCCTGAACAGCTAACTATATAAATTTAATATTTTTGCTTTAATAGCTCCTGTATTTAAAACATCCTGGCTCTGGTTGTGATCTGGAGGACTGACACAAAAGACAAATATATTTATGACGTTGGGGACGACTGCTTACCCAGCAAATATGTTGGCTGTCACAGTGAGGCCAATGCAGATAGGGGCAAACGGTGAGCTGGTTTGGCTGTTGACGGCCCCCATGCACACCACCATGGTGAGGAACAGGGTCATAATCATCTCTGCCAGAGTGGTTTTACCCAGGTCATTGTTGGCTACTTCAAATGCTCCTCCAAGGGAAGCAGCATACATATTAGCGGGGTACATTGCCTGAAAGTAAAACAATTTGACATACATGTGATACTGTGTAAGATAAACCTGACTAGAGTGAATCGTTTATTTTCACCTTTTTTTATTATTTTCCACCCAACAAAGCCAACTTAACCTCACCAGAAAAAACCCATTTAGGTCAATTTATTAAAGCCATTGAGCAAAGTATTCCCATAGCTCTCAGTAGTTATGACTTCATGAGCTTCTTTAATGATAAAATCCTAGCTATTAGAAACAAAATCCACCAAGACCTGCCCTCAACTGGCACCGACTTAAGTCTATACTCAGGAACTTTAGAAACAGCTGTAAAACCAGTTATATGTTTGGACTGCTTTGCTTCCCTCAATCTTTATCAACTAACTTCAATAATTTCTTCATCTAAACCATCTACCTGCCTCTTAGACCCCATCCCGACTAGGCTGCTAAAAGAAGTTTTGCCCTTGGTTGGCACTTCTCTGCTGGATGTGATCAATTTGTCTTTATCAACAGGCTACGTGCCACAGTACTTTAGAGTAGCTGTAATTAAACCTCTTCTGAAAAAGCCCAACCTGGATCCAGATGTTTTAGCCAACTATAGACCTATATCTAACCTTCCATTTATCTCTAAGGTCCTGGAGAAAGCAGTCGCCAAACAGCTGTGTGACTTTCTACATAGCAATAGTTTATTTGAGGATTTTCAGTCAGGATTTCGAGCCCATCATAGCACAGAGACAGCACTGGTGAAAATTACTAGTGATCTCCTGACTGCATCAGACAAAGGACTTGTCTCTGTATTGGTTTTATTAGATCTTAGTGCTGCATTTGATACCATTGACCATCAGATCCTATTACAGAGACTGGAATATTTCATTGGCATCAAAGGAACCGCTCTAAGCTGGTTTAAGTCCTATTTATCAGATCGATTTCAGTTTGTACATGTTAACGATGAGTCCTCCATGCATACCAAAGTTAGTCATGGAGTTCCACAAGGATCTGTGCTCGGACCAATCCTCTTCACTTTATATATGCTTCCCTTAGGCAATATTATCAGGAAACACTCCATAAACTTTCATTGTTATGCAGATGATACTCAGTTATATCTATCGATCAAGCCAGATGAAACCCATCAGTTAGCTAAGCTTCAAATGTGTCTTCAGGATGTTAAAACCTGGATGACCTGCAATTTTCTAATGTTAAACTCAGATAAAACGGAAGTTGTTGTTCTAGGCCCTAGGCACCTTCGTGGACGCATTATCTAAAGATAGTTTCCCTGGATGGCATCGCCTGGCCTCCAGCACCACTGTGAGAAATCTTGGAGTTATCTTTGATCAGGACATGTCGTTTAACTCTCACATTAAGCAAATTTCAAGGACCGCTTTTTTCACCTACGTAATATTGCAAAAAATCAGGAACATCCTGTCTAAAAATGATGCAGAAAAACTAGTCCATGCATTTGTTACTTCTAGACTGGATTACTGCAATTCCTTATTATCAGGCTCTTCGAAAAGTCCATTAAGACTCTTCAGCTGATCCAGAATGCTGCAGCACGTGTTCTGACAGGAACCAGTAAAAGAGATCATATCTCTCCTGTCTTAGCTTCTCTGCATTGGCTTCCTGTAAAATCCAGAATAGATTTTAAAATCCTTCTTCTCACATACAAAGCACTTAATGGTCAGGCACCATCTTATCTTAAAGAGCTCATAGTACCTTACTACCCCACCAGAGCACTGCGCTCCCAGAATGCAGGGTTACTTGTGGTTCCTAGAGTCTCCAAAAGTAGAATGGGAGCCAGAGCGTTCAGTTATCAGGCTCCTCTCCTGTGGAACCAGGTTCCAGTTTGGGTTCGGGAGGCAGACACCGTCTCTACATTTAAGAGTAGGCTTAAGACTTTCCTTTTGATAAAGCTTATAGTTAGGGCTGGCTCGGGTGAGTCCTGAACCATCCCTTAGTTATGCTGCTATAGGCTAGACTGCCGGGGGATTTCCCATGATGCACTGAGCTCCTCTCTCCTCTTCTCTCTTTCTCTCTGAGTGCAACCTCATCCCATTAATGCATGTTACTAACTCGATTTTTTCTCCCTCTCCCGTGGTCGTGCGCTTCCCCTCCTGTCCTCCCCCTCCCCTCACTTCCCATGCGGGTGTTGCTGGCTCTGGAGCTGTGGAGTCTGGATCTGTTGTTGGGAGTCTCCTGCTGCCCCCGTGTTCCTGCTCGACGCCCTCTGCTGCAGTTGCAACTGCTATTACTAGTCCTATTGCTATTATTACTGTTATAATTAATATCACTAAACATTACTACAAATATCTGTACCATTTTTCATTCAGTCTATAGCACCATTACCTTTATTGTCTGTACCTCTATGTGTATACTGTGTAGGTTGCCTCCCTCTGCTCTCTCTCTCCTGCTCTCTCTCTCTCTATCTCTTGCTCTCTCCTCTCTCTCTCCCCTCACCCCAACCGGTCGAGGCAGATGGTCACCCACCCTGAGCCATGGTTCTGCTCGAGGTTTCTGCCTCTTAAAAGGAAGTTTTTCCTTGCCTCTGTCGCCTAGTGCTTGCTCTTGGTGGGAATTGTTGGGCTTCTGTAAATAACTTCAGAGTATGGTCTAGACCTGCTCTTTATGAAAAGCGCTGTGAGATAACTGTTGTTGTGATTTGGCGCTATATAAATAAAATTGAATTGAATTGAATTGAATAATAATTATGATGGGAGCAAAGGAGGGAGTCAGGTTATGTAATATAAAAAACATACATAGTTTCAGCTGAGACCGAGGTTTGTGTCCCATGTTGAGTAAATTAAAGTTTTAAGTCACATAATGTGCCTTAGGTCACTTCTGTTAAGTCAAGAGTTCAAGAAAAAAGTCAGAATAATGAGGATAAGGACAAAATGTTGTCTAGCTTACTTGCTTCATCAGAATGATGAGATATTAAAGGTCCCATATATTCTCATTTTCAGGTTCATAATTTTTTAGGGGTTTCTACTAGAAAATTTTGTTTTCCATGTTCAAAAAAACACATTCTTTTCTCATACTGTCACCCTCTGTGAACTATCAGTTTTAGCTCATGTCTCTTTAAAGCCTTTGTTACGTCTTTGTTATGTGGTGTGTTGTGGTATAAATATTACAGATGAAATAAATAGAAAAACTTTTTTTTAATTTAAAATAAATTCATAATATATTACTAAATATTAAAATATTACAATCTCATTACATAATTTATCACAATTATCACAATTATGAAAGTCTGACACACTAGCAGTACTGATAGTAAAGTGATGTGACTGTTTGGTGCTGTGGTGACAGAATGTTGAGTTCATGTGCTCCATTAACTGGAGGACATGATTTTCGTTTTATTTTGAAAAGTCAGTAAAGTGAGGATGTCCTATGTTCAACAGACTCGTTCATGACGGGAGCCAAATTCATGCAACATGTTTGCACAAACGATGGAGCAGGAGAAAAAGAGTGTTGTTTTGTCTCATAGACTGGGTGTCTTTAGACAAACCTGGGACACATTTCTGTTGAAAAGACTTTTTAAAAAAAGCCACACTTATTTTGATTCATAATCTATTATTTTAGGTTTTCTCTAAATGTTGATTGAACTAAAGTTACAGGAGTATTTTGATCATGCATGACTAACTTTTCATGTTTGTTTGGTTTCCATAGTTTCTTCTTACCTTGGCCAAAAAAGCACCAGTAATCCCTCCCAACATCTGAGCTAGGACATAAGGCAGCAGGAGAAGAAGCTCCATCCCTCCACACAGGTAAACGCTCAGAGATACCGCAGGGTTAAAGTGCCCCCCGCTGCAATAAACATAGGGAACATTACTCTTCTCCCTTGAACTGTTAATAACACCTGTGTATTTGACACTGCACAAACAGAATGTGCAAATGATTATCTGAATTTGTACTAACTTTATCTATCAATTAAAACAAGTCGGTGAGAGACACAAAATCACAAGTTACTATTCAAAACTATAGCCCACTCTGCTGTGTTTGTATCTAATGCTGTCTAAAATAAAGTAAACTCATGCACATGTTGAGGCAAATTCACTTTAAATAAGACTTTTTGGCAGGAAATTAAGAGCAAGCTACCATAATAATAATAAGAACAAGAAAAATACTAATATGTATATTTTTATTTAACCTTTATTTTTACAACTAAGTCCCACTGAGACACAGTCTCTTTTACAAGGCAGACTTGTAAATAATAACTTAACTTATTTATCACCTTTACAGGTTCCAGAGACCTTCTTATGTTGTAAAAACAAGAAATTATCAGTCATCTCAAAAACATACAACAAAACTGAATGTCATTAATTTTTTACCTAATTTGGCCGAACACCATGATCAGCACTCCTAACGCCAGTCCATGTGCCACAGCAGGCTGGAGGACACCAAGTGTCCCCACATCTCCAATAACAGACGCACACCCCACAAACACAAACAGGCTTGTCGCAAACAGCTCAGCCAGGCAGGGCTGCACATACTGCTCAAAGATGCATCTCTTCTTATTTGTGTTGCTCATGGACGTCTCCCTTGCCGGCTCCGCCATCTCAGCTATCGTGAAGACCTCTGTCTTGGTTTCTGCCCCAGACATACTTTCTACCCTGTGTCTGTCAGATTCACTTGTTCCCCTGGTCTGAATGCACAGTCTGAATGTACAGTGTGTCTATATGAGCCATTCTTTGGGTGATGACAAAGGGACATCCCAATTTGTGAATTCTCTGATGCCACACCTTCCTGCAATTGTTTATACTCCCCACACTCAACCCTGTGAAGCTCATAAAATTATTAGCACTGTTGTGAGAGTAAGACACAGATAAGGATGAAGGGTATCTTATCATTCAACAGCACAACAGCAACACTTGTTTTAACTGATACCACATCAGTAAAATAATTTTAATACAGCTGAAGAGTGTGTAAACATTCTTTTTAATGTTAAACCTGCAGTGACTGACACATGGAAGTCTAGGATCAGATCTCTCATGTAAATTAAAATAGAAAAAGTCTGAAAATACTCTGTTACAAGTAAAAGCCCTGCATTCAATATCTTACTAAAGCAAAAGTACAACAGAATTAGCATTATAAATATACTTAAAGTACCAAAAGTAAAAGTACTACTTATGCAGAATTATATATATTACTGTGATATATTAGCGATGCATTAATGGGTATTTTAATATTTGTAAATGTGGGGCTAATTTTTAATAATTTTATAGAATTACATCTTAGCATAAACTATAATAATATATGTTTCTGAACAATCTTTTCATTTTTTAACATAATTTATGTAAATAGGATGTAATTTCTTTTCATGGCCCTTGAAGTGGACATCGCTTCTGTCTTTTCCACAAAAAATGTATTCTACATTTGCAAAGTAACTAAAGCTATCAAACAAATGTAGTGTGGTTAAAAGTTCACTTGCCTCCAAAATTTAGATGCTTAAACATAGAATATATACCATCAAAACGTAGAGGACATGCCCACAGTGGCTACAGTGATATCAGCCCTGATAACAACCCTCCTCCACACGTGTTTATTATCAGTTGTCAGTTGGATGCCAAGGGTCATTATGGGATTTAGTTATTACCTTGAAAGGTCAGTTTAATGTTTAATATCTGTAGAGAAAATTGTAATATAACCTATTTTGAATGAACATAGTAATTTGCAAAACAACTAACTTTCAAAATAAATAAAAACACTCAAAGTACATGTACCTATAAATTATACTAAAGTACAGTACTTGATTACATAAACTTAGCTCTGTACATTCCACCGCTTGTTAGCAAACATTTGTCCTGAGTTGTATTTCTGACCACCTACAGAAAGTAACCTCTGGCTCTTAGCTTCTAAATTACATTTATTTATTTAGCTGACGCATGTCTTGCAGGGACACATTTGTGGATGTGTCACAGTGGAGAATTGAACCAGAGTCTCTCACACCAGAAGCATGTGGCATATCCTCTGCGCCATCAACACCCAAGTGCTCCACGTTTCACCAGCTAGTCCCGAAATATTGGTCTGCCTTTTGAGGCAAGATGCATATATTTGCTTGTTCGATATATTTTTCGTGATGAATTGCCTGCTGAGGCTGGAAGCATGAGAGCGATGAGTCATCCAAAACAGCTGCGATCAGCTCAGCAGAACTCAAGAAAACTACCGTCAGACGATAATGACTTGTGGGTTCACATACAGTCACTTTATCTGTAACTCATTATAAGAAAAAAATATGGATTAAAGCAAATCTGGTATATCAGGTGAATATAAGCCTATTTAAAATGCTCAAGATAACAAACTTTGATTTCTCTATGAACAGGCCTTACAGCACAATCTAGTTTATAGTGCATACAGTATAACTAAATACAATCATACAACTTATTACAGTGTTATATTTCTTCAGTCCCTCCCACTGCAGATAACTCAACTGATAATAAAATAAATGAACAGAGCAAGTTCTTACATAAAAAGAACATTTTATTCAACTGAACTTGAACAGCATTCATTAAAATATATTCTATCAGAAACTAATCTGTCATGTCCTCCTGTATGAAGCACAAGAACGGAAAACATTTTATGGACAAATGCAAATTAACCAGGAGTTGCATGTTCAATTGCATGCATGTGTGTTTTTGAAGAAAATGTATCCGGGAAGTACAAATCATCAATAAATAAGATCAAAATGGCACACACAAACCAGACCAAGACAAATATATGACATCTGAAATTCTTCATACATTCTTTAATCTCCAACTCGGGAGCAGATTTTGAAACAGTATTTGATGCGATTGCGTCGTCACATCCAAAAATATGTCCGAAAGCCAATAACACGAGCATGATCCATTATACACTTGCCACATTCGGTGCCAGTGTAGCGACAAACCTCTTCACAGCTATCAACATAATCGTCTCTTATCTTCAACACTGGGGTTACAAAGGACGCTTATGCAACCACATTCTGCTGAAGCAGTGAGATTTCACGCCAGAACAGCTCCCAGACGAGGGCTTGAAGGAGAATAAGGGCTTCCTCTTTCCCCAATGTCTCCCTTTACACATCTGCTCCTCTTGCTGATTTTGGCATACACACACAAACACGTGAAGCATGTCCAACAATGGAGCAGTTTCACACTCAAAATGCCAGCTGCGACAGACCTGAGGAAACAGAACATGGCCTGTTCTTGTAAATGAGCACAAAAGACAATACAAACTGGGCAACTGAAATATGGAAACTGTAACATATGAGCAGCACTAACTAAATAAACAGCAAGGAGCTTACACCTTACCTATGCATTTAAATGTAGCTGTAACATAATTGTGCATTACCCAGACTGAGTTTGTCCTTGGTTGCCCAGCAGATGCTGTAGTGTTGAAGTAGTTGTTGCAACAGCTCCCTCTCATCCAGGAACTCCAGACGCTCAATTCTGCAATTAATAAAATAAATTATTTCATCATCTATTCAGCATTTTCATCACAGAATGTGATCTTTCATATCAGACTACACACAGAAGGAGAACAAATGACCGGAAAGTATATCTTAAAAAAGCAACAGGTCTGCAATGCATTCTAATTTGTTGAGGCTCATAATGTTCTTTTTTAGTTTCGGGTGTCTTTCATTCAGCTTTACTAACGCAGGTTTCTGGCAACCCGGCAGCTCTTGTAGAATCGGTAGATCCTTCAGAATTCACTACTTTCGCTTCTGGATTAAAGAGCAGCGGACCACGATCCATCCGGCCCGATTAACTGGACCAGGCACTGTGGCGGGTGCGGTGATCGCTCAGAGGAGAGGAAAGAGAGTCGTGATAGAAGCCATTTGGCCCGGCTAGGACTTAAGGCTGCTCCTAAAGGTCTGGTCTGGACAAAATGGGACTCATGTAGGCCCACAACTTTTCGTCATGTTTGTGTTTCGCAGGAGTGTAGGGTTGTTTTCGATTTCTACTGCTGATCAAAGCCAATGAAAGTCATAAATCATTATTATTCAGTATACATTACAGTACAGGACTTTCACAAATTTGGGGGACTACTGACAGATTTAAAAAAAAAAAAAAAAAAAAAGAAGCCAAAACTGATGCAGCAGAGACTTTCAGTTCCAAAAATCTGGATGCTACACTTCCCATAATGCAAAGCGGTAACATATTTTGTCAAACGCTTAGTTATTTCAAACTCCACTTCAGCTCCCACTGCTCTAGACATCCCTTTGAACAATCACATGTAATGGAAGAGCAGTGACAGTTCTGGTGAGAAGGATTAGGCACAGTGCAAAAGTAAAGTTAAGTGTACATCTACCAAATTTGTACAACTCATGAAGTATTAATTACACACAAGGGCTTTGGCAGATGCTGGGGGAGGTTAAGCCTGCATTACCTTGCTACATCATCCTGCGGCAGCATACTGTAGACCGTCATCATGTCCAGAGCGTCAGCATGCTCCCAGCCAGTTTTCAGAAAACGCTCCTTCTGCAAACAACATACATTCTAATACTTAATGTCTGTCAATAATAACAGAGTGACCTTTGAGCCCTAAATGTCCACTGTCACTATCGTCTTATCTAAATGTTAACAGGTTTCTCCCATCCTAAATGACACCAAATCAAATCTAAAACCCTTCCTGACTAACTGTTCTCTGGTTTTGTGTTTTGCTAGTGTCACTACTGGTAGCATGAGGCAATACATGCAGCCCATTCAGGTTGCACGGATAGTCCAATTCCTCCACGATGGCACATCCATAAGTCAAAAGAAGCTTTCCTGTGTCTCTCAGCACAGTCTCAAGAGCATGGAGGAGATACCAGAAGACGGGAGAGCTAGACAGGGCCATAGAAGGGCATCAACCCAGCAGCAGGACCAGTATCTGCTCCTTTGTGTGAGAAGGAGCAGGAGGAGCACTGCAAGAGCCCTACAAAATGAACTCCAGCAAGCTACTGGTGTGCATGTTTCTGACCAAACTGTCAAAAACAGACAGAACACCAGAATTGGCAGGTCCGCCATTGGTTCCCCGTTCTCTTCACAGATGAGAGCAGGTTCACACTGAGCACATGTGACAGACCTGAAAGAGTCTGGAGAAGCTGTGGTGAACGTTATGCTGCCTGTAATATCATCCAGCATGACCGGTTTGGTCAGTGATGGTTTGGGGATGCATGTCCTTGGAGGGCCTTGGGTTCCACCTGGCGCAGAAAAGTGTCGGATCTCACGTGGCCAGAGTCTGTAGGCTGTTCCTGGATGACGAAGGCCTTCATGTGGATGACTGGCCTTCCTGTTCCTCAGACATGACTCCATTTGAGAACCTTTGAGATATTATGTATCAGTGCAGCCGACACCGCTCAACAGGAAAAAGTTGGATCAGCCTGTGATTTAATATATTTAGCTTTGATTTTCAGTGTGATTTTGAATCCAGCCCTCAATCAGTTGGTGATTTTGGTTTTCTGTGACCATTGTGTAATTTTGTTCTCATCAAATTATACAATGTAAATAAATATTTTAAACTTTGTGTGATTTATGTGTTCCCTTAATTTTTGAGCAGTGTATATTAGATTGTACTCTGCAGTGACTAATGGAATGATGACTTTTCTTTATTTTGATATCAGCATTATTTCGGCCACCCTGCTCTCTAAATATCGGCATCAGCCACAAAAAAACCCACATCAGTCCACCACTAATTAAGACCCTCATTTCATTCTTACATTTTGGACATGGACAGGTTACCAGCCTCACAAAGCCACTCAAATCATATTAATCCTCTAAAAAATAATTAAGCTTGTAAGATGTATTTGTTGTCTTGGTTGTGAAATATTGAGTTTAGAGCTGGAGGTCACCTGAGAGTCCAAAGACCGGCAGACCTCCACTCCCGCCAGGGTGCACTGGCGACGCTGCAGGTTCTCGATCATCACCTGGCCGAATCGATCACTCATGTTCACCTGGATATGCAGATCAAGGCTACATTATTGAATCTCAGCTCAAACACACATGTACTACTTATGTATTCAAAAACTGTCACGTCAAACATCTAATTTTATATCAAGTGTGTTGAAGCCACTTTCATCTATTATCTATTTTAAAGAACAATGAGGGAAAGATTAAATAAATCAAAAAAGTACTTAATTTCTAATTATTGTGTATTAATCATCTATAATCCACTACAACTGTTTAAGTGCTTTATATAAATAAAAAATCCAGACACTTGCTTAAGTAGTGTCATGGATAACGAAAGCCAAGAGCTGTGTCCTTCTGCTGTACTGGGATGAAGTCATTTGTTTTGTTTACCTGTTCGTAGTTGATGAACATGGCAGTGTGGAAGGTTTCTGCAGCCCAGTGAACTAGATTAGAGGACTGGGAGGTCGTCATATAGACCAGCACACACTCTGACAAGAGCACTGTGGGTAATCTGAGAGTGAGAACAGTACGCTTAATCACAACAACAGATGCAGAAATCCTCCAAACTTGTTATTTAGTTTTTTTTTTAGTTATGAAGTTGTTTTTTTTTTAAATCTATAATTTCTGCATCCAGACAGTGTACAGATTTACTTCAGTTCAGCTGAGCACAGTAAAAACAAGAGATACTGTTCATTAATCTTGGATGCACAAATGGATCAGGAGAGACAACAAAGCCATTTCCTGCTAATTGCTAATGGTAATTATCAGCAGAGGCACAAAAATAAACAATAATTATACTGATGACTGGCTTTTCTCTGGAGTGGTACCCTTCACATCTGTCTAAAAACGTACGCTATAAAATCTGTTCATTCACAGAGGGATATTACATTGTCACTCCAACCTTTATTGTCAACTATAAAATAGTGTTTGTTGTTCCACTGCAAACACTAAATTTATACTCCACCCTAAATCTTTTACAGTAAGTTAAAGTTTAAACAGTGGCTTTAAAGAATACACTGCTAACATGCGATGCTACCGCCCTCCTTGAAGCAGCATATTTAGCAATATGTTAGCAAAACTATGACTGTTTTCAAAACACTGAGTGCACAGTCATTTTACGTCCACAGGCGTAAGTGTTTGTTACTCAAGACATAAATTTCGGGTGGGGCATCCTTGCGAGTCAGGCTTTAGACGTCAGACTTGACATCTGCATTACAGCTATAGGACTGACTCTGTTATCTCCAGTTACTCACGGTGAGAAAACACAGAGATAAGCTTAAATTCTTGGATTTCATAAGACACGCAACAACTGACAGAGAACAAAAGGATATCGATCACTGGTTAACTTACGCTTTCTTGCTAAACTAGGTCATACACTCAGCATGACTAGTATGAAAGATAAAACTGAGATGATGAAAATATATATTCACTCTGTATTAAGCTGGAACTTCTTCAGTTTTTCTTCCAAATTAGAGATGTCTCTGAGGTCTGCCCCAATGATACAGTAACGGTCAGAGTCAAGGCAGTGGGCATCTGCACAAATAAAGACACAAACATACAGTGTACAAATACCAAACAAATGCACAAAAAAATTCTGACAAGAATAGTATTTTTACCTAAACCACATAGATAAGTCATGTAGTGATTGTAGCTTGTGTTCATTACCTAGTAGTAAGGAGTCTGTTGAGTGGGTTTCGATGATGGGTTTGGACAGGGGCGGTTTTGTCCTAGTCAAAGAAAAAAACAAACATTTGAGTTCATAAATAAACTGCCCCTCAACAACAAACTCAAAGCTACACTACCATTCAGCATTCCATAACATTATGACCACTGACAGGTGAAGCGAACAACACTGATTAGCAGTGCAATGCTTTGAGCAATGATCTGTTGGAAAACCTTGGGTCCTGCCATTCACGTGGATGTTACTTTGACACGTATCACCTAGCTAAGCACTGTTGCAGACCATGTACACCTTTCCATGGAAATGGTATTCCCTGATGGCAGTAGCCTTATTCTAGTGAAGTGCATGGCTCAACGGGTTATGGCAGCATAAGAGGGACCTACACAATATTAGGCAGGTGGTCATAATGTTATGGCTGATTGGTGCATATTAAGTACACTTGGCTAAAAGTAATGCAGTATAATACAGTCCTGGAATAAATCCTAACTTCATGAAGGTTATAATGTTTAGTTTTTGTTGAAAGTGTTTTTTTTTTATGTATTTACCACTTATATAATATATATCAATGAGAGTAGACTTAATATTAGAAACACCTCTCATGCAACTCAATTAAACAACATCACAAACTACAGCCTCCAAAACGACCATACAGCTGAACAGACTCCTTTGTGAAACAGGTGCACTGGCAACTGAGTGTATACATGAAAACTTTTATGCTATCAACAACAGCTTATAGGAACCAAAATAGTTTTTTTGAACATTGCATTGCATTTTTTAAACTTAGGTTCCAAGGTAATAATTGTGATAATGTTGCACTTTCAGCAGTTTTCAAGATATTTCTGACTGAACTATTCTTATAAAGAGATTAATCTGATTACTGGTAGTTATTATTTATATACAATAGACATAATACATAACAGACATCCTGTAAGGATCATGTAATGATAACCTACAGCTTGAATTAAATGAAACAGCTATGAATGTAGAGAAATTACCTTTGTACTATTTTTGTAACAAACAGCTCTGTCTCCCTCTACAGATGTCAACCCCACATTGCAATCCCAAAGCCAGAGGGGGGGGGACCTTTATACCCTTGTGCTGCTTATGATAGTTTTAATAACTAAATTTAAATTAGAAATTAGATTTTCCTTATCAGCCCCTGCTGAATTATTATGCATGCTGGTGCATTTTATATGGACCATCATTACCACTTCCATCTTCTAATATGTAAGGGGAAAAAAATTAACTATATTTTCAACAGTTATAATAAATATAATAATAGCATGGTTGTCTTACTTAATATGGTGAATTTTCCTGGCCACAACTGTTGGAAAGTCAACTTCAAAAAATTTCCGCGGCATGAGGTTTTCATCCTATACACACATAAACACACACACAAAAATACACTTAAGATCTGGGCATTGAGTCACACTTTGATGACACTACATGTTTTTGATGCAACCTAGTCAAATCAGACAGGATCAAAAGGTACATCAGACCAATGGGGAATGACATGTAGACCAGAGTGGGGGCAGTGAGCACCAGTGCTGCAAACCTTAAGTCTCCAAAATGTGGTATCCATTCCAGCACCTACGTTGATTACTTGACAGTCACACTCTGCTTTCTTTATAAATGCGTCAAGGAGATGGTTAACTCCTTGAACACGGGCATAGTAACCTGTCAAAGATAAGAGGACAATAAAATAAGTTAATAAAAACACCCGCAATGGCTGTGTCACGTACAGAAAGGTATTCCTCAGACTGACTTTGCAATGTGGCTTTTCAATGTAGCATTCAAAACACTGCACACATTACTGTGTTGGTGGGTTACTTTACATTTTAAAGTGAGGTGTTGATAGATGGTTATCTAGACAGGCTTA
Organism: Lepomis macrochirus; assembly: GCA_024633595.2. Classification (NCBI taxonomy): domain Eukaryota; kingdom Metazoa; phylum Chordata; class Actinopteri; order Centrarchiformes; family Centrarchidae; genus Lepomis; species Lepomis macrochirus. Next base: position 20,335,103 of record JALXJV020000023.1, on the reverse strand, counting down.
TACGTCGTCATTACTCTGTACACTGCTGTGTACACTGCACACATTCTTTCAACTGTACAGTACTGTGCTTTAGAGGCTGGCAGAGTATGTTCATTTTATGTACTGTTCTTGCTGTGTCTTTTAATACCGCTTAAAAATATTATGAGTTGAACCTTGTGATTCCTCTCACTGAGCTAAAGAGGTATAAATGTATGTAGAAGAAGAAAAGGTCTCACTTACCTCTATTGATTTCAGGTGCCTTCCGCTCGCCTACAGATCTTGCAAAATACTGGATGTATGGGTCCTTCCAGTAGTTTTTACTGGTAGCAAACCTAGTAAACCAATTATTAATGTGATGAGACATGCATACTTAAAGCTCTAATGATAAAACATTTTTAATATTATCATTGATTGTCCAAGACCCAGCTCTTCAGATTTGTGCAGCACTTATCTGCTCCATGTTTGGTTGTGCTGGTCCATACTGTATGGTCTGATCCATACAAGTCTCCCAAGCTGCCCCTTAATAATCCATGAGCAGCAGTGAGAATACACTACCTGCCCACTGTGAAATTGTCTAGAGCCATGGTGAACATATAGCAAACCAGGGCTATAAGGAAAAAATTATGTTTTTGAGGACCACCTTGTTGCTCGGTGTATGCTAGAACTCTAATGCCTTATAAACATCCTCAAGTCCTGCAAGTTGACTTTTCAATAGCAAAATATCAACAATTAGCGAGGAGGGTTTTTTTTTAGGATGGTTTGGGGCATAATTAATGAATTACAACTGGTTGTGGCCTTCCATTTAATGTAGGCTAACGTTACTATAAAATACACTACATTACAGTACATTACTATACAGTTAAAAGTAGTACGTTAATTGTTTCAAGAAGTAGGACATTTTATTTGGAATAACTGTTTTACTTCTTCAACTTGGGAGACCTTAACATGACAATTAAAGCCATATGATTGTAACGCTGACTGTGCTAATATGCTGCTGTTACCTTTTGCATATGGTTGCATCGTCACAGGTCGCCCTCACTGCTTCATCCGCAGTGTCCGTGTCTGTGAAAGGTTGCCGAGCTGCCATTAATGATCCTTGTCCTAACGTTATGCAAGTCAAACTGTAAGGGTTGAGAAATCCCTTCCACCAGCTTGACACTGGCTAGCTCCAACAAGCTAACTCGCTAGCCCAATTTGACAGGTGGGCTTATTTAACAAAACGGGGAGAAAGGACAATAAAACTGCTTAGCTCAAGCACTTGTGTAAAGTAAACAAACAGCGAGGAGGATGAAAATAAACTGTATTTAACGGGTGAATAATATTTTGCTGGCTAATAACAACTTGCACGGAGCTAGGAATATTTGGACAATCCCGACCAGACGTCACTTCCGGTTAATAATTTCAGAATAAAACTGCATCGCGCTACACAATCTCTGCAGTGCTTTATGTAGTGATAAAGTGGCTACATTTGAGGCCTATTTTACTTTGAACCTGAAATTGAAAAATACAGTAATTAAAACTACTGTACAGAAAGGTGGTTTGTGGAGCATGTCTTACAGAAACTTGCTAAGGGTTGCTTTTTTAGTTATGGTAACAAAAAGGCATTTACAAAAAAGATTATTTACACCTCTTGCCAGTTCTGCTAGCAGAAATCTTAACCAAATCTAGAATATGGAAAATGGAGTTAAAAATGATTCTTCTGAATAGACAGAAATCAACTGAACCACTGAAATAAGTGCCTGAGGCACTAGAACCAGCCTGACACTCTGATCTGTTTTATTCTGAGGATGAGAGGGAAGACAGCAAGCATGATAAATGTGAAAACAGCGAGTGATGTAGGATTACACGTTGGGGAGTCAAAAGAAGAAAGAGATTAGAGAGAGGGAAACATTAAAAAGGTGCAGAACAGTGACAGGACATCCACCAAGTCCCATGTGAAATATAGAATCCAAAGCCACTCTGACACATTTCCTCATAAACTGTGTGTGAAATCTTACCATTGCAAAGCCAACTTAAACGAGGGTGCGTCATTCAAACTTAGATAATCAAGAATTCCTTTGTGGCATCTGAGAGTGTCTGAATTCCTCAGAGGCCGGTACAGAAAGGCACATGATAGAGAGGACGACATGTCCTACTTGTGGTAGAAACTTAAGCAGCTTTTTTAAAAACACCATTCGAGAGTCCACACAGGGAAGAAATAATGACAATGAAAATCTGGGTTTTTGGTCTCAGATATAGCAAAGTAAAAGGCCCTCTGTACAATTAGAATTAATTTCAATAAGATATGCCACATTTGAATTCAAGGACCATAAAACATGTTTTAATGTCGAATTTGACTTTCTTCTCTTGTATTTCTGTGTGTGAACACCTGCAATGATCTGTTGGTTACTTATAAAGTAACATTGCTGTTATTGTTTGGATGCATATTTGATCGTTTTCATAGCATTTTTTTGGTATGTTATCAGTCAATGTTACGAGAACACAAATAATTTTTCCATTGCATTTTTTTAATAGGTGGATCTCTGAAAGCTTTTCTGTTAAATGCTGACTGTCACACTGCTGCATCAGTCATTGTGAGTAGTACGCTTAATTCTTCAATTCTTCATTTAAACTCAGACACACACTTGCAGCTCACACCACTGCACAGCCAGAGTGTGCAAGCAATTAATGCCATCATTTTAAACAATTGTTGCCTGATACATTTTACTGGCAGATTATGCACCCCTATACAACAATTTTGAGGTCTGCTGTCACTTTATTTTAATATTTTTTTTACTTTATTGTTATTGTGTCAAGGCTGCATCAAATACACTTACTATTTTCAAACAGACAGACCAGGGGATAGGCTTGCCATAGGTAAGGAGAAATGTTCGGCACCATGTAAAAGAATCTGGGTCGAGGCCTGTGGGGTCCTTTATGTCCATGACTGTATGAAATCACAAAGGTACTTTGATACATGCAAAGCCTGGCTACCTTTAGGGAGAGAGGGGTCTTCAGAACCTAAAGGCCATTCTGTTTGGCCTTTGTACAGAAGGAAATAAATCAGACTTCTCATTTTAGATCGAAATGAAATTTAATTTAGTATTTCAGTGTCAATGCAGAATGGGTGTTACTCATTATCTGGTGGTTGTGCACAATAGAGGAGCTTATATCTTTCATACCAATACAAATCCCTCATTAAGTATGCTACTTTGCTAGAATTGATCCAATCAGGAGAAAGCCTACATGCACCACTCAATGTGTCTAAATAATTTTGACAAGTAAAAGTACAATAAAAGATCCTCTGTATTTGTCCTCTTCTGCAGCTGAGCACTGCAAAAACAGGGAAATGAATGCAACATTCAGTTTTTTGTCATTATGGCAATTTTTCTATCGTATTGCAGGATGTTTTCCGTCAGCACGGTGTGAGTGGGTCTCTCGTGTCGGTGTCCAGGGGGAGGTGGTGCTGTCCGGCAGATGCTGCGGTACACTAACGTGACTTCCTGCCGCTCTCTCTCTCTCTCTCTCTCTCTCTCTCTCTCTCTCTCTCTGCGTGCTGGCGGAGGCAGAGGTGAGCTGCTGCTGCTGTCCGCTCTGCACTGCTCTACTCTGGGGAAAGGCGGCCGACGGATTATCCAGCTCGGTAACGTTAGCTTGTCGGCTAACGGTCAGGAGAGCAGCCGAGGAGAGCAATGAGAAGCTGCAGGAGCCAGTGAAAGTTAGTCACGGCTTACTTACTTCGGGACTTTAATGTACGGAAACATACAAAAAAGGAGGCTCGCGGATCATGCCGTCGCCCGCCACGGGAACTTTTCTCTAGAATTTCCACTTGGGAAAGGCTAGCTTAGGGGCTAGCGAGGCTACAAACTATTTTTAATTGGCTTTGGGCTCAATGGCTCTCGCTTGTTTTTCCCTGTCATAGCGACAGCTTGGAAAAAAAGTAAAACGAGGAGAGGCCCTGTGAACTTCATGACAAACCAAAGCCCGGCTTTGAAGCGTAACTTCGGAAGGATAGACTGGCAAGGGGACCGAAAATGAAGAAGCAGTTCAATCGGATGAAACAGCTCGCCAATCAAACAGTTGGCAGGCAAGTATTGAAGTTTCAGCGTTGTTTATTCTTTTGAAGCTCACCTGCCAACACACTTTTTAGTCTTCCTGACCTGACTTCCAAGGCTTGTAGATAGAAATTAACTTTTAACCATATTTCACTTAACTTGCTTTCTAGCAGTTAGTGGTGTGGAAAAATGTGATCTAAAGCAAAACAAATCTAATGAGTAACGTTAAGCTGTGTTGACAAGGAAGATAGCGTTAGTCTTTCATAAATGAATCATTTGCTTTTAATATCTGACAACCAGGACATGACACTGTTAATAAAAACTGGATTGGGGGTGGGGTCTGCTTTCCTTGATGTGTGCTCCACACTGCTCTCTGAATCCAACCAGATGTCCTCCTCAAAAGAGTGACTCAGCCCTACGCAGTGTTAGCACTGTCTACATGGGAAATAAACAGGAGCAAGCACCCCGATGATGGTGCATTTTCCCTCATTCACTCTTCCTCAGTTCGGCTAGTCACTTTCTTTTAATTATAAGCTCTCATCTTGCTGTCAATATCTGTGTTGTACAGAAATGTGTTGGAAAACATTTTGCAAGGCATGTGGCCAAGGGCAGGGAAGAGGAGTGTCTGAAGACAGTATGAATATCTGATATTTTAAGAGCCTTAAAAATGCTGATGCAGAAGAGGGTATAGACTACAGGCATGTCTACTGCATGATAGCTGAGTTTGCTGTGTAAAATGTGCAACAGTATTATGTGGCATAAGCTACATCTAGGAGGATCTATTTTCCCAACAGGCCAAAAATCGACACTTAAAAATATTATTGGGCACACACTGATGAGGTTTTCAAAGCCTGTATTAGTCAAAATCAGATATCAAATTATGCCCATTTATTGTTGCATTGCAATTGCTAGGGGCCAGGCTGTTGCTGCCCAGTACATGTCTGGTGCCCCTCCTTGAGTTCAGACGCCAACTGAGGGGCAAAAGAGTAGATCTGATATGCTACAGGAGTGGATGAGCTGCTGGTGTATTACTCCGCTCCACACAGCAACATTCACTTTCACTCTGAGCTGATAAAGTGGCAGCAAGAATTTCTCCATTTGTGAAACACTAGACGCCCGGCTTCAAACAGGCATCAAACTTAAAACAAAATAGATTAATGTGTTTTAGTAAAAAGTATCTGTCTTCTTTCCATGTCAAGTGATCTCTCCCTCTGAACTTAAAACATGCTTCAGGGTCCAAGCTATTAAGTGAATGGATCCATCCTGTGAAAAAACAAAACAATGTGTGTGTGTGTTCTGCCTTGTTAACTAGTGCCATAATGCTGTTGTGTGATGACACACAGTGCCCCCTCTGTAACTGGATGTCTAAAGTAGCGATGGCCTCAGCCTGGCTTTGTGCGGACAGGAGGGCGAGGCACGTCAAAGGATGTTTTCATCATGAGAGGTTGGCTCCCATGATGTGTGGTGTTCTGTATTGTGTGTGTGTGTGTGTGTGTGTGTGTGTGTGTGTGTGTGTGTTCGGCGGGAACAGTGTTTGGCACCTCAGGCGGACAGCGGGTGCACCCAGTACTGGATGGCGCTGGATAAAGCTACTGACAGGCTGAAAAACAATAATGTGTCATCTTTAAATAGGCAGAGGCAGTGTTGACAAAATAAATGATAGCTCCCCATGTTAATATAGAATTTCATTTCACAAAGTCAAGATTTTAATAAAGGTCGTCAATAGAGAGAAAGTGTTTGGTATAATTGGGCAGTCCTGTCTTTTTAATGATCATGTATTCCATCAATCTTAGTAATTCATCACAGAAGTTATTTATTAGCTTAAAAATACCCACACTCTTATGGCCGTACCCTCACATACTAAATGTGTTGCTTTCCCTCTTCTTCATTTGATATTATCCTAAAGGGAATACATGATAGAGGACTTGGTGCTGCGACCAAAAAATAAATCATCATCTAGGGATGAAAAAGCCTCTATTTATTGCTTAAAATGGGATGTTTTCTCTGTGGCCCTTTTTATTCGAGGAATAAACATTGTTATGGAATCACTCTGGGCTCTGACTGCTTTTAATGAGCTACATGAAATAGGCTTTTGACTCATTTAAAACATTGACAGATTAACTGCAAATGAAAGTAATCAACGTTAGGCAGACACATCAGAGGGCGTTGTGAATAGACTGACAGAAATAGAGTGTTTAAGAGAGATGCACTACACTGCAGGGTTGCCATCTTTCTGTGCCTGCAGTGCTAATTTGATGGTAACACCATCAGCAGAGTCTACATAGAGAATCTGTCCTAATAAAGTTCCTGCAGGCACAATTCAAGACCAGGAGAAACAGGGCAGCTGGAATACTCATAATTTCCTCACTGCAGCGTAACAGCAGTAAATTAGAACTGAAGAGATTTTAATGTAGAAAACAGACATTTGTATGCGTGCGTGCGTGTGTGTGTGTGCGTGCGCGCCAGCAGTTGCTTTCTCTTTTCTATGCACAAGTAGTGTTAATCCCTCGTATGCATGCCCCTCTGAATGAGTGATCTGTCATCAGTGCAAGCAAGAAAGCTCTGCTTAGTCCATTAAAGTTTCTGCCTGCTTGTGTATCTGCATCTGCAAAAGTTTGGGAGTGCAAAGGCCCTCTCCGCTGCCCCCTGGGTTCCTGCGATTGTACAGAGGCAGAACACTGTGTCCAGCAAGCGGCCGCACTGAGGAAATCTCTCCTTCTTCTTCTACAAACAGGAAACTGCCTCCCAGAGTCAGTCCCAGAGCTTTCTATAGAAGAAGAGAGAGAAAGCCGGGGAGATTGAAGTAGAGAGAGAGAGACTGAGGTGCAGGGGGAAAAACAGCATGTGATTCATGCCAGGGAACATGGCGAGGATTTTTATCTCTTTGTGGAAGCTTTTTTCGGTTTGCTGTCTTTGAACTCTCTTGGCCTATACATGCATGTCAGGCTAATGTGGTCAGCTAGTGAGGCGTCATAGGGTGTAGTTGCCTATAACCACTATCTGTATAAAGATAATCCTCAATCTCCACAGACTCAGAATGAGGTCATCATTTTGCATTGTACTGATGATGTTTAAGAGTTTATATTTTCTCAGTTTTGCTTGTGAGAAACCTCTGACTGTCTGGGAATCAGCTTTAGATATGTTTTTCTCTGGCTGAGGAAGGAATTTGTTAATCACCAGAACTGAAGGATGCAGGCAAGTGAAGGAGGCGGCCTTAAATCCGTCAGACCTGAAACATTCAGGTGAACCAGCAAAACACATCTGAGTTTATTTGGGGTGCATGAACTCTCCTCAAGTGATTTTAGCTTTCGTGGAGCTAGTAGAGGTCACCCTTCTGGTTGTTTGCATACATTTCAAAGTGACATGTCACATGTGCAGGGTTTATAGTGGAGGTGCCTCACCTGAAATAAGGAGTGCCTCCTCTAATAAAGTATTGTGCTAATTAACAGTTTGATATTTAGGGAAATATTGTCATTCACTTTCTGGCCAAGATGCAGACGAGCAGATTGATACCACACTCATATGTCATGTAAATATGAAGCTACAGACAATTAGCTTAGCTTAGCATAAAGACTGGAAACCACTGGGAACTGGTAAAAGAAGTTCAACCAGGCTCAACTTTTTCTGCAATGCAAAGTGCTGCGTTGGCCAGTCACATTACATGCAAGGGTGGTGGGTAAAGGTGGGAGAAAAGTAGAGATAAACAAGCCAGCCCTTACCCCCTCAGCTTCACTACCATCGACTTTACTAGAAGGATGCTTGATACTGAGTGTCACACGCTGCATTAGTGGAATTGCTGCATCTCTCTGAGTTTATCTGGGTTGGTAAGATAGTTGTTTTGCCGCACCAGAGTAATGTCAATCAATTAATCCATTCAGACCTGCACTTAGAACAGCTTTCTGAATGCGAATCTCTTTGAACTACAGGTGCCCTGGTCTGTAGCTTAGTGGTTCCCAAAGTGGGGTCAGCAAAATCACAAAGTCATCACCCTCAGCACCTCAGCTGAGAGAAGTGACAGGATGTATACAGCTTTCATCTGAGCTGTTAATCATTCACTGCCATTATAATCCTTATTGATGCTTGATTCACTCAAGAGGGAGGAATAGAGAAAATACACTTTCCCCACAGGGATCAGCTAAATGTCACTGTAGAATTAACAAGGATAGGTGACTCTGGGCGTTTCCCCCTGTGTCTCACCGCGCCAGTGCCTCCAGGACAAAGAGGTGTGTCCGCTGGGATCCCTTTGTCTTGCTGCTAGTGACATGACCTATTAGCTAGACCATTGTTTATTTGCTGTCAAAGTCATTTTTGCTTTCATCCAGATTATAAGATGGTAAAACAGAAAAATGTGGCAATGGTGGAAATGAGCTTGTAATTTTGATCATGAGATGTGATGATAATCACAATAATTCGCCTCAGTTACAAGAAACAATGTCCGATGAGGAAGTCAAGACATGTTTAACACCATTTAGTTTAATACTCAGTGTCCTTAAGTGACAGTGACATAGTTTTTTAGTAACGTTGGAATTGTCACAATACTAGAGCTGAAACAAGTATTGACTCAAAATAAAATTAAATGGCAAAAATGTTGATAATTGATTAATCATTTGAATCACATTTCATACAGAAACACTAAATATTTGATGATTCAAGTTTCTGTGATGTGATTATTTGTTCTTTGTTATTGGACAGTAAACTAAATATCTTTGGGTTCAGACAGCTACTTTATGACCTTATGAGTTTTGGGAAATTGTGATTTCCTAGTATAGACAAAACAGGTCATATGAAAAATTATTGTTAAATGCACTCCTAAATAATATCACACACATAGATATTGTTTAATTACACATTTAGTTATTGTTACAACACTGGGATATAAACATCTGCCTGGAAGAAGGCATCCTGCTTTGTCATGATGCTGCGTTAAGCTTATACCACAACAATACAGAGTGGATAAAAGTCCCTGAGTTGTTAGCCCCATGTTTTGCTCGCTCTTGCCCAGCTCTAATGTTAGCATAACAGATCACATAATCAGCCACATTACGTAGGTTGTATGGGCTGAGTCACTCAGTTGTTCTCCCGCTCCTTTCATCTGGGGCCAGTATCCATTACCTTGTGCCTTAAGCTGCCAACTGTTGCGACCGTAAGAGGCAGACCCTCCCTGCTCGTCGGCCGTTTGGTTGTGTTGAGTGGCTGGCAACAGCCGCCCTTTTGTGCTTATGGCTGCGGTATTCACTTACTCACCTTCGACTTTGATAGTAGATCGCCATGGTTACCATTCTGCAGCGAGGATCTCTTGTTGTGAAGGAGTCACATGTGCTGCACAGTGACACACTTTCTCCAGAGGCTGCCGCTTCAGTGAGGCACGATGGGGTCAGCTCTTTTCACTCTAGGTCAGCTGATGCCGACAAAACAATTGTTGTTTTGTTTGTTGTTGTTTGTCTCCTGCCCGAGCTGCACGCAGCCTATTTTTGCCTCTGTGACACAGTGCTTTTTTGGGGTATTGGTATTCACACAAGTGTTGCTTTCGCAAGAGCTTTCCAATCTAAGTGACGTGTGCTCTGATCATTCATTTAACAACCCGGTCTGGGCAACATTTGCATATGTCATAGAAACCCTCGCCAGGTTTTCTTGCTCACATTAGCTCCATCAAGCAGAACTCAAATAACATTAAAGGCCATTAAGGGTATCTTAATTTTTCTGGTATAATCCTATTTGCATTTGCCCTTTAGTCTGTCACAATCCAGGGCCAACTAGAAAATAGATTGTGTACATTTAAGTTATGGGGGAAGTTAAGTTATATGTATGCATTTACACATACTGAATTTGATCCACATGCAGGAAAGTACAAGTCTACTTGATGAATACACTGGTTTTAAGATTAGGACCTTGACAGGACCACATAAGGAGCTCTTTGGCATGTAGACTACACCAGAACACGGATTCCATATTGTGGCTTTATAATGACACTCTGCGTGTGTGCATGTATTATAACGTGTGTGTGTGTATGGCTCTAATTCATTTCTGCAGCTTGCTGGAAGTCTTGTCTGTAGGTTTCTGTGGGTTATAGGTCCCCACTCTGCACGTGGGACCTCACCAGCTTGGCTATGGCTGTCCTCCAGCAAAAGTCTTTCCATTCATCTTCAGCCCCTAGATTATTCTGGTTTGGCAGTCTTTAACCCCCCCCTCCCCTCCCAGAACTTGTATTTGTATTTCTTTCCCCCCGAACCCCCAAACTGTCTTTCCCTCTCTGTCCGTCTCTTTCTGTCCGTCTCCCTGCTCCCAGCCCCTGTGTTGTAATTGAAAGCAGCTGTGACGAGGTTACTACAGTTCATAGAGAGCAGTTTTTTGGAGGAGGGCCCAGGTTTCGTTTAGAGCTCGAGTTACCCTAAATGCAGGGAAGCGACTGTCTACCGGTCACATCAGTCAGAAACTTGCACTTGGAAAAGTTAGATACTGTAATAACTGCACAGTCGAGTGAGGCATGAGAGAGAAAGGGCGATTAGTGGTACAGTTCTGGAGGTCTGCTCAATAGCTGTATTTCCTAGGTAGCATTATGCAAATCACATTATATCAGTTATATATCATGCTAGATTGTAGCCATAGAAATGCTGCAGTACCTTTCTGTTAGCCCTACATCATGCTGCTATGAAATAGCTCTGTATGGACAGAAAAAAATAACATTCACCAGCTTCAACTCAAATTGACAGCTGTTGGCTGTTTTCTGGTTTGTAGTGTAGACTTACCAGCTGTGGTCAAAATTCTACAAAATTTGACATTTAATAAATTCCTGTGATAGTTCTGGTGAGCATAGGCAAACTGCACGAACCATTTAGATGGAGTATAAACGCATATTGGTAATAATCACAATAAATGTCAAATCATTATTTCTTTCAGGTTTAAAGGCAGATTTTTGCTCCTGATTGAAAGTTAAAGAAGAAAGATGGTTAATTGTAGTTTTAAACTAGGTTATTCCTTATGGTCAGAACATGACAAACACTTGACAAACATGGCACAAAAAACACAGAGAATAAACAACACAATACCTTCATACTAAGACAGACCAGAATCCAAAATCAAACATATAAAGCCATACGTCAACACAAACGCACAACATATATCATCTGGCCTAACAGCCTAAATATGTAAACGTTAAAGGGTATAAAAAAGGAAAATCTACAACAATTTAATGTCAAGATTATGTGGAAACTTGGCTACGTCTCAGGGTATTTACAAGAAACTACAATTATAACTTCCTGTATCTTTACACATATCTTTTAGTCAGTAATGAAGTTAAGGGTGCACTGAGATATCTGAGCAAATACAGACCCTTTTAAGAGTATCCGGTATCAACCAGATTTGAAGACCCACATAAATACAGCAATGTCATAAAATTCACTGTTATTGCCATCAGAGTACATTCTTGAAGTCATGGCTCACAGTCAACTCAGTTTTTAGCTCCACAGCAATCCATGGCAATATAAATCTAGATGGAGCACTGATATTGGACCATTCATTTTATTGACAGGTAAGAGTAACGGAATGGGCTGATTAAAGGTCCTCTTACCCGCATACATGACTGGTGTAGTTGGGTGCATTGCTTCAATCATTAATTCTTTGCTAAATGAGTCTGTGTTATAGTAAGTAAACCATAGCATTCAATGTGTCTCCAGTCACCTGGTCCTTATACAGTATGCCCCCCATCAGTCTGCATGAAGGTGTTGATAAGCAGCATGAGCTGAGCCTGTGTTTCCCAGCCTTCTCCCTTTAAGTGAATCTAATCTGCCTTACCTCTCCAAGTCCAACTATTAGTTTGCTATTAATAGGCTCAGGCAGAGCAGGGCCGTGTAGTTACCCTATGCACAGCACCGTGAGCCTTGCTAGCTACGGCTTAAAGGCATCAAAACTTGTAAAGCAGCAGAAACATGCTCTCTGCATTTGTAATGTTTATTATCATGCAGCTGCAGCAGTAAAGTCTGAGATGTTTTGCCTCAGCCACCACCCTTGATACCAGCCTAACTTACTTAGCTGGTTGAGCCATTACAACAAACTATAAAGAGACCCACCCTCTATTGAAACATTCCCACAGATGCCCAGGTCAATACCTGACACTATTTTAGTGTTGCTGAGCATGAAACCAGTGTTTCAGGAACTCTGCCATTTGCCTGGCAGATATTTTCACAGTGTGTCGTAATGCTGTTTATCCACAATCGTTGTCTGCTGGCGCTAATCTGTGTGCTCTCTGTTGTCTTTTCTCATCCACAGAGCAGAGAAAACAGAAGTCCTCAGTGATGACCTCCTACAGGTAAATCATTAATTTGACTGTAGAGCTCCGACCAGCTCTTATCACTTAAATGGCTGCTTCTGTTACACAGACGGGTTGTTGCCCTTTCGTCATCTGTTTAAACGTGTCACTGTTTTAACAACACAAACAATAACACAAACAATAAAATTGTTAAAAGTTAGTATGCGATTCTGAAGAAATCCAATACCATAACAAAAACCATGATGTAGAGTGAGAAACAATAGAGCAAGTGATGGAACTAAAGTTGTGGGTTAGCAAACTGTTGCTACAGTTGCTGATGTGAAGCTAACATGCAGAGAGGACAAGACGGTTTCCCAGAACCAGCACACCAGCTCCAGACAGCGACTCTCAATTCTCCTGGTGCTACTATAGCTAACATCGCAACAACAGCATGTCAGTTGAATAAGTTGAAGTAAGTTGAATGTCTGTGGGCAAGTAATTTGACATTATCACTAGGGCTGGGTGATTAAAAACATTTCATCTCACTCGATATTGATAATTATCCCAATATAAGTTTCATTACTTCTTTCAAGTTTAAAGGTTAATTTTTGTCCCTGAAGGAAAATCGAAGGGCTGGATGGTTAATTGTGTGGTTAAACTATACTTTATGGTCAGAATGTTACAAACACTTGATGCCAAACAGTGGATCACTTCACATATCTGAGGTTGAACATTCAAAACTACTATGATAAAATCTTTTTTCAAAAAATATGATTAGTGAGTCTTTTGTCAATCCTCTTTCCTTAACAAAATCAACATCTTAATAGAAAAACAAAAGTAAGCACAAATCAATTTGTGATTCTAATGAATTAAATCAAATATTTATTGACAGTATATTGAACATTTGTTATATTGTTATCGCAGATAATCATATTTCGATAATTATCATTATTGTTTTATTGCCCAGCCCTACCTGACACACAAATCACGGCTGGAATAGAAAGATTAGCTGAATTTGACAAACAGACGTGTTGGATTAGAATTGCATACCCCACCTTTAAATGTTAAAAAGATGTGACCTTTCTAATTGTATACAGGTGAAGTTATTCTTAGATTAACTTAAATTGTTCCTGTCATGTTGGCACTGACTAACTTTAGTTCACTTGCTCTCAGTGACAAAAATCACAGATTAGCAGAAACTGTGCTTGTGCCTTGTCATAGGCCATTAATATATTCTTTCATACTAGACAATTCCAAGGCCATAGGAGGTAATTTCACTAGTCCCTCTCCTTTACTTTTAGGCACGTCAATCTTTGACAAGGCTTGGTGTGGTTTGTAGTTGGAATAAAAACCTTGTGCACTGTAACTCCATGAAATCATTAAATGATAATACATTAAACCCCAGGAAACTCATCTGCTGCACCTCTGCATTGATTTGTCTTAATGTTATAGGATGCAGAACAAAAAGCACTTCTTACAACACGCAAGAGAACAAGCTAAATTTAGTTTAGATTTCTTTACTGTCTTTGACAGGAAAGAGTCTAATTGAAGCTGAAAGTGCTGCTGGACCAAGCTCCAAAGTATGCAAGTTTTCATGCCAACCAAAGAGCAGCTGATATCACTTATTAGATCTTACTCTCTGGTTGAGGATTGCTAATCAGTGGGTTCAGCTGGTGTAGCGCTTGTTTTAAATTAAGACGCACAAACTCATGGGACTGTTGCTGATACATGATGGTTGAGCAGCACTTCCATAGTAACAATAAGGGCTCAACAAGCTGCCCAGAGGTCAGCGTAGCTGTCGATGTGGCTGTATAAGCTGGGCTATAAAACTCTATAAAGCCGAGGGCAAATACTGGCTGTTCAGCAAAGACGTTTCAGCGATGAAGAATGCCTTTGTGTTTGAATGGGATATGTCATAGATGTTAAAACAAACTAAGCCTGATTTGCATTACTTCCTGAGAAGAGTCAAGGCCACAGTGTCTGAAACCCTTCGGTCTTCTTCTTCTTATCATTATTCTTCTCCCCACCCTCTTTTGTAGCTGGTGCATAAACAAACAGCACCTTCTTCTCTCTCAGGTGTTGTGTAAGTTATATGGACCTTTTAAAAATGGATTTGAGTGACACCCAGAACATCAGAGTTAGATATTAGAGCCAGCATGAGTTACTGTAATGCAAGTGGACAAGCGAACAGCAGTCACTAACTGCTTAGGGAGCTTTTCACTGAAGAGAGGACGTTAATTTAAGTCTGACAATGGACTTTCACTGGTCCTCAAAGACACAATTGTTCCGCTCTTCCTCTCTCTGGAAATCAGCCGATGAGACTCTGTGGGTTCTGTGTCTCACTTCATAGAAACATTACTGTCTTGATAAGGGAAAAAGGGAGTACGGGATGATGAGAGAGAAATCTCTCTCGCTCCTCAACTCAGAAGAAAAATTCTTAAGTTTATTCTGTCGATAATGGAAAACCATTTTACTTTGATTTCGTTTTTGCTCAGCCTCCCCCTTCCTTTTCTAGCTTGCCACTTCTTCTTCTGCTACAGATTGTGATTTCCTGTCATTTCCCTGCATGGTTTTTAACATTTACATCTCATGTGCGTCCTTGGCCTGCACTTGGCCTTATTCTTAGCCTCTTCATCTTTTGAATATGGTCCTCTAGGGTGCCAAAGAGCCACTCAGCATTCTTGTGCCAGCTGTCCATTCCTTGCTGCTCCCCTACATAGCAGCTCGTCCACTGGGGAGTGTACCTCAGACGTGGTCCAAAGTGCCTGCTTGCACACACTCTTTTGGTTGTATGTAATAATTGAGTGTATTTTCTAAAGTTGCAACCAGTTGTTTTGAACACTTCTTTCATCCGTAATGCAAACAAAGAGCATCTTGTTGCAAAGGCTCACTGCGTAATTCCACCCTTAATGCATCATATTACGTTATTTTTGTATTCTGAACTTGTCCAGACATGTTAACATCCTTTCTCTTAGGAACCAATAAACAAACACAAGCACACAGACAGACACCCTCAGTCTTGTTCTTTCCTCACCGTCTATCCTGCTTGGTATTGGGATTCCCTGCTCAGTGACGCGTTATGGGCTTGACCAAGTGTTAACCTCATCTCATAGCAGGAGGAAAAAACACACCCTGCTGCCTGCCGGGTGGACTTTTCCAGCTCCTCTTGGCCCAGGTTCTCCCACTCCTCCGCTTATTAACTTTTTTGACTGTATGGTATTGTGCGTCTAAATCCATTTTGGTACAATGAAAGGAAAAGGAATACTCCCAGTGCCATGTAACCCAAACATTTCCAATACACCCACGCAGGAACGTCATCTGTCTTAAGAGTACAGGGAGGGGAGTCCCCTGCTTGTTTTGTGCCAGGTACTAAGTGTGCTGAGTCTACCAAGTGTTCCAAGCCTATAGCCTGTGGAAGCAAGGTATGCATGTTTGTGTATGCATGTGGGATGTGTGAGTTTAGTAAGTTTGTATTTGACCCAGCTGTTTTGGGAATGCCGGGGGCCACCTTGGGCATGGAATGACGTAAGAGCGCGTGAACAGTGTGGGGGGGTCTGTGGGGTTGGCTATGGAGGCGGATATCTGCTGTGGAATTCCTGAGTTCCGACTCTGTTCTGTTTTTGGAACACAATTGTCTGGTATTTGGTTGATCCTCCCTCTGCATTTGTCTCCCTCCATTTCAGCTCATTTTGCCGTTGAGACCTCAGTGTTCCCGTTTATCTTTAAAACATTGTTTGTCCTGAGTTTTTGAGTACATGCTTGTGGCTTTGAGACACTTACAGACTCCCTCTTTCTATTGTCACTTGTGCTTTTTAATTTTTTAAATATACAGAAGACACAGATCTTCTATTTGAAATTAATGCATGCAATCTCCTTCTGACTTTCTCACAAGCTCTGCCAACTCAAAGCAGTTCTTTGCATTATCCAACTGTGTTGGCGGGACTTCTAAGTAGGCTTGAACAATAACTTGCAATCATCAGTTCTATTCATGGGCTAGCGACAGCCAGCCTAATGTTGACACTGACTGTCCCAGTCAGGCACCTGGCATGACAAGGACAGTGAATAGTCATCCTGCAGAGCTTCAGCTGACCTCTGTCCTTAAGCCAGCATAGCCGTGACTTCCATCAATGACAGCATTATAGCTTGTCAGGCTAAAAGCACAGAGTGGATCTGTGTAGTTAGGCCTGCAGACAGGAGAAAGCCTGTGTAATCAAAAAGACCTTTTTTAAAGCCGAAGAACCCCTCGCTCTCGGTCACAGCCCAGTGGCCGTTGCTATAAAGACACTTCCGATGAGTCATGTGTTTCAAAGATAACATTCCAGCGTTGTTCCGCAGAGACGGGCACTATCAATCATGCATGAACTTTGACCCCTGGCTCTCTGCATGGAACTGGTTCTCATCAGGCATCAACAGTGCAGACACACTGTTGTGTTGGTTTGTAGAGATAAGTTAATGGTGGTGATGTGAGTAAACAAAAGTTCACATGCTGGCTGTGGTAATAAAGAATTCTAGTCGTGTGTGTGTTGTTGTGTGCTTGTACTGCAACACGGAAGTTCTCAAATGTTTTCACTTTAAGGACCCTAAAACTAACACAAATTTGACCACGGACTTCCCTTTGATAAGACTAAGACCCTGGGTCCCCCCTACCTGATAGGATTTTTTGCTTTTTAGATGTTTTATCACAGAAAGTGTTTGACACCCATAACTACTGAAAAAATCATATTCTGGCAGCATTACCCTCTGGACCCCCCCACACAAACACACACACACACACACACACACACACACACACACACACACACACACACACACACACACACACACACACACACACACACACACAGTGATAACCACTGCTGTAACAAACACGACAGGATGTAGTCCAGTCCAAGTTCTTAACTTATCAAAATTAAGCGTGTATTGTTAATTTAAAAAATGGTACGGTAAAAAAACGGTACATTTCCACAGCCAAATGCTTAACTTTGAACTAGATAAACTTATCATCTAACCTTCTGCTTAACCTATGACATGTTTCTAGAAGACATTTGCCAAATATCTCTTCTTGCATGTCTTGTCTTATGCTCAGATTGAACGGCGCATGGAGTTGGTGCGTGTGGTGTCCCACAACACACACAAGAGGATGGTATCATGTCTACAGGGACACATCGGTGCAGAAGCAGAGAAGAGACATGTGAGACATCAAGCGTGTGACAATAGCTTCAGTTTACCTGTTTAAGAACAAACTAACCAGACCAATCAGCTGTTCCAGGATGTGTCATAATTTGTGTCATAATCACCCCCCACCCCCCCCACACACACACAAATTTTCAGTTCTTACTGTTTTCATTCAAAGTGTCCTCAGTAGGCCAATCAATCCATGATTTGTCTTTTGTGTTTTCTACCCCACACCACCCAAAAATGCACCACAGTCCGTACCACGCCTCTATACAGGAAATGGTCAGGTAAAAACACTGGTTACTTATTCCACCTCTCTGGTTCTCAGCACCACTTGCTCTGTTTCCCATTCAGACATCTGTCGTCTTTATTCACTCTGCATGACACTTTTGCCTTTGGGATTCTCCAGTTAAAAACAGGATGTTGAAAAACATTTTGCACAAATGTGAACTGTGTGATAGTGAAAATAAGCTCCAGTGTTGTCATTTGATAGATGTCTCACTTCCCTAGTTTGCATCTTAAATCCCATTTAACGTCTGTACTTTCCTCTTTTGCTCAGAAAGCTCTCTTCCTCTTCCTGACTGTGATTTTACTGTTGACCTGCTCAATGGAAAGTCCTTAATGAATTTTCCATTGGCTACTGAAGCTATTGTGTAAATAAATTTCTACTTTGTGTGCATGTACATAGTTTCATGTAGTGTAGATCTCAATAAAAGTCTAATCATGTCTGCATCTGTCCCTCTTCTGCACATACACGCCACAGAAAAAGCTTCCTCTGACTTCACTGTCCCAGGCAATGGTGGAAGGCGGAAACCAGCTGGGAGAAGACTCCTTGATAGGGTGAGTTTGCGATTGATTGACAGGCCGAATAACCAATTGATACTCCTTGGCAACTGTTGCTAATAGAGTAGATGCACCCCAGCGAGTGTGAAATATGAGGCCAGGGCAAGAAATCTGCCCAGTTCAGTTTTCGGTTGACGGGACTTTCAGTAGTTCCCTTTTTAAATGAGGTTCAGTATCATCCGTTGTGACTGAGACCAGACAGTTTGCAGTTAAGGATCTAGAAAGTGAATGTCTCAGACTCTACACTGCAGCTATGTGTCTGTCTGGAAGTAATGAGGAAGAGAAAGTATGCTTGATGCTCTGCTAAGAATTTTGATGCATTCATGGCAGCTGTCAGCTTAGAGTGTATTGTTCTCTTTTGTGTTCCAAGGCTTAGGGGGTTCATTGCTGAAAACATTGATTCATGTTCAGAGATGAGCTGTCACTAGGCCACCAGAATGCTGTCAGGATGGTGTTCTGACCATCCCTGTGCTCCTGACTTTGGGCCGCTAGAAATGATGGCATCATCACAGTAACCCGGTTTTGCTATCTGTTATTGACTGGGAACAGAGGACAAGCTGGTGGCACAGATTGTCATCCCTGTGTGTTGTTGATGTGTGATTACACTGCATATAGCAGACCTCACATCTTCACGTAATCATGCTGATGTGATAATAAGGCATAAATATGACTATGTTGTGATTTTTAACACCCTTCTCTGTCTCTCTTTGTGCTGATGCATGTGTTAACAGGAAGATGATGGAAGTGTGCGGCGACGCAGAGAACCGCCTGGCATCAGAGTTGATGCAACATGAGCTGCAGATAGAGAAGGACATTCTGGATCCCCTCAGCCAGCTAGCAGAGGTAAGAAACCTCACACCTCGTGGACGTATAACACAGTAAGTTACGTTAAGTGCAGGCACACCCCCTCCTGTGTGCTTTCTTTGGTCTAATCATAGTGGAATAGATTTTTTAATAGCATTTTTGTATTTCTGTCTGTTGGGCTTAAGTTTATATTAAAACATATTAAAACAGTATGTAGGACAGTATTTCTCGTCAAGGTGAAAAGCTGTCTCATGATATCAGCATGATCGAGTGTGAGGATGAAATTAACATAGAAGGTGCCCTGGCCACTTTTAGATCGTTTGTGTGCCAGCATTTTGGGTGCCCGGTGGAGACAATAAACGGCAGCAATGGAAGCAAACATTTCAAAACACACCTGCATTGTTTTGCATTTTGTGACTTTCAGTCAAATAAAAAAAAACATTTTTCTAGTCATGCATTTATCATTGAAGATTTCTTAAAAATAGTGTTACAACATCCTCTCATTCTCATGGACACAATATCGTGTATTGTCTCGTCTCGGGAGCTAAGTGTATTGTCATCGCCCTACTGTTAAAATATCTTAAGATAGTTATCCAGGAAGAACATTTGCAACAACAATTGTCAGCTCTTTGTCATTCTAACTTCTCAGGCTTATTCAACTTGTGTGTGTTTTGGATATAATTTTCGTAGGTGGACATTCCCAACATCCTGAAACAGAGGAAACAGCTGGCCAAACTGGTGCTGGACTATGATTCTGCAAGAGCAAGGTTTGTCCATCCACGCTCACTTTCATCATGTTATGCATGTTGAATTTTAAAGCTGTGTGAGGTGACGCATCCAGACCATACCTAAGGGAAATTGGTGAACAGAGTAACATTTTTTTCAAGTTTTAAAACAACTCCGACTCACTACTGACTTATGGCCGCATTAGTCGTGACTTTTCCATAGGGTTTCTGTACCACAGAGATTGTCTCATCCTGTTTTTCCCCTGTCTTTCCAAACTCAGATGGTTGCAGGCAACCAAGTCAATAATCTCAGGAACAAACACTCAAGCACTGACGGCCAAGGCTGAACTACTCAAGGAGGAGATGGATGAGGCCATGAACAAAGTGGAGCTTTGCAAGGTAACCGGCACAGATATAGATGACCAGCCATGTACTGTCTGGATTACATTGCAGTCATGTCATGGAAGAACCATTACAAGGCCGTGGCTCCAGCAATAATAAAACCGTCTTGATGTCACGATATGCAGAGGACAGATTTTTAGTAAAAGAAGACAGTTAATAAGGCTGTTTATTCTCCAATCCAGTTTCTTACACAGGTAGAAGAATGAATGAGTAGGCCAGAGGTCATTTATGGCCTTATGTGTTGGAGAAACTGCAAATAGGCCTCATAAGAAGTTTAAACTGGGGGGTGCAGTTTGCTGACACACAAATTACTTGAAATGCCCCGTCAGCTCAGTGTGTTTTTTGCATCTACTGGACTGAATCACTGGTGAGTTATTGTGTGTAGTGGCTGCGTGACGTGTCAGGTCCCCTCCAGGACGCGCAGAGCCTTGTGTTTCCCCTTCACAAGTCCTCCTTCCCAGTCTCACTGAGTCCTGCCAACAGCAAGGAGGATTTATGACTCACGCAGCACACAGACTAGCGGCTTAGCTGACCGCTGACGTCTGTCCTAGTGCCACCTGGAAGACACCATTCATTTGATGGATGATCCTGTGTAGTGGAGATGAAAGACCTTTAATGAATTAATAAGAGTGTGCAGCATCTCGTTGTAAAGCACATTGTGACTTCGTAGTGAGTATTAAGATTATGGCTATCATCTTTCAGCGCTCTAACAGTTTTTGTCTTTATCACCCAGGATCAACTCGCTGCAGACATGTACAGTTTTTTCTCAAAAGAAGGGGACTATGCCCGCTACTTCGTAACAGTGAGTACAACGTGTCAGCAAGCCAAACATGTGTTTCTGTGGGAATGTTCACAGCTGCACAAGAACCGGGGCCCAGACTTGGCCTGCCATTTTATTTACTTTGCTGTCATGTCTTTTACTGCTTGTGTTAATCGACTCACTCCCATCAATTTCTCTCTCTTTTTTTTTCTTTTTTTGTTTCTGTAGCTCTTAGAAGCTCAAGCTGATTACCACAGAAAGTCTCTCACTGTTCTGGAGAATGTCTTGCCAACCATCCAGGCTCAGCAAGGTAATAATACACGCTAACATGCCTCACAGCAGTTAAACAGAAAACACTGCAGCGTTTTAATGTTTTGTTTTTCTTAACATACACAGAGGCTTTTTTTTGTGGACCTCTTTGCATATTCCATGGTGAATGCACATGTGCCTATTTTCCAAGTGACAACCCCTGTTTCTTTGGTTCTTGTGTTGTTTGGTGTCGCCCTTTAAACAAACGCTTTCCTGTTAGACACTGGAGAAGTTTAAGGAGAAACACTTTCTTATTCACTCTTCCAACTGGCTTGAGAAATGAAACCAGCTACTGTACCTTTCAGTTATAGCACTCTGGTCTGCTATTCTAACTTCTAGACTACCAGAAGTTGCCCCAGTTGCGGTAATGGTTAAAAGGCCACAACTGAGGCCCAGATATTAAAGAATAGTCCTTTGTCATCACCGCTTTGCCCTCCTAAAGTAGTCTAATTTTGGAGGGCAAACATAATGTCTCTACTCCAGTTTCTTTCACTGGGTTTTTGTCTTTTTTTCCGTCGTGAGGCTGTGTCTTCTTAAAGGAGCTTGTGTTTTTTTCTGTACTAAACACATGTGATCTAAACCAGACAAGCCTGGTCTCCCAGCATGTGGGGATGACTCACGTACTCCACACAAACACCCCCACCCCTTCTCACATCACACCCACCTGGGTTTTGCACACCCTCTCTACCTCCCTGTTCACTTGCACACTAGCTCTCTCACACACACACACACACACACACACACACACACACACACACACACATATATGAACAAAAAAAACATGTCATTCCTGCTCGCAAGGAGCCTATGTGGTTATTATTTGCAGGTACCCTTTGGGGGAAGTGAGGACTGTTAAGGAGTTTTGTTTTTATTTAATGCATACCAGCATGATAGACGGATCTTCCACAGAATCTGCAACAGCTTCATTACAACACTTGTTTTTATGTCTCTTCAGATTTGAAACAGTGTGAATGAAATGACAGTCTAGTATCCACCGGCCCTCTCTCCTTGTCTTTAGACTCATGGACGGAGAAGCCCGCTTTTGGCACTGGGCTGGATGAACACCTGAAAAGGAGTGGAAGGGAGATCGCCTTGCCAATAGAGGCCTGTGTCATGATGCTTCTAGAGACCGGCATGAAGGAAGAGGTAAGGTGAAGGGAAGCAGAGAGGCGGAGGGGGAGATGAGACAGGAAGCGCGAAAGGAGAGTCGCCCTGATCGGAGCATCATGATTATTCTGCTGTATGGATAGAAAGGTGGAGGCATTGATCTACTGTATGAGTCAAATCAAGTTAAATTGGATCATCCTCACCTTCTGTAAGATGTGTGCAGCTAGAAACTGCAGAAAAAAAGAAAAGGAGTGCCTTGGTCTCATGGGTGTTTTATAACTTGACAACCTTTAACCGTGATATGTCAGGGATGTGTGTAGTAGCCAAAAACTGATGAATGCACAATGTAAATATTGATGTATAAAGTCAGATGTTATGACAGGAAGACATTTGTCAGATGTCAAATGATAATTTACAGAGACTTTCAGTCTTTAGAGTTCGCTTGTAAACACCAAGCTAATTTCCCTTTCACTTTATATTATAGACAGAGATTTGTTTGCTTCACTGACTTGACTGCTAACCAACCCCCCCCCCTCTTCCCCCAGCTTATCATACAAGTAAAAGAAGTGCTGATGTACTGTAGCTCATTAAAAGTCTGATGGGGCGGTAGCTGCGATTAGCAGCTCCGCTGGCCATTGACATAATTGAAACCAAGGTGTTTGTTCCCATGAATATCTTAAGATTCAAGGCGGATAGACACACTGTAAACACGGGAAACTCTTGTGTTTCTGTAGTGCTGTTCCAAAGAAACTGTTGCCCGTTACGCTGCCTTGGTGATTTATGAAATGTTTGTGATGTCCCCTCCCAGAAACAAATTTAGAATACAATAGAATCTACTTGTCTCCTGCCCATAAATCAGACTTCTTTTTGTGTGTGTGTGTGTGTGTATACGTGTCTGTGCAAAAAGAGCTAGAAAGAATGCAAGTGTTAACTGCTTTGCATGGTGAGTCTGTGTCATTATGGTGTGAAGACGGCCTTTGTTTATGTGTCAAAGTAAAGATCTTGCTTTGCTGTGAGTGGTGGGTGTGTTTGTTTGCCTCCTTTAAGGTTTCATTATGTGCAACTGGTAGAGGGAGTTTGTGTAGTGGCTTCATACAGAGGCTATCTGTAATTGAGTGTTAGAAAAGTGTGTGTGTGAGTGTGTGGGTTCCAGTGGCAGCACACAGTCTTGTGTGCACATTGAATGCCTGTATGGATCTTTAGTTTGCTGGTGACGTTACTGTGGTTTATTTGTCTTTGTGTGCTTGTGTGTCAGGGTCTGTTCAGAATCGCAGCCGGGGCATCCAAGCTCAAGAAGCTAAAGGCAGCGCTGGACTGTTCCACGTCACAACTGGAGGAGTTCTACTCTGACCCCCACGCTGTCGCTGGTACGTCCCAAACCAGAACCGTTTTTGAATTTCTTGGTGTATTACCTGGACCAATTCTCTAACTCATAGTCATTTAAAATCCCAAAACAAGTAAAATTGTGTTGAATAGGTATTTTCCCTCTGCAGCTACAGACTGATCACCCAGGTGGCTGGAAAAGTGGCTTAAATATCTCAAATATCTGTGTCTGTGGTTTCAGGAGCACTGAAGTCCTACCTGAGGGAACTCCCCGAACCTCTAATGACATACCAGCTTTATGATGAGTGGATCCAGGCATCCAGGCAAGGCTCATCATATTATCACTGGGAATCAAATGGACCAATATTGAGTGGATCTAGAACTGTACAGCCATAATAGTGTGGCCATCTGGAGACTGTCCTTTGCTTTAAATAAATTTTCCATCTTTTCAGTGTGTCAGACCCAGATAAGAGACTCCAGGCACTGTGGGTTGTATGTGATAATCTACCAAAGAACAACAAAACCAACCTGAGGTCAGTTGAGCGTGAGAATCGTCTTCTGTTGCCCGAGACGTTGTTCCCACCTGTGCTCATTAAGTCCCATGTTTTCACGCAGGTATCTGGTGAAGTTTCTCGCCAAACTGGCTCAGGACAGCGAGGTGAACAAAATGACCCCTAGCAACATCGCCATCGTCCTGGGACCCAATCTGCTGTGGGCCAAAACCGAGGGGTGAGAGGGGTGCTGGTACAATAAGATGTAATAGTAACTGTTTTAAACAAGGATCTCTGAGAGGATTCTAGTTCTGGGTGCTGGAGAGGAATTCTACAGTCTGTTATTTTAGTTTACTTTAGCTACTCATTATGCGAGAAAACACCTCATTTTTTCTCATCTGTATGTGTCCGCCCAGGACTCTGGCTGAGATGGCTGCAGCTACCTCTGTGCACGTGGTGGCCATCGTGGAGCCAATCATCCAGCATGCCGACTGGTTTTTTCCTGAGGGTAGGTTCTGGGTCTACAGCACTTGTTTTCAGTCTCACCTGCTCTGGTTTTCTTTGAAGCCAATCAGGGCCTTTTTTTTGACCAGGGATGAACGGTGAATACAATTTACATTAACTGCCCATTAGGAAAGAAAGCATCAGCAGTAATCAAGCTCCAAAGGACCGAGATTAGAGTCACTGTAGAGGTCAGCTCAAATGCTACAATGAAAAAATACACAACAGATGTCAGGGATCCTTAATTCAGCTTGTGTTGTGTTAAACACAGGGCAAATCAAATGAGGCAAGTGTAAATGAAGATGTGGATAGAAATACAGCCCCTCATTAAAAAATGCAGCCTTTTCAATAGATTTTCCATAAATTTAGTTTGTTTGTAATCACCATTATTGGAAAAGGACTGTTAGACTAAACTTTTGTCCGTTGATCTCACGGCTGTAAATTCCAAAAATCCAAACATGTTGCATCATTGTCACGGTTTAACAAGCAGGCTAACCAAAGCCAGTCTAGTCTCTGTATCTTAGGCCTCAGATGATGATGGACTGTCTACGCTGTTGTCAGCATGACTGACCGTCTCTGGTTCTTATACGATGATGGCTCAGTGGCTTGAGATTCTTTTCACAGTCACTAGATTTCAGACTTTTAATTGCCCCTTGGTATGAATCTGACCATGACTGTGTTCCTTCTGGGATGGTCTGTTGACCTGTGGAGGGTGGTGCCATCATGCCATCCATTCGCTAGATGGTGTCCCACGTTAGAATAAGGAACATGTAATAGAAAGGAATGAAGTGTGTTATTGTCAGTGAAGATAAAGCGGAATATGAGCATCTCTTGTGACTTGACAACCTGCCCAGTTTTCTTTGTGTTATGCTTGCTGATTCATATCAACTCCTCTTACCCATAAAACCTTGTTTTGTTTTTTTTAACTGAATTTGGTTGGATTACAAACTGCATAACAAGCCACACCAGGGCTCATTCGGTTGAAGACCCACGTGGTCTAGTCACTAGTAATGTTTAATAAGGTTCCATGTTCCTTCAAGTTTAAAGTAGTAGTATAGGAGTTTGCATCGATAAGCCTTGCCTTCTCTGTTCCTACAGATGTGGAGTTCAATGTGTCCGGCATGTTTGCGATGCCTACGCCTGCGTCCAACCACAACAATCACCTTGACTATGACTGTAGCACCATTGAGAGGAAGAGGCCTGGCAGCATGGTGGGACCAGAGAACGACACAACGCGCAAAGACAAGTAATCAACCTGGAGTTGCTTTGTACAGTTTCCTTGTAGACCGCCTTTCTGTGCCTCACAACATGTGTTGCTTACTACAATTAATGGCTTTAGGAATAATTTGCCTTTAATCCAGTTGCTTTTTCTGAACCCTGTCTTTTTCTCATACGTTTTGGAGTTGATTTGACAGGATTCTTTTAGTATGATTAACACTTGTTTTTAATGACTTCTCTCTGTGTGCTCTGGGGTTACTGATCTAATTTGTGACTTTCTGATCAAAAGCTTTGGTGTTTTTGTTTTTCTCCTTCACTGTCTCCCTGCTCTCCCCGAGCAGCACCCCTAACAAGCACTCGGACCACACTCTTCGTAGAGGCAGTAACACCTTAGGTAGAAAGCAGCACACCTCACCTGCCTTCCAGCCTCCTTTACCCCCTGTAGAGGCTCCAGGGCAGGGGCACGGGGCCGGGCAGCTCTCCCAGCCCTCGCCTGAGCCCCAGCCCCAGCCACAAGCTCCATCAGGGGGTTCAGGGCCGGATGCTTCCCAGCATAGCTTGGCGCAGGGTCTGGCTGCTCTCGCAGCCGCTCAGCAGCTTCTAGCCCAGCACACAGAGGAGCTCAGGTAAGGGCTGCTTCACCGCATCTCTGCTGCTGGTGGAGAATGACACAGCATGCCATACAGACAGACAGACATGCTTTCAATGCTGTCGTTGATGAGAAGACATTAGTACTTTCTCTGTGAACAGATGAGGTCAGCGTGATTGGCTTTGTGAAGTATAGTGGGTTATTAATGCATGTTTCACTTGTATCTCACAGACACACCCTCTTCTTGTGGTCACTATGATTCAGCTAGTTGGTTTTTCTAGCAAAACCACAAGTTTTCTTACACCGCCACCATTTCCAGCTATGCAGACTCGTCTGAGTTCAGCCCACAGACACAGCACAACAATGGCTGCTGTCATTCTGCTAACAGTCACTTGCAGGGCCTCTCGACTTCCCACCCCTCTGCTTTCCTCCCCAAATCACTGGAATCAGCAGGACCTTCACACTAACTGGCCCAAACTGCTTTGAAAAGCCTGGACATTGGTGCCTGTTATGCAGCGACTGAAGGGTGTCTTTGATTTAGCTGGTGAAAGGACAACATTCATATCCAGACAGATAACACTATTCAGTTCAGCATTCTTTAGGTCCTACTCTGTTTTAGAGGTCTGTTAGGTTTATCAGTGCAGCACTTGACATGGTAGATAAGTCTGCTTTTAGTGCTAACCTTCAATAAATCCAGCAGTGGATGCTACTGTGTAAGCAATATCCAGAATTTCAGAAAGCTTGTTGGTTCAACATACTTTGTTTTTTTCTTCTGTAAAGCAACCCAAAGCTACGTGACTTCACACCTGCCCCAACCCCTCAGCACCAGAGGAATGGCTCTGGAGCAGGGGGCCAACAGGGCACTGGGACCCCCGGGGCTGGATCCATGGGGCCCAGTCCACATTTGATGCGCAGAGGTAAGAGCCTGTATAATGGTGTTTTACAAAGAGGTTTATTTTTTTTTTAACCTGTCAGTCATCCAGATCTCAAGAAGTATTAAGTTTAAAGGTTCAGTGTGTCATATTTAGCAGGATCTATTGTCAGAAATGCTATCTATCTATCTATCTATCTATCGATCTATCGATCTATCGATCTATCTATCGATATATATATTACTCTTACTCCTAAAACAACCCCTCACTCACAGCTAGTCCAGACAGAACTGCTGATTTTCACTTCACTGTTGCATGCAACTTCCTTCAAAACAGATAATTGATTCTGATTCTGAAGTCTTTATGATCACTACTAGGCTAGGCTATTGTGTAGCTTCAGCCAGCATCAATGAGCAGATAAGGCTTTATGAACTCAAAAGTTTTTCCTTGTGTTGTGATTCCTAAATTCAGACAGAAGTTAAAGGTAGACCAAGCTTACAGCGATACTGTTAATTTGACCATTTACTGATTCACATTTTTGTTTTCTTTGGTTCTTAAAGAAATAGGTCAGCATTTTGGGAAACAGGCAGCCACATAATCTCTGTAAAAATGGCGAGCTCTTGTATTTACACTGAACTAACGAGAGATAAAATGTTTAATTAATTAGTGAGCTCTAGAGGTGCTGGTAGGCTGCTCAGCTCCAGCTAGCATATAACCGATATTTACCGCTCACACTGAAGAGCGGTATTGAGCTTCTCTAACTTTTATCATACTAGCTTTTTTTGTTCAATTTTTATTTTCTTTATTGTTTTATTATTTAATTTAGTTAATTCTTTTAAATGGGAACAATTTCCCCTTGTTTTTTAAGATCATTTTTCAGTTTTTCTTCATATTCTGGTGTTAGTTTTATCAGTTCAGTGGGAGCTTTGTATGTAAAGCAGCTTGGCATATACATTACAACCGGTAGCATTCACAGATAGAAGTAGCATGTGTACTGTAAGACAATATGTTTATTTATCCTCCAATAATCACAAAATTGACCATCAAATTTCAGGTACCAAGAAGCAGGCTCCTGCCCCTCCTAAACCGTCAAACCCTCCACCCAGCCAGCCCTGTAATTCAGTGAACCCCACCTCCTCCTCAGGCTCATCCCAGTCCCTCAGCCCCACTCCCAGACCGCTGTCAAGCCACTCACCCACCTCGCCTACCTCTTCCACCTCGCAGCCATGTGCCACACCCAGGCGCCACTCCAGCAACCAGCCCCCAATCCAGGCGCCCAGCCATCCACCTCCAGAGCCTCCGACACAGGCCAGCCCTCCGACACAGCCTGCATCCCTCGGTGGGGACCAGCAGAGCGCGGCCCCCTCACCCCCAGGCACCCCGACCCCTCCAGACACCCCTCCACCTTCCACCGATGTAGTCACTCCTCCGTCCCCGTCTCCCTACCAGTCGGGCTCCCTTCCCAGGCCGCGACCTGTCCCCAAACCCCGGAACAGACCCAGCGTCCCGCCACCACCCCAGCCCACTACAGCAGCCAGTGATACCAATGGGATCTGTGCCACTGCTTACAAGATGATGGGTGAGCGCTTTACCTCATGGAATCATTGCATGTACAAGTTCGGCTTTTCCTATTTATTCACTGCTCAATACTAATGTCCTCTCTTTCTAATAGTCTTGCATTGTAATACCTCCACAGGTTAAAGAGGCACTTGTGAGAGGTTTGTTGTTAATTGACCTTTTCACTAGCTACTCCTTCACTTTTTGTTTGCCTCTAGAAATCATCAGCGCAGCCTGCTGCCTCCATCAGATATCATATACCTTAGCCCTGATGCACGACTGTCCCACTGTGTATCACAGTCCTGGGTTGCCATTTAGTAAGCTATTTCTGATGTTTAATTCCACTTAACATTTAAATATTGGACAAAGGAGTAAAAAGGTAAACTGAGAGTAGAATATTACAGAAATACTGTAGAACATAGATACATTATCACACTGGTGATACAATGTAGCTTCTGGGCACTACTGACAGCACTGAGCGCAGTGCTGAGATGAAAATACGTTTATTTCATGTAGAGCTGCAACGATTAAGCAATTAGTTGTCATCTATTAAATTAATTGCCAAATAATTGTTTCAAGGCAACAAAGACAGAATTCTCTGATTCCAGCTTAGTTGTGAATATTTTGTGGGTTCTTTACTCCTCTATGACAGTAAAGTGAATATCTTTGGGTCGTGGACGAAATCTCTTGGAATTTGGGAAACACTGATCGACATTTTTCACCATTTTCTGACGTTTTATAGACTAAACAACTAGTAGATTAATCTATAAGTAACCTACAAATTAATTGGCTAATGAAAATTATCGTCATTTTCAGCACTACAGAAACAGCGTATGAATACTCCGTTTACAGTCATAGAAGAGTACAGAAACCAGAAAATACCAAAATTCAGTACTTTCCATTGCCATGCAACTAATTTGCTAGAAATTTGGTGCAATGTGCTCATTACAACACAGAAGTGTCTTACCAGTATATACCAAATATTCACATTTAAGAAGCAGGAATCAGATCATTTTGACTTTCTTAAATGACTCAAACCAATAAATTGATTATTAAAACATCTGCCGATTAATTTATTAATAACTGAGTAAACTAATCAATTACAGCCTATTTCCTTTGCAGTTTGTCACATTTTGTTTTTATCAATACACTAACTTTTATGTGTATCTTGAAAATGGGCACAGAGACAGTTGTTTTTTCCAACATTTTGTCATACATCTGTAAATGGATTGATGGTGTTTAATGAAATTAGCCACATCCTTTTTTCTTTCCTTTTTTTTTTACACGCTCCTTACATAGATGTTATATCTCCTGAACCACCAGTGGCAAGTTCTTGTTCCATCCAGTGGGTTTATATTTTCTATAATGTCCTAATTCAGGAGTTCATATTAAATTCCAGAAATGGGTGCTTCCGGACGTGTCGTCCATCGGGGCTATCGTTTTATCACAAGTCACTCATCTTTATTTGCAGTCACTGAAATGTAATATCATCAGTAACACATGTAGGCGTTTGAAACTGAAGCAAATTCAGAACTGAATTTGCAAACTGGTCATTTCAAACCCTCAGCTGTCTCCTCTGTTTTTGTTCTGTTTTTATTTATTATCGTTTTTATTTATTTTTTTAAATGTGAAGCATTTTTTATTGCCTGTCACTGTAGGTTTTGTAATGATTCAGAGCAGCAGTGTCACTGTATCAAGCATGTGTAACTCTGACATGCGTGTTTATAACTCCACTGTTCTAGTCTTGTCACTAACGTCCTGGCACATAAAGCTCTTTTGTCAAGCAGTGTATTCAAATGTAGATTTCAGGCACAATTTTCTCTACAGTTGTGGCGATTAATTCAGAACGGGTTCACTGTACATCAAATGCCCCCAAACTGGACATTTGCCATCCACTTTCACTGCGTGTCACTCCCTGTTTACAGATCCTGGCCAAACGCTGCCACCTGCTGTTCAAACATTCGCCCTGACTGTCTTGCTGCAGGAGTCTCTGCTGCTGTTTAAGCTTATGGAAAATATTACACAGCTGCATTGGATGGCATGATTGCAGCCGCTTTAAATGTTTTCATACTCCAGGATGGTGCTGCTGCACGTGTTTGTGATTATGGCTATTGTTCATATAATGTGGCCTTAAGTAGTGTATTTATGTTTGCAGGATGTTTATGGAAATGCTCTCTGTGAATGTCTGCATGCATGAAAAACATATTACTTACTAACACAAATGGTGACTGAAACCATCATTTCTAGTTGATTTTGTCATATTTATTTATAGATTCTGTGCTCTGTGTTCTTGTGTAACATGAAAGTCTCCCCTTGTGGTGCACTTTTATGATAGTTGTCTCTGTTTGCTCTTTACTCTCCTCACTGTGCCTTGATTTTTCTCTTTTTGCTCTCTAGACCCGGCGGTGTCTTTCAAAGGGCTGAGTCGAGCTTTGGTCCCTGAGCTTGCTGTAGACCAGCAGCCAGCGACGGCCTCCTTCTCCTCATCTTCGTCGTCGTCCTCCTCATCCTCCTTCTCCCTGGCTCCTCCCAAAGACTGTGACCTGGACACCGAGAGCACTGTCCTATGAGTAGGAGACGCTCTGGTCCAGTACCCACGCTCCTCCTCCCGTCACGCACACACCCCTCATTTAGTCTGCTCGTGTTTCGTCACAGCCCATATCTGCATCCCCCCTCAGAGATATAAACCTCTGCTGTCATGTTCTCCCAGTCCAGTCTGTATGAACGACTTGTAATGTGACATAACGCACCTTCTGGCAGCCGTGATGGAGGTCAACAGCTCTTGGTAAACAATGGCTGTGATTGTGTTTGAGTGGTCATCACAATGCAAATGAAAAGACAAGGTAAATATGAGCCGACGCTTTGACGGGAACAGCTCATTTGCTCAATGATACATCTAACGATTTATGTTTAATTCTCAGCATTTCAACTAGAAAAGCAACATATTTGTTTTCTTGTCAAAAGCACATTTGATTAGCATCTTAGTTTATGGATGTGGCATTTACTAGATTTAGATTTCAGTCAAAAGCCCAACCTTACTTCAAGTTATGTTTATATTAATTATGTTACATAACCTGTAATATGTCATAGTTACAGTTGAAAGTGAATTAATTACGATCTGCAACAACTTTGAAAATCAGTTCATTTTTCAAGCAACTTGAATGTGTTGAAGTTGAGTTCTGGGAAAACGTGACTGGCATTTGTCACTAAAGTTTTGGCGCTTTATAGACCAAATGATTAATTGAGAAAATAATCAGCAAACTAACAGTTCATTGCAGACATAGTCATAGGGCAAATCACCATATTATAGTGTATTAAAAATGACCTCCAGCCACACCTCCACACTCATTTAGGTATCTCTCATTTTAAGCTATTAGCCGTCATTACTTACAGATAGTCCTCCTGACCTCCATGATGGCACCAGATGTGTTCATGAGGACACTTGTTACACAAAGCCTCTACACTGCAACACACACACCACTGCCAGCTCTGTCTGTTATACTACGCTCCCTACAAATCAAGCTCCAGACAATCAACACCAAACAGCAGAGGACCCCCAGCGCACCAGTAACATCGTCAGACCACTGTGTTAACGATGACTGTCTATGGAAGAATGGGTCGTGACAGGGTAGGAGGGGACGGGGATGACGCCAAAATATGGACTGGCGAGACTCGTTTTGGAATTTGGCGTGAAGTGTTTTGTATTTTTTAATGTTGAAAAATGGTCTTAGAACAAGAAATAAAAAAAGAAGAGTTATTTCTACAGCACAGGGGGAAGGGGAAAATGTCAGCAGGTGAAGTAGAAACCAAAACTGTTGCTTAAAGTGTAGCTGGTGACTGCAGGTTTCCAGTCGTCTCAAACACTTGATTTACCCTTTCTGTACCCCCCACCCCCCTCTAAAGCCTGTATTTATTTACCAATTTAGAAACACACATTCCCTGTGGCTTGACATAAGTAATGCAGTCTTTAAATGTAAATCATGCCTTATCGGTTCCTCGCAGAACCACATTATAAGCATTATATATTTACTGTATGGAGGATATACTTGGCTCCTAGTTCTACAGTATTTCCAAGAAGCTGTCTTGGCAACAAGTATGTTTCAGGGACGTAAGGAAGGTGATTTGACCCTCTGCTATAGAAGTCTTGTATGGTTCTATATTGTTCCACAGAAGTTGTGTATTTAAATATGTTTTGGTTTTTTTCTTTGGGTTTTATATCAGAAGTAGCAGGGGTAACCGCCCTCCAAGCCTGAATTTTTTTTCCCCCTTTCTTTTTTTCCATCCATCCAGTGTTTTCTCTGGCATTTGCCAGGGCTTTAAACGCAACAGGCTGTGTGTGAGTAATTGTACTGAAAGGACGATTCTTAACCTGCCTCTCCATCCTGAACAGAAAGACACATAAACAGCTGATGTTGCACAGGCCAACGAGTGGTTTCCTAGTGAACTGGTTTGGAGGATTTTTCAGTCTTTCCCACTGAGCTGAGAGCACATTGTGATGTGAAACCTCAGTAGTGATGTGGTGTTAGATTTTTGCCAGGTCAAAATATTTAAAAAATGCTTTGTTGTATTTTTCTGTGTAAGCTTTGTTTTTGTTTTTATTTTGGCCTCATGTAATGCAGAGTTCAGTTCCCAGAGAACTGACCCAAAATGGTACCAATGGAGAAAGTCTTGGATGCTGCAGTTGCCCTGAAAATGAGTTGAGTTGAGTTTTTCAGAGACAATCGAGCATTATAATCCCCTCCTTTCTCTTTTTGCTCCTGTACCTCGCTGCCTTATCCCTGTGCATCAACAGAGCTTTGAATCTCAAAGGCTCTGTAAGACAAACAAATGCCATTAAACTAGAAATGATAATGCTGCATTTTTAAGCTCCACAGTTTTGTATGTATGCTGTCTGGTGAGCTTAAATATGGATAAAATATGTAATATGAATGCTTGGTTATACTCCCTTTCCAAAGAAAATAAAGTATATGAAGAAACTATTGAAATATTTTAATGGTCTATATGTTTGTATTCAGACAATAATGTGTAACAGCTGACTGGAGGTACATTACTGTTTACCAGAGCACATTAAGTATGTAGTTTATAAAATAAGCCAGTTTAGCATTTGAAAGGAAGAAGTGCAGCCTCTCAACTGTCAATGACGTGACTAGAAAACAGGTGTACTTCAAGAGATTTAGTATTGCCATCTCAGACATGTTTAAAAAATGAGGTCAGAATTGCCACAGCAGGTGCCAACGTATCCTGATTTATAGTCCCCAGTATGGATCAAGCACCAAAACGCACTACATTTCCCATAATGCAACTCAGTAACATCATTCATAAGTCCTTTTCTACTAAATGCCTATCTGTGAAACGTCCAAAAAGTGCCACATGCATTTGTTTAAAATCAACAAAACAGAATTCATTTTTAACTTTTTTTTTCTAAAATAATTGATCTATACTAAGATATTCTAATAAAGAAAAATGTGGAGCGACACTGATAGTATCTAAAAATATTTGCAACTTTAGATTTGTAACATGCCATGCTAACGGCCCTATGAGGTACTTTGAGCTATGAGAGAAAGGGTGATGCTATTGTATGATGTTTGCCATGTTTACCATTTTAATTTAGCATGTTTATATGCTAACATTCGCTAATTAGCACAAAGCAGCTGAGGGTACAACCCAAACTATACAAATTATTAAGATTGAGAATTAAGATTAGGATTTTGAAAAGATGGTGGTGTCAGGGGATCATCAAAGTGATTACAATTCATCCTCTGGGGACAAAGAATGTCTGTAGAAAACAGTTTTCACTAAATAGTGTGGACCAAATTGGTGTACTGACATTGTCATTATTATTATTATCAGTCATTAGTTTATAAAGTTGCTGTAATTCAATGAATACGACGTACTTTAGGTGTCTGTATTAACATTAGAGATTCATCATAAGTCAGACAGTTTTTACTTTCAAGCATGACATTTTATAGATCAAATTTGAAAGCCTTGAACAAAACATAAAGATCAAACAATCACAAAAAACATGAGCAGCTTCTCATGAAAACATATAAAACAGTTATAAAAGGGAACCTGTAGGGAACCAATAAATAAACCTAACTAGACTAACAGAAATGTATTTAATTTAAACTTAGATATCCACAGAGGGTAAATGCTACCAGCTGTACATCTTCATATATTAACTGCACCAACATGCAATTGATTTGGACAAGAAACACTGTTACTACACTAGTAGCAGCTAGGGTTGCATTTTTACGAGTCACCTCGTAAGCCTGACTAAAGATGCGCATAAAGAATAAATAAAATGGTAATTTCCTGATGACACTCCTGAATACGAAAATAAACTAGGACTTGGAGGACACACGAGCATACAATACAAAATGAGCAGTGCATAGCAAAAACAGTAAATTTACAATCTCAACAATAGTTCATCAACATTAATACAACACAGCTACAGGTACACTGTACTGTAGATGAGTCGTGAAATCACCATGACGACCAGAAAAGCAGCAAATGACCATTTACAGTGGGATGTTTTCTTCCACATGCATTCATTCAGCAGCCACCCACCTGTAAAAGCAGGACTTTGCTCTCAACACTCAACAAAGTGCACAACTATTAGCTGTCCTCTGCCAGAAGCACACAGCTCAGCCATTTCACATTAAAGCTGCCTTCTATCTTTCTGTAATGACACTAATTGTCATAAAAGATGTGCTATTCCACCTACACACTTTGCGAAACAGATGATTTTTGAGCCACATTTCACCATGTGCTGATGTAGTCAGTGTTACCTCACTGTGAAAGTTGCAATATTGTTCTGAATGATAGTAGCAAATTTAGATTTGACGAAGTCCTCACAGGCAGAAGAATCACAATGTTAATGCTGAATGGCTGACGACAAAGGACTCCAACCTGTTTAGAGGCTTCCTAGTTCAATTCCTGCAAACTGGCCTGATTGGATATATTTCAATGGCTGTTCACCCTCAGGATTGAGTCCAGTTGGGATGCGATGACTGGAGTCTAAAACTCCATCTAAAACAAGTAAATGAAAGTAGATGATGTAAGCATCCTTGATCACTCTTGTATCAGGAGCTGAACCGAAAGTTAACTCCGACAGCCCACTGGTTTACTTGCAGAAAGGTGACTAATGTGATTTTTCAATGGACTCCTCATTGTTGTATAAAAGCAACACGTGGTTAAAATTTTGGAAGCCAAGTGAGGCCAAAATGATTTTAATTTCATAAGCAACTTACATAATTATGATATACAACCTCATATCACTACAGCAATTTTTGAATTATTGAAATGATACCATCTATTTGAATTTATTTACTTTGAATTTACCCTTTTGAAATTTCAGATTTTTACAATTTCTGAAACTTTTTTTTCTCAGATGTAAAAAATCTAAACTTTAATTTTAATTTAGGTATCTGAAATGAAATTTTTTGACCAAGCTTTAATTTTTAGATCAGAAAATAATTATCTGAATATGAGTAACTTGAAAGCAGTTTTCAAATAAATCACTTTTTGAAGTTGCACAACTTGCCAACTAGAATTTTCTAAGAGGGGAATGCAAGCTATTTCTATTTCACTTTTAATATTAAGAATTCACTAGTGGCTAAATTCACAGAAGTGTCCGTTGTTTAAGAAATTTAAATGTTTATGGCTTTGTTTTGCTTTCATAGGAATGGTTAACCTTTAGACATGTAATATGCATTGTGCTGCAAGGGACAGAAGTGAACAGCTGGGGGTTGATTAGCGCAGGAGACGTCAATTATTTGTTTTATTTTACTATAATTCCCATAATAGATGCTCTTTATATTCACAATAGGTTAGATGAGAATGACATCTGTAAGTCTAGATCAGCAAAGTGGATTCATGATGTTTGAAAAAAATATCTTCTATTTTTAAATCAAATCCTGCTGTATGGGAGGCAGGGAGTGCACCACTGTATGAATAGTCTGATCACTGAGCAGTCCAGCCTAGTCCACGCTAGCTAAACTACAACTGTGAGTCACCTTGATTCCGGATAACTGTCGTCAGTCTACATCTATGCTTAATCTTTACAATTTTCAAATATGATCTGATAGAAAATATAAACTTTATATAGTCATATATTAAACATAACTAGTAATCTGTAAATATTCAGACCAGTTGTATTCATTACTTACATCTCATTTAAATGCAGCATCAAGATGCACTGGATGATCAAATATATATGGATGGTTTCTCTAATGTATCTTTTAATATCTACTAAGTGACGTGTATTTAAAAGAGATGTTAATAATGCAAAGACTGGTTTGAGTCGTCAGTGTGCGGTGAGTTCCTGTTGACCTCTGGACACCTGAATGTTCCTGCTCTAGCCAGCACCTGAAACAGCAATGCTGCACACACGGCACTCATTAACTTTTGTGATTATCTACAGATAAATACAGTGTATTTCCATTCTGTTTGCTATAGATGACGTGTTCTCTGTTCCCGTTGGTTTGAGTGTCTCTGTGCGTGATCTTGGCACTTTGGTTGTGGAGAGCAGAGTGAAAATGGAGACGACCGGCCTGTCGGTTTGGCCCGACATGTGCCCACATTTCTTGCTTCTACCAGGCCAGAGGGGAAGATAGTCTGGGGCTTCTGGGGTTTTCTGGAGTCTGGGTCTCACTGAGAGCTCTCTGCAAGACAAAACCCATGATCTCATCTCATTTATGCTTATTTTACCGTATTATTTTCAGATTTAGAGCACATTTGGTTATTCCACAGACAGCAGCACTTTGCAGCTTAATCACTTTATAGCTGCAGGCTGCTGTCAGTCTGCGTGACAGCACTAGCTGAATACTTCATTGTTTTGGAGGTTTGAATCTGTCAAACACCTGCTGCATATATCAATATATCAGCAGCTCACCTTCAGGAAGAAGTCACATTTATCCTTGACACAGCTGAAGAGAGCGATACAGTAATAGCTCACCTCAAACTTGGAGATGAAATCTGCAAAGATGCCGAAGAAGGCCTCTGTTTTGGTGGACTTGCTGTCCTCTCCGAAGTAGGAGGCCACCTTGGAGAATTCCTCCATCACTCGGGTCTGCAGGGACTCGAGAGACTGGATTGCAGGGTGGCTGTTCTCCAAAAAGCTCTGTGGGAGCAAAAGCTTACGCATTAAAGAGGCACATCTCCGAGGTCAGTTTACTTGCCAGTGAAAACAGCTGTATAATGTCTTCGGTGGATCTGGAGGAGCTTTGTAAAGTCTGAGAAAACTACCCTGATGATGTCATCTGGGTTATTTTTTCTTAGTTTGGGTTTGAAGACTCCAAATATATAGTTTGTGTGAAAGATGTGGGCATTTACCATACAGGGAGGGTCAAACAAAAATGCTAATGAGTTGCATTATGGGGAACGTAGTAACCAGATTTTTGGGGGCGTGACTTGTAATACTGACTAAAAGTGAGCGTCTGTTGTCTGCTGGCATGTAGCTCATCCCACTTACATACTGTAAGTCTGTAACATTCGTCTAGACAAACTTGTTTCATTATGTTGAGTTATGTAAAGTGTAATGTGTCAGACGCTGTTCCAACCTGACAAGAATATAGTTTCTAAATCCTCTGATGTGGAAAATGGTCAAAAGAAATGAAAAAAATAGTTTGATATTTTGGGAAATATTCTTCTTTGCTTTCTTGAGTCTTCAGTGGGAGGATTTATACTACTCTCATATATGTCTGTTGAATTTGAAATTGGAGCCAGGAGATGGTTAGCTTAGCTTAGCATAAAGACTTGACACATTACAATCTGTATTTGTCATTTTTGCACTTCGGTTTCTGTTTGTAAGATTTTTATCTTTGAACAGAGCCAGGCTAGTTGTTTCTTTACGCTAAGCCAAGCACACTGTCTGCTAGCTCTAGCTTCATATTTAAAGTACAGATATGAGAGCAGTATAGATCTTGTCATCTAACTCTGCAAGAAAGTGAATTAAGCAAATTTCCCCAAATATCAGCAATTGGTATATGAAGCAGCTTAAAAAAACATCCATTTCTATATGTTTGATGTGTATTATATAATTAAAGCTGTTAGCGTACACTCATGACGGAGGCAAAGTGGTCCTCAGAGGTGGGCGGGATCTTCTGACAGGCCGTCCTTATGTCCTGGATGGTGGCTTGAAGGTCACTAAGCTCTGCTGTTATGGCCCTCTGGTTGACTGAACAAGTTACATGCACATATTAGGTAATGAATTACCAAAACAGTAGCAGTTATTAATCACCTGTATATGTCCTAATGATTGTAAAACAGCAGCAAGGAAATGTACAAACTAGCAGTCTAAATAAACAGTTTTACTATGACAAATGAAAATATGAAATTATCTTGAGTTATTATTAAGACACACAACAAACCCAGTATAAATCTACATGAAATTAGATCCTTTTGGTAAAGTCTGCCAGCCCTGCAGTGGCATTCCAGCACACAGTGTACTATATAGAAATTACAGGGTGGAACGAGTACATTCTGCCATTCTGAATGATTTTCAGAACAGAAAGCAGAGTTAAAGAGCTCTGCTGCTGTAACTTCATCATACCCTTGGCTGCCAGAGGCACTGTTGTAAGGTCTCTGGAAAAGTTGAGCAACTCAGGGAAGTGTTGGCACAGGGACTTGGCTAGAATGTGGAGAAAGGTGGATTTCCCGTCCACTGTTTTGGTTGTGCTCAGCTGCGAGACAGAAGAGTATGAATGACTAAAAAGCTAAATTAAGATGAACATGACATGGTTTTTGAAGGACAGGCGTCAATGCTGTACCTCAGTTAGGAAGTTGATCTTAAAGCTGGTTGTCCTGTGGCTCTTGGGTTGGCCATTGTTCAGGTAATTCCCCATTGCAAGTACAAACTGTGGACATAAAAAGCACTTAATACACATGATTAACATACAGACTGGTTGCTACACGTTCACTGTCCCGGCTCTGGATGTTTACCTCCAGGATTTTGGCCAGTTTTTTGCTGCTCTTAAGCTCCATTGAAGCCTTGTAGATGTAATCGTACGCAACCTTCATCTCCTCCGTCCTCTCCTGCAGGGTCATCTTGAAGTGGAGGCTTCGCAGACGGGTCTTATACTCGGGCACCATCAGCATCTGAAACATACAAAACACTTTACTCATTGTTCCATCTTGTTTTTAAAACTTTTCTCGCCTAGGAGTTGTTGTTTTCTTCTGGCTGTACCTGGAAAATGAACTGATCGGGCTCGCTCAGTTTGGCCGGGTCCTGTTCAAACTTCTCGTACTGTT
The DNA here is from genome assembly GCA_024633595.2 of Lepomis macrochirus. Taxonomy (NCBI): domain Eukaryota; kingdom Metazoa; phylum Chordata; class Actinopteri; order Centrarchiformes; family Centrarchidae; genus Lepomis; species Lepomis macrochirus. Next base: position 20,294,919 of record JALXJV020000023.1, on the reverse strand, counting down.
TGACCTCATCGTCGTCAGGAGCGTAGAGCAGCAGCTGCTTGATGTGAGCGGGCTCCAGCCGATCGGTGGTCATGTTCATCAAGACCTGACGCAGCTCGGTGGTGGAGAGCTTCAGATGGGCGATGAGGATGGCTGCAGAGAGGAAGAGGGGTGGGGGCAGGGGAAGACGTAGAGAATTTAAGTCTGTTTTTCTCACATAACAAAGAGGATCACTTCTGCTGCCGACTGAATACAAAACCTTTCATCCCCCTCTGATGATGTGTCATTTTCTATTGTGTATTATCTGTCTTACTTTGTTTCTGTGGTTTCAGACTGATTATGAAATCCACTTCCATCCACAGTATAATCCAGTATAGTCTACATAATATAACAGCGAAGAAGCGAAGGGTCACATCAGATATTCTTCAGTAGAAGAGAGCTTGACTGCCAAAATGAGCAATTCAATTTTTATTATTATTTTTTTTAACTTTTTGTAGAGTACTTTTTGTTCTGCAACATACAGTATGCTTTTCACATACAGGATATTCAAGTTCAAACTAAGCAATAAATCAATAAAATAAAGATATCATTTTACAGTTGCTTTAGCTCAGTTTTAACCACAGGTTTTACAAAAAAACAAAATGTTTTTATATTAGAGCTTTACAACATTGTGTATGTTTATCACTCCATTTTTATCATTGTTGCATTTAACAATAGAATGTTCGTTTCACTGTTCACTCCATTCAAGATTGTACAAATATAGTAGAAGAGCTAATGATTGAATGAATAAATGAATAGTTTATTTCTGTTTACATTATAATGAACAAAGCATAACAATTAACAAAAATATTAAACATGTTTACACCGAACCATTCCATACAAAATAACCCACACAATTAACTACCGAAAAAGGAACAGGTTGAAGCCCGAGGCTTATTTTTGCCTATCTTATATTTATACACTTAAATCATGTGTGTATAAGCATATTATCATACTTATACGTCTTAACTTATTCAGGCTAACATGTTATATTATCATTGTAAAATGATCCTGTTTATTCTCATCCAGCTAATTTGGTTCTTTGAAAGCAGTTTGAGGATCGATTTGTTAATCCTGAATGGCGTTCCTTATTTTGAAATGAAGACAAAATGAGTAGAGAGTTGCAACCTGGGCCCTGTTCTACGTTTATGGATAACTGAGTCATTCAGAGTACAGTGTTTTTGGTCCTACGAAGCTGCATTAAAATCTATCTGGAACTGTTGTCTGAGCAACAAGACTGGATCATGACCAAGACATTTTAGGGTGATCCTCATACATGAACTAATATGTTGAAAAGTGTGTAAAATACGGCAATAAAACGCTCCTCAGTCAAGGCAGCAAAGCAACAACCTTCTTTTGTAACACAGTGCCTCAAATCACAAGTTCAAACTTGCAGTCATTTAGTGGAGATAAACAAAACACAAAATATTATTAACAATATAATTGTGGCAGTCTGTTTACTGTTCGATGTTCTTGTCTTACAATTACATCATTTTCATTGCATCACATCAACTGTAATATATTTCCTGTACAGACACGCTGAGTAGAAAAGCTTTGTGGCAGTCTTGTGAAACCTCATGGTGTTAGGAGTAAGAGAGGCTATTGTTGGGCTTCGAGTCTCTCCTAAAATGCTGCGCTACAGTCTGATGCAACCTCCCCTCATCCAATGTGACACTGTAACTAACTTTCACTGAGATTGAGAATATTGCGACTTCAGGGTCTGCACTTGTGTAAACCATGCACACTATGTTGGTGCACTTTTCAAGAACAGAACTTTTTGGGACCTGCAGCCATATTCTTGTGGTACTCACAGGCATTGTAGGCTTTCTTATGAGACAGAATCTCCACCACGTCTTTCTTTTTAAAGTTCTCTGGCATGAAGGTGGGCTCTGGAGGAGAGACTGATCATTTTAACAAACAGTGTAAGGATTTGTTCTCCAGGCACCGGGGTATCAACACACACACACATACGCCCACAAACACACACAGTGGCTACACGTGTCAGGTTGAATGGTTAATAACACAGCTCTGCCATGTAAAAGTCTCTAGTGGCCAAAAAGTCTGACATATGTACAATAAATAACAGTAATGTGTGTTTCCTCTGGCAGAGCTGTGCTATCACTGGGGGTGGGAGGGGTCTGTGGGGAATGGTGCCTTATGGAGAATGGACTGGATGAACAGGTGAATGGAGCAGCTCCAAAACAGGTAATGGAGAACATCATAACTGTAAAGGTACAAAAGAAAACAGGAGATGTCAAAAGATAAACACATACATTCATTTTTACTTTTAACTAACCCTCTGATAATTCACCAGATGTAGTATCACTGTATGACGTCAAGCATGATGTAAATAAAAAAAAAGATGTGACGATGCAGCATGATAGAGGCTGATCACAAGTACACCACAACTTACTGGATCTGCGTTGAGTTCCAAAGTGCAGATCAAGGTCCATGAACTTCACCATGTCAGTGAGCTTGTCATAGTCTGAATCCTCCCCGAGCTAAACATAGACAAGGGCACACTCTGTACTCTCCAAAAGACACAGTCAAGGGTTGGTAATCTAGAAGTAGCTGTCTAGAAATTATTTTTATATACACATAAATGTGACATTCTCCATGGCTGATAAGGTTGCAAAGCGGGACCAAAAAGTCCAACATTAGATATGAGCAGATGAGATCCACCGTGTGTTCTGCTTACAAAAACAAGATTTTAGCTTCGATGCTGCTGTGACTCATCAGAGACACAACAGAGCAGATGAGAGGCTTTTCCAAATACGGGTAGAGACGTGTTGGAGGAGTGAAAAAATTCACAGCCAAAGTGGGAAGATTCACAAGTAAAGTAATTGTTTGCTCTATTTACTGTATGTAAGATAGTCGATTTTTCTGACATAGTCGTGCTACTTTATTTAGACTAATGTAAATGAGTAAGACTTCACCGCTCACCTGGCCCCATATGGTTCCCTCGGAGTTCTCCACCTGCTCCCAACGCAGCCTCTTCACACTCATGTGGTTGGTGTCCGAGGCGTGGTGGCCTGGCTTGGGCAGTGGAGGAGGGTCGCAGGGTGGGGGCAGGGGCGGAGGTGGTGGTGGCGGTGCCTAAGAGATTAAAAAAAAACAACAACTCATTTTTTTAATTTATAAGATGTTTTCAGCACTAAGCAACATTCTTGCATAGTACATGTTCACAATTTCTAGATAACTCATTTGTGTCAAGATACAGAAAGAACGATGAAACAGATGTTACCTGTTGAGATTGGTGCTCTTGCCGTGGGGTTTCATAGGTTTTAGCATGAGTGGGGAGGGTGGAGTGAGAGGCGGGGGGCTTGGAGTGCAGTGAGGAGCCGGCGGGGCCTTGACTGTGACACTGGGACGGGCTGTGATCCTGGAGGGACGGCGGCAGCGGGCCCTGGTAGCTGTGTTGGTGGTGGAGCTGGTGGTGCCTCTGGAGGACGAGCTGGCTCGGTCTCAGCGGCTGAGGGGACGGCTGCGGGGACGGCTGCTGGATAGGCTGGGGCTGGCTGAGCTGCCGGGGGAGGTAGCTGGGGCGGGAAGGCTGGCAGGAGCGTAGGGTGGAGGAACCCAGGGTGGTGTGGCCATGCGAGAGGCGGGTGGAGGTGGCCTGGAAGCGGTGGTGAGTTTTCTCCGCTTCTTCTCTGGTCGGGAGCCCTTTGTGTAAAGGAGAGCGGCTGGACAAGAGGGTTCTGAGAGGGGGCGGGGGAGGAGGGATGATGGGGTGGTGCGGCTGGAAGGGCATCCGGCTGCGTGGGACATGCTCAGGGGAGAAGCGGACTGGCGGCAGGGGGTCAGTGAACTGGACAGGAGGTGGTATTAGAGCCTGGAAAGGCGGGGGAGGAGGGGGGCTCTGAGTTGGAGGTGGTGGGATGGGTTCAGAGCCTGAGGAGTAGCACGGAGAAGAGGCCTCGTCACTGCTGCTGTGATCCTCACTGCTGCCACTGCTGAGATGCCGAGGCATGAAACCCAGGTCCTGATCCTCCTGGAAACTCATCTGGAGGGAGGAGAGGTGCGCCATCAGACCTTCAATCACAACTTTCCCCTCCACATACTCTTAACATACAGTACATCTGACTTTAATTAAAAATCTAAAGAAAATGCATTGTGACTCCTTTTAGTTTTACGCTCTTGCTTATAAATCTGCAATCTTTCTTTTTACCTACTTATGGGGCAGAAAAGCCATAAAAAGCAACAAAATCATAAAATAATTTTAAAACACATGCACTTCAATTTTATCAGTACTCTAGCCCGTATATTCACACTAGGTGTACAGTTGACAATACTTAAATGATGCCCCCCCAAATTCCTGAAAAAAAACATAACACAGCTGTGTTTGTAGGATGATTTACTTTAGCCAGCACCTCATTATAACCTTAGATTGCTAGTCAGAAATAGGCAGATAAAATTAGACTCTACTGTATAACCGAGTATCATGTTTTACTTACAGGCACCCCTCTTCTTCTGAAACCATGACAACCACCTTGATATATCTGTTCATGTGACACAAGTGTTCATTGTAGCGTACATTAGAGCTGCTCTAATGTAAACATGCAACACTACAACGTAAATACTTCAGTCTAATGTGAATTTGCTCATTATTTGATAATAACAAGCAAATGCACAACAGCAAGATTGTCTGTAAATAATGTCACATTTTAGCATCAAAAACGTTGTACCACATTAACTACATTGTAAAATGTTTGCAACTCAGCTATCACTTTATTCCCAATCTCACTTGTTTACAGCAATTAAAGTAAGGTATTACAATTCATTTATGAATTTAAAATTACTTATTTGTATGTAAAAATAGCATATATAGCACTTTTAAATTTAAAATTGAAATAATAATTAGTATCGATAGTAATGCTAGCCTCATGATAACTTGCATGAACTGTGGGCTTCTGGTTATTCCTTTCGCTGAACCGACGTCTGGAAGATTAAGGAATGCTAGGTGTCATCCCCTTTCCTTGAAGCTTTTTGGGGAATAATTAAATGCAGTGGGAACACAGCCTTTTATATTTTGAATGGGATAAAGTGATAATACTTGTGGGATGGGAAGACAACATACAGTAAGGAAGTGGCCTGGGTAAACTCACGTAGTATATTAGCTATGTTATTCATTCTGTTGTTAAATACAGACAATAGATGAAAAACTTAAAGAGTTAAAGGATTAAAAGGAAAGACATATCTTTTGTATTCTTCCTCTCTTGTTTAAACTCTTGTTTAAGCCACACCATTAGTTTCGCTTGACTGGTGCAGGGCTCTCAGGTTTTATCAAAAGTTTGGAGCGCGATAACGCGTGTTAGAGGAGGAGCTACTCAAATATTTGCTGCAGCAGTCACCGCCCAAGCCAATTCTCTAAGTTTTTACTAGCTGCTAAATTCATAATTGACCTGAACAAATAGAAATTATAACAATAGCTAAATATGATAAAAGACAAAAATACAAATGTATCAAAAGTCTACACATTTCAGCCTTTTAATTGTATATAGTGGGACAACTCAGTGGGTGTTATCTCTCTTACTTCTCAGCGTGAGAAATACAAGGTGTGGCGTGTGAACTGGCTGAAATGTGTGCATCACGGTGAATGCGTGAGGCTTGAGAGTCCTGTGTAATAGGACACGACACGAAACCTGAACTGTGCCTGAACTCATATTTTGCTAACGCTAAGCTAACTTAGTTTGTTAGTGCTATCCGAGGCCACATCCTCAGGTGGTCCTCCCATTCCTCTGTAATAGAAAGCAGAGGTGTAGTCACATTATTATTATTTGGCAGGTTGTGTTCCCACATCATTTATTTCCCAAACAGCTCTACGAAAGGGAAGACACCTGTAGCACACCACTAACTCCCACAGTCGTCGGTTCAATGAAAGGAATAACCGGAGGTCATGCACATTATCAGTGCACGACCTCCGGATATTCATCGAGCTAGGAATAACAAGGTATTAAAACACATACAAAAAAAACTTAACACACAAAAAAATTCAAAAGACCTTAATATAAAAGCAAAGTATGTACTCTATGTGTATGCATACATACAGCTGATGGTGCAGTAGATTGGTGGCAGGTCTTCCTCACCTCCTCATAGTCATTCTCCCCGGGTACAAAGTCATCCACCAGAGTGACCCGGTGGCCCAGCTGCTCGCTCAGAGCATCCAGGAACTTGTCTGTGTCCCGACTGCGAGGCGGGCGGGAGAAGGTGAACAGCTTCTTGCGGCGGTTCAGAGTGTTAGCACCGCCATCCGAGTGCTGAGGGGAGGCCGGAGGGCTTTCCAGGCTGACGTAAGGGTTGGAGTCTACGCTGCTCTGATGGTGGATCTCATACACAGGAGTGGGGAGAGGTTCCTTCCAGGAAAGGGACAGGCCGCTTTTACGGCTACCTGCAAAAAGGAAATTGAAAATTGTTGTTGGGAGCATGATGCATGTGGTCAGTGTGACAGTGCAACCTGCTCACACTGCAGATGTTTACACCAAGAATTTCTCCCCTGGATGACTTGGCTTATATATCATGCTACTTATTACCTCCAGAAATTGTGTGACATCCTTGCTGACGTTGTCTTCTGAGAGGTTACCATGGTAACAAAGAAAAACTGCAGCAGTTTTATGTGCATGTAGACTGTAGGACTTGAATGTGTACTAACTTAAACACATTCAGAAATTAGCGGTTCTCATGCCATCTTCACATCACTGGTTAAATCAACTGTCTGACACATCCTATTAAAGCGTTTCCCAATTTAGCAGCTTGTGTATACAGCAAATCTAAGGTGGCATGAACACGGCATCAGTCATGTGCCATCAATGCCCAAAGTTCTGCAGTTTTCACTCCTGCCAATTACAATTAATAATTCACTCTTAAAATGCATCAAGCCTAAATGGCACATGATTGTGAACCATTGGTGGAAGCATGTGTCTGAAAGCATGTGCACATTGTTTGTGTGTGTGCATGTAATGCGAGTGTTTGGGCGTGTGTGTCTGCCTCAGAGTACCTGTGAGAGGGGGGAGTGTGAGGGGGGAGAGAGAGCGCCCGTAGGCCTCAGTCTGCCCCGGCCCCTCGGGCTCTGCTGGGGAAACACCCTGCAGTGGCGACACACTCTTCCCTGCGTACACGGTCTCCAGCTCCGTGTACACACCTGTCATCTACGGGCGGAGGCATGATCAGCTGGTTAGCACGCAAACGCTGTGACACATTTGCTTTGAAGGTCTGCTGCTTTTAAGTGTTTTAGGAACAATTTGCAGTCACAAATGTAATAACGCTAATGTGGAATTGCAATAATTACGAGCAGACCCTCAAATGATGTGAGACCAGAGAGCACAGATGACATAACTAGCATTCATTATGCTAGTTGTTGAGGATCTAAGCGCTGAAAAGCTGCAGTTATACCTACATGATTGAGGTCAGGGGACTCGGGGAAGGAGGTTCCATCTCCTGACTGCCTCTCCTCCGGGCTCCCAGATTCATCCACATGAATTCCTAAAGCACAATAAGGCATGAACAGTGACACATGGACATAAGCCTCCTCCTTCCATCCACCCCCAGCCATAAGGGGAGAGAGGATGAAGCAGAGCAGAACAGCATGGAGGAGCAAAAGGCAAAAAGCTTGGCTCTCCTAGAGCAGGAGTTAGCAGTGGCAATGGAAACAGGGGAAATAATGGATGAAATACCTGACACCTGACCTGGAATAAACACTGTGTGCACTTTGCTTTCAAACTGGCAGCTTGGGGACATTAATTAGAAGCAAAGACAGCTGAGATGTGGAGTTAATGTATGAACTGATGGTGGCTATTTTTCTCTTAAGAATAAGCATAGGATTTGCTAAGCGCATATCTTTTTCAGCAACAGTCTACTGCACGTTCTAACAATTACATACATTACCACCTGGGAGCTGACCAGTGCAAATACAGCCTTATTGCTGCGCTCTGAGCAGTTCAACTGGAGGTTAGATGCCTCGCTCAAGGAATATTAAAAGTACAGTAACTGCTGAAGGAAGCTCATTTACTGTCTCTACCCAGATTTTCCTAGTATGTCCAGGGATTCCAAACCCAAAAAGCAATAACACTGAACTAACAACTGACTGATCTGGTAAAATTGTTGGGAAACAGTTGCCTATTTACATGTCCAGCAAATGCAGAGCAAAATTATCATTCATTGGCCAGTAAGTTCAATATTCAGTCTCTTGTAGCTCTTTTTTGGTCTCAACCAACTCCTTTGGGAAATGTCTTGCTCTTTAGCTGCTAAATGCTCCACTAGCTAGTTGTTAACTTTGTCTGTTTGCTGTTTGGGGCTGGGGCAGGTCATGTACAGTGGGTTTATCAGAGCTACCTGCTGCCGCTGCCAAAAACAACACCATGAACCAAAACAGTAAACCCGCGGGGCAAGCAGCTTGGTATAAGCCCTATCAATGCCAGGGAGATAGATAATAGTCATTTTCTTCTACAGAGCAGTAAATCCTTGTTCTCGCTGTTGTTACGTGCAGCGTACCCATTCCAAGGTGAGTCCCGATGATGCAGTCGTCAGAGCTCCTCTCTCGTGCGATGCTGCGGTAGGACGTCCCCGTCACGCGCATGGAGCTGCTCCGCCGGTGGTGCTCCGGACCTGCGTCAGGCTCTAACACAGCTGCAAAACACACACACACACACACACACTCACATTCAGCATTGTGTTTTTGTTATTCACAAGCTGCATGGCTCCTTCTTTGTGCTCAAATTAATAATACACAATAAATACACTGGGTGGTTAATAATAAAAGCTTGATATATTTGTTCTTATTCTTAATAACCAGGATGCCTCACATGACATAAATCTAACCTGTCAATGAGGAGGTAAGAACAGGAAGATCCAGCTGTTGGCAAAATCCTGTTTGTTTTTCATATCCAACAGGCCACTTACTGACTGTCTGTCGATATTGTATGAGTACTCTCTCGAATGCAAAACTTTTCCACCTTGTAGTTTTTGGCTCACCACTGCTCTTGAAACCCAGGAAGCGCGACAGCTTGCCCTGGCATCGCTCCTGTTCGTCGTAGGTCAGTAGCTGGTAGATGAACTGCCAGATCAGCTGTTTGGCCGGAGTGTCCAATACTGGAAACACGTCTACTATCAGAGTGTCCACATTCCTGCAAATACACACACACACACACACACACACACACACACACACACACACACACACACACACACACACACACACACACACACACACACACACACACACACACACACACACACACACACACACACACACACACACACACACAATGCATCCACACACATACACATCATATTTATATAACCAACCCTTGTATATTGAGTAATTGATTTAGTTGAGATTTATTTTCTTTGCATCAGTAATGACACATAAAGCTGAGAATGAGATGCAGGATGAAAACAGATTATGAAAAGGTGGGAGGATAACAGGGATATCAGTTATGGTAGGATTTATGCCTTCTGGGGTTCATACTGTATGCACATACTGTAGAATTCAATTGCTATTTTGCTTATAATCCTGCAGCAATACATATTTGCATCATCTGCAGAGCTAATGCTCCATCCATCTCTTTCCCTCATTCTACCCTTCATCCTTTAGGATATAATATCAGTGCTGATTGGGAGGAATAAACTTCCTGCACAGCTAGGTGCAATTTTTTCTTCACTGCTTTTCCTCTCGCCGGTTATCCATCATTCATTTTCTCCACCTTTCTCTTTTGCCTGGTTAGCAGCCTGATATATTGAGTACAGTACAAACAGAGTTTCCCAGGCAACAGCTATGTCAATGTAAGAAAGCTCATTAGCAGAGTCTTAGAGGTAGTTTGACAGACGCTGGAAACTCATCTTAAAAATACATTATTGCTCCTCACGTGCCCTTCCATCCTCTCTGTCTACCTTCTTTTATAGACACTTTGGATCCTTCCAAGCCACTGACCTGTGCTGGAAGAAAGTCTCCAGGGACTTGCAGACTGTATACCGCTCCTGGATGGTCAGCAGGTGTTCCAGCTGCTGGCTGAAGGTTCGCCCGTGGACTTTGATGCTCGGCGGAAGAATCTCTGCCACCCACTGCAGAGAACTGAGGGCTGGAGACCTGGGCAGCAGGCACAGTGGAGGATTACTATTATTTTACCATTCATTCATACTAAAGTATTGTTTCTTCTTTGTTTTGCATCTTTATTCAGAATAAAAGCAGTGCCACTCAACAAATGTTAGTTTGTTTGTCCGCCTATAGACTAGAGGCCCATCCCACTCCAACAAAAAAATCCTGTTCCTCCTAATCCTGGAAGGATGACTACTGTCCCACCCTGTTCCCGACAGTGTTTATTCATATTTGAATTTATATATAAAAACTGATCCCATTTTTCCCTTGCCCCAGTCACATGATAAATACTGAAATTGACTCCCATCCCACAAAAAAATATCAGCCTGGAGACCACGAACTGTTGGAAATGTCAAATCAAAATGTCAGGTTGGTTGGTGTGCACTGACCTGGAGCGTGGTAGCGTGGTGGGGGCCAGGCTTGGAGATTCCTCTGGGTCGGTTTGGTCTGAGGAGTACTCAGACGGACCCTCCTCCACTACCAGAGTGGGCATTGCCCCGCTGCCCTGCAGCATGGACACCACCTTCTCATGGGAACAGTTCCTACACAGAGAGAGAGAGAGAACAAGAGAGCGGACTTGAGATAGACAGAAGTAAATGATGGAAAGCATCAGTACTGTACTGCATGACTTCTAACAAACTGTGGGAATCATTGATACACCTTAAAATAAAGATATGTCTGTAGTTGCAATGGTCTGTAATTTATTCACTGGTTAAAAATGTAAGATGCTGATGCAAGCTCAGAAAAGGCTTAGCGAGAGGATCTTTAGGTTGAGATTATTTGTGCTGTAACTACAAATTGCTTTTTTATGCATACCAAATAGATCAAAAAAAGATTTTCTAAATAAGACAGGTGAACTAGGTAATTAGAAAGTGCTTTATTTGCAGAGAAAACTTTAAAATCGTGCAAAAGATACATAAAAACCCATCTCAAAGAAACCCTTTAAAATGCATAGATTCTTGGCACTGCTGAGCAATGAGGTGACGATATTCCTTGTAATTCTCATTTCACACTTATAATTATATACACATATACACTTATAATGGTACAAAAAGTACATGAGATACTGTATTGACAAGGTGTCCAAGCCTTGATGCTAGACTGTCTGATTTCAGTTTTAACAGAAAGACGAACATGACCGAGTTGAGATAGAGGATTCTTATAATAGTTTTAACACACCTGATGAGGACTGTGAAAAACACAGGTCCACATTTCTGTAGATGGCACACACCATATGCTTTCTTCGTAAACACGAGACTGAAAACTCCCACATATCTTGTACTTTATTGTCTTTCTCTCTCCGGTGAACAACACCCTCTGTTTTGCTGATCACCTCCTACTGCTGCAGCACCGTGTTATCAGGGAGAGCAGCAAAATTACACTGCGCCAATCAAATCAGTCTATCAGGCAGCCTTGGGAACTGCTCAGCGATCCTTCTTTCACGCGGCTATCAAGGTGTCAGAATACGGCTTGTTTACAAAGCACTGGATATAGTGGTTGATATGTTGGCGATACACTGTATTTACTAAGCTGTTGATAGGTACAATTCAATTTCATCCACACTGAATTTCTTATCTGCTCTCCTACACTCAACTTTCTGAAAATCCAGAGGCTGAAGGTCAAAAAGTTGTAAAGTCCACACAAGAAGGATGATTACTCCCACAAGAAAAGTTCTGTTTACATAAAGGCTTTCGTTCACGTGCATCGCCCCATACTGTACAGGCACACATGTCAACGGTAAAGGAGAATACCGTGACAAGGAATAGTTGGAAATCTTGGCATATACACTTATTCACTGTCTTGCCGAGAGTTAGATGAGACGATTCATGCCACTCATGTCTGTACGCTAATTATGAAGCCACAGCCAGCAACAGGTTAGCTTAGCTTAGCACAAAGGCTGACAGAGGGGTAAACACAACATACTCTGTAACACAACAACTTATCATTTTTACACTTGATTTTTGTACAGATTAAACAAACAAGATGTAAAGTGTTAAATAGTGAGCCTTTAAGGTGCTGATGGCCAAACTTTGTTACCTATGGACAGAGCCAATTTAACTGTTTCCACCTGTTTCTACTCTTTTTATTAGGTTAAGCTTAATAAGTAGATATTTCTACAGACATGACAGTGGCATCAATCTTCTTACCTAACTCTAGGCAAGAAAGCGAATCAAATGATTCAGCCTATTTTCAGCACATCTGTCCCAAATCAGTTTCCGATTAAGTTTATGGTGTAACAATGTTTGTTTGTCTTTTATTAAATACTGTTCTTCTTTCTACAATAAAAGCTCCTATTCATTGATTCTGGCTTCAATACTTCCAAAATCAGAAGTTTAATAAATGTGGAAATAAATTTTGTAACACTACATATTTGTTTGTTTTTTATGGCTGAGAATTTCATTTTCTCCTGAGGATTTCTCCTGACAGCAAAGCAGACGCAATGCACATACTGCTTCTAAGTTAAAGAGCTCAGCTCAGAAAATGGTGAAATAATGATTAAAGAAAAACTACAATAAAACCAAATAAAAGCTTCATGTGTTCTGCAATGGATTATCTGGCTCGGTGAACGATGTTTTTCATACTGGCAGCAGATGGCTTCTGCCGGAGAAAAACTAACTGACTAAATATACTGCCTAAGTTCAAGAACTTGGACAGCAGGCAAAGACAAAATACTACTAAAACTACTCCTGCTGCTACTACTAATAATAATTATACGTAATGTTATTCACTAAAAACAAACCTCATGTCCAGTCCATTGAGGAAGAGGATACGGTCGCCTGGTTTCAGTCCACATTCCTCAGCAGGACTATCTGAAAGGGAGACAAAGATGGCAGAAAATCAAACATCAATCAAAAAGGATCCTGGCACAACCTCACCAGCTAACAAGGTGCACTGAACAGACGAGCAGAACAGGGAAAGATGGTGACTAATGTGATGCTGTCAATCTGTGTATGGCATCCAACAAAGCCTGTCAACAATAGAGGTGATCTCCATGCTAAATCTTATTACGTAAGGAAACAGTGCTGTCAAAACAATCCCCGTTGGAATCTGTTCCGACTGCTCTGTGCCCATCCACCGTCGCCTCCTCATCTGCCAACTCACTGCTGGATTTTCCTCACAATGAATGTCATGTCATCTTTCTTTTTACCCAAAGTTGGGATACATCAAACTCTTCCATGTGATAATGGAGTGTGTGCAGGTTAAGCACATTCACAGGCCACGAGAAAGCATGTAAACCACAGAATCTGTGGTTTCCTGGTGATCAGTAAACGATCTGCGTTTCAGATCACGATGAGAGACATGCCATCCACCCCCACTATCTCCATACCAACCTCCATAAGGCCCACTGAGTCAGTTCGCTCCGGCCGCTTCAGTACATGATGTTGGGGGATGATGGTGGGCGGGAACAGTGCTGTCATCATCAACTACACACAAACACAAACACACACACGCACATACATACACACATACACATACACCTCCATCCTGCCAGAGGAACCTGGCAAATTCCTGCATCAGTAACTTCGCAGCCTCTCTTGTCTGCTTCTTTTAATTGTGAAAGCAATAACAGTTGATTAAATATATAACCTTTTACTGCTGGAAATTTAAATAATGAAAGTAATTAACATGCTCCCCAAAAGCTCTTAGTAGTAATTACCAAGGCAAATATTAACATAACATTGCACAACAGTGAGTTTGATTTTCATGGCAGTAATCTCTAAAAGACAAAGAAAAAAAGCCAGTTGTATCTGCAGGTACACTGATTACAAAATAAAACAATAAAAATATTCTGCATTGCCGACCTGAGGGAACCAACGAATAAAGCAACTATAAATCTATAAATCTAAAGGTGAGGGTTAAAATCACCTTAAAGGAATTGTTTTACATTTTAATTACTTCTTTGACCAGTGTTAGATGAGAAAACTGACAACATTTCTCCATTCAATATGAATGTAACCAGTAGCTGATTAGTTTAGCTAAGTGGGAAACAACGGGAGAGAGGTAGCCTGGCTCTGTCCAGAGGTAAACAAATTCCACCTACCAGCACCTTTAAATCTTACTAAACATAGTATATCTGGTTTGTTTAATGTGCACTATCACTGAATTTGTTTTTTCTGTGGGGGGGGTGTTATGTTTAGAAATAGTCCAGCCCATTTTCCTGTAAAACCACAAATGCTTGAGAAGTGTTGGCAAGTGGATTTTGTTACCTCTAGACAGAGGCTAGCTGTTTCCTCCCCCTTTCTACTCTTAAAGCTAAGCTAACGTATGAAGTATGGATGTATAATTAAGCTATGTGATGTTTATATATTACGTCTCCTTATTTGTTTCATATCTCATTTGTAAGAGATTTGAATTTGTTCTTAATCATCATTTTCTATAAAACAGTAACAATCATGACAATTTGATCATCATCTCAGCATGATTTGATTGTATAGAACATAAAAATAAACATGAACAGCTAGCAGCAGCAACATTAAGATAAAAGCCTGTGTCAGACAAAAGCCTGTGTAAAGTCCCTGGATGTAAATGCGTAGTAGTGACTGACTGCTTTGTTACTGTACAGCACAGCCTGTTCTGAGTGTTTTCCTCTTAACATTTCATTGGTGACTCAGACAGCTCCACTTCCTAGTACACTCATAGTCACACACACACACCTCCTGTGCACCTTCAACCCCCAGCGGCTGGCACTACAACAGACTCACCCACATACACAAGTACGCTCCCCCCCGCCCGCCGACATCCAACGCAGAACAAGGTTTGGGGTCAAACTACCACACACAGAGAGGAGGCATCTATCAGGACTGTACTGTACTGGGTTTTAATATAGAAGCAGTACCTGGGATGACGGAGTCGATGCAGACGGGAGCATGACCCCGCAGCGTGAAGCCGAAGCTCTTCTTCCCCCTGTAGACACGAATGATCCTGACAAAAGGCAGGAAGTGAGATGAACAATTACAACAGATTTACAGACAATAATTCTTGACTTATTATATATGAAATAATACATTTTTACGTTTTGTCCAACTCCAGCTGAAACACAATTTCATAAAGTGTACTTTTTTGCATCATTATTGACAGAAAGCTGCAGTTAAATCTTTTCTCACTGATCCACTGTCAACTTATCAATGTCACCAGGGCTACAATAAACAATTATTTGCATCATTGATTAATATGTTAAATATCTTTTATGATAAATTGATTTATGGTTTGGTCGATGATACAAAACAAAGAAAGACGGCTCACATTTCGGTATGCGACTGATTAAAAGATGAATCAGTTATTATATCTGTTTGTCGATCCAATACCAATGAAGCGTTCCATCATTAACTGTGACATCATGAAACCACGCTGATGCTTACCAATCTGTCTGTCTCTGAATGGAGCACTCACTAACTGCTGTTTACAAGTCTGTTGTTGTACTTCGCTTTTGTTTTGATTTGTCACTTCCTGTCGGTGGGAGGCTGAACAAGTGGAAATATGACGTTTGTCTTTACTGCAATCCAGCTTTGTGATTTTTTTTTTTTTTTTTTACGTAACAATCCCAACTAGTGCAGCCCTTAACTCCACAGCCTAGTAGGTTTTATTCTCCAGCTTCCGGCCTAAATAAAAATAATTCAGAATATCCTCAACATAGATGAAAAGCTTTGACATTTTGCTGATGTTGGTGCTTTGCTCTTGTTCACCCCAGCGGAGGAGCACAGGGGGGAATCTCCCATTACATTAAAAATGAGACACTTGTGCTGCCTATCCACAGTGCGTTGCCATGGACACGACTCAAGGCAACACTGCCTCGAAATGTAAACAGGGGGTGGGGGACGAAAGAGAAGACGAAAGACGGGATGGAAAACAGACAGATCTATTCTTTAGCTGCGGTTACTGGCTGTTATGTAAGACGAGCTAAATTCAGATTGTGTGTGTGTGTGTGTGTGTGTGTGTGTGTGTGTGTGTGTGTGTGTGTGTGTGTGTGTGTTGTTGTGTGAGAGGAGGGTGTTGGAATCAGAGGCGCAGCATCAGCCTTGACCACGCTTGACAAACTGAGTGACTATCAGGCTGCTCAAGACCTCTTCTGATTCCTGTCAGTCTGACTGCACGTTACACTTTCACGCGATTTCATATGAAGTCACAAAAAATATTACGTAACAACCCAAATGAATCAATCAGCTACTACTTAATGAAACCACTGAGAAACCAACTGCTGGCTCATTGTGCAGCAGCTCCGATATTGACCTGAATAGACATTTGCCAAACAGTAGAGACAGATTTTGAGTATCTAGGATATTTCAAAAGGCCATTTTGTTTACAGAACATAGTAAAAGACCATTCACTTAAACTAAACTTCAATCTGGGGGTGGAGTTATTCATAAATATGAAATCTATATTTATATATTTTTGAACATCAGCTAATTTAATTTAATGATTGATGTTCTCTCTCTGTCGCTTTCTCCATATGTATATATTTCTCTCTCTCTTTCTCTATCTCAATTATCCATAGATCTTTCTCTATCTATTTCTGTCTCTCTATCTTTCTGTCCCTACCTATACCTCTAATTACATCTCTCTAATTATCTCTTTCTATCTCTATTTCTCTATATCTATCTGAATATGGATATATAGAGATCCATACCTATCTATCTATCAGTCGTATCTCTCTAGTTACTGTGGAGACACAACAGTGTTATACAACACTCTTGAGGAGGTTTATTCAGCACAGGGAAGGGACCAGCATGCAGCATAACTTCTTACTGTGCGTGATGTAATCTCTCCCATTTAACACAGTCAGCTCGCCTCCTATTGTTGTATGGCCTGCCGATATGTTGACATATTCAGCTGCACATTTCTACTCCCATGTGGGTGAAGGCAGATCATGGGATTTAGTTAGCTGGCTCAGTGTGGGAGTGCACTGGTTCACTCTGGTGTTATTAATTGGACAGCCGTGTAATCAGGGTGTTAATGGACGGAGGGTGAGCGGGACAGGTTGAATGGTCAGGGGCTCTACAACGGCGCAGGATTTTTGTGATAAACAGGTAAGGAGATACACATAGTTAGATGGTGGTTTCAGTTTACGGACGTGGTTATCTGAGCACTTTCTAACTTATATGGTAGGGTGGAAAAGCATCTTCTGATATGGACAGATTTGTGCAGTTTCTTGACTCAGAAGAAAACATGAGCTTTAGGATGCAAGAATGTGGAGGAGACAAGGAGAAAAAAGTGGCATGCTGTCCTCCGTTTCATTTACTTTTTCCAAACATCCTGCCAGTAAATGTCTGAATAATAAAGTCTGTCATTGGCTGCTGTATTATGTGCTGAGATTAACCTGTTGGTAGCCAGAGTTCCTACTGTAAACAACACTTAAAACAGAACTAAAGAGACCCATAAAGCAACATATTATTAACAAAAAACAGACTACTGGTAGTCATGTTTCTCCTACATGTGCTCACCTCTGATTGGGTCCAATTGGGGGATGCGCAGGTATCCCAGAGACAGACTTCCTTAAGCCCCTCTCTCTCTCTGCTTCACCCCTCCCTCCGGGTTCTCCATCTCTGGGCACTGAGCTGGCCCTTTTGGACCCGTGGTGGCGATCGGAGTGATCCTCGCTCCGACTGCGCCGGAGTCTGCCCTGTGGCTCGCTGATGCTCTTGCTGCGGCAGAGCCGGTTGATCACATTCTGGGAGACGGCGTCGTCGAAGCGCTGCCGGTGCTTCTTGGGAATGAAGATTCTGGCGAACATGTTGGCATGTGAGGATAAAAAGGGGGTGATGTTAGTTTTTACCCACAAGAGTTGCCGAGAGTAGGAAGAAGGATGGAGCTACATCTCAGATCCACCTCGATCCATGACCGTAAACCTTGGATTTCCAGTTAAATAACAGCAGCAGGTCAAACACCCAGCATATGCAGAGATTAAAAAATGATGATCAACTCGCGAGCTGCTGAAATAATCTTCACAAGTCCACACTAATTCAAATCAACAGGCTTCCTCCTTCAAGACTCAGTTTCAAAGAAAAGAAAAAGGTGAGAAGTCTTTCCCCCTGGAGGTGGCTGCTGTCCCCAGAGAGAAGACAGAAAGAGAAGTTGAATGGGAAGCCAGAGACAAAAGGATATCTTGGTGTCACTCGCTGCTTGCTGGAGTCTCACTGCTGCAGCGTGAGGCACCACAGCCAGAATACAGCAAGAGAAAAAGGTGTGGGAGTGAGTGAGCATGGGATTTCTCCTCTCCTCTCTCTCTCTTTCTCTCTCTCTCTACAATATCTCATTCTCACTCTCTCCCTCTCCTACACTTCCGTCCACGCCTCACCTCTGTGTCACTCTGTCAGTGTGAGCACAGAGCAGGAAGCTGTGATCATCTCACTGATTCTGGACCTCACTGATTTGACCATTTTCATGAAGAAACTCAACCCGCAAGCAGCACTCAGCAGTGGCACAAAGAAATAGTATAATAATGTCAAAGCAGGGGATGAGAGTGGACTGTACATGCTGTTCCTTATGGAGCGCTGGCTGTTCACCAAATCACAGCGCAGACCATGAGAACAAAACAAAATGAGTCGTCCCCCCCACACACGAGGACTCAGCTGACAACATAAAAACAACAATTCATTCAAGTGATTAGAACTGCTGCCAGGAGACAAGACAACCACCCCCACACACACTTTCTATAGCTATACTTGTAAGGATATTTACGTTATACCCCACTAACAGTAATCTTAATTTGTTCTACTTCTTTCATATCTGTGGCTCCTCCAGTCTGCATGTCAAAGTTGGGCAAGATACTGAACCCCAAATTGCTCCCGATGGGTGAGTGCGTGTGAATGATTAGTTTCTGTTTCTGATAATGATTTGGCATCTTTCACTGTAGTCTCCATCAGTGTGTGAATAGATGAATGTGACATTTAGTGCAAAGCACTTTAAGTGGACTAGAAAGGTGCTATACAAGCACAGTCAATTTACCATATCACTCACTTTACTGTAATAGTTTGATGATTTGGGAACTACACTTATTAGCTCTCTCGTCCAGAGTTAGATGAGAGACAGTACGCTGAACATGAAGCTACAGCTTGTAGCCGGTTAGCTTAGCATCGTGGAAACATCTAGCTTGGTGCTGTCCAAAGCTTAAGAGTTGCTGGTAGGCAGATTTTGTTACCTACAGACAAAGCCAGACTAGTTGTTTTATATGCTAAGCTATCCAACTTTTGGCTACCACTTCATATTTACCATAAAGTTGTGGTGTCACAGTGACATCAATCTTCTATTCTAACTCTTGGCAAATAAAATGGAAAGGAAATCCAAGTATATTAAGGACTTCCACACCACTGCTATATGGCCAAACAAGTCCCTTAACAAATAAAACTTGTGAAAATCACCTAATTTTGGAGGATTTATTAAGACAACAATGTACATATGTTCTCAGTAGGAAACGAACATACACACACAAAGTCTACAATATATAAAAACACACACAGCATGTCCAATATATTAACACCATGTGTTTTAAACCAGAGGTAATTGAAATATGAACATTTTTGACTGCACTTGTTAAATACTTATAATATATAAAAGAGTACCAAAATCCCAGCTGATACATCAAGCGAGTCAGAAGTTCATTATTTGACACCATGTTTGTTAAATCACAGTGGCATTGAGAGCCAACAGAGAGCGGAACACTGAACACAGATTTGCACAAACAACTGTTTTGATTCCCACCTACACCAGTCTGTTGTGTTCTGACTAGCTGATTCGCTGTTGATCTGCTGATCAGATGATTCAGCCAAAAGCCAACTGGGTCTGTGAAAAACAGCACCAGCAGAGCAATTAGCAACAAACTTGCTGATAGAGACGAGAGAGATAACAGCTACCACTGTACATGTCCACGGGAAGCTAATTAAGCGGCATAAAAACAACTTTGACAGCTGAATAAAGCAATTAGAACACACTCATTGTACAGGGAAAAGGAGGGAGAGAAAGCAACTTCACCGCAAACGTGAGGGCTGGCCATGGCTCGTTTTATCATTCAGAGTTGTTTAAGCTATTTTATAAAGGTTTTCATGTAAATATAGAGCACTCCCAGCCTTGAGTCGTTCCTGCCATGTGGCAGATAATTAATTCTCATTTACATCTGGAACCTAGAGGTCACAGTTTCTGTTAACAACACTGGTCGCCTGTATGAAGAGCTCATTTTTGAAAAGACTGCACACCAGACCTTCATTCTTTAGCAGCTGTACAATATGCTTGTAGAGATTGTAAAAGGTATGATTATAGTCTGAGTGATTCTTTCTTTTTCTGGCCAATATTGATATCTGAGAGTTTAAAAAAAAATCCAATAACAATGCAACAAGTGATATTTAAAAAAACATTTGTTCTTAAATTATTTTCACAGAAATTTCACTATTTTTGACTTAGAACGACAGCTTCCTCTGTTAGTCAACTTGTGGATAACTCATGTTTGCAACTTATTCCTTATTTAATGTAGATGCTGCCAAAATGTTAGACATATTCTCCATAGATAATACATTGTGGTCCATATAAACAGAATCCAATGCTGTCTGCTTGTCTAGCAGAAGATACAGTACCTTGCCAAATGCTACATGACACATCAAGGAACCAAAAGTTTATTCCATATCTCAAACATATAAAGAATACAGACACAATTCACACACTTCCACCTTTGGCGGCCCCCAGTGGCAGTTTAAAAAAACAAACAAAAAAACACTGGTAGACGGCCATGTTTGCTGCTACCCTCTTCACAGGAGCTCTCCATTCAGCACCACAACAACACAAGACAGAAGAACAGCAAGGCAGCAGCCCTTTTTTTTCATACGTTTCCCTCACCAGCTGCCTGAATGATGTATTTTTCCTGACTTTCAATGGCTCACAGCAGGTTCAGTGTGGTGCAATGATTGTTAAAGGGATGATTAAAGGGACCACTTAAATACTTACGAAAGGGGTACTTTACTGATTTTACACATTAAAATCATTTTAGTTGTCACAAAGAGCATCACTAGTCTTCCTTTAAAAACAGTTAGAGAATATAACTCTGATGATGTCATAATGATGTCATCAAGGTGATCTTGAGACGTTTTTATTAAGACAACTTTAAACATAAATATTATAAACTAGGGGTGTGGAGTTTAAAATATGTGGGTATTCAGGCAGAGAGGGTCTAATGAAAAACATCACCACATTGCATTATGGGAAGTGTAGGAGCTAGAGTTTTGGGTGCTTGGCTCACTAGGGACTATAAGGCAGGATATTTCAGCCTCTGCTGCTTCAGTTCGTATTATTATTTTGTAATCTGCTACACCCAAGCTCAACTTCATGGACATGTATTATTAAATCACTGGAATGCCCCTTTAAATAATAACTTAACAGCAGGCTGAAATAGCAGTGTTTTACTACCCTCTCTGGTTGAAGGTATAATGTCTGTTTGAACTTTAACCACACTCAGCATCAGACAACTGTGATTTCACAATGTACTAACACACTCTGGAGTAAAAACAAGAATTTCAGTGGGTGCTATGTTACTCTTTAAGGAAGGCTATAAGTTATTTTTTTCCTGCTATAATCTGATAAAAGGATTTTAAAAGTCTTAATAAAGACAAGGCCTTTTTAACTAAATCACTGGCCTTTTTGTTAAGCCGACATCATTAGGCTA
This sequence comes from Lepomis macrochirus, assembly GCA_024633595.2. Lineage (NCBI taxonomy): Eukaryota > Metazoa > Chordata > Actinopteri > Centrarchiformes > Centrarchidae > Lepomis > Lepomis macrochirus. Next base: position 20,273,164 of record JALXJV020000023.1, on the reverse strand, counting down.
TTTTACTAATATTTTGTGATATGTAGCCTCACTTGTCAGGGAAAAATGTACAGCTGCAGCTCCAAAAGTGTCTTCTTTTTAATCATTTTCCAAGTTTAGCAGCAGAGAGATCAAAATCATTTTGAAGATGCTAAAAAATCTACACATCTTTAAGTGACAAGCTGTCCTTTTAAAAACATGCACCCTTTGTTTTAATGTAACTATCGCTCGTTGTAGAGCAGCTGCCACTTTTAAGAAATGGTGGGTATCTCATTTTTGGAACAAACCTTTTCAGTTAAAGATATAGGCCACGTATTCTTAGCTTGCTGTCTCTGTCTCTATGATGAGGTTTGAAGTGAACATGTATCCGACTGCAGCCTGAGACAGTGTTGCCTGAGCACAGACTACTGGCTACAATGAGCAGACGCCTGAGATATAAATACATGTTCTGTAGTGATGTAGGTGTAGCAACCCACACAGTCCCTCTCTGTTTGCTATCTGTGCTTTTCTGCTATTTGTCATCTATTCATATCAGAGTGCTAATTTGTCTAGGCTCTCACACAGAAATAGTACCTGTTTGTATATGGATATATGTGTGTATGTGTGTGTGTTGTGTGTGTGTAGCTACTGCTGCTCCTGGCATTATGCTTTTATAAAATCATATGTCCATCTACCTCACCTGTCATCCCCCATCTGCTCAAAGAGCCACCTCATCACAAAAAGTTTTCTGCGTCAACTCTTGGAAACTAAATGAGTGCTCTGATTTGACCTCATTTACAAAGAACAGAGATCTATAATTATCTGAAGAAGAGTTCTGGAGGAGGAAGCAAGCAGGGAGGAAGGGACAGATTTCTCAAAAGGGAGGAATGACAAGCAGAAAACTACAAAGAGGAGACCTCATTTCATTTTGATTGTCCAGATGTGGCTTAATTGCGGGCGAGCATTAGACCGATGCTGTGTCTGAACGATGGGGAACGTGATGGGGACAATCTTTCTCACATGGTCGACTTGTACTGCTTGTCTTGAACAAGTGAAGCACAGTGGTGGGTCCCACATTTAAGGATAAAGCCAGTGGAATTAAAATAATTAAAGATTACATTATTTCAAATCCAGTATGGGTGGCTGGTCTGTGTCCAGGAACTTAGAAATGATTCTGGGGGAAAAAAGGTCGGCCATATCTGGTCCACTGAGTTGACATGTCCATGCTGGACTGAAGATGTAAAGGGTCCGTGATAGAAAATAAAGAATGAAACAGAAAATAAGCTGTTCTGATAATAAGTTCAAGCATGACTGCAGATTGGATATGAAAATGTTATGTGACTATGATACTATAACATACTACAGTTTGTAGTGAATGTTTATACCCATTTCACATTTCATGTATTAAATGCCTTTATGAGAATGTTAATGATCTCTGTAATTGTAGCCTCACAAAGCTAGCTTGATTTGTGTGAGTTTAGTGTTCGCTCTGGGTCTAAAAACATTCACACAGCATTTGATATGTTTTTATTTTATTTTAGACTGCCTAACTACCAAACTAACAACACTACATTTCTGTTTATAATTTTGAATTTTTAAATAAAATATCTGTTAATTAAACCTTCATCCTTACAGCTGCTCTGTGAGGCTGTACTTAGGCACAGTAGTGCTATGAGCTAAATGCTAATGGCAGCATACTAACATGCTCACAGTGACAATGCTAACATGCTGGTGTTTAGCAGGTATAACATTCACTTTGTTCAACATCATAGTTTAGCGTGATACCATGCTTACATTAGCTAATGAGCACAGAACACAAATACAGCTAAGATTAATGAGGACAGGAATTTGGTCAAAGACCAAAGGCTTGGAGAAAGATTGAATTTGAGACTTTGATCTGATGATGGCACTAGATGAAAAGTCAGACGTTCAATACTAATTACTGCAATTCATCCTGAGATGGATATCTGCATGGATGAAGGCTTGCCACCTTTAGTTGAAGGCTTGCCACCTTCAACTAAACCTCTCTAAGACTGAATTCTTGGTCATTCCAGCCGAGCAATCTGTCCACCATAACATCAAACTACAAACTTGTGCGGTGAAACCCCTACAAATGGTACAGAACGCAGCAGCACGTCTGGTTTTTGATCAGCCTAAAAGGTCATTCATGTCACTCCAGTATTGTGTGACCTCCACTGGCTACCCGTGGCCTCCAGAATCAGATTCAAGTCACTAATGCTTGCATACAGAGAGACTACTGGGTCCACACCCATCTACCTAAACTCCATAATACAATTTTACGTTCCTTCTTGGACTCTGCGCTCCTTCAACGAACGCCACCTGGCACAAAGCGTCCCTTCACACAAAGCAATCTCAGTCCCGGCGGTTCTCATCTCATCATCTTCTCACCACACGGCATCAGAGCAGGAGTGTCCCTCTCTAACTTCAAGAAGCTCTTGAAAACTCATCTCTTCCGAGAACACTTCCTCTTATAACACCTCTAACTCCTAACCTCTAACATACACTTCCTGTGCTCTTCTTCTTCTATCCCCTTACAATTATCTTCTATTGAATGCACTTTTTTTGTTAACTCTTACTTCTTTCCCTAGGTATTCACCACACTGATGTGATATGTGCCATTAGCTCTTAATAGTATTTACTACAGCTTTTATGTATTTTCAATTTTAGATCTTGTGCGGTATTTGATACTCCTTAAATGTAAGTTGCTTTGGATAAAAGCAATTGCCAAATGAGTAAATGTAAATGTAAATGAATGTGTGTAATACATTTTGTGGCAATCCATGCAGTAGCTGTCGAGATATTTCACTAAAAAACAAATGTTATCCTAATGGTGGCGCTAGATGAAAAGTCAAAGGATCTACCAAAGTCAGTAAGATTTAAAGAATCTGTAAAAATTGAATGGTTATCCATCCAGTAGTAGTTGAGCGGTATCAGTCACGACCAAAGTGCTGGTTCAACTGACTGACCGGCATTGCCATCCATAGAGCTGCTAGCGTGGCTAAAAAGCAAACCGTCATGGACAGTCCACAGTAGTTTTTGTTCTCCCTTCAGCCTGAAAAAGCTGGTCACAAAAGCAGCACCTAATTCTACCATTAAACACAAATGGAATCTGTGTTTATGTTGATGCAAAAGAAACAACTTGTTCCACTCCAAGTTATACATGTACTGGCTTTAGTACTTTTTGTGCTCATCACCCACTTTAATAAAAGCAGTTTACAAGCCCCTAATGTTTCTCATCTAGTGCAATGTGGAAGCTCAGCAATAGCTGCACACAAGCTGCCGCCACTGATTCCTGCAGTTGACATTAAACACCATCATTATCAGTGCCGTTGGAAAAGAAAGCTTTGTGCACTGTAGGGTCAAGAGCAGCTGATAAATGCAGATTTGTGGATTATTTTGACTCATGATGATCTACCTGTGATCACTCTTATTAAACTGTTAAATGGGTCGATTTATTGGTTGAAGCTATAAATAACTGATTTGAGCATGAAGATGTTACTCATGCAGACATCATGTGCTACAGAACAGCCAATTTGGGTAGATGGCACACACAGACTCAGTATAATACAGGCACATAAAGTTTAAATGGAATATTTATGTCATCTGAAAAAAAAAACAACATTCAACATTCCGCTGAAAAGCAGCAACACACACAGATGCACACAGGCACACACCCTGAAACACGTGGCAAGAGATTACACACTAATATCAGAGCTTCACTCATCCTAATGACTTCAGTCACTTAAGAGACAATAGTACAATAACATGTCATTGTGTTGCTAACTACAACTAGCAGTGTCCATCTAAGGTTTGCATCACATCAAACTACATTAAAAACACTGTTGACGGTTCACTTGAATTAACACATTATAGATTTAAAGCTCTGAATAGCCTTGGCGAAAGCTTAGAAAACAACAGAGATAACAGCAGATATCAAACATCAACAACAGCCATCGCCTTGTACTGTATCCAACTGCATTAAATATTCACTCATCTCCCATTTCACATGATTACACTTTGTAAAAACAGTGCAGCTGACAAAATGCATAAATAAAATGCATATAAAAACAAGCAACGACAACCACGTTTCATAAAACCTTTAGAAAAACAGAATCACAATTCAATTGAAAAGAACGGAAAGATATACTCACCCCAGACAATTCATCGTTTTAGCTGTCACCCATAGCTCAAAAAGACACTGAACCTAAGCGCTAAGTTGCACCGCCTAAAAGTGAGCGGAATGACAGACACACCCACTGCTCCAGTGCTGCTTTTTTTCTCTTAGGGGGATAAAAGATACGGTGGGACCTTGGTGCATGCAGGGAGGCTGTCTTTACCAAGTGTCAAGGGAAAACGGTCACCACACAGAGAGAGAGAGAGAGAGAGAGAGAGCGAGAGAGAGAGAGCAGGGAATAGCCCGAGCTTTGAGCAGAATAATGAGACGACAATCCATCAGAAAAATGAGAGGGGGAGAGGTAAGAGACTTGTGAGATGGGTGGGGGATAAAAAACACAGAGAGACAGCATTAATGGTATTATTGGTGCTTGTGCAAATAGGAGTGCCCTTCAGTATATAAATACCAATGAGGAGTTCTCAGTGGACAGCATTTGAATTATTCAATTCAATTTAAGGCAGAAAAAGAAAATCCTGCCGCCTCGTGTCATTTCAGGAGAGGAAACAACAAAATTATCTCAAAACTGACCTCCTGATGCTGGAAACCCTTCTTACAGTATATTAATACCACTAAAAATAGTTAAAAGCGGTGTAGTAGTGGAGGAAGCCAGCGTAGTAAGAGAGTGAAAGGTTTGATTGGCTTTACTTGTGGAAGAAGTGCAATCTGTGGACTAACTGTCTGGGGATTTAGAGAAAGGCAGGAGTGCTGCTCATTCTGGCACACAGGCGACCACATTCAGTCTGGTTACCTGAGTGGGTTTTCACATTTAGTTAGCTGGCGTTGCTCCATTTCATGGAAACACTTTGCTGCACACTTTCAAAAAACCTGTTGGCCGTAGCTGCAGGGTTTTTTTTTTTTTGAAGGGACTGTGGAGACAGAGCAGCATGGCCACCGGTGTTTTCATGAAGTGAGTACTCAACTAAATCTGTCTGTGGCTCATCATCACAGACACCCCCATGCTGTGTATACAGTTCACGCTGCCAATCCTCATTTACCGCTAACAACTCTAAGCTTTGGCCCCTCCATGTCAGTTTTAGTCTCTCAATTTCACTAACACTGGTGACACTTTAAGCGACTTGGAGGGTCACTGTGGATTTACCCATGGTGGCAGATGGGGTCCACCGAAACCTACAGTGTAGCTCTGAAATGGCAGCGGGTGGGACCCTCTCTAATCCATCCTGCGACAGAATGAGCAACAGGAAAAGCCCTGTTTACGTGGTATGGATTAAATTCCTGCAGATTATTTTACTTTTCACTGGGACTTTAAAATGAGAAAAGTGTGGATGTGTGTGAGATACAATGCCAAGAGTGGAAGTAATAATCAAACAGTAATTTGGCTTTAATGGACAATTTGACAGCACAGAATGGCAGGAAACAGAGGAGAGACAGAGGCGGATAACATGCAAGGAGGGCACAGCAATACTCAAACACCGGATGATTTTGTTACATAATATGTGTCTCAGACTTCCCAGGATAATGCTTTTTATAGTCAAAGGTTAGCCACTTTGCTACATTTTCACATGGTTTCAGACGGTGGATTAGAGAGACCAGGCCAGAAACAACAACAACACTCTCCACTCAATTTGCAGCCACCTTTTTACCAGCAGTTTATTCTGCTACGCATTGTAATGGGAGCTGAAACGTCAGGGCTCTTACCTGATGCTGGAGATGAGCTGTCGATGCTCATCCGTGGTGAGTATGTCGGGCAGGGCCGAGGCCAACCACTCAACTCTCTTCTCAGCTGCATACTGCTTCAGCACAGTGAAGAGTTTCTCTTTCACTTCAGGTTCATCGCCTAAAATCTGCTCCACCTGACAAGAGATTGGACAGTGATGTCAGAGGCTGGGAGCAGTTTGAGGGCAAGTCAGTAAAAAGGAGAAACCTAGTAGAGACTGTCACCTTACAGTTTTACTTAGATCTCATGTCTTGTGCTTAGCCTCTTTTATAATGGTATATTTTCCCATCCATCCACAAAGTTTCACCTTTGTGGGCCACTGTTTAAAGGCTTACACCTGTGCAGAATCTGTACATTATTTGGTTGGATATAGAAGGATTTAGCAGAGCTACTATATACCCTCTTATAAGAAATCTTCATAAGTATTACTCTAACACAAGATATTTTTAATGTTATTTTGGGCTTAATAACTTGGTTACAAAACCTGAGCATTTCTCTATAAGGATAAATGCTCATGACTAAATAGGCAATAAGTGAACTTAAAATATGTGTGGGTGTGGTGTGATCTGATTTGCTTGACAACAGCATCTCCCTGGAAACATAAGGAAGCAACCCCACAACTCTTAGCAGATTCCTTTAAAAATCCCATGTGAAATAACCAAACTGTTCTAATTTCCACAGAAAGGTTTTCGTTTATGTAAGCATCCTATGCTCACAGTAAGAAGCTGAATTAAAAAATATATTTTCAAACTCCCAGCTGTACTAGACCAGATGTGGGACTTGGACTTAGCTTGGACTGTGTATTTAAATATACCTTCCTGTTGAACTCCAGAGCTTTATGTTTGCGGTCCAGTCTAGCCCCCTCTCCGCCCATCTGACTCTCCTCTATGCTGATGCTGTGTTTCTGCCTCGGCCCAAGGCACAGCACCCCCAGACGCAGCGTCCTCCCCTGGGAGGCCTTGATCAGCGCTGCGGCCGTCTCGTGCTGCCTGACGGGGATGCCATTGACCTCCATTACATAATCCCCAACCCTAAGACCTGCACGGCCAGCTGGAGAGCAAGGCGAGCAGTCCTCCACCAGAAGGGGGCAGTCTCCCACGATGGTGAACCCAAAACGACCATCTGGACCTGGTATAATGTCCATCTGTAAGGTAGGAAAAAATAAATATCAATTTAAATAAATTTAAGAATTTGGCACAATGTTTGACCCCAGATCATACCCCCTTAAAAAGACTCAGTCAGTCAGGAGGTACAGTTTCTGCACTATGACATGTGCATCCACAGGCATTAACCCACATATGCATTATTTCCATTCAAAAGCTGTAAGACCTGCTGTATGCGGGATACCACTCCGATACTGGGAGGGATATTCTTCTGAGTCTGAGCGATGGCAATGACAGCTTGCGGACCCAGTGTTGATACATTGTGGCCCTCGATCTCCAGGACCTGGTCCCCAGCCTGCAATCCCGCCAGGTGGGCGCTGCTGCCTTCCTCCACAGAGAGGATGTAACTGGGTCCATTCCCACCCAGCTGGAAGCCAAACTCCTCAGGCCAGCCCTGGTTGGACGACGGCATGCTGAGGACTTAAGGGACAAGAGGATGGGGCAAAATGAGTGAGATGGGACAAAAGAAAGGACGGCAGATTTGAGGATGGAGTACAAGTGACCACTCATAAGCCAAGGATTTCACAGAGGGAGGTCCTGCACTTCACTACAGTCACTGCAACATTTGTGAGGCTATAAGACAACATGTTAAGAAAACAAAGAAAAACACAAACTTACCCACTGCGGCCAATGCATTCAAGTCTATCGACATTGCAAGAAACACCTTTCGATCAAATAATCCAAGAGCTTTGGGTATTCGTGCCCTGCCTCTCCTTCCTCCTGCTATCTCCCCTGTATCAAGTTGTAATATCAAGTGCAGCTCTGTAACCCTCTACCCTGAACCATGACACACTCAGCGGTCCCTGACCTGGTTCACAATCTCCAAAGCAGCCAATCAAATTATGGCATTGCAGAGATTGTGACCTTAATTAGTTTGAGAGACAAAAGTTCCTCCAGCATTTTTTTTAATTCACTGCACATGCAAGCCAATCTTGTTGAACAGTAATTATGCAATAAAGTAACAGAGCACACTGCACTGCCCTTTACATTTCTTAGCAGGTAAGAGATACAACATGGCATCAAATAACAACCAAATAAGGTAAAATGAGGCACTTGTGGCACAAACTAAATCCACATGTGACAGTTTTCCAAAACATCTCTAATGTGACAAATACAGATTTACAAAAATCAACATGTTGGCTTTTGCTAAATATAATCAACTATAAACCCTCTAGCTCAGCTGGAAGCTAATGATGTGCTCCACAGCCTCCAAAGCCACAGCAGGATTCACACAGAGAACGAAACTGATAAAAGACTTACAGAAATCTTTAGGATACCGAGGGCCCCGTTTGCTCTGCCGAAAAGAGTATCTGCCCTTTTTGTTTTGCAAAAACTTCTTCATCTTGAATGTCAGATAGGAGATGGCCTGCTGATATCCAATCTGTCTTCTCAATCTAAAATATGTTTTTTTTTAAAAACTCCCCCCCCACCCCCCTCCCCCACCCAATCACCCTGCAGCCCAAAGTCAAACAGAAAGGGTGACGAACTCAAAACAGTGCCCCATTCTTCCACCTTGAAACCTCAGCCGTGTCCTCGTGAGCAAAGGGTGAGTGTGCTTGAGAAGCGAGTGCAGTCTCTCTGTGAGTGTGTCAAGGAGTTAGTCTGCGTCTCATCCCTGATTCATCCTAGGGCCAGCCTGCTTGCACAGTGTTAATCAGAAAACTGGGACGCATGCACCCGCGCACCTCGGTTCCTTAATAATTCTGTCTCCAAAAAGGGTATTGTGAGGCCTCATTTTTCTATAAATACACCAATGTGTCTTTTTCCTCCTCCTCCTCTCTCGGCTAGGTGGCTCTCCGAGGGACCGCTGCTGGCCCAGAATCACTCTGCGTCGATGCAAGAAAGCCTGATGGGTACTAATTGGAGCGTCTGCTTGCCTGGAATTCTGTGTTTCCACGTGTGTGAGCACACTGAAATGTCCAGCCCATTGAGAAGGAGTGGGGGCAATCTAAGACTTTAGCCTGTAGGATTAGTAGGATTATGAGCTGAATCTTCAGCACTCCTCCAACCCTCTGTCATTAATACGGGAGGAACACATGCTCCCCTCCCTTAATGAATACCTACACTTACTATAGTAGAACCATACATGAATTGTGCATATATTATCTGGCGAGAAGTCAGAACACTGCAGTGTCAAGATACAGTCTGTATCAGAGGCTCAGATTAGTTCAAAGTTGGAATGAAACCATTTACAATTTAGGCTAAGACTAACCTCACAAAACAGGTGAAACAGTGTACCAGGCTTAAAGCCATGACCATGTGTTTATACATTTTCAGGTGATAATGGTATCTTCCAAATTGTCCTGATGAATGAGTTAAAGGGTTAAAGCTGTGACAGTAAAATGACCATGAAAGAGAAAAAGGAATGAGTTTACAATGAGATGGTGGAACAATAACACAATGTCGTACTCCAGCAGAAATACTTATTGATAATTTACTTAGTCAGTTGATCCATTGCTATTATGGCTCAAAATATTGATGAGTGCCGCTATATGTAATGTAAAAGGGGTCACTCATAATGAGGAGCCCACAGAGAGTTTTCACCTGACTCTTTTGGTTTTACAACATGGCTGTTCAGGTTACAAATCCTTAAAAAAAAATTTCCAGTCTCACCACACAGCTGTTTCCAACCAAAAAAGCAGTGATAAAATCCACTGAACTCTAACTTGCAAAGTTTGCTACTAGCTAGTGAACCTAGTGGAGCATTTTGCAGCTTAAGACCCAGATGAATAATTAAACACAAATGGCTTTATTTCTAAGCAGACACTGTTCACTTCAATCAAACTCTCCTCTTACACAACAGCAAAGGCAGTTACTCGTGTGTGAGAAGTTGAAGGACAGAAAACTGACATTTCACAGGCAACTGAGCCTGATAAAACTGCCTCACCCTTTTCACTTAGTTACTAAACCTGTAACAATTTTTTTTTCATTTGAGCATATCTACATTATTAGATGTTTTATATTAAAAAACAGAGGGTCTATCTATCTTTGTGACTAAACTGGTCCCTTCATTAACCATAAATGTGGTTAAAAGTGTTTAGAAACGCTTCTCAACCCCAAACTGTAACTGGTAAAATCCACAATCTATTGACAAATCTTGCATAAAAAAACACCTGAAATGATCAACACACCAGCACAGCACACCAAACGTCCAGCAGAGCCACGCGTCCTGTACCTTTTTAAGCAGCATCCATAAATGTACACGCTGGGCTTCAGCGTAATGCTCCCCTCTCCAGCACTGTGAGCTGTAATATGAGTGCTAGGCCATGTCGGCAACCAGATCCAACAGGTGACTTGTGATGCCTTGTTGCATTGTGTGGAGCACCTGGATGGCAGTGACAGAAAAGAAAAAATTAGTTACTTACTCATATACGCACTGAAGGCAAAATGTTGAAAACACTGCAGTCTTCTCAAGTGGTCTGATTTTTCGATTTTTGTCCGACTTGGCGGAAGTATTGTTATTTTATAAACTGACCTCCTGAATCCAAGTGAAAGCTTAAAAGTGCATCACATCTCTTGAAAACAAGACAATTTAACTACTGTGCCTATTGTTGTATCGTCTAATCTTCTCTGTAGATTGTTGTATGTCTTAGTCTGTCATGTTTCTTGATGTCTGTGTTTAATTATTCTTTGATTTGGTTTCTTTGTGTCTTTGTGCCTGGTTTTTAAGGTTTGTTGTTGGGGCCACGTTTGTTCTGCTGAAAAGAGTATCTGCCCTTTTTGTTTTGAAAATACTTCTTCATCTTGAATGTCAAATAGCAGATTGCCTGCTGATATCCAATCTATCAACTCAATCTAAAATATGTTTTAACCCACCCCCTCCCTTAACGATCACCCAAACACTGTAGTCTTCTCAAATAGTCTGATTTTTTGATTTTTCTCTGACTTGGAGGAAGTATTTTCATCTTATAAAATGATCTCCTGAATCCAAGTGAAAGCTTAAAAGTGCATCACATCCCTTCAACCTGAAAACAAGACAGATTTCTGATAAACACACAGGAGACTGGGAGTTGTTGACACCTATGATAGTAAATGTGTGATGGTTGCTTATGCTACAAGCTGCTGCAGGATGCTACATGTTGTTGTTATATGTTGCCCTTGTCTTGATCATTTCATTTAACTATTGTCTAATCTTCTCTGTAGATTGTCATGTCTTAGTCTGTTATCATCTTTCTTGATGTCTGTGTTTAATTTTAATCTTTGATTTGGTTTCTTTGTGTATTTTTGCCTGGTTTTCAAGGTTTGTTGTTGGGGCTGTGTTGTTGCCTTGAGTCTTCTGTCTGTTGTTTATGATATGTTATTTAATCCCATTACCCCCGCTTCCTGCAGCAGTGCCGGCCTCAGCTATTAGCTACATCGATGCTAAGGAAGTAGCATTGTTTACAGAGCACGTCCATGGACCAAAAGTGCCACAGTTAGCCAACCAAAGGCGCTAAACAAGCCAAATATGTGAGATAAAACACTAAACAAAAATGAAAGGCATCTATGTGTGACCTCGACTAGAAGGTAAGGGGCAAATTAATGAGTAAATGACTTTAGGAGGTAAAGAAAGCTGGAATAATGTAACACGAGCTAAAGCTGGGTGACGTTACTGACGTTAGCATGCTAAAGTAACGTTAAACTTGTTTAGACAGACGCACCCTACGCTAATTCTTTTAAAGGTCTTCACCATGTTTAAACTGAATAAACAGGGACACTTAATAGTGCCAAAAGTGTTACTTCTTGTTCAGTTTGCTACCTGTTCGTTGTGAGTTTGTAACACAAACACCTGTTGTGTTGTGTCTGTGAAGCTGCCAGGTGAGACATGGATTTCCTCACTCTGTTTGCTATCTACGTCGTGGTGGTGCTGACATGTATCGTCCTAGTGTGCAAGTACTCAGGCCAGCAACAAACCCCCTTTAATATACTCTTCAACGCTGTGGGAAAGGTAAGCAAAGGAGCTTTTTAACGACGCCTCCACAAAGCGACACTGTGTGGCGCTGTTACACTAATTTATCACAACACATGTCAACGGGTAAAGCTGCTCACATTTTTTTTTCTTGACAGGTAGTTGCGCCACTTACGCCAAAGTGGCTCCAAAAGTTTGGCCAGTGGACCTTGCACAGGCTGTTTCATCAAAGGTTTGTTCACAGAAATGAAGACATGGCCGTAATATTAAGTTTGTACCTGTATATGGTCAAATGTTGTTTTATTTAGCCTTTCATTTTACTCTCCAACAATTGTAATATGTGTGTGTTTGCCATCTGCTTCTAATTGCAGGAACAATGTGTTCATCTATTTGCATGTCCTGCTGGAGGGTGCTGTGTATGCAGAGTTCACCTATGAGGTGTTCGGCTTCTGCAGGCAGATGGACACCACTCTGACCAGCCTGTCTGTGCCTTATGTCCTGCTGGCCATCAAGACCTTCTTCTTCTACCGCTGCATCAAGAGGGACCCAGGTTCATTCAAACAAATATGTTATTAGCTGCAGTGTTAGAACATGTTACGTGAGACTGGCAGGGGAGGTCGAACCCCAAATTCGTCTTAAAGCATCGGTCCATTCATAGCATGGTTTAGTTTATATTTGTTTTGTGTGCTTTTCTGTTATTTACATGCTTACTGCTGTTAAAGTTCCCTCCAAGGACCTTTCAATATTCCTTTAATTGAGTCTTAAAGAGTGATGCTGATCTAGCTTACTGATCTAGCTTACTTGTGGAGATAAGGCCCTTGTGGACTGTGAGCATACAGACAAGAAACTGCATTAAGTATCAATTTCTAATAGACTTAAATGAATCCAGTTAATTCAGATTCAAGCTGCACATTTCAGCTGGCGTTTTTACAAGAATAGCACAGGAAATCACTGACAGGATGCTTCTGGACAGGCTAATGTTCATGTGGACCTGTGATTAAAAAAACAACACAAATCACCAGATCTTTCCTCTTTCCTCATATTAAGGTCTGACATACTATGTGGTTTGTGTGTTATTACACTGCGGCCATTTTTCTTATCTCTCCTCTTGATTCTGGCAGGCACAGTGACAAAGAAGAAAGTTGCTGGCCAGCTGACCATCTATCCGTATGACAGGAAGCTGTTTCACCCGGGAGTCTCCTGTCCAACCTGCCAGCTCCTCAAACCGGCTCGCTCCAAACACTGCAGTGAGTATTCTCTTCCCTTGGGGTTTGATAACGAAATGAACATGGATCAGTGTCGAGTAAACTTATCTCCTCCTGGTTGTCCACATAGGAGTGTATTATTTATACTCAGCGCTCCCTTTTTGTTACTCTTTCAGGGGTCTGCAACAGGTGTGTCCAGCGTTTTGACCACCACTGTGTCTGGGTGAACAACTGCATTGGTGCCCAGAACACACGTTACTTCTTGCTTTACCTCTTCAGCATGTGCGCCATGGCAGGCGACATGGCCCTACTAATAGTAGACATGCTGCTTCATGCCGTACTGCGATCTGGGCTTCTGACAGCCAGTTATATAGATGAACAGGGCCAGCAGCAGCCAGCAGGGCCTCTGTTTATTATACAGGTGAGACTCAGCACTGCATGTACATGCTGCGGCCTTGTTTATTTCCAATTTATTTAAATTATTTTTCCCTCTGTCCCCTCCAGCATCTGTTCCTGACCTTCCCCCGAATTGTCTTCATGCTGGGATTTCTGGTCTTTGTCTTCCTCCTACTGGGGGGTTATGCCCTGTTCCATTCCTACCTGGCTCTTGTCAACCAGACCTCCAATGAGTGGTACAAAAGTCGAGGTTACGTTTGTCAGCACTGCCACCCAACTGCAACAGCAGACCATCTCTGTGGCACTGCACCAGACCACTCTAAAAGATACCACTACAACAGAGGGCTACTCCGAAACCTGGGAGAGATTTTCTTCCCCCCACAACCTGTTCAGAAAAAAGACAACTGAATGATGCTGCCTTCTGTTTTGTCATGCTGCATTTACTGTACCGTCCCCTGGGTTTACTCTCCCAAAGAACTACTGCTGACTCAAGAAATAAAGTTTACGTTGGCAATTTCTTTGCAGACTCTGGACCTGGTCTCACACAAGATGTTACAAATTGGAAAGCTCTGACAACATTGTCAGCCAAACACAAACCTAATCCTTTTTGGTAGTCGTAATTTTTAATCCTTTGCCTGCATCAACTAAAGCACGGATGCTTCTAAAGCTTGAGCGGACAACATACGTCCTCCCATTGTTCCCTTTAATTTCTTCAATGTATGATTATAGAATTAGAGCTCAATTTTTCAATATGTTGAAAATATGTGTTTTATTAGATATATTTGGAGTGGATATGAATTTAAATAAATACATTATTTCATTAAATTATTACTAAAAATAAAACTGACTGAATAGAGATATTAAGCTCACCTGTGCTAGTTGGACAGCAAAAATGGAATTTGCAGTCACACGCTATAATAATATTTAATACTATATAATTATTATATCTTTATTTTTATAGTACCTTTCAAAACTAAGTTATATAGTGCATTACAATTAGAAAAAAAAGTAAATAGTATCCAAAACAAAGATATTAAACAAGATAAAACAAGTTATATTATTACAGTAAATACCATTAGTTAAGAAGAAGCCTTAAGATAAAAGTAGGTTTAAAGAAGAGATTTAAACAGAGTTTGTCTGCATGAGAAACAGAAAGTTGCACAGCTGAGGGGCCCAGACAGCAAAGGCCCGGTCAAGATTTTAGAACCATTAGTAGGGCCCTGCCAGAAGATCTCAAGCAGTGATCAGGCTTATGGGGAGTTAGCAGATCACAAATATATGCAGGAGCCTGGCCATTGAAGGCATGCAGTAAAATCTTTAAATCCATTGTAAGATTCAGGTAACCAGTGAAGGGCAGTGAGTCTTGCTGTGATGTGACTGCTTCTCTTAGTACATGTGCGGTTGTAGGTTGCAGTCTTCAGATGTTTCTCCTGCTGATAATAGATTAAAGCGTGTTGCAATAGTCAAGTCTGGAGAAGAATAAAAACACTGACAAGGGAGGATATTTCATGCTTCTGTTAGTGAGAACAATAAAAAACATCTCCAAGGGCCAAATAGAGTTGCTGAAAAGGTAGACAGCTGACCAAACCACTGTGAGTAAAAACACATTAGACTTAACTGTTTGTGCACCGAAGACATTGACTAGATGCTGATGGACGTTGTTTTGATTAAAATTATAGGGACAATTCATAGTTGTATGATATTGATAGGGACATGTCTATCGCCCCACTAAATTCTACGCCCTTGAACATGGGTGACCTTTTCTAGATTTGAAGAGGAAAGGAAAGGAATGACCTGATCTTGGTTAAACGTTTCAGTTGGATGAGGCAGGACCGAGGCACTTAAGTCACCTGTGCATCAAAAGACAACAAGGGGTAATAAGCCATAACTATTTGAGATTTTTAGTTGGAGTCATTCAACTGGTAGCATCAGCATGTAGTAAATAAGAGTGGACCCAAAATGCATCCCTCGGCAAGCCATGAGATGGAAAACACTAAAGTGGATGGAACACTAATATTTAATGTTACAAAACATGTCAATATGCTTGTATTTTCTGATTTGTTCATGTGTTTTGTGATTTGAATGTGTTATGTTTTATGCAATCTTGTGCTTTGTGAAATACTTTGGTGTTTTATAGTCTGTTAATGTGTTTCGTTTGCTGTCGCTTTGTTTTCCACCTCAGGGACTCTCCAGGTATGAACAGCCTTTCTAGTTTCTTTAGCGTGAAGGCTTGCCCAAAGGCTCATGGGAGCTGTAGTTTGATGCTAAGAAGATAACTTAAAAATAACACGGTGTTTGGCTTTTAGTAGTAGCTGTCGGCCTTATAATACTCTGTTTCTGGTTGTTTTTATGTAAGATAAATATGGAGGTGTGACCGCAGCTTGACCGGAAGTGGGACTAGACTTGGTTCCTGCCTCTTTAAGCCGGTGCGGAAGTAGCCGCAGAATTAATGCAACACTCAGTGGAAGGTCGGGTTGTCTCATGTGGTGGATACATTTCAACGTTACACTAATTTAACCAGACTAGCCTTCTGGGCCGCTGTTATTGGTACTGGTGACCTTCGTGACAGCTTTGCCTCCTAGCTAGCTTTCGTGACTTTGCACTGTAGCAACGTGACATAATCGGCGGTACCGGTTGGAAAGGTTTTCGTTTTTAAATCTGGCAGCGCGTGTTAACCGAGTCTTCCCTGATGTCCGCGTCAAAATGCAAACGGCTCAACGGAGCGCTGGTGAAACAGCTGCTGGACTCGGTGGACAGCGTCCTGTTTGACTGCGACGGGGTCATCTGGCGCGGGGACCAGGCCATCCCCGGAGCCTCTCAAGTTATAAACCTGCTCAAGGAGAAAGGGAAGAAGGTCTTCTTCGTCACCAACAACAGCAGCAAGACGAGGAAGATGTACGCCGAGAAGATGTCCTCGTTGGGTTTCAACGTGAAGGAAGAAGAGGTGTTCGGGACCGCGTACTGCTCCGCCATGTACCTGAAGACGGTCTGCAAGCTGGAGGGCAAAGTGTACCTGGTGGGAAGCAACGCGATGGGGCAGGAGCTGGAGGCGGTGGGGCTCCAGCAGACCGGGGTGGGACCTGACCACGTCTTCGGGAAGCAGACCGACTGGGCCAACGTGCCTCTGGATCCCGAGGTGAAGGCGGTGTTGGTCGGTTTTGATGAACATTTCAGTTACATGAAGCTGAACAGAGCCTTGCAGTACCTGACCCAGGAGGGCTGTCTGTTCGTGGGAACCAACAGGGACACCAGGCTGCCCCTGGAGGGAGGCAAGGCTGTCCCAGGTAGGGACACTCACTGGATACTCATGCACACACTGCAGTACTTGTTGACCAGATGCACTGGAGTTTCTGCACACTTTCGGGCTCACTCAGGTTTTTTTGATGAAATATGAGACCTCATCTTTCAGGTCTTAAAACAAAAGTGAGTCGCTCATTTTAAGGGTAATCTTGTGTCAGTGCTCAGTTGTGTCGTGTCTAGGATGGCAGGGCCAGAGGGCTTATTACTGAGATAATCATACACTCTTATACACTTAAACCTGCTTAAAATACTAAACACTTGTCAAATTTAGAACTACAGTTTTCTCATTTTTATAGACAAAAGCTATCAAGATTGCTGGCAAGCCCTTTTCTGGGACACACAATGTGTGGCATGCAAAATATGCCATGCCTAAAGTCTAAAGTAGACGTGTTGACACCTTAACTGCCTGAATACTCAAGCTCCTCCCATATACATCAATCAAATGACAGAATGATTAAAATGCTCTCAAATTGGACATTTCATTGTAACCTTAATGAAAACCTTGAAACAAGGCCATACCTTACCCCAGTAATTTCAGGAGGTTCAAGTCCAACAGGACTTTGAATTTTACATTGTGAGCTTTCAGTGCTGAGGTAAATGAAACAAAAATGATACCTGCACCACAAACTGGATGAATTTCAAAACTTGTATCAAAAAGTTCAAGCTTGACTTGACTGCTGCACATGCAGTGATCACCCAACCTAATTCTAGGTATGCACTGATCAGTCTTTTTCAGTCCCAATACCAATACCTGGGCTTTGTTTATTGACTGATGCCAAGTTCTAATCCGATACCAGTGGTAACTTTAATCAACTGTATTCCTCACTATGAGGAAGTGACTGAGAGTTATTCTTTTATGTGTAATGCAAGATGCTTCAGGAGGTGCTTGGTCACAGTAAGTTGGTTATGTGAAACATTGGCTTTGCAAATACTGCAACGTCAGCCCCCTTTTCACTGATACCCGATCCAGCTGTTTCAGTCAGTATTGTGTCGATATCAACATCAGATTGGTGCATCCCCACTTAATTCATAAAGCATATAAGAAATTTTAACCTCCACTAGAATCCTCTCCTCCCTCCCCCCAGGCACAGGCTGCCTCCTGCAGGCCGTCGAGACCGCAGCCCAGTGCAAGGCCGAGACGGTGGGCAAACCCAACCACTTCATGTTCGACTGCGTGGCCTCCCAGTTCGATGTGGATCCCGGCCGCTGCCTGATGGTGGGCGACCGCCTCGACACGGACATCATGCTGGGCTCCAATTGCGGCCTGAAGACCCTCCTCACCCTCACGGGGGTCAGCACTGTGGCGGACGCCGAGGCGCATCAGAAGAGCGGCTGCGTGGAGAGGCAGGGGATGGTGCCAGATTATTACGTGGAGAGCATCGCAGACCTCCTACCGGCCCTGCAGGGATAAAACCTCTACACCTCTGCCGGGACTGAAGTGTAGCTGTGTGACAGCCGAGCTGCTGTAATCCTGAGGGGTTTCATCTTGCCTGTCACACACCCGGCTGCATTGTCTTCTTAAAGGGAATATTTTTCATTAACAATAAAATGTAACAAAGTCACAGCCAAGCAGCGAACTGCTGTGTGGCAGGAGACAAAGACTTCATAGTTAAACTAAAACATTATTAAAACCTGCTAATTTAATATATTGATTATTAATATTAATAACAAAAGAACAATGATTTCCAGTATTGGATTAATATAATTTAAGTTTCGGAGAGTTTTTGTTTCTCTTTTGGGGGAGGAATGAGGTAAAGTGGGTGTACTTCAGGCCCTTACCCTGTCTGTGAAGCAATCTCCCCTTAAGCAACCACAAGTCAAACTCTACGAGGGAAGTAAGCACGCACAGTGTCAACAGTTTGGTAACATATGTATGTGTTGAGGTTTACAGCTGTGTTCCAGAGTCTATAAATAACAGGCACAGAACAAGGCTAAAAGGCACTGAACTGTCTGATTTGAGCTTTCAGTTTTTAATGTATTTTACACACCTCAACGGGAAGTGCTAACACTTGCAGTAACACTGATGGGACAGTGCAATGATCCCGTTTTTGTCGTGTCAGTTCTTTAGTGAATCATAGAGTATCAGAATTGATGTTTTAAAGGTACCCTAATCTTCCTTTTACAGTTTGTATTCTGACTTGTCCTTGACTCCCCTGAATCACTGGCAGCAATGCTCAAATATGTAATAAAACATAAACTCCCTTCACTAAACCAGCGTCTGCTCTCTGTGGCTTTAAGTTCAAAGTGAACGCAGAAAACTTCCCTCTAAGTCCTGTGCTTAAAGTCACCTTGGGCTGTCATCGGCTGGACGCTGCAACAGTCAAAACCACGGATCACCTCTCACCTGATGAGAGAGGCTTTCCAAGCTGCGCCTGCCTCACCCCTTTGTCCATTGTCTGGGCTGGGGAGGGCGGCCAACTCCTCTCGTCTAAGTGTATGTTTGAGTGAGGGGGAACAGGGGCAGTGGACAGACAGATCATGTTAGAGAGGCATATTAAGTCATATTAGGTAGGGAAGACATTATAAAAGGAGGAAATTGCAAGGAGACAAAGCTTGAAAATTGAGTTTGGCAAGATGCAGAGATCTGTGTGAAGTGGATTTTGGAAGAAAAGAAGTGAGCCCAAAGGAGGAGGAGGAGGAAGAGGGGGTGGGGTGGGGGGGTTTGAGGTCTGCAGGGACAAAGAGAAGCTGGTATTGAGTCTCAGTCAGTGCTGGTCATGACCACAGCTCCATGCCGATAGCTACGAGAAAGGAGCAGACCGAGTGAGGAGCCGTCAAGGGACACAGGATGGTGAGGTGTTGGAAACATTCAGACAGCCGTTTGGAGGAAGCACAGTGCACGGTAAGCAGATGGCATTCGATAGAACGGCAACTACCGACTGAGCAAAGATTAGAAAATTGGCTGGCGAAGGGGTCAAGGTGGGAAACGTGGTTTTTGCTTACATGCAAATCCTGCAACACTGGCTACAGCGCAAACCAGCTGCAGCCGGGGCTTCAGAGAAGGGCTTTAAGAGCAAATTTCAGCAGTCAGTTAAAATTCACACAAATTCAGATTTGGTTTTGGTGTAAGTTTCCCGCTCTGCTACAGGCTGATGTTTACATCCCATACTGAGATGTCAAGTACTGTTTAAGTAGCTTGTCGCTGGTTCACGCGTGTGTCTTCAGGATGGGGGCTCTGCTGCGTCCTCCCAGTCCCACTTCCCACACAAGGCATTCTGGGTCAGCCTCTCAGCCTCTCTGCTCCTGGTCATCATTGCCCTCGGTTTGACGGGACACCTAGGGCTGTCTCAACCTCACTCTCAGGTGTGTGATGTGACTGTCATCTGCCAGGAACCCCTAAAATTGTTAAGTTTGCATTAATCTGAGTCTGCTTTTGTAGTCTTCGCAGACTGTAAGAGTCATAGTTCCAGACCAGACTGGAGTTCTGATCAACCAGTCAGCCGTCGTGGACCATCAGAACAACCTGGTGACCTTTTCTGTGACCTCACCGGCCAATCAGACGTCCACCGTGCTCTTCGATGCCAAACATGTGCGTCCAGGTGATATGCATGAGATTGAATGTGTTGAACTGCTCATGACGAGTGTGATTTTCTGCCTGCGATCACAGGCTGCATGACTGATACAATAACTCAAACAAAAACAAAAAAAGTGAGACGGGAAATGTGTCTGACTGTCTGCTGTTGTTGTTTCAGGGTTTAATATGTTACAAACCTGTGAACGAGGAGAGCTGCTTCCTGCGAAAGATGGAGAGGTCTGACTATGACAACGTGCACTCCCTCCTCCGCGAGTCAACACGCGAGGTAACAGACAATTCGACACGTGAGAGCTGAACGGTCACGTGATATGATAGGGTACCCCTCCCGCCTTGTTGCGTTCGGGATATGTGAGACCACAAAGCTGGACATTAAAAACGCACCAAAGGCCAAATCAAAGAAAAAGAAAGTTGGGTTTGCCCTTTCAGCTCTGCTAGCCGTTTGTTAAAAGCCGCTGCCTCACTAATGTGTGAACTGGCATTTCTGACCGTGAGTCACAGTAATGCGCCACTGAGCCAAGACCTGCTGGGTTTCATAGTTTCTGCATGACTTCCTTTTACTCTGTACAAAGAGAGGGGTGATGCGTACAGGGCCTCAAAGAGCAAGTACAATCTCCCTCTCTCGCCTCCATGCCTGAATTCCTCAGCACATCTGATCCCCCCCAGGCCCCCTTGGCGTGCCCAGGATCTTCTTACAGGAGGCTACGGCAGCGAGCCTGAGCCCTGGAGTGGGCACAATAGCCACTCTGTGTGAGGGCTTTGTAGCTTTTAAGACTGTTGGGTTAAAACACAGTCTGATGCATTGGTTAGTCAGGGGAGGGCCTGTGTGTATCTGCTTTGTGGCAAATAGCTGGATCTGTAATATTGACGTCCACAGCTTCTGAATAGAGCCCTGTTGCCCTCAGACATGATCTGACTCTTAATTGTGATTTGACAATATGAGCGGGTGAATGGCTGAGCCAAACTGAAACGGGGTTCTGTTTCTCTGCCTTATCATCTTTTAGCACAAGTCCATTTCCACGCATCAAAAGCTGCATTTTCAGGGTGTCACATATCTCATACAGATTGTGGTCATTTAATCTACGATAGAAAGCATAGGACCTTATGGATGGTGAGTAGATGTGGTTTGTCCATCTATTGTGCAGCACAATGGTCTTCTCAGTCTTTTACAGCACTGGAAAACTGGTTGTTACGTGACCCACTCGAGCATAACAGTACTTTAAGTGGTTCACTATCAAGAGCCAATCAGAGGTGTAAGTGGTGCAATTACATACCTCTTTTGTGATGAATAAGAGTGCAAATGTGCAACTGTGTTGATCTCATCACTGAAGATATCACGCTAATAGCAGCTTGAGTGTCATAGCTCCCCTGCTTCGACTCCAATTTATTCATTTTGCCTTGTCACTGTGAGCTGAAAATGATTTCTCACACTTATTGAATGACAGCTGCAGCTCCAGAGTCTCTATTCATTCCTGCAGAGGACAAAAGTCTTTTCGTCTGTTGTGATGTTGTGATACTGTCCCCGGCAGCAGAGTCAGTTCCAGCTGTCTGGGAATGAGACCCGAAGGCAGACGGAGTTCCTGGGAGTGCTGGCGGCCAGTCAGGTGGATGTGTCCACGCTGGAGGAGCCTCTCCAGGCTCTGTGTCACGACAGGTCCATCCACTGGACCAGGAGGGCTGAGGGTGAGGAACGCCAGACTTCAACATCAAATGTCATGGGGGAAAAAAAAGGTTTTACAAATGCAAGGACAAGGTTTGGACACGGGCATTGACTCAGTCCCATATACACCGTCCTGCTGCCATAAAATGTGTATTAATCCGCCATTTAAAGTAGTCCCCAACAAATGCACTATTTACTCCTGTTTGACTGATGTTTACTAAAAGCTGTTTCAGTAGCCTTAAAAGAATTTTAAAAAGTTCCGACTTGATTTAAAAAAATTATGTCTTTGGTAGAAACAAATTTTTACTGTCTAAGGTTTCAGGCTCAGGCAGGGAAGAGAAGTCATAAAGTCTTTAGAGATGAATTTACAACTTGTTGGTTTTGGTTTTCTCTGGATTTGGACAAGAATAAAGAATAATGCCAGCTGTATATTTTCAATTCTGGTCAACAAGTAAAACAGATGTGGTTTTAGCTTAACCACTGATTTCTGAATAGGTTTCAGTAGAAGTATAAATTCCCCTGCCCATGGAGAACCAAGTAATCCTTTACTCACAGTCAAAACCGATTGCGTTGCAACTATTTTAATGATCAATTAATTATTAGTCATTTGAAGTCATTACAAACATCTTGGTTACACACACATCTGAGGAAAAATGATGGTACAGACATAGTGATACACTGTAGGTTTTTATTTTAATTGTATACAGACATTTTGGCCTTTTGATAAACATGTGAAATAAAATAAATTAAAAAAGAGTGAGTAAGAATAAGTGTGAAATAAAAATGGCATGGTGTCTTATATTGCATGTCAGGTCCCCACAGATAGTGTATGATGGGAGTTTTTAAAATTAGTCAGGTGGCAACTCCATATCGAACCAACGCGTCGGGCGGAAACCTGAGTCTAATCTATGAAGTGCAATGACCTTTCCACTGTCGCAGTGTGTAACATTATACTCACTGAACCATCTACAGGTGGTGCTGGCAACACATTTTCCCCATACAGAATTAGTATATTAACATGATCCATTAATCAGGCTGCTTTTAGTCCCAAAATTGTGTCTAACTTCTAAATATTATCAAAATGTATAATTAATATGTGACAGGGATTTTGTGACTGCTTCAATCTGTTAGTTTATGTAAGTTTTGAAGTCAGGAAAAAAAAAAGTGTCAAATACTTTAGCATTTATGCTTTAGTTGTAATAGGTTAACTGGGTAGTGTTTGCAGAATTAGGGCATAATATTCTGAATTTACGCAGGCAGGTCATTAATAGACAGTTTCTACCATTGATCAGTAAATGTTGCACTGTCTCCACTATGATGGCCTGTTTCCACAATGAGGTTGTGTTCACTAAATCTGTGTTTTGTCAAAGATTTTGTCCGATTTTTGATGAGTCACCGCAGTCTCTGTTGCTTTCAGGCCCAGGCAAACAGAGGCTGGTCTACTTCTGCATTGACATCTGCTTTCCCAGCAACATCTGCGTGTCTGTGTGCTTCTACTACCTGCCAGAGTGACTGTGTATTATCTTGCTCTCCTCCCAGCAAAAGATCAGGGAAACAAAGTTGCCTTTTTAGCTCCCTCTACAAGAAAAAAAAAAACAGAACAAAAGCCAGCTTTGACTGTTTCCTTCGTGCCATACAGCCGCCAGTAAACCAGTAAAGCAGCCAACCCTCCCAGTCCATTTCCATCCTTCCGAGACAGAAGAGATGGAGACAGGC
The DNA here is from genome assembly GCA_024633595.2 of Lepomis macrochirus. Classification (NCBI taxonomy): domain Eukaryota; kingdom Metazoa; phylum Chordata; class Actinopteri; order Centrarchiformes; family Centrarchidae; genus Lepomis; species Lepomis macrochirus. The sequence continues at coordinate 20,249,476 of JALXJV020000023.1, read as the reverse complement.
TGTCACGGTTATTGCCAAAGCCACGTCGTCACTCTCTTCATGTCTAATACCCTCTCTGGTGGCACACCTCAGAGATTACAGAAGAAAGATCCCCTTTTTTTGTACGTGCTGATAATTGTATTTCCTGTAACCCACTGCTGCAGTGTAATTATGTGTAACCGTTTCTGTTGCAATGAGAGTGTTTTCATCTGTCCAATAAAAGACTGTTGTGTAATTTTGGGCAAATGTTTCTTGATTAGACTGTAAAAAAAAAGGTTGAAATGGATCACCTATTGTGCACAGAGCGATGAAGTTAAAAACATAAAGGGTACCTGATGAAAATCATCATGTATTTTATGCAGAACTATACTGTTGGTACAGATGCATTCCTGTACGGCCACTTAAAGTTGGTGTAAAATGGGGTGCTTGGCCATTTAAAATGGATTGTTACTTTATGGCCTTGCTGCTATTCAGAATACTTGAAGGCATCTGGCAAGGAAGAGCACTGTAGACGTCAAACACACAGATGAGACTGTAATGTTTAAACACAAGCCTCCACTTTCTCAAGATGATCATTTCTGGGAAACTTTTTAATATTTCCCATTAATGCCCAGCGCACCTCTGTCAATGGAGGCACATCTTCCAAAGAGTCCATTGCTTTTTTGTCCTTTTTCCATCTCTCCACACTGCCTGCCATCTCCTGTCTCTTTGCTGCTCCTTAGCCCAGCACACTGTCATTGAAGGCCAGACACACCACAGCCTTCTGGTGGCCGCTGTACTCCCTCTTGATCTCCCCGGTCTCCACGCACCACAGGCGGGCCAGGTTGTCTGACGAGGCTACGGGTGCAAACAAGAGTCAGGACCTGATCTCAGGGTATACCTTTGCCTGCTTATCTCTAAACCGCTAACGTCCCTCAATCTGTAACTAAATATTAAAGAAAAACATGTTTGATGATGAAATATAGGAAAGACATTTTTACAAGGCTACAGCTCATTTAACTGCATCCCTTGATAAAAAAAACATTTAGTTTAGATTGTTATTCACTGCAAATACACAACTTTAATGATCTTATGTGTAATGAATGAATGCATTGCATTGTCATATGTGCATCAGTACAGAAAACACTTTTTATGACTTGCAACTGCAAGGACAGCAAATGCAGATAACACCAAAACTAAGTGTGCATTACTGCAGTGTGAGGAAACTTTTGTGCAAATGTTATGTTAGCAAATGTTAGCAGTTACAAGCAACAATAACCTAATATTTCAGAATTTGCACCCACACAATTCCAATCCAAATAATAATGTAATTTGATATTCAGTCATTATAGAATGGTTTTGATTTTACTATACTGACATTGCACTTTAGTGATAACCCTTTGGCAATGGCTCATGTACTGACCAGTGACAATGTATTGGGAGTCTCCAGAGAAAGCACAGTCCCACATCCAGCCTCTAGACGTCTCTCCGGGATTGTTGCTCTTGATACTCAGCTCTGTCATCAGAGAGAAATTGGACGTCCTCCAGATCTTGCAGGTCTGGTCTGCTGAGCAGGTGGCCAACAGGCTGGAGATGACGACCAACACAAAAGCTATTTATCATCGGCCACAACATCAGAGAAGGAAACTAACTTTCTTGATAAGCAGTCACAGTTGCATATATACCCCGGAATACAAAGTTAGTTTCACAATGTTACAACAGCAGGACATTTTCAGCACAATAAGATCATTTTGCAAAATGTATCAATTGGGGCAGACATGGTGCAAATCAACCACACTCAAGTCTATTCTAGCTACAATATTATTTGTTGTTCAAGAGGAAACAAGCAGAGAAAAGCACTCACGTGGAATCAGGGCTAAACTTGCAGCGGAGTGAGTAGCGTTTGTGTGCAGGGATCTTAGTCTTGGGAATAAGCTGAGTCACCTCATCTCCAATGCCTCCGGCAAGGTTCCACACGTAACAGTTTCCCTGTTAAGGTGAAAAAAAGGGAGCTGTTTTAGTCATTTAACACACGTTAACAATAATAATAGTATCAATAAACAGCACACTTTTTCAGACTGTTTGGGTACTGACCGAGCTGTTGACTGCTGCCATGTAACTGGCATCTGGGTCAATGTGAACTGAATTGACTGAGACCTCCGGCTCAGGAATCAGCTGTTCGTTGTGGTCGGTCTTCAGATCCCAGATATGAATCACTCCACTCTGGTCTCCAACAATCAGCTCTGCCTGAAAAAACACATAACACTCACTGTTTACTCTTGTTTTGGGCAATAAGCTTAGGCTCTAATACAACAATAAAATACTAGAGCAACACTGTAATAACTGACTTACAATAACATTAAAAACAAACCGCCAATTTATGAATCAGTGTACATTGAATGTCTCACCTGGTTGGGATGCAGGCATACACAGTTGATTGGAGCATTGACCTGGAATATCCTCTGGCACTGTAGATTTCTTGACCTGTGAGGAGCAGTAGGGATCAGAGTTGGGTTTCTTCAACACAGAGTGAAGCTGTTTTTTTTAGCACAGTGCGCTTCCTCGGCAGTACCTAAGGTCCCATATGCGAGCCATGCAGTCTTCTCCTCCTGTGTACATCCAGCGTCCGTCTTCATGGAAGCCCACAGACGTGATGTTCTTGCTGACGCCGTCATAGTTGATCACCGGGTTGGGGTTGTTGGAGTTCAGGTCGTACATGCGGATGTGCTGATAACCTAAAAAGCAGAGTGTAAATTGCTTTGAAATATAGCAGCTTTGAATGTAACGACGCAATCCAAGCTGTGCATGAAGCACGATACTAATACAAGAAACAAAGAGAAGGCTTGACGAAAAAATCTTAACCGACCTGCTGCTGCAATCATACTCCTGTCAGGTGTGACCTCAAGTGAGTTTACTTGCTAGAACCAAATGTTAAGAAAATGGGTCATTTATATATTATTTTACAGCTCAGTTATAAGTCCGGGGTTGCTCAAAAGTCAGTAAACAGAAGCTCTATGTATATAGCTTAACATATTAATGATGTCTTAGGATACAGAGTCCTGGTGCTGGACTGTCCTGGTGCATATCCCGCTGTGGGCCTGCCAGAAACGGACCGTATGGTCGTATCCAGCCGTGGCCAGAATAACCGGGTCGCTGCCCACCGTGCCCTGGTTCACATTCATGCTGGACTGCTGGCTGTCACTGCTCAGAGAGGCATGTAACGTTACGCACGGCACTGCCGTGTGAGGGGAACAGTGGAGGTCAGGGGGTTACTCAGGGGAGAACAGAGTGAAAATCAGATACACGTGGAGCTCAGCAGATTAATCAAAAGTCACAAATAACAGCTTCAACTTGTAACGTTGACGTACAGGCTAACGTTAACGTTAGCAAAGCAGCCAAGCTGTGTTCAAGGGCCGTTCAGACAATTAGCTCATGTCTCTACTTCAAAAACACACTGCAGCTGTAACAATATTTCACTGTAGGACATTATATATGACAATTTACACCACTTAACAGAATACATTTGACAAGTTTTGATTACCTTTAGTTGTTCGTATTGACAAGTCAGTACGTCCCAGCTACGCGTCCGTTAGCAACATTCAGACGATGTTTCAAAGGTTCCGTTTTGGTTAGCGGCGCTTTGCCGCCATCTGCTGACGGATTTTATCACAGCAGGACAAAACAAACGGCCGCTCAGACTGATTCAAAACGTCTCTGATTCAACTCTACTCTGTAGTTTATTCTGCTGCTGTAAATGACATTGTAATATTCTGCAATAGTACCAAACTGAAAACAAAACCTTTGCTTTACTGATGCTTAAAATTGGATTCAGCTAAAGTAAAAGGTGTAACTTATGATTTAACTAATAACTGAGTCAATATGTGTATAAGTAAATGTAACAACAGTAACTTAAATCATTAAAATGTCTAATTTTTTATTTGTGAGCATGATGTTTTGAAATATTCTTTTTTCATGGAACAATAAAGGTTGATTGATATATTTGACACAGAACATATTGACATAAACTGTTTTTAATCCCATACATTTATTTAACAGTTTTGGAAAGTGGTCAAGCCAACAGTACATTCTTTAATGTATGTTTAAATAAATAAGTTATATATAAATAAATAAATACATAAATAATGAAGCTATACACAAAACACAAAGCCCACCTGTATAAGTGACTTTTGCCCTTGTCAACACCTCAGTCAGAACATTAGCACACAGCAGGTAAAGCAGCAAACTGCAACATATGTGCCTTCCTGCTCGGTCAGTGTGTTGTGATCACAGCCGCACCAGCAGGGCAGACATGTGCTGTTTCACCTCTCCTGGGTCAGCCAGTGAGCAGGCCACGACCGTCCCTCTGATCCCAGTCCTCATCTTAGTAGAAGGGAGTATCTACAACATAAGAAACTTTAAACACATCATTTCGCTTTTATAGCTAACTCACACAGCATAGAATCAAAAGTTACAGTACCTTCACATATATTTTGCATCTCTCCAAAAGAAATTTCCACTTCATTGCAGTGCGCTCGTTATCAGTCAAACTGGTAAATTCTTCCATCTGCAACAGATAAAGGTAACATGTCCTTTATCTCACCTGAAGTACAGATTACATGTGTTGGAATTGCATCTACCAGTTTATTAAAGTCATAGCTGTAAAATATAAAATGTGAAAATACATTTAACTAAGCAATTTTCCTGACTCTACAGACTCAAACAGAAATTAAAGAGAGAAATTGTTTGTATTATTTTCGACTGGTATTCATCTCTCTCCTCTTATGGTGCCTCTAACTGTAGAATTTAGGCTGACAAATCATCCTTCTGTGAAGTGGTGCTGACCGTGCAGCCAAGTGTCTTTTCTGCTACTGGACTTCTGAGGGAGCAGGCATGCAGGGTGCCGGTGTGGTCTGTGAAGTCCACCAGCAGGTCAAAGCCTGTGTTAGTTGAAAAGACCAGATCCCTCCCTGGACACAACTGGTTTGTGCAGCCATTCATGTCCTCAGTCACCTGAAACTTACACCTGGAGCTGAGACAGCAGAGCACACTTTATTTGCTATAGTTCATCACAAGTGGCATACAAAATTAATTTCATTGAGCAGCTTCAAAATGATTGAAGTAGAAGTTGTGAAGGGAAAACATATTATTCAGCATCCACTCCATGCACCTGTGTGAACCTACCAGCGTGTCCTGATGACTTTTGAAAGAGAAGAGTCGAGGTCCAGCTTGGAGATGAAGCTGTATGTGATGCCAAAGAAAGGCTCTGGATTCTCCTGGGCCTTCTGCTTCAGCTGGCTCACTGTGTACACGTCAGTGATGGAATCCACTGCAGAGGCAAAAACAGATCCACGTGTTCACGTCTGCAGTGTTTTTATTTTGAAAATAGGCAATGAGGGTGGTGATGTTCTATATATCTTTTTGTATTGTCAACAAATCCTATGAAAAGACCAAAACGAACAGTGTGTTAGTCCGCCTATCAATACTTAGACTTCCACAAGTCAAATGGCTCTCAGCCACAAGCCTCATGTGGTCCTCCTAAAGATGTAAATCTTTAAATATGACTCAGATATACTATATACACTGTATAGTAAATGATCTGTCATTTTTTTGCACTGTAGTTTTTAAGAAATGTTACTTTAACAGGAGTAAATAGTGTCTTTATTGTGGAATATTTTCAGCCACCAATTGTGCTAGTATTTACAGCAGACTGAGGATAGTATGTGGAATTGGCACAAAATAGACTACTTGTGATCATTTTCACAAAGTATTACATGAAGCCAGTGCAGCGGGGTGGCTCAGTGATGTGTTTTGGCACAGAGAGAGAATAAGCAGCATTTGTAAGAAGGATCAATTTATTGTCAGTTCTGGGCTTTGCATTAGATTTGTTGACGGTAAGAAAATTGTCAAATGTAAAATATCAAAAGACTTATCCTTATCCAAAAATAGGATTTTAGCTATAAAGCTCCAAGAACTTGATCACTATGTATTGTACACTAGATTTTACAAGGCACCTACCTATATCATGGAGTGTAACTACAGTACATAGTCCACTTTCTATTAACATTATGACCCAAGAAAAGACAACAGTAATAAGAGCTGAGGCCTGAAATACAAAGAACATCTTCTATCAAGATCCTGAGTGTATCAGAACGAAGGCAATCCTTCACTTTAACGTACCAGGAACATCTTCTGGCTTCTCATCTTGATCCAGAGCACCAGATTCGGATGCTTCTTTAGCGTAGCTGAACAGCAGGCTGGCCTCTCTGGTGTCTGAGAGCAAATTATTACTTGGACTGCAACAAACTAACTGGCTGTTTAGTTCGTTATCCAAAATAGCATTTCAACCTTGTTTTTGCACAACAGTTACGTCAGCACCTCTATTTTTATAAATGCTGCTGAGGTATCTTACCAGGATTGACAGTGATGATGGTCTTCGAGTTGACGGTTGCTGTCATACCGTTGCGAAAGCTGTCAAAGCTAATCTTTGCATCAGCTATGAAGAGCACTTTGAACGGAGAATGAATGTTAAAACAACAGTAAGTAATATCAAACATAAACACAGTCACATGTCAGATATCCACTTCCATGTTTCTCTTCAGTACAGTATGTTAATGGCCCCTGACAGGCAGGAATAACAGTTAAATAAAGATCCATTTTGTGGCTGAAAATGAGCAGCAGCTGTTAACCGACCCGTCTCCTTGGGTATCAAAGTTTGCACGAGCTGAATGGCCTCTCTGTCCCAGCTGTGAGGGGAACAGTGGAGGTCAGGGGGTTACTCAGTGGAGAACAGAGTGAAAATCAGACACACATGGAGTTCAGCAGGTTAATCAAAAGCTTCATGTCACCAGAGTAAATTTGCGGTAAGCTAAAGATACACAGGGGTGATCCACGGGGCCAATGAGATGGAAAATGGCACAAGAGCAACACAAGTAATAAATCTTTATTCATTTTCCAAATGAATAAAGGAGCATGACGCACCAGATGAGAGGGAAGGAAGAGACGGAGTCATCAAAGAGCTTCACTTCCAGCCTCTGCCCTTTGCGTCTGTCTGAAGTGGTGAACTGCTTCAGCTCTCCAATCTGAAAATGTAAACAGACTCATCTGATGTTCCTATCACAACATCTTCCCTTCCTGTAAAAAAAAAAAAAAAAAATGCTGCAGCAAAGTGCAGAGTCTGATCTTTCTTTGAACTCTGAAGCATGTCTTTAGGGCCATTATGATAAGTTGGTATGTTCCAACAACATGCACCACCACCATGTAACCACACAGACAAAGCAGACACAATGTGCTCTATTAGGAAATGTATAAGATATGAAAAAAGTACATTTGGAAAACTTTGATATGCTAAATTATCAAATTTGTTTAACTAAACGAAATATTTGTTCAGCATCTAAAGTCATTGTCAAAAACACCCAGCTCCATGCTTATCAGGCCTCCCACTCCAGCCTCAGAGACAGGTTCCATGACTTTTCCATGATAGGACCACTTTTTAACAACCCTTCACTTCTTGTTAATGTTTTTAAGCTAAAGGTAACTTTAACAGCCTGTTTTTCCACCATTGTTTTGCTTACCGTGGAGAAAAAGTCAGCTGAGAAACCACCATCTAATGCAATCAGAGTGTGTAAAAGTCAGAAAATACATTTTGGTTTCTCAATGAGTGTATCAACTTTCCTCACATTATGTTTGAAAAACACCTCTCAAAAAACCACTCACATGCTCTTAAAGGAAACATCCACCCTGAAACACTGATAAGGAATATATTTCTTCTTAGCCAGACAGAACCAAAGCTGTACTATCACTTTGAATATTTTGAACATTTTAGTTTAGTTTAGTAACAAATTATCCCCTATAAAATGATTTTTACATGGTCTTTGTACAGATTAAACAAGGGAGATACAACATGTTATTTAGTGAGCATTAAAGGTTGTTGATTTGTTAGCATTGGATAGAGCCAGGAGCCAGCTTTGTTCTCAGACTTCCCCATTTGCAATTTTATCACTCCAGTTACACTCTCACCATGTAAGCAGAAAAGCATTCTGGGAAATGTAGCAAATAACTGACATAAATAAAAGCAGGTGAGACAGGTTGATGGAAATGTGGGCACGGTAAACCAGTTCACGAAAATCCTAAAAATGCTTAAACTGATCCATAAAAGCATGGATGTGTTTCCTACCGATTTCACTGCAGCCAGTACATTTATCACTGTGCCATCCAGCCTCTGCCCGTTGGCCACAATGTCTCCCAGAGAGTAGAAATCTCCGGAGTCCTTCACCGGGAGGTGGATCAGTGGCAGCAGCCTGTCGATGGTGTACATGTCAGCACACAGAGACACCTGGGAATGAGCCTCCGTCACCAGCAGCCTGTAGAGGCTGAGACAGCAGATGCAGGCCTTTCACACTGTCACATTACACACTGTTACATCATATTGTACACAGCGTTACACTATGTCAACCGCATTACCCCTCAGCTATCTTAAATCACTGCGGGGTGACGACCACATCTGTATTAAAAGTGTTACCTTGGTGTTGTAGGACAGAATCGGTCCCCTTTCTCTGGGTCTTTGTTGGAAACCAAAGGATTTTCAATTACAACTGTAAAAAGTAATAGGAAACAATTTTACGTATATTTAAGTTTTACTTTTTGTTTAATACTCAAAGTTTTTAAAACTTGTTACTACATTGTATTTTCTATCAAGATCTTTTTTGTGTAGCTTTATTTTCATTTTACATGTAAAGAAAAACATCACAAGATGCAGATTTTACTCTGCTGAATAATTACAATCAAGAGCAGTCACTTTCTAAGTGTTAGTAAACAAGACACTGTACAAGACAAATGTTTCATTTTGTACTATTGCGATTAATATTGAAACAATATATTGATAATAAAGAAATCTAGGCACTTCTGGGCCAACATGTTTTTGCCAAATCCATTACTTCTCAAGGATTTTTAAGGCTTATGTGAAATTAGAGATTGATTTCCTCACCACAGTCTCCAACGCTGAAGCTGCTGGAGAGCCCGTTTATGTATCCGTCATTTCCCCAGGCTGTCACATTAATGAAGAAATCAGGCGAGTCTTTAATGGTGAAGCCAAAAGTGAATCTGTCCACACCAATGTCTAAAAATGAAACATATAGATTTGTTTAGTATTGTAGTTCAATAGAGAGAGACTCAGAGAAGGGATATTAATTTAACTATTCTCCAGAAGAGGGGGGCTGGTGTACAGGACAATGAGGTGCAGTGCTTTTAATGATGAATGTAGACAGTAACAGAATAGGTGCACTAATATAAAAAGATACTTACTTTTCCTGTCAGGAAAGCTTCTGACATCAGTTTTCCCAATGATGATACCTGCCACTTTCTGAAACATAACAAGGGCAATGAATGTGCATTTTAGTTCAACTCACAAAACTTAAGAAAAACAGGCCTGAAGTACATCCTGTACACCAGTGTACAAAACAACTGAAGAAGGTTATCCCCGGCTATCAGACACTGGTTTTGTTTTAAGGGCTGCTGCAAGAAGAGCTAAAGATATTAAACTGATGTAATTCTCACATGTTAGTGAACTCACCGGATGAGAGAAGTTGGGATGCAGCTCAGAAATTGCAATGTAGGTCTGAGAAGCCATTTTGTTAACTCCTAACTTAACGTTAATCCCTATAAAGTCCAGTTTCTATTACATTTACAGATTCTGTAACACAAATAAAACAATATGAGTTAACATTTTGGGGTTAATTCCACAGGGATAAAATGTATTAAAGCTTTTCCTGTTTTTTAACATGACCCAATACACAAGAGTAAATTGTTGGTTAATAAGTAATTAGTTAGCAAGCTAATGTTAATAGTGAAACAAGGCTAGTGTTAATGTTAGCTGATATGTTCATGTTATCATACCTCTAGTGGAGACTTTGGAGGGATTTTAATCCTATTTTTATTGGCCTAGTTTATTGAGATAGCTTGATTTTAGTTATAGTTTATACATTTTGCCGTTTTAACTAGTCTTACCTTTCCCTGGATCTGTTTTCGTGACAGTTTATTCCGTTTTTCGCGGTAAAGACGTTGCACGCGCAATGGAAGTGAGATGCTGCCTTCAGGGTAGTTGGAAAATCAACATTTCAAGCAGCGCTAAAAAAAGAAGGATCATTAAAACGTCTGACAGCATCGAGGCTTTGTCATACTGATGGATAAGTTTTGGCAATTATGTTTTATAAAATACTGTATATATTATATATTCTATGTTGTATCCTAACTTTCAGAATAAAATTAAATATAATTAACTTCTAAAAAAAATATATATATGGTTAAATCAAGTGAAATGCCTGTAGCATTGACCTATAGTTTCTTACCCACGTTCAAGCACTTGCTGTAGCTATGGCATAGCTTACAGTTGATTAATTTATAAGAAATTTAAAAAAAAACAATTTATATATGGCAATTGTATGCAGCTATGGTTCTTTAGGCCTTTTGTTAGGAGCTAATAAATGTTGCCTTTATCCTACAGGCAGAATAAAATAAAAAACTCCATCACACAAGTTGAAGTAATTTGCATCTCAACTTTCTTTGTAGGGGAAAAATAAAACAACATCCACCAATTGCCATACTTAATTACAAACCCATTATTTCTCTTACTTTGTTAGTCCTTTTTTATTATAAGCTCTGTGGTGGTGTTCACTCACGGAACAAGAAATGTATGAGAATCACACAAAGGTACACATGCTGACACCACCCCTTTTCTTTCCAACTCCTCTATGCAAAATAAATCTTAATGGATCTGGTTTTATTTGGTTACATTTTTGTTAAAGGCCATGTATAAAAAACATACACCCATATCTTGTGCTAATTTAGACGTTAAAATGTAGCCCTGCTGTAATTAAAAATCCATTTAATTTATTTCTAGTTTGTTTATTATAGGACATTAATGAGTTACATACAAGTCTTACAAGTCTTTATGACAAAGCATATCCCTGATGGACCCATTGGCTGGAAGCTGTCAATTATACACACATAGAGATACACGGTATACTCCTATATTACATTTGTACACTATGAGTCATTTCTTTAGTGAAAGGCATTCCTGCACCTCAGACTTTGATCTTACTTTGATAATCCATCCTAGTCATCATTCACTGTAGGGGATTTGCTCTCAGACGGCTATGCTGAGATGAATTTGACAGTTTCCTGGTTTGCCTTCATAGCACAAAGCTGCATTTGACGTGTGATACTGTCTAATACACCTGAGGAGCAATCAAAAGATGTAACAGTAAACCCTTATTCAGCTTCGCACAGCCTTGTTCCTCTTCCACGGTGACTAATCTGGGGGCGTTTGGATCTGATGTCTCCTCCCTGCCAGTAATGTTTATTTTCAGGCAGTAATATGTCTGTTGATGTGATGTCAAGGTGTTCCTAATCACTGATTAAAAAAACAGTGCAGTAGCAGCCATAAAGGCATATCATATCACAACACAAAGTCAACATGGTAAGATTATTCCTCAGCAGACAGCCTGGTGTGCACTGTTCCATCAATGTATTGATGGAGTTTGTATAATGTTGTATAATGTGAAACTGGACTGATGAAAAACGTTGAACATCTCCCTACGCAGAAAAATCGATTTCCTATTTGCAGTCAGTGCCTGGCTATTCAAATGAAACAGAATTTCAAATTCTAATTTCATTAGGTTTTTCTGACTACAGTTTGTGAGTCCATTAATCACAGCAGCACTGTAAAGCATCATCAGATAAATCAAAAGCAAAGCGTACTTCACTGATTTATCCATAATGAATTAATGGCTTCTGTTAATATGTCATCAGTTTTATCCAATATTCGGTTGGTACTTTTGAATTTTCATAAACTGTATGAATTTCTTTATGATAAGCAGCAATAAGGTCCTTATTGTCACTTGAGATAGCTTGAGATTATTTAGAGCCAAGCAGGAAGTACCTGCAGGGTGGTGTTAGTGAAAACACAGTGCAGGAATGTGCTGTGATTGGGTGGCCTCTCTGCCACAGGTCGTCTCCCTGGAGGGCCAGCAGCCGTCTGACCACTCCTCGGCTATTAATCCATCATCTCACTGTGTGTGTGAGAGTGGGAAGTGTGCCTGTGTGCGTGTTTGTTTCCGCAGAGCTGCCACAGGTCGGTGCATAGGGATATGTGTTTCGTATATTCTGACGATGCTCACTGTCACACAAGCATAATGAATACAGGGCTGTTCTTAGTCTTCATAGAAAACCATGAAAATATGTTAGAAAATACTAGAAGGCTTTCTAATGGACAGTAACACACCTTCAGGCTCGCAGGCAGACATATTGAAGGTGCTCAGCACTGACATCTCTTAAGTTATGTGTTTATGTTATTCATTCATCCATTCAGTGTTTCCTGTTTTATTTTATTACTCACCTCTCCCCTCGCTTCAGATCACTTCACTCCCTGTCCTTGTGTGATTCCCGCCTGTGAGACTTTCCCCGCCCTGATGAGTTTCACCTGTCCCTCATCATTCTCTTCCCTCTAATGTATTTAGTTTGCGTGCTCCCTTCAGCCACTTTGTCTTACTGCCTTTGTTGTCGAGCGTTCCAGCATTATCTCCTAGTGTTTCGCACTTCTTTTTTCTTAGTGTGTTTTTTTCTGACCCTGCCTTTTCCCTGTAGTATTGTTTGCCTGCAATCTAACTATTTACCCGTGTACTAAGCTCTCTCTTGCCAAGTAAAGAGTTGTGTTTATTTTTAATGCTTCAGAGTTGTGCATTTGAGTCAATTTGCCTGTGGTTGCACCAGTCATTACAAGCACTTGGTTAAATGTTGAAATATACAATTTATCCGCCTCACCTACACTGAGCAGAAGGTTAATTTCTGTACTGTTCTTCGTTGGCAATTCAGATACATCAATCAATGTCTTGTTGCAATACATTTGCTGCTTCTTAAGAGATCTGCACACCCTGGGCTTGGAATAATAAGACAAACTTGATTTGCAAACACCAGAAATTGGAACAACACATTCAACATGTTTCCTCAAGAATGTGTTTCTAAATAGTTAAGCTCTGTTCTTTGTGCCCTTCTGCTATTGTGTTATGTGGTATGTGTGTGAATGGAAATTAATTTCAAATATTAATCGATTTATACTTCATTTGACAGCTTAGCCTGAGGACATGATCAAGTATATAAAAATTACAAGCAAATAGCAAATCCACGTCAACCAGCTACATTAAACATTAAATCCAGCTTACATGTTAATGCATCAGCAGAAAGAACACTACGCAGCAATCCAATAATATGATATTAAATGATATAAGAGGAGTCATTCTGTATCAGCCACCAGTGCTTGAACTTTGACACTTTAAGCATATAATCATGAACATAAATTGTGGTACATAAGTACTTTTTTCATGCAAGAACTTTGCTTGTAATGGAGTATTTTTACATTTTAGTGCTATTTTTACTGAAGTAAAATATCTGAATGCTCTTTCCACCACTGGACATATTTAGAAACTATCCAGTGGACCTCCACGATGGCACCAGACAGGAGATTTGCGGTTCAGCTGCACACCCTGTGTAAAACATGAGAAGAGTGGAGGAAGTGCAGACACCAGCGACTGCTCAGAGGCATGGCAACACAAGGACAAAACAAAGCCAAGCCAGGGTCCCTTTAGATCTGCAAGGATTTAAAGGATGTGACAGCCACAGATTTCCTTTATAGTTTTGTGTGTGTTCTTTTGTTGTCTGTGAACAGACCTGCACGGACTTATGGTTTGATCCAAATGACCATTTGTAATCAGGAAGTCTGCGAACAAGTGTTTACACAATATCCAATGTACCAAAAAAACCCTACACACTGGGGTTTTACAGTATGGCAATTTTCAGTACAGGAAATGGGCAGACAAGTTGCAGTATTTAGGCTGGTGAACCAAAGAGATTTAGTTCACATGCAAGCATGCACACACATAGACAATAGATCTATTGTTAAGAATGAAATAAGTTGTGTCAGTGCACCAACTCCTGAAATAGATATTCAGTAAGGATCTAACAGAACCAATCATCATTATTTTATTGAATCCGATCATTAAAACATATTGTTCTGTGTGAGCGGCGCTTGGTGAGCAATGCCTTGGCATGGCCTGAACTTCTACATCCAAGTATAGATTTTGCAGTTGTTGGCAGCAGGCTGTGCAGTCTTTATTGGCTTCCAGAAGTGGAAGACGTCCAAACTACAAGTATGTGTACGCTGTAATTTCCCTGCCACCTGTGTGACTAACTGTACTATATAGCTGCTGCACCGCTGGGTCTGCTCGCAGCCATTGAATCCAGCTGGACTCTGATAGAACAATGCACTCTGTCTCCTCATCCCCATGTCCAGTGAGGTTGGTGGCGAGGGGGTGGGGGACGTGACTGTGCAGGAAACCTTAAATGATGTTAATAACATGCTGTTGAAAAGCAGCAAAAAGAAAGTAATCAGTAGCATGCACGATGTCAGCTCCCATCATTATACCACCATACTGAGGTAATGGGAGGAACACTGTGGCATTGGTCATGTTATTGCTGAGTCTTGTTGTCTTGCAGGTCTAAAATATGAGACTTAGAAAGGAAGCATTACATTACATGACATACAAATGAAAACAAAATGGAGTAGAGACTCGAGTAACACTGCTGCTGCAATAATGTCTGAATTGAATGGACTCTTCATTTGTGGTGTGTTAGCCTATCACTTCCATGCTGTAACCGAATGTAAAAATGAAGGCTGTTCTGATACAGCTATGGTTTGGGCGCTTTTATGTCACAGTCAACACAAAACAGGTACCATCGCCTACACACCCAGATCAGGCATGTTTTCAGTCTTCTTGTTGTCTCGCTCGCACAGTTATGGCCTTAATCCAAATTTGCGGTGTCCCCAGACACATTCAATGGGGGATGGGCAGTGAAATTTAGTCTGTGGCATTTGGTGCATCTTCATGCGACACTGTGCAGCACCTACTTAATGTGATGCATGCTGGACTTAAAATAAGGCATGTTGGTTAGAAATTGTGTCCGACTTTCGCCGGCTGCCGCAGTTTGTTTTCTTCAGCTGCACCAAGTTGGGTCCACACTATTACCTGGTCTCGCAGCATTTTTCTTTGTAAATGCCACGAGATCAGTCATTGATCTCAGCTCACAGTAAGCTCATACAGGTATAATGTAGGAATGTCCAGATCTGATCACAAGATCTCGTATTCTAGAAGTATCAGACTCAATGGCAAAAAAACCTAATCCGGACATCCCTAGTATAATGTGTCTGACTTGACAGAGCTGTTTTTATTCCCGGCCCCTGCAGTTGCCTGCATCACAGTCAACTGTCAAGTCGGTGAAAGTCAGCTGCAGTCATCTCGATTGGTCTATTGCTTCACAAATCTCGCGGTAACCAAAGCTAGTGCCACAATGGAGGCTGAGTCAAGATTGGCTATGCATAGAATGGCCAAAGAATGACTACTGAGCATGAAAATGTTTTAGATTTAACTAACTTTAAGACTAACGGTATGTCCAAAATCCATACTACATATTAACTCTAAGCGGGTTTTGAGGATGTAATGTGTTCACACTGGGAAAGTAACTGTAAAAATGAGAACTTGAAATTGCTCATCTTAATTAGATTTTTGAGTAAACTGAACAAAAAATACTTATTGTGGCATTTTAAACTTTGTTAAAGTAGTTTCTTCAACTTAGGTTATTACATTTCTTATATAAAGTTGGTCTATATGCAAAATTTATGGTGGCACGACTTTGAAACTGTAGTTGGAGCTGAGCCAAGGTCAAATACCCTGCCCATGCTTCACGCTAAGAAGAATCCTAAGCAGTCCTGCAGGGGTTTTCATTCACATGTCAGTATTGGACATGCCAGGACAGCTCTCCTGTTTTCTTCTGGAGAACCTGTTGTCAAAAAGGTGAGTATTTTGTTTGAATATAGTACTGAAAGTCTGGCTTTGCAGTAGTCACATCTTTAATTTTTTATTTAATCGTGTGCTTGATACTATTCTGTAGCTTGCCTGCTAACTAAGTAGTCAGCTGTTGTTAGCATAGTAAACATAAACTTACTGGGTTTGATAAGTTCCTTTTTTATATGGAATATGCTGCTTATAGCTGCTGGACACCCACCGAGCGGGCATAACAGTTACGACCACTGCTTTCTGGTTGTATTCCGGTCAGTAACAACACTGACTTTGCTAACGTTAGCTACACTGCACATGGGGGGTCGGGAAACAGAGACACCGTTCACTGCCAGCGTAGGTATATTACAGTATGGCATCTTTCTAACATTAAGAAAATATATAATGATCTAAATCAGTGACTGGAATATATATCTAAGTATATTTTCAGCTTTATTAATGCTCTCAGTGCGTCACCGACACAACAGCAGATTGTCGGGGCTCAGAGAAACCAACCGCTGTTTGTTTATGTATTATATCAAAATTAGTACTGCTAACTTGCACAATTTATTTTTTATAGCCATAGCCTACAGGGTTTCCCATAAATGTATTAAAGTGAGCCCCACCCACCATGTCATTTTGTCAAGGCATTTACATTACACTCTATTTACAATTTATTAGGTACACATTGACAAAACTAATGCAGTGGCTCTGCATTAAAACCTTTTCTGTGACAGGTATTATGTTGGTTAGTTTATTTAATCTGTTTGAACATTTACATTTTACATTTACTCATTTGGCAGACGCTTTTATCCAAAGCGACTTACATTTGAGGAACAACTTACAAGTATCAACAGAGCATCAAATATAGATCTACAACTGACA
This sequence comes from Lepomis macrochirus, assembly GCA_024633595.2. Taxonomy (NCBI): domain Eukaryota; kingdom Metazoa; phylum Chordata; class Actinopteri; order Centrarchiformes; family Centrarchidae; genus Lepomis; species Lepomis macrochirus. The sequence goes on along the minus strand of JALXJV020000023.1, from coordinate 20,232,752 downwards.
GTACATGCTAGTAAGAATGGCAATAAATACTAGTAAGAGCTCATAGTACAAAAGAGGTATTTAATTATTTTAGTAGTCAATTTGCAGGCTGTTTATAGTTAACCGTACTGGGTTATAATGAGAGGTGTTAACATTTTGTCAAATGTACTTTTTTTATATATATAGGATGAACTAAATATTTGGAACACTTCTCAGTTTTAAGTAACAATACCATGACTCAAAAACACATTATAATTAAGGATGTCCCGATCAGTTTTTTTTGCCCTTGAGTCCGAGTCATTTGATTTTGAGTATCTACCGATACCGAGTCCTGATCCGATACTTCTATAATCCTTAAAAAAATGCATTCTGTGACATCATGCGCATACCCTCCAGTGGTGTAGTCTAGTTTTTCCTAGTGAGTATACTGTGAGTTTTCCCTCCCAGCTTCATGAAGACTTTAACATCCAATGACAGTTACTGGTGGGAAAGGGCGTCACTTTGTGTTCAAACGTGGTGGGGACGTGTTTAGGGCTCAGATTAGAGTTGTGACAAAACATTTAGCATATGAGATGTGATAATACAGAATATTGGGATCACAAAATCAAGACTAGAAGATATTTTCATAGTATTTTAAAAATATTCATTGATGAGTACATGATTGGGAGGTCCGGGGGTCCTCCAGAAGATTTTGAACATTAAACATTTAATTTCCTGCATTCTGGAGACATTTTCTGCACCAATGTTTTGGTGAAAATGTCTCATGTTTGGTGTTAATCACCATCTAACTCAGCCACATTTAGCCTTAGATGTTATATGAATCTGGTTTTATCATCTGGCAATTTTCAGTGCACATTTCACAATGCAAGTTGCAACTATTATTAACAATAATGGAAAACTGAGACTTTTCAGTAGCAGTCATAACAATGAACACAGGCCTATGTGCAGTTCTATCACCAAAAGTTTGCCTATATCTAAAAGCAACACAGAGATCCTGAGAGCTTTACTGCAGTATATTCTGTTATATTTGGAATCATCACCCGCCACCTGAATTTTGTGTTTTCATTTATATGAATAAAGATTAGTAACACCCACAAGTTCCCTTGTAACAGCCTCAAGAAAACTGAGTTTGGAAAATGTTGTCCCTCTGTCCAAAATTCCTAACGGCGGGCCTTATCCCGCACACAGTGATCCAACACACGTTGTTACAGTTCCGTTACTGATAGCGTTAATGATAACTTAGGCATGCTGTTTTCACTCACCAGGTACGTTACGATAACATCAGCGTCATCTGGCTCGTTTTCTGTGTTTCAGTAACTTTACCGTTCGTGTCATCTGCTGCAGCTGCAGTGTCACTTGGAGCAGCAGCAGCTTCAGCTGCAGGCTTACGAAAACACTAAAAGAGTGTAGTTTGAGTTTGCTCGCGTTTCACATCTCCGTCAGTGATTCTCATTAGTTCAAAAACATGCGCTGAGTGACCGCCATGCAGCTGTGTTGTTGTTTGGTAGCTGACGTCAGATCCCGGTCACAGGCCACGGAAGCAGCAAACGTCAGTTCAGAGCTTCACAACACAGACGGGGTGAATTTATGAATGGACATGTGAAAGTTCTGTCACAGAAGGATGTTGTTACGTATCATCTCGCTATTTTAAGTGGGTATATGGAAATCTTTGACTATTCCTAGTGGGTAAACGGTGTATACCTGCGTATCACGTAGACTACACCATTGATACCCTCTAGAGCAACTCTGCAACAAAGTGTTGTCATGCTGCAGGCGTTGCTGTTTCTGTGTGGGGTCTAACTCTGTGCCACCGCAGAACTATAGATGTGTTAAAAAATAATGAGAATATATTTACATTTATATCCGAGTCCTAATCGGGAGGTAACGTCCGATTCCGATCAAGTCTGAAACAACGTGATCGGGCCCGATTTCCGATCTCGTGATCAGATCTGGACATCCCTAATTATAATCCTCATGAAGAAAGGATTTATAATTTCAGAGCTGTTGTATTACACTGACTTAGTTCTTGGAGTACCTAATAAACTGACAACTGTGCGAGTGTACATGCACATGCCCCCACAAAATGTAAAACGGACTAGTTAATGCTGCACAGGAATTAGAGGACTGTGTGTAGTCCGTGGGCAGTCTGAGCAAGCGCAAGAAGCAGTAGCATTCATAATGTTTGTAATGTAGCTTGTGTTTGTCCACAGCTTGACTTTTATTCAAGCTGAGAGTAGCTGGCACAGACTCGTCATTAAACATTTTGTATACTACTAAAACATTTACCATGACCATAAGTATGCTGTATATATTGTAGAATTACTTTGTTGTTCCCATGTTGTAGCTATGTTCCCATTTAGAGGAAACTAGACAATAAAGCAGTGTATGCTTTAGAGTGGAAACTGTTGTGATTGTGAAGTCGACACTACACTGTGTAAATTTAAGCACCATTTAAAAAGCTTATTAGGAGTTGGCTGTTGAATTTTTTCTGGTAAGTACCAAGGCTCTCAAGTTTTATCAAAAGTTTAGCGTGAGATAACGCGTGTGAGAGGAGGAGCCACTCAGATATTCTCCCTCGGCCCTTGGCAATTCTTTCAAGCTTTTACTAGCAGTTAGATTTTACCTATCAATAACTGACCCTGTTATAATAAATGTTGTAATTGTTTGTTGCGCATTTTAATGCCTTGATGACAGGGGCAGGGTGCTCCCACTTAAAGCACTGTGGCTCAAGGCCAGCCATTTTCACCATTATGATGGCTAATATCTTTCCATCCAGAGCCAAAATATAGAAAAACATCTTTAGTCTTTTCCTTAGTTTCAGGTAGCCAAAGCTAAGCCCAGTGGTGGACAGTAACACAATATTACTGTACTTAAGTACACAAGGTATTTGTACTGAACTTGAGTATTATCTTTTTTATGCCACTTTCTACTACTTCACCACATCTCAAAGGGAAATATTGTGGCTACTTTTTACTTTATCTGACAGCTTAAGTTACTAGTTACTTTATAAAATAACCTTTTTGTACACACAAAATGTATGAAGAGTTTAAAAAATAGGATGTTTTGATTTAAATTAAATTACTTAACAGTTTATACAAGTCCAGGTAGTAGAACTACTTCAGTTAGACTAATTGACAGAAATTTAATTGGCAACTGTTTTGGTATTAGACATTTTTTATGTAAAAATACTTCATGGTTCCAGCTTCACAAACATGAAGATTTGCTATTTTTAACTGATTATTTTAATGTATTTTTAATCATTTTCTGGTTTGGACAGACAAAATAAGCATTGTGAAGCTGTCATGTAGGGCTCTGGGTAACTGTAACAACATTTCTCACTATTTTCAGAATTTATTACAATTCATTAATGGAGAAAATAATTAGCTTGTATAGAGTCATATGGGACATTTTTCTTTCTGCTTTGAGTAGGCTACTTTTATTTTTAATTGGCTACTTCTACATTTTCCAGCTTATAGCCTACTTACTTTTACTTAACTTTTTCAATGCAGTAGGCCTCCTTGCAGAGTATTTTTACAGTAAGGTATTGGTACTTTTATTGATTTTTTTAAGGATCTGAATAGGCATATGTTATTTTGTTCACCATTGGCTAAAAAAGCTAAAGCTGCTGATTGCAAAGAGGTTGGAGAGTTTTTGACTGCATCAATAATAATTTAGCACGAATTTGGCTTCTCTCCCCAACATCAGGCGATCTCACTATCTTTGATCCCAGGCAAGTGATTTTGTCCAGAAATTGTAAAATCAAAATGCTGGGGGAAAAAACTGCAGTTACTGCATTCATCGGGTCTTGCGCTTCCAACTTCCACTCCGTGTGTGCACGCACATCCATGTTTCCTGGTAACGAATGTGCTTGCAGCAGGATCACGGAATTCACCCGGAAACAACAAATTTTAATTTCTGATCGGCTTAAAGGAGAACTCTGGGGCAGTTTTTAAGTTAATCTTGATCATTATACCTTTGTGAGTACTGTCTATAGAAAAAAAACCGAACCGGATTGGTGCTTGCAACACTTAGCTGCTACAGCTAATGCCCAGAGCTCCCACTCAGCTAAAACGGCAGTTATGGGGGCATATACATGAAGAGTGTCTTTTTGCCTCTTAACAGACACAAAATGCAATTAAAATGTCTGTCCAACATGAACAGGGCCCTTACATGACAACAAGATGCGTTTAGCAACTTAGCCATTTATCAAATTCACTTAATAGTTTTAATTCACCTAAATAGTGTTTTAGACAGCTAGCTGTAGTCTCGCGTCCCTTGGGAACTCAGTTGTTGCTGGAAAAAGGTAAATAGCATCGGAGTTGTCACTGCTACATGTGCAGAAAAACTGCTGTTTGGATTTACTTGCTTTATTTTTTTCATTTCAGCCGGTGGTGTTAAGAAATGTCAGGCGTAGGCTATATGCTTTGTAAAAAAAAGCATACTCCTTGCTGCTGTTGATTATGATATTAGTTAAAAAGTGAGAATGCTTTGTTTGGGGGTGAAGGGGGGTGGTAGGGAAAGCAGTGTTTCCCATAATTAGCCTATAATTTGGATAATTATCAACGCTGGCTACCACATACTGATTTTCTTTTTTTTTTTTCAAAGGCGTATTTAATCATATTTGAGGAGCTGTATTTGCTCCCATATCTGCACAAATCTGTCCAAAGTTAATTTGACTTCACCATGTCCGTTCCACATTGAATGGCTTCTCATCCTTACATTTTCATAAACCTTAATCTGTGCTTGAAAAACACATTGCATCTGCATTTGTGTCATGCAAGGTCATTGTAAGATCTAGCGAAACGTTCAAGGTGGTCAGTGGGGTACAGTTGAGACACAATGTCTTAAATGTACCCTCAGGGGAATCCTGTTGTGGCACATGCAGTTTAGATGCACTGTGTGGTGCTTTAAGCCAAACGCTAACGTCAGTATGCTAACATGCTCACAATGATAATGCTTAAATGCTGAAGTTTAGCAGGTTCAACGTTTACCTGGTCCCCTTTCTTAGTTACAAGCTAGCTATTTGCCAATTAGCACTAAACACAAAACACAGCTGAGTGTGGGGGAAATTTCATTTGATTTTTTGGTATTAGATAATAAAAGAAAGTTTGGGCGCTGGAGTAAAACTAAAGGAATGACCAAAATTGTTACACTTTATCCTGGGGAACATGACTAAAAACTGTGGAAAAATAAAATACATTTTTGGAATCATTTCTATGTTCTTTTCACATATTGAATTATTTCTACATGGACACACACCCCTTCAGCTTGCAATACAGTATATCATTACTTTCCGATGTGACTTTGGACCATACAAGCTGTTTGATATGATACATTTTATGGACCACAGTGGGGTTTTGTAGTGTGTGCAGGCTGTGGTTTGTAGCATGTGTGTGCATTTTGTCATCCGCATTGTGTGTTTACGTGTGTATGTGCGTGTGTGGTGTTTTTAGTGTTGAGTCTCAGAGCATCACTCAATTCAAACTTTTTATCCACTCAGACAAAAATCCTGCCTGATATACTGCCACTGTCAATTTTATGTTACCCAGAGATATTTTTATCCATTCATCATTCTAACTGTGGAAAGACCCAGAGCTGTATTTCATCTACATCAAAGCCCGTCCTGCTGTCCCAGTCTATCACATACGTCCTCACAATATCCACTGTTTAGGTAGTTCCCCCTTCACAAGCCCTGACAGAAATATCTCGCTCCAGATTCAACCCCAGATTCTTTTTTCAAAATAAAAAAAAATCTTTGAAGTGTTTTTTCTTCCTCAAATGAGGGCAGAAACACATTTCTTCAATCATTACCGAGTAATATATGAAACAGAAGCTTTTATTTCTTTTGCCGCATGTGTTCCACTGAACAATGAAATCATTATATTCTGGAGCATCGCCCCAAAATGTGGTACAAAGCAGGACACAGTTTCACGCTATAATGCCATTTATGAGCTGATTGCTAAATGAGTCCAGTGTTGCTTTGTTTGGTGCTGATTTTATGGCATGTGGGGCCGATGTTCTGTGTAAAGCATCAACTGTATGGCCTCAACATATGCAGGCAAACTGATTTTCTATTATTTCTAATAGAATATTGTATCAGGAGAGTTTCATTACAGTGAAATATGCAATGTTTGAATAACACTGACATCACAACTAGTAAAATGCTTACTGTTTGGAATATAAAACACATTATGGTGTATTATTGGACTTATTGTAAGACTTTGACTTTCTAAAGATTTGGGCATGAATGATTGGTATTTTTTTCCAAATGTGGTAGGAGCACACTGGAATTTTGTCCTCTAATTTACTGGTGCCATGGTTTGAAATGCTCAGTGGAGATTCAACAACCTCATAATAACAATATTAAACAAAATATGAATCAGATCTGTATTTTTAAGACATACCCATTGTTCATGTTCATTGTGTGGTTATACATGTCTGTTTTTCTCTTCCTCCTTTCCTATCACACTTATGATCTGTTCACTGAAGGATTTGATATGCAGAATAAAAAAGACGTCCGGATCCATTTGATATTGTGATTTCTCAACATTTCAAGGTCCTTCTGTCCATTAACAAGAAATCTCTGCTGTATGTGCAGTACACCTTGTACTGCTGCTCAAATGATGTTGAAGAGAGTCATTAGGTTTCTCTCTTGCTCAAGCTAAGGTATCAGTCAGAAATCCCATTAATCTACCAGGAACATCACAGCATGCTCATATCTGATCAGTGTTTTTTTTTAGATTTTCATTTAGTCTCCAGTGACCTGTCAAAAGGTTACCAGAGTTTATAGTCAAGCATTAGATTAGAAGACATAAGCATACCTCTCTCATATCTGTCTGTTAAACACAAAGCTGCAGCCATCAGCCAGTTAGCTAACTTTGCCACAACAAACTTTGTAGAACCACAAAAACCACCTTTATGTAAACAGTAAGTAGGGCTAGATTTGATTAGATTCAACTTTATTGTCATTGTGCAGAGCTGATGTGCAGTTAGCATCTAACCACATGTGCAGAAATACAGTGATTTTATACAGAAGTTCAGTTATGCTATATCTCTTTCGATATGTACAGTGGAGTTACAAAGTACAGTTTTAGGAGAAGTGCACAGTTAGAGAATGGAGAAAGCACTGTACAGGGACTATGAATGTAAATTAATATAAAAATGTTTATGCGGTTATATGTACAGTATGAACAGCATAATTTGGGAGGTATGCAGAGTCTAACAACATAACATTTGACTACTATCAAGGTGTACACTGGTGTCACATCCTCTGGGCAGAGTAAAAAAGTTTAAGATGAAGTGTCGCATGAATTGCATTTAAGGCAAGGCAACTTTATTATAACACATTTCATAGAGAGGATAAATTCAAAGTAGGAGTCAATAATGACAATAATGATTTTGCAGATAAACCTGACCCCCCCCTAAAGGCTTCCTGCCTTTTATGCTAATCCAGCTGCTGGCTGTAACTTCCTATTTAGCGTACAGACATGAGAGTATTGTTAACTTCATTGTCTAACTGGACCCCTCTTTTATGTGTAATACAATTAGGATGTAAAGGTACAACTGTATATTAGGTCCACTGTAATAAAACCAGGGGAGTAGGGTAACAATCTGAGAAAAAGCTCAGAATTTCCACTATTAAAGTGGTAAATTTAAGGGTGAAAATGATCACAAATCTACAATTAAAAAACATTCTCTAAAATTATAGTCATCGCTTCATTCTGACTTGTTCCAGTGTGTAACCACAGTGGAACAAGTCAGAATGAAATCTAAAAATATTTTATTAAGTGGTATATATTAATTAATCTCATTTGGGTAACTTCAAGTTAACCACGAAGATACCCTGCTCGGAGCAGTTTAGAGATGCAGAGTTAATTGCGATGACAGCAGACCTCGAGTAAAACCTATTCACCTTTTGTGTCACAAAGTTACTCCTGAAGTTACCAAGATAAGCCAGTTACCTCGCTTCAGGCCACAGATGCTGTAACTAATTCTGTCAACACGTCCTCATACCTAAACGACAAAATAGGTCAATTGTCAGTTGTCCCAAAACGACATATACAACATTCTAAAAGGACATACAAGTCTTTTGGAAAGTACAGTGACATACAGTATATGACCGTTCATTGAAACGACACGTAAAAGTAGGCCTACCAGTCCAGAGACAGTTGTACCGGATATTAAGTATATTTTGTATTAAGTATATTTTGTAAGTCATGACATCGGTGGTTTTACAAAAAACGTAAATTTGGGTCATAATGAGCTGCTGCATAATTGACCAATACAGCTGATTCTGTAGGAGCGAGTTATCTGAGAGACACTGCAGCTCTGTGTTACTTGTGCTAATATGGAAGTACAAATTATATTTATTATGTAAGACAGATGAATGAGAAATGCATTAAAGGCATACTTCTAATGCAACTGCAGAAATGGCCATGATGAGGCTTGCATTGCAGTGCTTCATTGATGCATTAGACGCATGTGAGAGCAAGTCATACAGCTCTGAACCCATATCCTATTGGATGTCACTTATAGGAGCTTTCTTCAGACCAATATCTGCCATTAGAGGGAAAAGCCTCCGTCTCATCTGTCTCTCCAAGTCCTCTCTCCTTGGGATGGTACTAACATCACATATGGAAGACATCATGCTGTTACAGAGCTGCTCTCCTCACCAAGCACTAATAACAGTGTGGCTATGGGTTTAATAAAAAGGAATGGAACGAATTATGGCCCTGTCCCAGCCAGGGCCGTCATGTACTGCAGCGCATTAGTGTGGCCTCAGCAGCCAGACCAGACCAGCAGGGAGACTGAGTGGGATGACAGTGAGAGTGAGGGGGGGAGAATGTGACTGGGAAGGCCCAGGCTTCCCAGCAATAACCAGTCAGGCTCATGGGTTCAGTGCTGTGGTGGAGTGGGGGAACACACAGAGAGATATATAGAGAGAGTAAGCCTGTGGGCAGGACAGAGACAGGCGCTGCCAGGGATAATGGGACATCAACAGCAGTTTTTACAAAGGATGTTAAGCTGAGTCTTGAGTAAAATGGAAGCAAGAGTGTGTCATGCTCTGCTAAATGAGTGAATATATGGGAATGCAGGCAGTCTCTGGAGAACTGTGAAGAACCCACAGAGAATAAGAGGAAAACAGGAGGATGTAGAGCTGCCGGAATGTAAAACTGGAGACAAGAGAAATTAAACTGAAGGCAGGGGATTCACTTTCTGAACGATAACAGTCAAAAACAAGAAAAGAATGGGCTCTACTTGTTGATTTTAAATGAAAATCTCCTTAAGGACATTGGTTCCTAAATTTAACAAGCAGAAGAGAAAACATTTGGTTAAAGGGGCACTGCGTGTTTTAGTAAACATACCAAAGCTGTGTTTACGTTCAGTGTTCGTCACCATGATATGTGTATCCTTGTTGTCTAACAAACTTGATGAGTGGATTTCCCCTCTCACAAAACATTTGAAAACAGAATTAAAAAAATATGTAATTTTATGTTTATTTGCTAGCAGCCTTTTTACATTGTACATTTTACCTTTGCACAAGTAGTGGTCCAAAACTCCACAGGGTACCTTTAATATATACCAGGATAAACATGTGGTAAGGGGTCATAAGTAGATATTGCTTTCAAGGGGACACAAGCCTAAATGGTTGGGAACCCCTAGATTGCTACAAGTCAAGGGCTAAGATCCACTAAACTCACATATAAGTAGGGTGAGGCTTACAATTTTTTTTCTGACTAAATCAATAGCAGTAGCCCGCACACACACACACACACACACACACAATTGGGGCAGAAACACCAACATTCACATGTTTCAGTGTGTCATTTTAAGTCCACACACACACACACACACACACACACACACACACACACACACACACACACACACACACAAACACACAGTTTGGCAGCTCAGAAGTGAGGTAGACAGAATAATAGAAGGTAGACCTCATAATGTAATTCAATAATACAAAAAACCTGTAAATTGTATTTCATTTGGTGTAAATGAGGGTCTATATGTAACCATAGACATTCACCCTCCTTTTCCTCCTTTACCTTAGAAAATCTAATTTAAAAAGGTGATTGTTTGAAATCTATTAAAAGTGACATTTATTTATTCAGCTACATATACAGTAGTTACTCTCAGATCTTTACTTTCAGTTACACTCTTCTTTTTTATTTTATTTTATTTGACATAGTTGTCTTGACACCTACAGGGAGCCTCACCCTGGTATTTCACCTCTTACGTTGTCTCAATCCCACCAGTGACCACCATGTTAATGTGAGAAGTCAATCAGGCTTGATTAAGAGAACGACGAAGCCGCGAGCAGATGAACAGTCAGCGGTGAAAATGGGTGCCGGTGCTTCATGGGTGGGCAGACCTGACCCTAACCCTTGGCTCAGTATGCAGAGACATGTCTGTCCTTATAGGTCACCTGCCAGCGCAGGAGATGACAGGTTAGTTCAGACCTACAGCAATGCAGGGAATGCTAATGGCTCCATCAGGACAAGTGCACTGTCTGATATGTTACATTTCATCCTCTCAATTTGACCTGTGTGTCACTGTTTCAGCCTCTGTCTTTGAAGACTTATATTTGACCTGTGACTGTCTGGGTTATTTCGGAAATTCAACAGTTTTGCTACTGTCTCCTTCACCCTTTTACTGTGATCACTTGATACGGGCCTCCATGCCTGCTCACGTCTCTGTCTGTCTTTAAAACGGGTCTGTTTCATTGAACCTATTCAGACATCTGTTATATTTGGATTAGAAGACACCAGCTCGCCTGATTTGCTCTCCTACTCTCTTTTTGGGACATTTATTTTGACCTCTAAGCCATTTTCCCCTTCACTTTCAGTGACGTTATGCTCTGGACCACCAGAGTTGGACTTCTGGTATTTCACTCTGGCCTTGGGATTACATACCTTTATATAGGAATAATTACATTTAGAAGGATTTTCACTGAAAGGGCTCTTTGCTGCTCAGTCCTGTCAGCTGAATTGGTTAACTCAAATGCTTCTGCACACTGTTTTGCTGATAAAATGACACAAATATGCAAGAATAGTCACAGATTGTTGCATAAAAAGAGGATTTAATAGTAGTGACTTGGAAATTCCCCAACTTGTTTATTTTTCATTAACAATTATCACGTGTAAATGTGGAGTCGTTCATGAATTAGTGCCAATGCAGTCCTGATATTAACAACATAGTCAGGGTGTAATTGATTTCCTTTAGGCCTCTTGACTACTCCAGTGTGTCACAGACTGAGCCCCAAAGAGCTTTAGCCTGGAGAGTGGCTTTTCTGAATGCAATAGCATGTCAAGTTGGAGAAGATACATTTATGTTGTAAAAAGATATATTAACTCAGACACACATGCATGCATGGGCAGTTTGCTGAGATGCCACACACACACACACACACACACACACACACACACACACACACACACACACACACACACACACACACACACACACATAAAATCACATACATCTGCTCACCATCGTTGTAACTGTGGCTCCATCAATATCATATTACCTGTTCCTTTAGCTGCCTATTGATCATGCCTGCAGCGGCTGTTCATGTGCTCATTATGATGTGCTCTATTACCTGGGTGTTAGTGTCATGCTCTCAGATCGGGGTGGCAGGATTGACTGTGCGTCATGAGACGGATGAGGGGTGGGGGTTGTGGTTTGTCCAGGCTACCACGCATTGATCTCCGGGAATGTGAGGTGCTTTGGTACAGATGGATGCTTTACAGCCTTGTGGAGCATCTCATGGTGTCCTGCATAGGATGCATGGATTAGGTTTTGAAGAGCTATGGATTTTTCAACACTCATACTAAAAGTGATGGTTTTGTATTGAAGGTGGCATTCAATTCTATCAATTATTATGTTTTGAACTGACAATTAAAATACCAGCAACAACAAAGATTATAGCTGTGTCTGAAATTACCCCCACTCATTCACAATTCAAACCATAATAAACACAATATAGTGAGCAGTAAAACAAGATTTTAGTCACATAATCACCATTATTTTACACCATTGCTAACATGTGCAGTGTGGCATGACATGTCATTTGGTTAAAACAAATGATTAGTAGATTTGTCAACAAAACATTCAGTCTGTCAACTCTACTCCAGAAGTGCTTTTTATGCTGAATTCCTACCCTACCTATGTTGTGTTACTTACAAGAATAATATTAGACAATGTTTGCCTCTTTTGACGTGGCAGGAGTGAAAATTAGTCATCCTCAACATTTGTTGTGTTATGGTTTGATGAAGACAGCTGGAGAACAGTTAAATGCAAAATAAGATGTAGGCTCTACAGCATGATGTTTTTGCTGGCCATCATGTTTTTCCCAAATGATCTACAGATTTTTAAGCATTCTATGATGTCAAACGGCTTGAAAAATAGAGCATATTGCTGCCATAAATAGGAAAAGATTCAAAAAAGAACCTATAGTGCATTAGAAAGCAAGAGGAACTGGCTTTGGTCACAGTCTGGAACAACCTCTGAACATAATATTAGAATAAACTGTCCACGGAAACCAAACTCAATTGATCAAAGCTTTTATTTTACTGACAGAGTGAGGACTTCATGACTTCTTCCAAGAAGCTGTAAAGTCCATCATATCAGTGAGGAGTAACAGTGACTTGTCAATATGAGAGTTTCATTAAATAGCCTGGGTTTGGTATTTCAGGCTATCCTTATAACGTATTTGTGTCTGTTTCCAAGAAGTGAGGGTTCACCTCTAGGCAAAACCAGAATTCATGATCTATAACAGGTCTTTTGGTATGAAAATTAACCTTCATTGTGGAACATGTGCAGCTGTGTCAGTGCTTGTATTACCCCTGTTTCAAATATTCTAGACAGCGCTATGGGCCTGCTGATGAAGTAGATGATTGAGTTGACCATGAGACCCATCAGTAACATCAGCGCAGTCGTTTCATGTAATTAAAAAATAATGATATCAGTAGTATGTTTGTCTTTCCAGTCTGTTCTCATCTACTGAATGCTACTTAAAGTCACTGGGATTGATGGAAATATAATGGATACATTATTTTTCTCTTTGTTAATTTCTGGTTTGTCTTATCCCTCAAACCAAGGACATCAGTCAGATGTTTGAGCATCTGCCTCAGAGTGACAAAAAATGGCAAAACTGCAGTGTATGGCCATTATGGCCGGAAAACAATGTGATATTTTAGAGTAGATGGAGAGTAATTACATTGTCAGTGCCTTCACAATACATCATTTTTATTGATGATTTCAATTGTGAATGATAACTACATCTGTTTGTAGTTATAGTTGGTGATCTTCTATCTCAGCTCGTGTGTTTCCTATCACGAAGGGAAAAGCAAAGAAAGATGGAAAATGTGTGTGGCCGACGATTTCTATTTTTCTTGGGACCTCTCGTCTCATTTCTCTCCGCGGAGCTGAAGGCCTGACCTGGACGCTGGACTCGCTCCCTCTTTTCACCATCCTTGTCCAATCACCCTCTTCTGATCTTTTTGCTCTCCCCCTCTTTCTCAGTCGCCCTTTACCCGTCTGAAACTGCATCAATCTGTCTATTTCTTTCACATCTGTTCCTCCTCTCTGCAGTAAAACTTGTGGCAGTAACTCGTGGGCTGGTGTGTGTCTGTGTTTGTGTTTTCTCTTGTGTGTGTGATGTGCTTCTTATTGAACACTGACCATAAATCTCTGACCTCCTTGCAGCTTGTGAGTAAAGCGCTCTGATATTAAATAATGAGACTCGGGGAGGTGATCTGGTCCCCTGTCAGGCCCCCAAGGGATGAGATGTGATATTGTTCCCATCTATGGCTCCAAAATGGGAATTAACTGTAGCCTGGCTCCCAGCAGTGCAGGAAGAGGACACTGTTTCCAATGTGCTTGGGTAATCACTGCATATATGGCTGGATGGAGATAATAAAGCTTGATGATCTTTTCTTATACCAACGGATAATATTTGCTTAGATTGAGCTACTGACGTTCAGTGAGTACACAGTGAGTTGCTACACTTAATAACCAATAAGTTTTTTTACTAATATGTAATTTAAAAAGCACTAGTTTACACATTTTTTTCTGTGGTCTTGAAAAGAGTTGCACTTGAAAATTGAGATAATGTTATAAAGAAAGAAGCATGGTGTTGGTGAATGTCAAAATCATAATCAGTAAAATCAGTTCATGAGAGCTACAAAAAAAAAAATCTCTTACTAAAGTAACTTAAAATTCTGCTCTGCTCTCCAACAGGAACAATGAACACATCAATTAGAAAGTGAACCAGCCGCAATCTATTTTTATGAGTTTGATGGGTTATCAGTGTAATGAGTCCCTGGGACCCACAGGCCCTCATTAAAATGTGTTTTTTTGACAAATTGTAGTATTAAACTTGTGTTTAGGAATGGGTTTTGTTAGGATTTTATCAATACTTCTACTCTTATCTGTTTGGTTCTTCATCAATACTCTCATTGGTTGTTTTTAATCACTAAATGTGCTTCTTAAAAACAAAAGTAAATTCAGAACAGGATTAGATTGAATATTTTAAATATTACCAAAACTATTACTAAATTATGTTTCTAGAGCAGCAAGAATAATGTTAACAGCAAAGTCACTAAGATATATACTATTTATGCTTTCTACATGTTTAGATGTTTATGCTAGGTGTATTGATTAAGTACTGGCTTTGTACTTGCAAAGGTTTTATTGCAACAGTGATGAGCGTAGTTGTGTTAGGAGCTAAGTTGTCTTCACGTCAGCTCGGCCACTTTGCTCTGCTGACCACTGATTTTTCTGTGTGTGTGTGTTTGTGTAGGAGTTCACAGAGAACAGGATTTCTATGTTTTTAACAATGATTTCTTGTTCACAGTTTAACATCAGCATAATCACGGAAGAAATATGTTGTGTCAAAAATGGAGTTTACTGTGTCCTTTTGGATTTGAATTCAAGACTTGTAACTGTCAACATCACTGCAGCTTCCACCTGTAGCCTGTAGCGATGACAGCGCTGACAAAGAATCTGGGGAATAGTTCCAGGGACCCTGCAATATAACCCCTTCTTGTTGGCTGCATGGACACAGGCTGGATGCATGCTTTCAAGCACAATGAATTATATTTGTTTCATGAAAAAGCTTAAGAAATGGTGAAAAACAGCTATAAGCAATTTCCCTCTCTATATAACATTGAATAGATTTTCCAAATCTGAACTGGAACGCTGTTTCCTCCTGACTTTTACTCCTGGAACAGTGTTACCGTGCGGTCCTCCTCCTTTAACCACTGCTTTACTGCATTCTGGGGCTCCATAGATAGCCTCTGAAACAGCATTTGAACTAGTATGGAACACTAAATACATTGTCTGAAACAAAACAAGATAATTTAATTAACAAAAAATAAACTGGTAAAAAATCTTTGTTATTTAGATGAGCCATTTATGTAGGTTGCTCGTCATATATGTTAAAAAAAGATGAGCCTCTAATAATTTACAATACTTAAACAGCATACTTAAAATCTTTAATATATTGCCAATGTTCATTTTTTATTACCAGTATCAGCAAACTCATATAGGACATACATGTTGGTTAAAAGGCCAACTCTTATTTGTCTAATAAACTGAAAAAAACTAAAAAACAATAACAGCAACAGCAAAAGCAATATCGAGCAGGCCTGAGAAAGAGCAAATGTTTTCCCCATTCGAGCAGGACTTTTTACTTTTCCTCTCTGCATCGTCGCCCGAGCTGCTGAAAGACGATAAGGTCCCCGAGGACATTCTCCGTCTCCTCAGTGGGAGCGAGAGGAAACTGCATCTGACCGAAGAGAGCCTTCAGAGAGAGACTCTGGCGTAGAAGGGGAGCAGACATCTATTATGTGGAATGGCATCTAATTTACCTTTTGGTGCAGAGGGAAAACAAAGGACAGGAGGGAGGGAGGGAAGTGTAGGGTTGGGAATAGTAATAGAAGTCTGTTTGTTTTCTACTGCCTAATACATGCAATCACATCAACCTGTGACATTGTCTATATACATTTATGCTCCATGAATTCCACCCAGGGAGGAAGTGATATTTTATAACACACTTTTTGTCTGGAATGAGTAGATATAATACCATGACTGTGTATAGAAAGAAAAGAAACTCCATTGAAGAATACATTTAAGGCACCACAGTCTAGCCCAGAACTGCAATGAGCTTTTAGCACCAAGGTTCCTATCAAATGAATAACATACAACAACAGCAATATCACAGATAGAGCCTTTTGAATGCCTTTCGTAGTCTCTCATGTTGTCTGTGAAGAAGTGAGCAGCCTGTTGAATTGTCAAAGGACAGCAGAGTACAGCTTTGTAATGGCAGGTCCTTCACATGGACAACAAAGGAACAGGTTAATGAACACTGAATAAACCATAGGTGAAGAATGAAAGTGAGCAGGCGAGGCAGGGGACATTCAGGGTCTCACGATGATTCAGCTCTTCTGTTAAGAGCATTTTAAAAATGTATTCAATTGTACAAAATAAAAGATAAAATAATATGAATTATTAATTATTTCTTCAACACATTTTTAAAGCTTGACTATATCTAGTATAGGTCTATTATTTATTGTTTGGTTTTCTTTTAAGTCTTTGGTTTCTCTCCATGGACTGTCTCAAGCCGAACATCTAAAATATATTTTTTAGTATGGAAGGAGTACACATCATAGAGAATAACCTTAATATTTTTTTTCTATGCTCCACTTGGACTTCCACTAAAAATATGTCTCATTCACCTTGCATGCAAAACAGAGAAAGTTGTGTTGTTCAAATGGTTTCCTTTTTTATACAATTATTATAGAGTTCTATAAATCATCAGCAAAGATCAATAAATCATTCATAAGTAATAGCCTCATTATTAAAAATAACTGCATATCCCTAGCACTAGCCTCTCTCTAATAATTTGCCTATTTCAGTAGTTAGGCATGCACTTTAAGGGCCAAAGGTCATCCATAGATACCCACCGTGGGGTCAGCTTCATTAGGTGTTAATGACCCTCCCTGAGGGCAAGTTGTCGGCTGTGCTGTCTGCTCCTGTGTTTCTTTTTTGTATTTAAAGGCAACCTGTTCCCTTAAATCATTAACAAAGTGTATCAAATCCAGCTCTTTGAATCTGTTCGTCTGGCTGTTTCTCCACTCTCTCTGTCTCCTTCCTTTTCAGAGACATTACATGACTGAACCACCAAACAACTTGGATCCGAAGCAGCTTAAAACCTCATTGAACTGGCTCTGCCGAACATATGGTGGAATCAATGAGAGGGTCCATTCATTAAGCAAACTGTCACCAGGAGGCTGTCTAAATGGAAAATAGCATATACAAGCACAGGAACTTGGATTTATTCCCAGTAATATGTAATTAACGTATGGTACGTGTCTTTGTTCTTCCCTTCATCTGCTAATTAGAGAGGAAACTCGGGTGCAAATCCTCTCCGCTTCACTGAAGGAATGTGGCTCTTGCAGCCAAAACCAAGTGTTTTCTCCTAATTTGAAGCTTGCCTGTCAAAGTAGAGAAGGCCTCATATTAAACCAATCACAGGCTGTATGATTTGGCGTCCATTCAGGCAATTCTGATAAACAGACAACAGCAGGGCTGAGAGTGTGAAGGACACCCTTTTGATGTTTAATGCTTTGATTCCAGTTCCCTCTTGAGCTGACCGAGTTCTTGTTTGCAAGGTACGATTGAGATTCAATTCAACAGCTGGTCTCTAGTTCAATTGCTCCACTGTCAGTGCAGTTCTATCCAGGGGCATATTGAACTGCAGGGTGTTAAAGAAGAGGGGAGATGTTTAAATTGAGTAAAAAATTCTCTCTGGCAGTAAAAGACAGCACATTATCATTAGTTTAATTGTTCAGTGAAACAAATGAATGACAAAAAACTTTTAATATTATAATACGAAACAATATAAATAAATAGTTTGTAACTCCAAATAGCCTACAGACACAGTCTCTGTGTCTATTTGTAGTTTTTTTGCGTTTCTTTGTGGTTATTTTTCATTGTTTGCAGGCATTTTTCATCTCTCTGAGATTGTTTTCTGTTTCTTTGCAGATTCTTTGTGGTCATTTTGCATCTCTCTGTAGTTGTTTTGCAACCGTTTGTAATCATTTTGTGCCTCTTTGTAGTCATTATCTAACTCTTTGTAGTCTCTTTGTGATTGTTTTGCACCTGTTTGTAGTCATCTTGATATTGTTGTTGTGTCATTGACTTTCCAAATGGAAATGTTAACAGTCCCTCAAGCGTGTGAGCTGTCTTACAGTTGATTAGCAGCAACTATGCTTGATCCTCTTTTTTTATGATGCTTCTCTTGTGCTTAAATTGACATGGTTTCCACAACAGAGATGTATGTTTTGATGTTTGCTTGTTAGCCAAGAGTCCCTCAATTTGTGTCAGACTCTTAACATAATAATTACTGGAGAATTACTTCAGCCTGTGGCCAGTCCAGAACATTCGTGTCTGGTGCTGTATCCGGAAAAAGATCATTTGGTTTCTGGCAATTACAATGGATAGAAGAACTGGATAGTTTTTTGCATTTCCAAAATCAGAAAAGTGTCAGACGAAATGTGGTACATGTTAATAAAGGATCTTCACACAGAGTTAAGGAGTCAGACTCAGGTATGTCTGGCTGACAGCAGACTCGCTTCCTCAAACTTCCATACATTGAGGTCAAGGGGGCAACAGATGACTCCACTATTAAATGACCACCAGGACACACCCCACCCACAAAGAAATCACTCTGGGCAGTTGTTTCATTAAATCTATGCTTCTTTTCAGGTTATGTTACACTTAGCGATCTACATTTCAGATTGATATATTATTTTGTATCTGATCGAAATGCCACCACACCCGCCACAGTCTGGCCAATTCTGGTGAAACAGAAGCGATTATACATAATAATGTCACACAAAAGAGTTTTTCCCTGACCGTTGCACAGTAATGACCAATTTAGCTCTTCATTCACAGTAAATGAGTCTATTACACAGGGACGGTAACAGATCGTAATCACTTTCCTCCTCATCAGTCTGAGAATAACCCTCTCCATCAGAGGGTCAAATCGCCATAGGTGACCCTGGTGGTGGAATGCACTTTGAACTCTGACCTATGGGCAGGCCAGAGGGCTGCTCCTGACCTCCACAGAGAAGAGCAAGTCGTGGAGTAGAGCAGTGACCAGTAACCGGTGACCAGTTGCTCAAGTCACTTCAGGAGTGAGAGGAGATGTTGTTTGGGTCATTAAAGGGGAATGTGGACAGTAGATAGGCTATGAGAGGCTGTTTTTCTGTGGGAACAGAACAGGCTTGTTTTCAGGATTTTAGTGCTTATTCAGTGGATTTTCAGTGACTACAGGGGTGGCCAAACTATTGAGGAGCATTTTCTTCAGCTGAAAAATTAAAGAGCTTGGATTTGCATAGAACACAGCTGTCACTCAGTACTTTGTACAGTACTGCTTTATAATAACATATCCAGTTGGCTGTTTACATTGATTCTATTTCACATTCATCATCGCCTTAATTCAACTTTTAAATTTGTACCACACTAACAGCATATCTGTATGCCAGTGGGTCCAGCACTTTAGTCCCAGCTCAAACATCTAAACAACTATGAAATTAATTGCTGTGAAATCTGGTACAGTGAGCCGGTGTGAAGTTGACATTTGTGGTTTTGACTGAAATCTATCTTGGAAACTATTGAATGGATTACAATGAAATTTGGCTGGAATTACGATGATGATCAGATGGCTAGTGCCATCACATGGTAACATTTTTAATTTGGCCAATTCTTTGGTTTACAACCAAAAAACCTTCAAACCTAATAACATTCCCATCAGCCTCGCTTTATATTTAGTGCCAGTTAGAAAGCTGGTGAATGCTGTAACAATGACAATGTGAACATGAACATATTCACAATTACATTCTGAGCACGCATGTTAGCATGCTAACATTACATTTAGCTCAAGTCACCACTGTGGGTTAAGTACAGACTCCCAAAGATGCTGTTAGTCTTGTTCATGTGCATGAACATGGCCAGTGTGAAAATTATTGTTGTTCACTGTAATGGCTGATGCTTATATTTTAGTCATGCTCACGACCTCCATTGTGGTGACAAGCTGTAAAGACTAAGATAAACTAATGATGATAAGTATTAAAATAAACTGACACCCGGATTTTTCTTCACTGATTTTTAGTGAAAGATCCCCAATTTGATTGAATATGATAACAGTGGTCTCACACTTTTTGTGGATAGGAAAAATGCAACTTGATAATGTATAGTCCTCAAATAAGCTTTGTGGTAATGTAAAACAGTGCTCCAAAAAGCAGAACTGCATGGTACATGCCAATAAAAGTTTGCTCAATAAATGTTTGGTATTTCAGAATGGACAATGAAATTTCACAGAAAGAACTAAGAATTCATTTCCATCTGTGTGGACATGCAGTAGGCATTGCGGTAAGCTATGTAACTGCCTGGTAAGAGTTGTGGTTTAAAAAAAAACTTCCCCCCTGTCCTCCAGCAGTTCTATGCCTGATTGCACCCATGCAGTGCCCTCTAAGGAGGCCGGCAAACTCTGGCAGGCAGTCCTCAAGCAGCCATTTTTCTCATGCCCGAGTGAGGACACTTGACCTCCTCAGCGAGGGTCACCAGTCACTTTCATTAGGAGTGTAAAGATCTGAAGGGGTGACATTTGCCCATCCATCCCAATATCCGGGTTTGGTCTAATCCATGCGTGTTTTGATCTGCACCCTCAACAGAGCAAGACGCTCACATGGGACATTGACAGCAGGGTCATTGTGTGAGCAACATAGAAATGTATCAGGAATGGAGCCAGGGCTTTTTGGATAAAGGCCTGGTCTGCGGACCTGTAACTGAACCATCTTGTTTGCATATCAATGCCATCAGGCCTGAATAACTTCAGTCAGCTGTTGAATGAGAGATTTGCTGCTATCTCAAGTCTCAGGGCTCTTTGGTGCAGAGAAAGACATAAAGGAAACTTTTCAGCAGCAAACTCGAAGACATAGCTCACTGGTTCCCTTTACGCACTCCTCATCCATGAATGGGGTTGTGTGACCTGAAGATATTCTATAACTGAAGAGTATGCAGGGTTGAAAATTAACACCACCCACCTGTCAAATGCTTGCAAGTATTAGTAAAAATGTCCTGAGGTAATAGATCATCATTGAAAGTCTATTCTAAAAAAATGTAGTGAGTTGAAAGGTGTTATGAAGCTTCGTAGTGCTGAGGGGAACTGCAGGGTGAATTTTCTGTGGGTTATTTATTGTGAGCGTCCCCTTTGACATTATATGCTGTAATTTGATCTATTGTTAATATACAAAAAAGGCTTTCCCTACTTTATGACCTCTTAATGGATATACTTAGTGAGGGATCGTGACCAGGTCGGTCCGTTTTGGCTGTGCCCATGCCAAACCAAGCCTTGATGTCAGGAGTTTCAACTATAGTCTCACAGCAGGGGGTAGCTGTGTTGCTGTGGTCCTGCTAGGTAGCAGGGGTGAGCAGAGCCGCAACCACAGCTCAACAGAGTCATGTCGTAGCAGTTAGTGGATTGGCTCAAGAGCATGTTGTCACATACAAGCGACGAGAGAGACAGAGGCAGTGAAAGAGTTCTCCTTCTGTTGATGAAACAAAATCGATAAAAGAACGGCAAGCACCAAGAGCTCCATGCTTAATGCTGGTGTTTACACCAGCGCAGAGCAAAAATGCATTGTTCTGATTACATCAACATGGGATCAAGGTCAGCAAGGTAGAGCTTCTACCGAGCCACCCAACTGTAATGAAAAAGCCAGTCAAGTCAGTGCTAGCACGACTCGGCTGCTCTTGGCTCTTCACGGCACGGCTCGGGACGACTATCCCCCATAATGGAAAAACCCTAAAACGGATACCTCTAGTGATATGTAATGAAATTAAATATGAACTTTAAAAAACGTATGAATCAGACAGGAGATGGATGGAACAGAAACCACTGGAGTGAGGGGAGGGAACGATTAAAGTCATACCCTGGTCCAGCATCCATATGTGCATCCTTGTGTTTAGGTCCTGCATCGATTAGAGATGTATGGAAGATATATCAGTTGTTAAATAATATTTTACAAATGTATGATAGTGACCAGCGCTTGACCCCTGGGTTAAATCAAAGTGACAGTGGGACATGGTACGTATAAGTACATATCCCTGCCACCAATAAACTAAACAGGCAGTTATTGATCTGGTCCATCTCCCTTCAGTGGAGGTCCCAGAGGTTGAGAATGCAATATTAATGGATCACGGGGAGTTGTTGTATGCCTCTGTGTGTGTGTGTGTGTGCGTGTGTGTGTGTGTGTGTGTTTATTTGTGGGTGTGTGTGTGTGTGTGTGTGTGTGTGCATGTGTGTGAGAGCATGCATCCCTACTCATAGCTCATGCAAGGCGACTCCATTAACCAGTGTGGCGGCAGTGGTCAGCAGTTTATGGCGACCAGGCTCACAGGTCAAGGGGGAGCGAAGAGGTCAAAGATTGCCATCCCCAAAAGGTCTCCAATCACCCAAGTGAATTGATTGCTTACACATCAGAAAAGCCACTCTCCTGCATTAACTTCAAATTCAGCCCTGATTCGTGCAGCTCACCCATCCCACACCCCCCATCCCATTGAACCTTACTACCAACTTCATTCTATCTCTGCATAAATCAACTGGGAAGTTTTGCTTAAAGGAATAGCTCAAGATTTTGCTTTCTTGCCTTAGTAGCATGAGAAGCTCAAAACCACTCAAATTTGCCTGTTCAATGAAAAGACACAGCTAGAAGACAGTTAGTTTAGCTCAGCATAAAGAAAGGAAACAGGAGGAAACAGTTAGCTATACTGTCTGAAGGTGAAAAATCACAGTTAAACAAACAAGACTTAACTTGTTAATTAGTGAGCTTTAGTTAGGTCCTGGTAGTCTCATTTTGTTATGTATAGACAGAGCCAGACTAGCTGTATTTTCAGTCTAAGCTAAGACACCTGATGCTAGCTGTAGCCTTATATTTCCCTTACAGACATGACAGTGGATTTAATTGGCTGATTGTAGCTCAGTGTAATTACAGTTAAAGTTGAAGTTGAAGTCAGAAACAGGGAGAAATTCTTTTCAAAACATGTAATCACTCTGACATTTAGGTGCCGGTAAGTGGATTTTATTACCTACAAACAGAGCCCCCTGTTTTTGGTGTTTATGCTACGCTAAGCTAAATAGCTCATGGGTTTTTAACTGTTGATGTAAACAGTTTTCTTTATTCATTAAAATCAGAGACTGAGCCCATTTAAAAAGTTATTCACTTAATGCTGTTTGTAAGTTTAACATTTGATTTTACAAGTAAGTAAAGATTAAAGATTACAGTAACATCCCACAGCATTTTCATATACTGTAAATAAATGTCATCCCTTAAAATCACAGAAGAGTGAGTAATTGTATTTGCTTTTCTAATCATACAGTGTCTGATAGGTGTCTTCCAAGAAAAAAATCATCAGCTACTATATTCCTGGCATTGTAAAATTGGTTTGTTTGGAATAAATACTAAAAGGATGAACTCAATGGTTCTCAGAAATGCATAAACGAGCCCAAAACACGTTTTAGAATAAAGGTTTTAGTTAGAATTTCCAGCAGAATTTCAAATACAAAAGTTTCAGAGAAAACATCTCTCAACAATAGTTTGTCATCTTATAAATTAGAAATACACTGTTGCATGTAAATACCGTTTGTGGAGTGAGTGTCGATTAAATGAAGTAGAAAACAATCACAAATACAGGCGTTTGTCTGTAAAGAACATTTTATACAAGCATCGTATTAGCGGCATAAATAACAGCAAATCTACAGCACATAGTGGACTGTGTTTAACATTTCTGGTTCATTTTTTGCACCAGTACCAGCTACCTGTGTTAGCTCTTTTAAAGTTAAAAGTACATCCACTGTAAATGTGTCAGATTGTTTACCCAGAGGTGAAATGAACAATGCTGTTGGGATTTAAGTAATACTGAATTATTAATTTTTGTCTCAACAACATACACGTACACATATTTTGTTTGCACAATTGTGCACAATTCAAAACCCTTTGCTTCTTTCCTCGCTGTATGTGGCATTTCTTTAGCAGATCTCCTGTGTCACAAAACCCAATATGTAATTTGGTTTATTGTAGCTTTGCCCGGCTGTCAAGGCATGTTGCTCTTTTGCCATTTGGTTTCACTTCAGCACATCTCTTTGCAGTGTTGGCGTCTTTCTGGGGTTATTTTCAATATGGAGGTTGTGCAGTTAACTGTTTTGGACAGCAAAGAGAGCTTAGCATATTTCTGGCACTCATGGTGCCAACTGCTAGAAGTTCCAATTTAAAGCAAATAAGCAGCATGCTTCAATGTGGCTTACGCCTGTCACACTACAGCAGTATGAGCCACAACCAGCGTTTCTCCCAAGCTTTTGTGTAATGTCGATTGCTAAAGTGGCTCAAGGAATTGAAGTTCTCCCAAACCTTGTTAGCATGACTGTTGTAAATCTGTAGGAAGGCAGGAATTTTCATTGTCAGTTTTCATATCTTGGGAAATAAAGGAAAGGCATATTTTGCACAGTAAAAGCTTTGGTAACACACAATGTCTTCAAGGTATCCCTGTCTGGTTTTGGTAGTTGGCTGAACAAGAATGCTACTAACAGTTATTAAGAGCTTTGGTGAGTAGTTTCTCAATCCCAGCCAAAATTGTGGCCGGTCATTTGGTAAAACTTGAGATTGAAGGGTCTGTAGAAGTCTCTGAGCCTAAGCAGGACCTCAGAGGGGATCTGGGGATGGGGCCTGCCCTTTGACTTCCCCAGGCACCGCGGCCTGCTGCTCCCCTCAGGCTTCTTTAGGCAGGGGAAACCTTTGGTCTGGTTGAAGTAGAAGTGCTTGTCTGTCACTACACGTTTGAGGCCCAGGAAGTCCTGGACCCGGCCCATCTCGCCTGCTGGGTCTGTCACAAGGCGTTCCCCGCTGACAAAGAGGAGGCGTGAGAGTGGGAAGAAGCGCAGCCAGTTCTCTAAATGCTTGGCATAGATGCCTATGCGCACAGCACTCCAAGATGTGTCTATGAGGCCTGTGGTGGCATTGCGGAAGGCCAGGTTCTGGAAAGACGGGAGCCCGGGAGACTTGGTAAGAGTCTGAGTGTAATCAGAAACAGCCCTGGTCACAGGGTCACGCACCACCACGATGAGCTTGGTGTGGCGGCTCATAGAGAAGACACGGCGAGGAGCTTCTTTGGTGATAAAGTAACTGGGAGTCTTCTCCATGGTGATCTGACCGTCCATAGTGCGAGGCATCAGGTTCCTTCATGAAAGAGAGAAAGAAAGAGAGAGAGAGACACTGCATTTAAAAAAACTGTACTCCATGAGCATATACTTGTGAAACTGCCAAAATACTATATGCTCTATATTATAAAAATACCATCTGTATATTATAAAAATGTATACATTGACTTGATTTTCTCATAATCCTCACATTCCTTTGATGATGCCTTACTTGCCTTAAAGGCTTTCTGATTTTGCTTTGTAATTAGTGGGCTCAATCTGTGATTAGAGGGAGATAAACACTAGATTAGCTGCTGGCATTGATGGAGTGACCATGTCAGCACTGACTGGGAGGGAGTCTATGAGCGGCTACTGTAGCAAAACTGTAGGAAAACCACCAGGCTATATTAACCTTAGAAAAGTAATTTCCTCTGCTTCCTCCTCAACAGGCTCATAAGAGCCTGGACTCTTGCTTTGCTCTTGCTCCTTGAAGCTGGGAGAACGTCCCAAAGAACTAAATTAATAGCCACATTACTGTCATACCACTGGTATTTGTAGTCTTAAAGCAGGGCTGGAAAAGTTATTGTCAGCGCTTCTATATTTTTTCAATTGAATTCCACGTTTTCCCCTTTTGTGTGCACTATAAGATAGTCGTTTTCACATGTCAGTATTGGGCCAGTTATTTGAAAAATGGACTCTATTATGCATAACATTTTACTAACTGAAAAAGTATTTACACTACTCAACACCAAAAGTAATTAAAGTTAGCTACATTATTTGTTACTTTCATTTCTTGGCCCAGCTCCGTCTGAAAGTGCCCATCACATATTCTGCCTTTATCATACGTAGAAACAAAAACGAGACATTTCTCTTCAACAAGCAGCCAGCATCAGTTGGATATATTTATTGACCATCAACAGCTAGCTTAACATTAGTGCCAATGACTGCACACAGCTTTTCAGCCCTCACAGTGAAGTTGTGAGCTTCTCTTTTGGTAGAGGCTAACTGTGTTGCTGCACCTCCAGCCCGTGCACCAAGCTAACAAGCTAACAGAGCATTACCATGATTAGTGACTGTGTAATTACCACATTTTCAATTACACTGCTAATTCCTAAAAAAGTTACTACATTACTGTGCACATTACCTAATAATGTATTACTGCCCAACACTGGACATTAAATAAATAATAATGAACATGTTAAATTCTATATCAAAAAGATGGGAAAACAGCAGTTCGTAGCAGCAGTTACTTATTTAACACAAAAGACCAGATTAAGTGAGAGCCGAGTGTTAAAGAATAATTGTGGTTTATTACAACTCTGTCTTATTTTCGTAGTTCTCATAGAATTTATAATAAAAACATTATACTCCCCAATACTCCCCAATATGGCTTTTCACAGCAGACATTTTAACTTACAGAAGGAGAAACACATGTTTCTAACAGTAATGATAGCTCAGTTCTTTTCAAGTGTCTCATAACAGAGTGCCAGCAAGGACCCCGTTACCAGCTAAATGTCAATATGTCTTAAGTGACAGAGGTCCATTGATGACATCTGGGAACTCGGGAATATTCCAACATAAGTAGTGAGACAATCAGACAACTTTTAAACAAGTCTCTGCGTTGACCAAACTTATAAGATTTTTTTAACCTGCAAATAAAGTGGTTTAGATTATCTGGTGATCATTTGGCTTATTTACAACCTGTCTGATTGTCTGACCACTCGTTTCTTTCCCCATCAGATTTTGTTACAGCAGTACTGCCACGTCCCCACATCTCATTAATTAACTTGATCTATACAATGTTATCATTACCCATAGAAATGATGGCCATAATTACAAAAATAAGTTATAATACAGTAGAATGATCCTTTAATGTTTTGAATATTTTGGCTGCTGTAGTTTTAGAAAAAAAGGCTTAATTACAAAAGTATCCTGTAACAAACAGGTTAATCGAGCATTGTCTTATGATAGCATATGTTTGCATTCAATCCTGGTTATTGCTTTTGGCCCTCTGATTGTTATTATCATCAGTGGTTGAGGTATTCTAGGCACACTTTGGCTTTCAGAAAACTGGGCTGCCCTCTTCCTCTTGATCTTTACCAGTACTTACATGACTCAGAGGCTGAGAAGACGTAGTAGTAGCTCAAAAAGTTCAACAAACCCTGACCAAAGCCTGCGTTTGACTGAGAGTCCACATAACGTGCCAAAGCAGATTGTATATAAAATAAGGGAAATGGGAGGGAAAGGAAAACCTATTTGACTCGTGTCCTTTATTCAATTCAAACGCTACTGTAACACTAAAATGGAATCTAATAACCTCTGTTTTTAAAAAATCCTGCCAATTTTCCTCTCTTAAAAAACAAAACAAAAAAATGCTGCCCCTTTTGTTGAGTTAAAAGAGCAAATTCAAATCTAAGGGCTCAGTTTGTGTTATAGAAATCTAAGCAGTGAGGAATGCCAGTGTTGCAACTGTGAAAGATCCCTCAGCTAATTTCCATGCTTCCCCCATCCCTCCTCTGCAGGCATGTGGTGATGGTTGGGTCGGAGTCTTCGTGGTTGGTCTGTAAGTGAAGGGCTTATGGGGTTCTGAGCTCTGGTGTGTGGCGATGGAGCCGACTCTGTTCCTCTCTCTCTCGTCCAACACACACAGTCAGCTCCAAGTCCGGCATGTCCGCTGGCATGAAACTACAAGGGTAACACCAAACACACATCTTATGGTATTCATAAGAAACCCTTGAGTTTATTACAGGGCCGGGGCTAAACAAAATTGAGAAATATACAGCAAATACCGACGGGGGAAATGTTTACAAAAACAATACTGTTTCTATGGCTAGTCTCAACATTGGGATGTATTACAATGAGCATTCCAGGCCAAAGCGTAAGCTACAACCTACAGCTCTGAAGCCAAGTTTCTGAGACTGTGGGTTGCAGGCTTATTTCTGGCCACCACATGATGTGAAGGGCAATATAGTTTTTATGAATCTCTATTTCAGAAAAAACAAGCTAAACTTCTCATTTGGATCCAAGGACAGTTTAACAACTCTGGCTTTGAGAGGAAATTCCACCACTGGATACTGTTACTCTCATGTGTCATCAATCTGTGAGGTGCTTTTGTGGTAATTGCAAGCTGTTCTGGTTCATCTACCTTTCTTCCACCTGCCTTCTGTACCTGTGCATCCTACAGTTCACAAGCTGACTCTCTACAGCCCCCAAGAGAAAATGAATGAGAAAATAAGTATTTCCAGTACAGAAAAACTGAGAGTTGCATCCTGTGATCAAACATTTTTCTGGATGCAATACACGAAGTCCCTCAATATAACTGACAGTAGAGTTTTTTTTTCTATTACAATGAATGAATGTATGACTTTTGAACATAGGTGCAAAACAGTGGCTAAAATTTGTGTGTTACTGTTGATTTTTTAGATTGTGGAACAATTTTCTACTACAAAGCATAGGTGTTGTGACTAGCATTATCAATATCTTTTTTTTATATATCGACCCAGATATGCAAGTTGAAGGATATCATGCAAGACATTTTTAGTATTTTTGTATTTTTCTGTGGCTGCAGGCATCAAGATCCAAAGCCCACAACCAGATCTGAAAACAAAAACAGCTGAGGTGCCAGTGTGTTTACGGCGTTTGGTCTTGTGATTGCGTCTCTAGCACACTCAGTCTAATGGAAGCCATGGTGTTCCATTTGAAGCTGAGTGGGGCTTTCATTGACAACATGTTTACATTTTGAACCACCAGCCTGTAATCACAAGACTGCCTGGCTACAACAAAAAGCCCAGAAGGAGGCCACACGGTGGTAGAGTACAGGGAGGAGGTGTATAGGGAAGGGATAGGAGAAGAATAGTGCAGAAAAAGAGTGGCCAAGACTAAATGGAAAGAGGGAATGAGAGGTAGAAGCAAAGATGAAGAGAAGAAAAACAGCTGCAACTTAAAGAGGGCACAAAATCCTCTCATAAACCTGGAGTCACTGTTCAGAAGCGTCTAATCTCTTTTTCGCTCATGAAGATAAAAACACAGTGTTTGTTCTTTTAAAAAAAATCTGATACCGGTTGCTGTTTGCAACGCCACCGACCGCTGGCCTCTGCGTGGTTTCCAAATAGAGATTTTAGGGAAACCTAGTGAACTGATGTTTGTTTTCATCACACCTTTAACGTTAGCATCTGGAGCAGGAATGCGGTCGGCTTTGAAAATACGCAGATGTGCATTTATCTTCTTTGCATACAAATGTGTCCAGGCGCCCTCACATGCTCATATTTAACTGTGCTGTGTGTGGGTGGGCTGAGCTTTATTAGGGCCTGTTTAAAGGACTGCAGGCTAATAGGCTACTGTTTATGACTCAAATATGAGGACACATGAACGAGCTTCTTTTAAGGACCTATGTCAGGCTCTCAACAAAAGCAACAGGAAATGAGCAGGGGCTACTGCATGTGGAGGTAGTAGACAAATATTATTTGAATAGAATTTTCCATTTCTGTCCCACAAGCCAAGTTGAGGTAACTACATATTTGGTCAAAATTGAGTTAACCCGAGAATCTGACATTTTTACTACATAAAAAATGATTATGCCATAGAAATTTAACATTTCCATGAAAACATTATGTAGAATTTGCAGTAACTACAAAATGCAGATACAATAAAATTTAAGCCAAACCGCACTCCAAACTGCCAAACAAGCCAAACTGCACTCTGTCTTGGTAAACTGGGCTCACCGACTACTTTCTGCACTTTCTGCCACAGAGGGACAGATATATATCAAGTTAAAGCAAGCGAGTAGTGAGACTAGTGAAAGTTTAGTCTATTTACTTTCTTTGCCTACCACTGCAGCTGTTAACTGTAATTGATTTTTTTTTTTTTGATGAACAGTCATTAAATCCAATTGTCGCGTGGGAAAGATTTCTACATTTTGAAGGAAAATGACCCTGGTGACATCAGTGTTATAGTCTTCAGTGTTATAGTCTTCAGCATGGAGATGCATTATGGGAAATGTAAGACTCATAATAGGGAATAACAGTCAAGATATCTCGTCCCCAGCTGCATAGATTTTGACCTTTTTAAAATCAGTCTCTTGCAAGTGGCCCAACTATGTGAAAGTGCCACACTAAATTGCTAAAGTACCGCCTTTAAGCTAACTTTACATTGCATGTATTCTAACTGTAGATTATATAAACATTTTACATTACAAATTGGAGACTGAGAGGCAGAGAGCAGATAAGTTATTAAGTATAAATAATAGTTATTAGTTTATTGTCTTAAGCAAACTAGAAAAAAAAGATGAAAGAACACTTTCAGATTGTAACAGCTGCATTTTTCCCTCACTTTCCTTGACAACTCTGCAAAGGCAGAGTGCAGTATCTGCATTTTTAAGTGTTATCTCTATGGTGTGGCAAAATACAGTGGGGTAAACTGTATCATAACCTGCCTATCTTTTTTGAAAAAAAAAGCTTAACTCTTTCTGTAGTTGTTGCTCTCTGACATTGTGGAGAAGATTGCTGCACCCGATGAAGGGGTTCACCCTCTAAAGTGTTTATCAAATGTGACTGTGTGTATATCTTAAAGTGAAAAGGGCACCTGCAAGTACTGTAAGCACAGTGGCTATTATCGCTTTTCCAGTGGGAAGCACACAATCTAGCCATTTTCATTTCTGCTTGTACACCACCCCTCTCTCTCTCTCTTTCTGTGCTTTCTACTGTGACATACCCTCACACATGTAAACACAACGCACACACGCTAACCATCTGAACATGCCTTCCACAGGATGGATCCACATCTGGGAGCAATGAAGTCCTCAGTTTGTGTGTGTGTGTGCGCGTGTGCGTTTGTGTGTGTGTGCGTGTGTGTGTGTGTGTATGGCGGAGATGAGGGAAGTGTTTCTGGGTTAGGAAGTTTCCCCCCGGTCCTGGGGTTCAGAGCTCTGAACACTGTGATCCATACAGGCTCTGCTGGGCCCAGGGCCCGGACCCTCTTAATCCCCTCCAGCCTGCACTGCGCGGAAATGGACTCTTCCACCCTGAAGGTCAGAGGCAGATGGTTGTGATTCAGAGGCCGAGACCACCGGGGATCACAGGGGATCATGTAATGTAACATGTCATCATGTGCAGATTTCTCTCTCATACATGCAATGTTTTCCCCTCTTTTCCTTCCCCTCGCTCCATTTCTCCTTCACTCACCTCCTCTATTTTTTCCACTTTTCTAACCGAGGACCCATCTCCCTCTTTCGACTTCAAAGCCTCCACTTGGCCTCTACTGTATCCTTCAAAGTGAGACTGTTATGAATACATTTGACACGTGTGAAGGAAATTTTAAAACACATCGACATCTTCGACCACTACAGAGGGACTGTGAAAGCTGCTGCATGGACGCTGAGGTTTGTCATTACTGACGGCAAATACAGGCCTGAGGAGCTTCTGTGGGCTGATTAGAAGTCGGCAGGGACTGTAAGCAACTCAATCAAAGGGAAGGTAAAGTAGTACTTCACTTTGTGTCTGTTGGAGTGGGGCCATTAGTTGGATGATGCTGAGAACTTCTTTCTTTCTACATTTTCTTATTTTTTCAGGTAGTCAAATTTCTTGTCAGCCTGCCAAACAGAGATTCGAAACCCTAATATGATAAATTATAAGTAACCTCCGGTTTTTATTGAAGAGTTTGGATGTCTAAATGCAGTTTCAGAGGATTTTTCTGTAAAGAAAAAAATTTAGGAAGATACAGCGGATGATTTTAAGTTTTAGCAATGAAAAGATTCAGCGGCCACAGATACCCTGTTCTACACTGAATATAGGCACAAGATATCATCCACCACCCCCTTACGCAGTTTTCTGTTTTATGTAAAACCCACATTGCTTGCACCTCATGTTACTGCATCCTACTTCAGCGTGTGTGTGTGTGGCGGACTATTACACACTCCGAAGGTTACCGTCTGGCTGACGCACTAGGGTGGTGAGGAGTATTTTTACCGAAGAGCTTTGCATCACTGGGGTAGGTCGGTAGGAAAGAGCAGAAGAATGTGTCTAGCTGAGGGGAAAAATAGAGGCGTAACAGTTAATAGAGACAGGACCTGAGAGCGAGCGGTGAGTGAGTGAGAGGTGGTCAGTCAGAGTTTCCTCTCAGGAATCAGGGCAGCCCTAATGACAGAGGAACATAAATGTGTGTGTGTGTGTGTGTGTGTGAAATTCAGCAAACCACTAATTCTACACCTTTTGAACCTTGAGCATTAGCTCGCAACGGTTTGAATCCGCTCTGAAAAGCTGACTGACAAAATAACGATTCGTCTTAAAGAAATAGGTTTAATTTTGGGACATATGCTTTCTTGGTGAGTTATATGATAAGATTGAAACCACTGTCATGTTTGTGTACATGACAATATGTGGCTGGAGCTTGCAGCCGATAGCTTAGCTTAGCATACACTGGAAACAGGGAAAAGAGCTTGCCTGGCACTGTCAAAAGGTAATACGTTATATCTCGTTTGTTTAATCTGTACGAAAAAGTGTTAAATTCACGTGACATTTCACCATTTTACGTGGGAAATCTTTGTGCTAAGCTAACTAGCTGCTGGCTTTAGCCTTATATTTACCATACAGACTTGACAGTGGTATCTCTGCTATTCTCATATAAGTGAATATGCTTATTTCCTAAAAATTGTCAAACTATTACTTCAATATTCTGAAAGATGTACCAATCCGTTTTTAAAAATTAATAGCAAAATTAATAAAATATATAAAAACTCTGACTTCAGTAAAAAAAAAAAAAATGAGGACGTGACACACTGATTAAGTGAAAAGTTATCTCTGGGAAGTAAAGTGCAAAAATATCATGATAATGAGCACCTACAACCAAACATGTCACCATAATTCTTAATTCTTAAAATGACCACAGTAAGAACAATTTTTGAAAATATAGAACAGGAAGAATGGATGCAGTGATTTTATCTCTGTGATTGTGTAACGACCTGTAATGACAGCACATGGAAATAAGGCAAAGCCTGTTATGTGTGTGTGCTGTATGTGTCCATATAAGCGAGTGTGAGAAAATGTGTTTGTGTGAGAAAATGTGTGTGTGTGGTTGTGTGTGTGAGACTGTGTGTGTGCATGTTGTCACTGATTGCTCCCTCCCCCTCTTGACTTATCAAATGGGAAAATCTGCAGTCGTGGTCCTGCCAGGCCCACAGTGCACTACTTGTGTGGCTTTATCTCCAAAGCTGCCAGGGGCCTCGAGGGGCCCCACCCTGCCTTCATCCGATCTCATGAACACAGGATGGAGGGAGAGACGGACTGATAGACTAGGTAGCTCCTGACCTCTGTGATAGCATGATGTCCTTGCCACAGTTACATAATTGGGCTGTTAGCCTGGTGTGATGAGTTAGGAACGTATGTGGACTTAACTAGCAATTCAAATTTAAAAGTCCTCCTTCCTTCAATTTACCACGGAATTAGCACATTGAAGCTGAGGAAATTAGTCAACTGACAGAAAATTTATCGAAAACTTTATTAATACTCAGTTAATTGTTTAAGTCTTTTTAAGACAAAATGATTAATGATTCAATGATTATCTTAAATTTTAAAAGTCTACCATAGTCTACCACCTCTGATGGTTGGACAAATGACATGTGAATTTATCAACTTGGGATCTTAAAACACATTATGGATCATCTTATGGATCAAACAATTAATCAGTTATTTGAAAACATATCACAAAAATATTTGAGTGCATAGTCATGTATTAATCAGAATCTTACTTAATCATAAATATCAGCTATTATACTGATTGAACATCATCTATTATTCTTATATTTAGATACTTTAGAATTAGATTAGAAATTAGATTAGGAATAGAGTGCAATAGTCCATAGCCCAATATATTCTATGTGTTTCAAATTACATTGCACATATTTGCAAGTGATAGATAGATAGATAGTTAGATAGATAGATAGATAGATAGATAGATAGATAGATAGATAGATAGATAGATAGATAGATAGATAGATAGTAATTGAGTCAGTATGGGCTTTTGCTCGTCTGACAACTCCCCAGGTCCCAACCAATAAGAACACTCGATACTGTCCTATCCTAAAAACCCACTTCCGAGCAGTTTCAGCCTGCCACTCCTTGTGGTTTCTCAGTTCATTGTTAGCAGTGTCTTAAGCTGAAGAAACGGAAATCACTGCTGGCAGAGGAAGGGCTTTTACAACTGGAAACAGTCCGTTCAGTGGTCTGCTATTAGTGCCATCTATCAGACTCCATCTGAGCGGACTCAGCGGGCCTCAGCTACGCTTACACACACATCAAACACACAGGACACAGTCGTGTTTGGGTGGACATGAAGCGGGAGCTGGTGTTGGTTTCCAGATTTCCTCCCATCACAGCTTCTTGTTTGATGTTTTGCTTGTCCTCAAATTCAGCTCTAGCTCTCGGTGCCAGACTTTCAGGCATAATTAATCTCATTTCCTCTCAAAACCAGCACATGCAATTAACCAATTCTTCTAAGTTGGTTAAGTCAAACCGATGGGAGGTTTCGAGGAAGGTTTAATAGCAGACAAAGAAAGGTGTGTTTCTCTCTGGGATTCTCGGGGTGGCTGCACGTTCTCACGACCCCACAACCCCTCATCAACACAGTCAGACATTAAACAGAGATAGACACCAGTCAGCCACACAAACACACACATACACACATATATAGTCAATAATTACCCTCCTCTCTAGACAGACCTGTGATAGACAGGGTATGAGTATCTGTTCTGTCCATCAAACTGGTGAAACTATGACTTTATGTATCTACTTCTGATGGGTCTGTTTTCCTGACCAAAATAATTATATAATTTACATAAATGAAGAAAGTGAGTTTGTGAGTGAGGCTTTTTTTGTGTAAAACAGTGGGACAAATAGAGTCTGCACAACACTCCCCAAGATGATCGTTTTGAATATATTGGTGTTAGAGAGTTGAAACAATTAATTTATCAGTTGATAAATGGATTTCTATTACCTACTTCTGCCATTATTATTAATATGTTTAAATATTATTATTATTATTTATCTGCATAATTTTATCTGGAAAATGCCAAACTGCCTTCCAGCTTCTTACTTGTGTGGACTGTTCTGTGGTTTATACCATTGTATGCTGGATATCTTAGGGGTTTTTTTTGACAACAAAAACCTCATCTTGCAAACTGTAACAGACATTTTTCTCCACACTGTTTTCAGAAATTGTGTGGACCAACAACTAATCAATTTAAAAGCAAAGTTACTTTATTGCAGTTTGTATCTCAAATTAAGATTACAATATCTGATGTTCTTAGTATTATGCAGTTACATAAGATGACTGTATCCTTTATTTGTGTAAAAGTAGCTACACTATCCAAGTTACTACACTATACAAATACTAAAAGTTCTGGATTTTGAAGATTTTCGAAAAGTAGTCCTCATTAAGCAGATTTGGAACATTCAAAGTGTTGTATTTTGACATATACTTACAGTATACTGTATCATTGGATGGTTATTAGTAATGCATTAACAGCATTTAATGCATCACTAATAACTAGCTAAGAGACACATTTTTTTGAAACTCTGTCTTAAAACAGTACTCACATGCCCATATGTACCATCAAACAATTTTTGATTGCTGTACATGTTCCTCTTGTTCATGCTGCCTGTGAAGAGGTGCTTTACTAATACTATTTCAAAGTAATGGGGTAAAAACCCACAGGCCTCTTTTGCGCCAAAAAATGCATTCATAAGTTCAATGGAAGCTAATATGAAGCTTCATCAGTGTGAGTCAGACAAATCAAGTCAGTATCTTTTCAAAGTTGCATTCTTTTTAAAACAAATACTTTATTTGTGTTACCATCCCTCTACTCGAGCTCAACATGGAAAGAGGTCATTCTTACATTGAGGGAATTGTTTTACGAAGAGGTCCCTTAAAGGCCTGTATTGATGGGAGAAATAAT
Organism: Lepomis macrochirus; assembly: GCA_024633595.2. NCBI lineage: Eukaryota > Metazoa > Chordata > Actinopteri > Centrarchiformes > Centrarchidae > Lepomis > Lepomis macrochirus. Next base: position 20,196,555 of record JALXJV020000023.1, on the reverse strand, counting down.
TACAGTGGCCAAGAAGTATTTCGATGTAAACATGGGCATGCGAGTACTGTTTTAAGACATGACTTGAACAAAATGTGAACCCACCCTTTAAATACTATGTGTACATATATGCCATCATGCTTTATTATCTGATCATTGGTATTGCAGGTGACTAAAAACTATGGTATGGGAGTCAGATGACGTTATTAGGGTAAAAAAGTAAAAAGTATTGAGTAAAATGTACTAGTACCACAAAACTGTACAGCAGTCCAGTAAATGTACTTAGCTAATTTCCACCACCTTACAAAACCTGATGTTTCTGTTCCTTTTCCACTTCCCATTTCTTATGAGTAACTCATTTCCTGTATGACTATTAAATTAAATAAGGCTGACGACTAAAAGCAGAGAGAGAAGATTTGAAGGATGACGAAAATGATGATGAAAATAAAGGCAAATGACCGACATATAGAGAAGAGGAGGAGGAAACAGAAAAACAGAAACAAAGGTCTTTGTTGCGATCCATCATACATGGCTGCTCATCAATCATCTGATCTCTGTCTGTTTAACAAGGAAAAGCAGACTTTGATGACTTTACAGCTGAAGAAAAATAAAAGCATGTCTAGAGTCTTTTACTTAAAATGCACATTCTCAGTCTGACAGTCAGAAATTAAAACCCATGAGAGATTAAAACTCAATCAGTGATGAACAACGCAAACTTTACTGTGAGTGAATGATCCTCTCACCGTGCAATCATCTGATTTCATTATTTCTGATTGGATGAGACACGGCATGCTGGGGGCTGGGAGGGGAAGGGTCGACCAGTGACAAGCTGTCAAAATATTGATGACTGAGTTGGACCTTCAGACCTTTTTTTCATCGAGTAAAAATCCATACCTATCCCGCACCAATTTATCAAGTCATGTTTGATTATCTCCTTATAGTTTTCTCAGCTTAATTTACATAGTGTATTAATTCTGACAAAAATCCCTTCACATGTAAATAGCAGCACGTCTCACGTTATGTTTATTAGTTCTGACAGACATGTCAGATAGTGTTGTTCATATTCATGGATATAACCTACTAGTTTTTCCTACCTACGCTAATGCTGCTTTAAATACTTGCAAAGCATTGGACCCTGTCTTCTGCTTCTGCACAAAGCCTTCTTTCTTCCAGCAAATCTATACATTTCCTATTTTTCCAAAGTCTTCCCTGAAAGCCTCTCTTTCCCCAAAACCCTTTCTGAAAAACACTCTCCGGAACATGCAGCTTCCAAGAATGCGAGCGGAGAGGAATTCAACCTAAGAATCCCCTGTGCTTGGTGGAAGAGTCTAACAGGAAATAAAACCTGGACATTCCTGTCTAGGTAGCGCATCCAGCTGAATTATACAACATGCTACTATAAAACAAAGAAGTTGGTCGATAAGGAAAGGGATTTAGAAACCGAGAGAAAAGAAATCAACTCAATTCTAATAGGAGCGAGGACTCATTCAGTGGCTTTACATTACGCAGTGTGAGTGACCTGAACGAGCCAATAAATCCACTCCAGCAACACTCAGACAGTGGGGTATAAATGTCAGCGGTGGAAGGGAGTAACAGCTCCTTGTCAACAAGATTGAATATTCAGAAGTTAATTCATTTCTGCTGCAACAGCGTGATAAAGCCAGAGTGAGAGAGATCAATAGAAAGAACCTATTTTAAGTGATCGATAACAGGAAATGACATTTATATCGCCTGGATATTTATAGGGACAAAAAAGATGGAGATACGCTGAGAAGAACAGGGGGAGTGAATAGACTTCAGGTGGGGCTAAAGCAGTGTGAATGAATCCGAGTTCACACACATGCTCACACTCACTCACTTGCACACTATGGCTGTCTGAACCCTCATTCTCCACCACCAAACCACAGAATCGTTTCCAGTAGATGGCAAAGCCAAGGCTTTTCCACATATAAGCATTTTTTCTGAAACAATTTGCCAAATGCTTCCTTTAAGGATGTCCATGTGTTTTACTTGGTTACCAGCTAAAGACAGGGGCCAAGGCTCTCTCCGAGCTCAAAGACACAGACAGCACTTTGAAATGAAGAGCTCTGTCAGAGAATAAATGTTTAAGTGATACTTTCCAGCCCAGTTTCAGATGATTATGTTGGCTTCACATTCAACGGTTCTGTTTCAAATTGATATATGTAAATCATTGGGTCCTTAACATGTAATTACACTAAATGAATAATATTTTTTTATCTACATATGATACCTGGAAGTATGGAATAGGCAGGAGAGCGGAAAAGGAAGGGAGAAAGGAAAGTAGGAAGTCACAGGGATGTATGTGTCTATTGACTGATATTCAGAAGCCACTGGACCATATAAAGACAGGTCAATGTTCAGATCCTTCACACATTATTACAATTCATAAATATATATTTTCAGAACTATGTGTGCAGTGAAGTGTGAGAGACAAAGGAAAGGAGAGGAAGAAACTAGAACAGTCGTTCTCAAACTTTTTTTTATCTACCTACCCCCACAGCCCCATCAAATAATCAAGTAGGCTATAGGCTACCACTTCATCGACTTCAGCTAATGATTTTAACCATTTATCCATTACTTCAGCATCCATTGCTTTTAGCAAGCTATTTTAACAATTTATTTGTAAATTTTAGCTAGTTATTTTTACCATCGTCCATTACGTCAGCTAACTATGCTAACACTTTATCCATCCAACTAGCTAGCTATTTTAACAATTTATTTGTAAATTTTAGCTAGTTATTTTTACCATCGTCCATTACGTCAGCTAACTATGCTAACACTTTATCCATCCAACTTTTAGCTAGCTATTTTAACAATTTATTTGTAAATTTTAGCTAGTTATTTTTACCATCGTCCATTACTTCAGCTAACTATGCTAACACTTTATCCATCCAACTTTTAGCTAGCTATTTCAACAATTTATTTGTAAATTTTAGCTAGTTATTTTTACCTTTGTCCATTACTTCAGCTAACTATGTTAACCATTTATCCATCCAACTTAGCTATAGCTATTTTAACCATGTATCTATTACTTTTAGACTTCTTTGCTGGCTTGCTAAGAGTTGTCATGCACTCTTTGCAATACGTAGTGTTCAGGCGACACCTGCAACTCCTCCAAATTAAGCAACAAAACTGCCCTTTAGAACAACACATAGGCTACAGGCGTTTTCTCTGCGGACTCTGCTATCAGTGGGCCGACATCTTTTGTCTGTGCCTTCCAGACAGACCAGGTTACTGTTCTCCAGTCACTGGAGAACTTTATCACTTAAATGTAGGCCTACCCATATTTTGTTTGAGGGTACTTGTTGAAATGACTGATCTGTTTGTTACAGCTGACTCAATAAGTGGATATGTGTTTTTTAAATCATATAATAATTTCAGCTTTTTTCAAATAGGCTTCTCCACAATCTTTCCACATAGCTCTGAACTGCAGAAGTACCCCCCTAGGGTACAACTCATGGTTGGGAATCACTGGACCAGAGATTATTTGAATGCGCATTAAACATTTAAAAAAAATAAAAATAAAATAAAAGTCCCGGTAACTCTTACTGCCTGTCTGTAAGCCAGTGAAGCACACAGCCCCTGGGTACACTACAATAAGCTTCCGCTATAGCACTAAAGGTTGAGGTGTAGGAATACTGGAGCGCTCATCATAGACCAGTGCTAGGTTGAGTGGGTGGCTGGGTGGTGGTGTTGACTAATGCTTCATAAGGCCTTGTTTAACTGTGACTGGGGGGCTAATCCCTCTCAGCACAATTTGCCTGTCCCTGAGCTGTCTATGTTAATGCCTGACCTGTCATTACACTGGTCCAATTCACACAGTGTTGACACGAGCTGTCAGCGGATTAGGAAGGAGCAAAAACACATGTTTTATTATTCCTTCAGGAGTGAAAAGGAGAGGAAGAGATAAAACAGAGGTGAACACACCATGTCTGTTTTAAGAGATTACAAGGTAAGGTCAGCCTCCCTACAACAGAAAGCAGTAAAAGGAACATGTAAAGGTTGCCAGTCTTCTCACCTTTAACACTATTCACTTTAGCTTTGTCACCATTCAGATAACTAAAGATCCTAGAGTGTGCTGTTTCCCCTGGACTTTTAACCATACTGTTATTAGATTAATTTCTTTAGGTACATCTAAACTAGTGGATGGAAAATACCATGCAGTTAATGAGAATGAGGAGATTTGGATCCATATCTTATAAATTATGACGGTGAAGAAAAGCAAGTTGAAGGGTTAATTTTGTGCATCTCTCAATTCAAAAAGCTCTGTGAATCTACTATCCGGACTTGTGTAAAGAAGTGTGGCAGAATATATTAGAGAGAAAACCATATAGAGACACGTCCATACTGCATGTATATACGTGAGAAAACAATACTGACATTTCCAGTCTCACAGTTAACCTCTTCTACCCTTATGTTCCCCTAAATATCCCCTTACATTTGGTAAGAATAGGACAAAAATGATTTTTTAAAAGGACACATTTTGTAAAAAAAAAAAGAAAAAAGAAAAAAAAGAAGAAGTATGTTTTTTTCCAACAACTTATTTGGAACAGCTCGCCTAGAACAGGAACTATTAGTCAATTTATTGATTAGTTGAGCAACAGAAAATTATTTTACAGACAAAGCCATTAGAAGAGAAAGTCCAGCAGGTTAATGAATAATTGTTAATTCAAGATTATTATTAGTTTCAGCCCCATACCCTATCATTAACAGAGTGGGAAGACTTTACATACAGTTTGTGCATAGTCAGCTAACAATGTGTAGATTACTAGAAGTGAAACTGACTCATAACTTTATCATCAGTCATGCGTTAGAAATTTTGATGCAGCCTGCAAGTAAACCCCAGCCTCTTCCGCTTACTGAAAATCATGCTACAGTAATAAGAAAGCAAATCGACACTTGTGCACGCACACACGCTTTGATCTCTGATGTCACTTAGCACTGTTCCACCTGAGCCTCACAGTGAACAGATCATTACCCGGCTGTATTGATCTCTCCCTGGGCCTCTCTGTCTTCTTCTCTCACCCCACATTTTTTTCTGCTGCACCTCCATGTTCTCCACTCTCTTCTACTTGTCTCTTTATGAAACCATCATTTACTCCCCAGACCTTTTCCCCACGTTCTTCCTCTGTAATGGTTTTCCTCTGTCATTCCCTCTTTGTGCTATCAGATATCAGGCAGCTGTTTAAAATTATTCTTTAAGTGGCAAAAAAAAATCATCCATTTTAATTAATGGCCACATGTACATTTTTATTTTGTAAACTGAAGGTTAATGTGTCTCTCTGCATTTGGGCTGATCCTCAAGCAAACACATGACTACACGACTCAGGGGGTCATCCACACTGCCACCATCCACAACAACCCATCCTCCCTGTGTGATCACGCTGGTAGCGAGGCCCTCAGGGGACCAACACTGGACACTTACGAAAGCAGCATGTCAGTTCAATAAACAGCAATTTATTGGCATGGGACTGAATACGCTGCCATCCTTGGAAGCTATCAGTAGAGCCTCTTATTGGTGCTGAGGGATTTTAATAATGAGAGGAGAGGAGAGGGATGATCACACAAGCATGAGATGACGTTCGCCTGCACAAAAGCGTGCTTTATGTGGACTAATAAGTGGAGAGTGTTTTTGAACTAGCTCTGTTTTTGTTATATCGTGCTCAGTTGGTAATATTTCATGGAAATAGAAAATGCATAATAAATAAAGGATTGTGTTCATTTGGCTCTTGAGGACAGCACATGAAAGCACTTTTTTCCATTGTGGTACCAGATTGGGGGGAAAAAAGAAATGAAAAAAGTCCTTGATACACATGGCTCTCTAAACTGCTCCCTTATCAGTTTGATTATTAATGTATATTTGAATGCACTTTCAGTTTAAATGTCAAAAGGAGATTTCCAACCTATCAAACTGGTCAGACAGGATCCACTAAAAACACTTCACGTGCAACTACTGAAGATAAGATAAATCATGCACATTTTTTATGACAGAGTAATCTGCAAGAATCTGGGAAAAAAACAGGGGACTTTTTGGGCACTTGTTGCTAGGCCCCCAGTCTATTTGCCCTACATGCCCTGATTTTACTAATGCACATCAAGATTAATAGGCCATAATATAACCCAGTATAACCCATCACAGTTTTTGAATTAATTCATTTTAAATTAATATTTCTAGCCTCCTGAATGAACCAGCTGGCTTCTGCACACGTTCACACAGATCTTGGGGAAGAATAAGGAAGCTCTGAGTTACACTTAAATTACCATACTTTTTTTCCTGGCAAGTGACAGTAAGCAGCTACAATTTCTAATCAAGCGTCCTGACTTCTGCCCTGAACTTTGACCCTTATAGTTCATTACTATTCATTTGCACGTTCATCACAGCAGGGAAACTATATGATTAACTAATACGATTTTAAATAAATATTTAGCGAATTGTTGTATCACCAAGTAAAACAGCAGCTTACCTGTACCATTCCAGCCCCTTTTCGTAGAAGCGGTCGAAAAAGTGCGGCTCAGATCCGACGGCTCTCACGTCCGGATGGATGCGCAGGAACTCCAGCAGAGCCCGCGTGCCACCTTTCTTCACCCCTATGATGATGGCCTGAGGAAACTTTTTGCAGCCGAAATTGTTGGCTATAGAGATATTGCTAGATGGAGCTTCGTTCTTCGAGAAGTCCGACAGCTGTTCGCGGACAAACGAGACCTGAGACGCGTTATATGCGCCGAGCTGCTGCGGTGACGCTTCATGTCCATCATTTAAGAAAAACTTCTTTTGGAAATGACTTTGTTGGTTATAAACAGGCCTGGGCAAAGAGTCACAGTATCCGTTAAGGCAGTAGAAGAGGTAAGTGAAGAGAATGATCATGGTAAAGAAGACGGACAGCTTGGACTGCACCTTCAGGTGTCCAAAATTGAACGCAGCTCTCCATTTACTACATCCCATGAGTCGCACTCCTGAGCATGAGGACACAACGCAGGAAACATGCTATATCAAAGGACTTCATACTACTCACTTTATAAGATACTCAAACTAAGAACGCTTTTAAAAAATCACCGCGCTCGTGCCACAGCAGCAAGTGGCATAAAACTTGCCCTGCGCGCGTCAAAAAGCTCCACATGTTCCTCTGCTTATCCCACTAGCCCTTTGACTCTCTCGGTATTGTATTCTTTAGATCGTCAGCAGCTCCAAAGAAAATTTGCAAATTTGTTCAATAACTTTAGCGAATTCCCAGCAAGGCTCAGCTGAAAGGTGACTGTGAATGTATGTCCCGCAGCGCTCCGTGCCTGTGCGCTCCCGTCGCTCTTTGGCAGCGGCTCTATAGGAAACCCTCAACAACCCCTTTCGGTCTCTCTGCCAAATCCACGCCCTGTTCATCAAACATACGCCCCTTTCCACCCTCAGCCGTGCAGCACTGAAATAACAGAGCAAAATAATTAACAGGCTCATTGCACCCTCTCCAAGCTGACAGAGAGTCAGAAACTCATATCACATTTTTTGAAAACAAGCGAAATATAGTCGTTAGTTTAATTGTAGGTTATTTAATGCATTGGAAGAGGAGGGGAATATTTGGAGCACGATGAAGAGGGGATATTAGTTTTTGATTGCAGACTGAGGATGTAATTTCCCCTCATTTCCCCTTTAAATCACCACATCCACTGTGAAAGTCTGAGCTCCACGTTGTTTCCTGCCCAAATTGTTGGCTGTGGATGGGCCTAGTGGCCACCTGCTGTCTGCTAGCCCTCCTGACCACACACCCCCTTGGAGCCAGCTATGACACACACATTTAACCTTTACACTCCTGCCCAACAGGGACAGACAGGTGTCATAAGCTTTCTCCAATTCCTTTCTCCTTTCTTAGTGTAAATGTAAGACCAAAGATAACTACTTTTTTCCAGTACATGTAGCCTAAATATTGTTAAATCATTAAGACCAAAAAACAGTTAAGCTATGAAAAACGCTATAAAAAGTAGCCGTCATATGATATATTTGCTGAAGCATAGGTTTCTGGGACAAAATCCCTATGTCCTGGACATCTACACATACCTTCCTGAACCTTGCCAAGAAACCCCAAGGACACAGATTTTATTTTCAGCAATGACACACGGATAAAATGTCAGGCTCCCTTCCTCCTTGTGATACTGGAGGTGTACTGCTGTACTGAAAAAATCTTGCAGTCAAAAGTACAGCCCTGTTTTATTCCTGCGAACTGAAGATGCTCACAGTTTACAGCTGGTTATTCCCTTGGAAATGTGCAACTGTCCTTTTTGTTTTCACTGTTTTCAATTATTTGCATTCTCTAACAGTTTTTCTTTTTTATGCCTTTCTCTGAGTCCTTCCTTAATCAGACTATAGCCAGCACTGTCACTGTCTTGTGTGGAAATCCGATACACATGCACACACACGCACACACACACACACTTACACACAACAGATTAGATTTTTCCTTATTGTTATCTAAAATATACATTTTGCTAAACATATATTGGTAATTTGGTTATTCTATGTAACTAAATAGTTAAATCCAATCATGATGAATAAAAAAAAAGCAAAGACAAAATTGAAGCCTACTTCACCGAAGAAGTCACTGCTATCTCAGCTTTTGATTCAAATGGTAGGTTTGCAGTTTGGTGTAATCTATCTTTAAATCATATTCAGGTGTAGTAAAAAGTTAAAAAATGTATTACATTCATTTAAATATGAACAGACTCTATAGCAAAGTACAGAAAATACAGATACACATAATCACATAATCCCTGTTAACTGTTGACTGTAAATAATCAAAATAATGTACGAAATGTACAGCTGAATATAAAGCGTTGTAAATTGTTGACCGGCTTAACAGCAGCAAAAAAAAAAAATTAAAAAAAATTCTGCGATGGATGACATCACATAAACTTCCTCCTGGACAATGTATCTGCTTTTTGCAGGACAATGTGACGAGGGAACTGTCCACTGCCACCACCAGGCCAAAGCTTCACCAGTAGAAATGTGGAAAATCACTGCTTCAGGGAGTGTGGCGGTGCTCACCGCATGAATTGCATGGACTCTGCCTGGACGGGTAGATGCAACAAACTTTAATAAATTGCCTTCATATGCTTTCTCGTTTCATGTTCTTTCACTTTCTCTTGTTTTATTTATGTCACGTAACTGCTGTTCACAAAAAAGTGTTTGGACAGTGTCGCTACAACACAAGCTTCTACAGGTGGACTACTTATTATCACACAGACATCAGTACTCTTACATGCATGCATGGTCTTTTTCTTCAAACTTTTTATTTTCAACATTGTTATGAATGAATGTCTAAATATACTTAACTTTACATTACATTTAGATTTATTTGTAATGCGGCAAAAGTGGAGTATGATGAGAAAAAAATCTGTCAACATTAGTTTCAAATCAGGTTTTGGTGTCAGTCCCCCAGACTCAAATCATGTCCCATCAGAGCTTATGTTATCCATTTGAAACCGATGACTATCAATCATACAGTGAAGGATCCATCACAGACAGACAGACTAGTTGCAAAACCTACAGAAACCTTAATTGACCAGACTGCAACACAGCTGCAGCTTGAATCTTCACAGGTTTGTGGTTAGTGGAGCACAACATTGACAAAGTGTTTTGACAGTCTCTATTTGTAGATTTGAAAAAGACTTTCAGTATTTTTCTTTCAAGCAAACATAATGAACCAGTTTTGGTTTCCTTATAAGAGTTGAGGAGGTGACATACTTGATGTGCTGTGGAGTTTCAGGCAGGACTCATTGTGCCATAGTGGAGTCACCCCAGCTGATCTTATTAAAATACAAGGTTACACCGAGTACCAAACCCAATATGAGCCTCAGACTGTTCTGAAATAGATGCTTCTGGATACAAAACCCATTTCCCAATATATTTTTTGACAATCTATGTGTTATCGTATAAACCACAATTCATTGGCACCTTCACCTTCTATGTTGAAATATAAGTGAGGTTCTACATAGCAACACATCCATATGGATGATAAATCTGAAGGGGATGACAATATCAATCGACCCAGGCTTCTTCCAAGCTGGCAGTATGTCAATTTCTCCAAGTCTCTAAACAGAGAAGGCATCATTTACCCTTCTGTACTCTCCGAGCACTCCTTCGTATTGATCCGCTGTGATGTTGAAAAACAATCGGAGACGTGCCACTCTAGTCAAAGTGATCGATAATGGGGCTTGCTTTGTTTGGTGCCACACTGAGCTGTGTTCTCTTTACTTTAGGTGCAAGGTTCAAAGGATTTGGCTCTGCCTTAATCTTTATAGCTTGCAATGGAAATATTCAAACGAACTTTTAGCTTTCTTCTCCATGTTGACTTGAAAAAAACAACTGTAATTTAACTTACACTATTTACAGTTTATAGGTTCAATTTATCTCTGTCTTGCTAATGGTCTATACAATACTTATCATTAAAATAATATAATGAAATGATTACCTATTTAGTAAATTTAAAAATGTGATTTAAAGATTTCCTCTACTAAATTGCATAAATTCTACTTGAGCCAAAACCTGAGATGGCAGTTACTGCTTCTCTGCTAAGCTTAAGCAGAAATTTTGCTTTAGCTGTGGTTTTTTTCTGTATCATGACAAGTAGATTTATTTTTTATTTGTAGGTAATGCTTAATCATGTGCATAGCTCATATTTGAATTTGACCATTTTCATCCTGACAATATTAATGTTTAATTGCTTGCTTTTTGTTTGTATACATAATTGTCAGGGGGAAAAACTGAATTAATGCCATTATGAGACACTTGAGAGAACATAAAATATATGAACAAATAATGAATAACATGTGCAAAGTAACAAAACACATATTATAGATAGGGACTAAAAGAAAACAATGTGCTTTATATATTTAGGCCAATATCAGGCATCATGTACAGTATCTGTTTAATCCTGAATGACAGTCGATAGTATGGGAACTTTATTCACTTTGATAGTTTACAGGAGACCACCTGAACTGAGGCACCAACACACACACACACACACACACACACACACACACACACACACACATGCACACACTTGTGTCTATGAGTGCTGAATTCCTACCCACCTGTGTAAGGTCTGTGGCTGTGGGAAGGCAGACAGCTGTATAAAGCTCGGCAGTGACGATTCTCTGTAATTCTCACTAAAGTCCCTGTGTCGACCTGCAGCAGCTGCTTTAGAGACAGCAGGCCTCTCTCAATACCCCAAGTACCCCAAGTTCGAACTTGAAAAAACCTGGGATTTCGAACTTGGCAAGTTTAGCTCAGGAGTTCTAAACTCCAGCAGCTCAGGTTGGCTCTGGTGATAACTGTACACTACTACTACAGTGACAAAATAATCTTAATTGAAAAAGTCCACTAACAGACTTTTTCTTTGGAAAAAAAACACCCTAGTCAAAAGATACATCTATTGTAGAAACTATAAAGTGTATTTAAAAAACAAATCTAAATTTAATATAGACAGCACTGTCACAGTTCATTTTAATTTATATATATTTATTGATTTTTATTGAATACACACACCAAAAGACCACAGAGGCAGTTTTTAGGCTGTTTTACTGGTCAATAAAAATATATATCATATATACCTTCTGACAGCAGGTTGGCAGCAACAAATATTAAATGTATTCTTAGAGGGAGACCTAATGAATATTTTGCCAAGGCAAGCTTGTTATACTTGGAGAACGCTCATTTCAGCAGGCGGGCTGCTAGTTTCCAAGATGACCCTGCTGGTGGGTCTCACATCTCTGAAAGCTTATGGGCAAATTTCTAAATAGCCATTAAGTGGATAAACTGACCACATTTTTGAAATCTAAATGGTTACTTACTTGCCAAGAAAATATCAAAACTTCACTAATAAAGTGACATAATAGCAGTCCTGGGAATAAAATTATAAAAGCTTTTTTAAAATCGGTGCAAAGACACCCTGGGAAACTTACCCAAGTTCGCACAAGTCATCTTCAAAAGCATCCTCAATAAAAGGGGCAATACCTGGCTAGATGCAGACTTAGAACTGGATCTGCAGGTGAGAACAAAATGGGCCTTTCAATCACAGAAGAAAGAGACACAAAATACAAGACAACAATAATAGAAGGTCCAGGCTATGGGTGTTAAAATTAAGAAGGGTTAGCTGATGGGATGAGGACACAATTACAACACAATTATACATGCTAAAATGTAGCACGCAGTAGCAAGTAGAGAAAAGCTAGCAAACTGACCCAAGAACACCAGTCACACAGCAATGTGTTAGCAACTGCAGTGTAAGCCATTGGACTAAGTAAGGCTGTATCAACAAAACGGTCTGAATTGAGCAAGGGTGAGTTTTATTTCTTATGAATTCAACTTAATGTTTGTAAGTTACAGTCTCACTTTAAATTTAAGTAAATTAAGCCAAAGTTGTAAGTAGCAGTTAGCTGTAAGACAGCAGAGATTTCCCTCAGCGGTTAAGAAATTCAAAGCCTTTTTTACCTATACCATGTCTTTCCTATGACTTTTTGCTTTGTGTCTCTTTTAAAAGGCTTTCTTTTTTGTGTTTTGCATAATGGCTAACCCCCTCACTGTTTCAGGTCAAAGTGAACACTCCAGAACTCTCAAGCTGTCCTGAAGGGCTTAGCAGTCATTGTCCCACAGGAGAATACAAAGCATTGTCCCAGTGTTGCACTGGATCACTGAGGATACAATACATGCAACTGGCTACTGAACAGCTGCTCTTCAAATGACCTGTTAGTTCACCTGGATGGAATGTCTCTCTGACTCTCTCACACACGCACACACACACACACGTCACCAAATTCCCCGAGACATCACCATCATCATTAAAGGCCAGAAAGGATTAAAGGATGAGTTACATGAAGGTTTTTTAAGTCAGTCCAGGTGATTCAACACAAAGATCATGAAATGTGGTTACACTTTCCAGGCTGTAGTCCATGCGCACAGAAAGATATAACTTTGTTATATATACTTTGTTAACTTTTTTTTTATTAGCAGTAAGGGTCACCATAGTGACTTCCACACTAGATCTGACTGTTGATTGATACAGTATCTGCTTTGAAACTTTACCCTATCAGCTGGTTATATACCAGTCAGGTATATATAATAGACTGGAGACGTGCCACTCTAGTCAAAGTGATCTAGCTAGTGATCTAGCTAATATAGCATGACTGGTATATACCAGTCATGCTATATTAGCTTTGGTCTCAAAACTAGCAAAGAAGAGGAGCTTCTTTAATGCCATATAGGCAGAATGGGAAGAACAGGAAACCTTGCCGTTATTCTGACTTGGGTTTCTGCTAGTCTTGTAGTCAAATGTTAAATTAAGCCTAAATTGGCTACATATTTCTGACCATTTATTAATAACTGAAACCAGAAAAAAGTGCGTAGCGCCTTTTAATTAAATTAAGTGAATTAAGTGAAATGTAGTGTTGTTAATTTTGGATTTTATTTTAATGTAACTGCTTTGATGTGTGATTTTAACACCAGTTTGTTGACATGAATAAGCTGTCAGACTTTCCATATATCTCTGACTTGTAATTACAAATAGCAGTCTAACATGAAAGATTTTTCCATCTCAGCTGGTTGTAATTATGGTCTGCATGATTTGACGTGAATGCAGCATAACATGAATGTATTATTAGAACTATAAATTGAGAGCTAAACACTAATGCTAATGTTAGCATGCTAACTTAAGATTTACTATGTTCACCATCTTTGTTTAGCGTGTTAGCAAGCTAATATTTGCTAATTAGAACAAAAATAACGCTGTCGATGTGTCATTAGTTTTGGGGATATTTGATATTAACTCAGTAAGCAACAAAAACATACATATTTTGACCTGATGATGGTGCCATATGAAAACCATTATGTTCACCAAAGGTATTACAATTTATCCTGAGAACGTGAATGTCTGCACAACCAACAGACTTAACACCGTGACCATGCTGGTCCTATTGGTAAAAATAACACAAATTACCAACATAAAGACAAATAATTACTTGCTGTTTAAGGCATGCCTGGCAAATGTTTAACATTACTTTCTTATATAATGTAGGTACATGGGGAAAATGCTTTTTGAAATGCAGGGATTTTTCAGTAACATTTGTGTAGCTGACCGATTGCTGGTTTTAACCAGTTCTCCAAACACTTCTGTGCTATGGACCCCAGCTGGTACAGTATGATTCTGGGCCACACCTGGGACATAAACTGGACCACATCTTACTCTATCAACAAAACATCCAGGGGAAAAAAAATGTTTTGCAGCAGCTGCTGGACAAACTCTTTGAGTGACAGCTACTCTCATTCAGCACAAAAAACACTGCAGGAATTTGTGCTCAGTGCCAAAAACATTGCACAGAAAACACACCCTGCAGATTACCATTTTAAAACTTCACACACAAAGCAAAGAAACCAACCAATGGGAGAGTCACAGTCCTAGTATCTGTGCATTGTAAGTCTGTGTGTTGCGCAAAAGCTCGTGGCAAGGCCATATTCTCAGCTATAACTGCAGGGCAGAGTTCTGCGGTGAGCTGGGTAAGTATAGGGCACGGCAGCACTGTACATTATCACATGGGTGTGGCTATGAGCGCGCTGCTTGAAAAATGTTTTCAATTGTGGAGTAAAGAAGGCACGTAAAGTGCCAGGCATGCCTGCACAGGACAGCTGCCTCAATGTGTGACATGGGGAAATTCGAGGGTAATAATAAAAGCTGTTTACCTGTTTAAAGCTGAGTCAATATAAAGGGAAAGGTGCAAGCAGCTGCTTCCATGAAACACACTCTGATGCCTTCCTGTCTTATCATATTTCACCTTTGTGGTTAAACAGTGGCCACTGTCTTTGATAAAACCTCAGTTTTTATGTGTCGTTATTTGAATCAAGAAATAGCGGGCTTTTACTTCTGTTTATTTCTTGCCTGATTCTTTTTTGATTGTGTAAACTGTGAAAGAAGCATCTTGGCTTAGAGACAAACTGGAGGGGCACAAATGAACTTCAGATGGTTCCTGCTAAGTGAAAACATTCTGGTTTTGCACTAAAATAAACATTTTGACTCTCCTTCAGATATTATAAATGTAGTCTTTGTGTAATAGGATTGGGGGAAGTACATAATTATCTGTTGATCAGTGTTGACAGCATGCTGACTAATCATAAGCTGGCTTTTTGGGCCCATTCACAACTTTGTGGAGTAACAATGCAGGAGGAGATAAGGATTCAGGTGTACAATGCAGTGTTGAGATCCAGACAAAACAAACATGGGGAGAAATCAGCTTAACTCTTAACTTATATCTCTTTTGCTACAAGATCAAAGAGAATAAATTGATTGAAGCAAAATTGGGATAGATGACTTATGAACGAGTTTGTCCCGCACTTTAAAAAAGCTTTAAATAATTTTCTCACATAATACACGGCAGCTTACTGTATACTAGTATTTCCTTAAAAATGTTATCTTGTCTTACTTTCTTTTCAAACAAAGATGTAAAACTCCTTTTTGCAAGTTGAGTTGTTAAAGTTTGTCAAAATGTCCACTTTTCAGGAACAGGAGGGAAACAGCTGTCTCCAGCCATGTGCATTTTTGAGGCCAATGGGTTTGAAAAGGTTTCACGAACCGAAAGCTTTTACAATTTATAGAAAGAACAGACGCCTTTAACTAGTAAACACAAATATCATCAAAAGGGGGGTTTCAAGGTCTTTATTATTATTATTATTATTATTATTATTATTATTATTATTATTATTATTATTAGTATTATTATTAGTATTAGTATTATTATTTATCTCACTGCATTAATGTAATAAAATGTAGGAGTTTTGTTACCAAGAGTTGAATGAGAAGATCAGCCACAGAGGGAAACAGCTGCCTGGCACTGTCCAGAGTTTACAAAAATAAAATCATCATAAACATCCAAAACAGTCCTTTAAACACTTTGTTTTTTGTACAAATTAAACAAAAAAGTAACAACATATTAATTAGTGAGCTTTAGAGCTTTTAAACTTTGGACAGAGCCAGGCTAACTCTTTCCACAGTCCTTGTGCTAAGCCAAGCTATTCAACTGCTGCCTGTAGCTCCATATTTACCATACAGACATAAATGTCAAACGATTCCTTTAAAAACAGTAAAGTACTTGAGTGGGCCTAAATGGGCTTTACTCTCCAGCTAAGAGAAGTTTAGCTAACTGTCTCCTGGCTGTGGGCTTCATATTTAATGAACAGATACTTATCTAACTCTCAGCAAGAAAGCTTATGTATATAAAGCTAAAAAATAAATATAACAGAAAATGTGAAGTTGGACAAAAACACATTAGGTCACAAAACAGCCAAGAAGAAAACACAGGAATGAAGTTAGAGTACAGGTGACGTCAGGCCCTTTTAATGACAGCAGAGCTATCAGCCGATCTGTGCTGCACTTCACGGCAGTAAGATATCAGCTTCTTTGTAGGTTATCTGACAGGTGTAACTCAAGGTAATAAGACCACCATGTAAAATGTGCTGATTAGATAAAGCCGCACGGCAGCCACTCCACTCCACACAAAGGTCATCTGCGTACAGCACATGTGTCCTTCTGTGCGTTCCTTGACCTTCCATTTTCCTCTGCATCAAATTTAAACATTTAGCCAAGAGTCTTGGACGGCACGCTACAACTACTGTGCGATTTACTGCGCCGCGTATAGAGGATTTCCAAAACCATACGATTCCATGATCTACAGTCATGATGTCATTCATGCAACAAAGACTGGCCTATAATCATTCTGGTCACTTCTCGCTGCTATGAAATTCCACAGAGGAGGATGATATATCAGAAGCTGGACTCAGCTGTAAATATAGAGACACAGCGCACTGGTAGACCATCAGATAGGCACTTGCCGAAACCAAGGACAAAATAAAAATGACTAATGCCAGCGTTGAGCTCTAACATTGTGTTTGTACAGATGCTTAATTTTGGAAACAGGACCTTTATAAAGCTTCATAAAACTTCATCAACATGCCTTAGAATCCTCGATTCGATTATCTGACAATTTAAGCTGCAGAAATCAATGTGCTGTGGAGCACGAGGGGCCTCAGGAAAACTTTGAAAACCAGTAAGATCTTCAGCAGTCTCACCACAGAATTATGCCTCTATGAGCCTGAGCCTGACCCACTGAAAGAGACAGGCAGCCTAAACAAACATGACCCCCTTAACCACTACCACCACACACAAACAACACTCACACACACCAACGTCTGCTCTCAGTGCATATCACAGTTCCAGGTCTGCAGCAGAGGCCAAGAGAAAAGCTCCTGATTAAATAGTTTTGGAGCATGCGTCGCTCCGGCTCGGAGAGCTCAGCAGCTTTGAAGCCAGTCTCTGCGTTTGGTTGTTATCTGCTCCTGGGCACTGAAGATAACGCAGTTAGACAGTGCTCAGACATGATGTTTACAAACAGTCAGCGGCGCAGTCAGGAGGCATCCACGGAGAAGCAGAAATGTGGCTCAACAGAAGGCAAATCAGATGGTGATGACTGGATTTGAAACTTTGTGCTTTGTGGATTGTGCTTCTAACTGATGCCGCCAGACACGCCATAAAGCACTTAGTGTAAACTTTGAATCGGCTCATAATGTCTGTTAAAGGGTCAGTTCACCCAAATTACAAAAAAACTTGTTTTTCTTACTATACCTCTAATTGTAAATAGTTGTGCAGATACAGCTGTCTTTTTATTGTGCCCAGATTTTGAGATATGTCTGATTTATTCTTTATCCCAATACAATGGAGGTGAATAGAACTTAATAAGTGGCACTTGAAGCATCAGAAAATTATTTCATGTCATCGGTCTACTTTTAACTATCTAATAAAGGTATGAAATACCCAACTAGATTATTTTTAAAACCATGACATGTCATTGCTTGTGTAATCCACAGAACACACTATTAACAGTTTTCAGAAAATCTCCCCTGAAAACTGTGCTTTTTCATCGAGTATAAATGGGAGACTTTATCAAAGCTGTAAGCAGACTTGTATCTCAAAACCTTTGGCAAATACTAACAAAACCAACTGCATAGCATGATGTAGATTTTCCCACAAGCAGTATACAAATCGTTACACTTAATGTTGAAGGTGTGAAGGCGTCAGTATGCTTCAAATGAAGTGATTGTCAGATAGTCAGTCAACGTCTGAAACCCCCTCCTCACACACCTTTCCAACATGGGAACTGGTGGGCTGCGCATGACAATTTTTGTAACTTTCCACATTGTTAATATGACAAACATGTCAATTTTATGCACCAATTTACCAGGTGTGGAGGTGAGGAAGTAAGCATGGTTTTATACTCTTAAACTCTTTCTGTCACTTCCGTCACTTTTTGTGTGTACTAATACGCAACACCATGAATGCCTATGAGGAAAGACTGTCTGAATCTATGCACCTATCCCTATTTGAATTATTATTGCTCCTGGCCTTTTGAAAGTGCTATAACTATTCCCTTAGACGTGGCTGGGTGACACTACTACTACCCTTAGCTTTAGTTCTATGGACTGAGTGGCCACTGAGTGGTCCTTTTATTTTCTAACAGTGATATTGCGAAAAACGTAGCGCTTCTCCTCTGAGCAACATACAAGGACATTTAACATGTAACATACACATATTGACTAACACTGAATCAGAGTCATTGCGTAACATCTAGGAAGTGTTTGGAAAAGGCAATAAGTCATTCAGTCCCTTGTTGCTTTCTAACTAAAAACCCATCTGGAGCTGAGATGTGTCGATACCTCACTATCTGTGCCGCCTGTTGACTGACTTATTGAGCAGCAGCTCAATGCTCTGGATCTTTGAGTATGATGCATGGTGATATGTGTGTGGGGTCCTCAGGGACCTGGGAGATGCCGCTGACATTGGGGACATACAGTAGGCCTGGTGAGCTGGGCACTGCAGTCTACAGGCACCATAAGTCAGGACATCAAGCTGCACAGAGATTTGCTCTGTGTTCTTTGTCACACGGTATGATTAAACTTCTGACTACACAATCTTGACAAATCAGAGTAGGACAGAACACACTAGAGAGGTTAAAGAGACATTAGAGAGACATTATATGTGTCTGTAAATTATCAGGCTCTGTCTCTGTATTCAGATAGAAGACCGGACATGTACGAGGTTTATACAGGTCATGTAAAATAGAGCAAATATTGTATTTCCTAATTGTTATAATAATAGTTAACTAATAGTTTTACCTGCAAATCATCAGAACTATTTAATACATGTTGTACTTTTCATCTCTCTGTTGTTTTTATTAAAAAATTTAACTAAACTAAGTTTTCATAAATTGTAACTAAGCTGACCAGTTTTTACACACTGCATAGCACCATACTACATTGAGAGGCAACACAGTGGTTATATATGGTTATATTAATCTGTCCCTCTGTAAGGTGGATACAACCTTTTTTAATGCCGAGGTACAATAATGCTTAAAAAATACCCTTAATGATGTCACCCTTAATTTTAGTGCATTATTGTGCATTGTTGTAGCTACTGTTTACAAACCGCTGCCCTCCTGCAGCCACAGACACACCAGCAGCTTCAGACAGACAAACATACAGACAGGTGAACAGACAGGTGAACAGAGAGAGACACACCAACAGCTTCTTCTCGGCTGCAGCTGCTGACTTAATAACAAAATTTTAAAGAATGGAAGATTTAGATTTGTAAGGGATGAGGGATGATAGCTATTTTTCATTTCCCAATCAGTGTGTTATCATAGGCATCATAGATAATTTTGGACCAACATTCAACATTTACACACAGGGACATTTATCACCGTATAAGACATGGTTGACATCACAGACACACAACAGTTAAGCAGTATATAATTACTTTTGTGCCAAATTGCAATCACACACCTTTGACTGAAAGCAAGTGGAGGCCTGATTAATTGGAAACACAGGAAATAACTTGCTGGAGAAGAAGCAGGTTTAGAGTAAGAATACACTAAAAATGTAAATTACAAAATATTGATTATCTACTAGCATAAGATTGTCTTCACTGTATAATTGTATAGTGTGTAGCAGTTGCCCCTATGAGTAGAGGCATTTGAATGCTTAATGGTTAAATCTAACTCTTGATCTAGATCTAGAGACAGTGTTTCACTGTTCCATAGCAAAACGTCTGTGTGTGTGTTTTAGTGCTTGTGTGTGTGTCTTGGCACGGCAGGCTGCTCTAATATGGCCAAATAACGATGATGTCATTCACCTGTTTTTTGGCTCGGGGGCAGCGATGACTGATGGGACAATTTTGAATAATCATCTTATCTGATCTGGAGCTCACAAGCTGAAACCCAAAGAAATTACAAACCATAAATGTGAAAAGTCCTCTATTCCAAAATACTCTGGGGGTTTATCCACTTTGAGGAAAATGGTACAACAGAGGTCTTTCCACTGTGTTTCTCTAAAATAATGTTTATCAAGTCTGAAAAGTGTTTATTTTGTGGACCAAAACATTTTCTTTCATGAAATACACTAATTTGGTTTAATTTACCCTTTCAATCATTTTGTGGTAGTGGATTTCTACCTAAGCTGTTCATTTTTAATGGAAGATTATCCTGTTCAGGCCAGAAAGGAAAGGTGGGGATCCTTGAATGCAACAGTGCAATGGAAATGCTCTGAAATGACATTTTAGAGGATGCAGCTGTCCTCTGAATAGCCTTTCCTTTCGTGCCAACGCAATTTTTTTTTCTCCAGCTGAATCAAACATTAACCCAGTCTTTAAAACGTCTCGGGGCAGCCAGGTTAATGCAGTGCCTGTGTCACCCAACAGCGTACTGTCTGCCCTATGAGGAGATTTACCATTAACCTCAAGTTCAGTAGTAAAGAAAGGTGTCCTGAGTTCACGCTGCTTTGAGGAAGGACTTTCTTTCATTTCATCAATGGAAACAAAATGTGAAACCCCAAACACTGCGGGTCTGAAGATGAATATGAGTCATACAGTGGGTAACATCAGTGATGAGAAGATCATCATTGCTGATTTAGTTGAGCACAAAATGCCAGAGGAACCACATTGCTGTTCAAACCAGTTTAGTAGTTAACCTATTTGTCATCCATGACACATGCCGCTATGTTATTGCCAAAACACTCATTTGAATTCCTGGGATATAGAACTGTGAATGACTGTTGGCAAGGCTATTATCATTTACCTGCATCAATCTTTAAGGAAAAATTGCAGTAAAACAATTAGGCGCAGTAGCTCATGGTGTATTTTCTTTTTCCTAAGGATAATATTTTGTCATTTGAAATACAGTCACGTGTCTAGTCTAGAAAAGAAACAATGTAAATAAGAAGAAATGGGGGGGAAATAAAAGAAAAGAGAATCAAAGGTAAAGTCATTAACATTAGAAAACACAAACTGAAGTAGATATAAATGACAAGTTGAAAATTAAAATTACAGCAGCGTGTTTAAGCCACAGTGGTGGGTAAGAATGTACTTCATAAAAGTACAAAAGTCGAGATGGAAATGGAATTTTTGTTATTGAGCATGTTAGATTTTTGGAACTAGCTTTTAGCGCAAAGCACCACAGAGCTGCTAGCATGGCTGTAAACATAGACAGGTTTACAGGTCATGACAGATCTCAGCAAATGAAAATACAATACAATATACAATACAGCAGAATACAATACAAATCAGGAGTGCACATACACAATGTATGTATGAAGGTATGAAGGACACCCCTGTATGTTTTATTTTAATGTTCTTAGATAGTTTCTTGTTCCCTGTGTCTATATATATATATATATATATATATATATATATATATATATATATATATATATATATATATATATGTATATTGTGTGTGTGTGTGTGTGAAATGCTTCTTATGGATGCAGCATGGGTGTAAGCCCTGTCCAAATTTACTACAAGTTGGGACAATAAAGCAAATCTTTAACCTTGAATCTTGAAAGAAAATGAGGAATCAATTGAGGAAGCAATTGTGTGAAGCGAAACTAAAGTCTCCTAGAATAAAGGTTAAACTACATGAAAAAACTTAAACCGACAGCACAAGATGATCCAACGAGGTTTTTTTTTCTCTAATTACAGAGTTTACTTCAGTTATCTGATGCAGCAATCACAATGTCATCTCCCTGTATTTGCTTTATTATGCTTATCTGACACAGTGCTGTAGAGTTTGACAGGCAGAGCAAAACACAACCGCTGCCAAGGTAGTAGGTTTAATTACTAGCGGGACCACCTATGCTAAAAATGCATGCCCTCACAGTACAGTTAGGAAGCTTGGGTAAAAACATCCACCAAATGGAAGAATATAAAAGAATGAACTGCTGAGCGTTTGCCTGCCAAGACAACAGAGGACATTTACTCAGCCATAACAACCTCAGTGCAAGGTCAGGCTTCTCCGCCACACTGAGGGCTGAAATTCATTTGAATACCTTTGGCAGTGTATAGTGAAGCTGGATGGATGCAGAGTGGTGCTCCAGAATATTCAAATTGTTGATGCTCAGAGTTCAACGACATCTACGAATGTTATGATGACCCCTCGTAATTGCACACTACAAGAAGTGATGTTTTGAAAGAAAATATGCTTCAGACTTAACTTGTCTGTGGTGAGACCAATAAAATGGAGTACAGTGTGTGTCTTTTCGTGTGTGTTTTGGCATGTGCGAATACTGTATGTAAGACATCACTGCATGTGGTAACACAAGGTGAAAAGAGATGTGAGAAGTGTGTGTGACGTCCAGGAGGAGTATGTGTTGATTGGCACACACGTTTTTTTGGGATTGCACGTGTGTGTATGTGTGTGTGTACTTCCTTTGTAATGATAGCCCTCGGTCTCTCGCCAGGCGGCCAGGCTACTCCTCTAAACCTCAGGGTGTTTGCCAACCCATGGAGCCCAGAGAATATGGCCTGCAGCTGGGCCATGGAGAGAGCCCAAGCTACTGAAACAACCAACATCCACAATTAATGCAAGACAATACACACATTTGTGTTGATATAAAGCAAGCTTCTACACATGCAGCAGTGGAAACATGCACAACCACAAAACAAGAACGGATTATTTATTGTTTTTAATCAGACTTTTCACTCTCACAAAACTATTCTTCTGTAGAGAGGAACTTGTGATCTGGCAGGATGAGTACTCCATCTTGAGGTCAATCTAGGGAACATCGGTTCCTCTGCCTATATGAGAGTTGCGACAGAATATTATTATTTTTTCCTTGGGAAGGTTCCTAACTGACTGAAGTGACCTGGAGGAATTTAAGTGGCAGCCATGACAACAACTGGTCGAATTCTCTGCTTCCTTTCCTTTCTCCTTTAGCATAGGGTACACTGGGCCTTCCTTCATGAAAGGAAAGGAGGCAATGCCATCCCACAACTCCTTGCAGCAGCAACATTTAAAGCGACGCAGCATTCGTAGTTTCACCACTGCAGACCCATGTAAATGTAGAAACAACAGAGTACCTATTTTATGCTTGTTACACAATCCAAAATGTACAGGAATGCTTGTATGATTAGCTGAGCTCCAAAACCATAAATACAGATTTCTTCTCTTTCAAATCCATCATGAAAAACAAGCATATTGAACTTGGTTAACTATCTCATCATCATGACAAAATACTATATACATAAATGTTTCGCTGAATCCCCCCTATTGTGCAATGCAATAAAAAATGAATTTTCTCTACTTACCAAATATGAAAAAGGTCTACGTGCCCATGCTAGGAAATGCTATCTTTTGTCTTATAATTTACTCTATAGCCCCTTGTTTATTTGACTATTCGACCGCAGCCCAGGACTGTTTCATAAATAATGTTGGGAGAAGTATTCGGATCCTTTACATCCTTTAAGTCAAAGTAACTATCTTGCAATGTACAAATGTGCATCCTTAGGTCTAACAAATTAGAGCCATCTGTCTGTGTGTGTCAGTGTGCGTATAATGTGTATTAATCAGGGTCACAGTCGGCCAGTTCTCACCAGTACACAGTACAAGCACTTCTATATTTTACTCTTTGGCGTACTGGGACTTTTTCTTGTGCAGTGGAATTTCTCACAAGCTGCCCGTACACTTCTCTCCCCTCTCCACCGGCGGAGATGGAGTATGGAAAAGATCAAGTGCCAATACACACGCCAACATGTGAACAACATGTGAATAACATGTGAATTGGGAAGTACTGGTCACAGTGCTGACAAATGAATGATGGTAATCCTGGAGTGCAGGCTTGGTGGATCAGACTGCAAAGGACACTCTGTAAAATATTAAAATCAAGAAAGTCCCTAGTTGTATGTATAGCACTTTTTAAAGAACTGTAACAACCCACACCACCCCTGTCAGCCAATGTTTAGCTCACTGTTTAAGCACAGTGGTTAAAAATTAGAAAGGAAAAAATGTCATCAAACATCAAATGTTGCCTTAGAAACTACATTTTAAACTAATAAAAGTCAAACAATTTTTTACCTATTTATTTTTAGAGTATAAATACTAAACAAAATATAGTCTTGGTCAAAAAATGTACTTTCTGACCTCAAAGTAAGTTTTTTCTCTACATATTCTTAATGTACCTATTTCCAGTCTTGATAACCACCATGACTGATCGGGGAGGAAGTAGGTAAATACTGAAATGATCACCTATCTTATCTGCAATTTTTGGAATTGGTGTTATTACAACTCTCCCCATGTTAAAACCATAGCCGGTCTCCCCTACAGTTAAATACCTTACTTGGAAAAGTATGCAAGTATTATTACCAAAATGCACTACAGGTATCAAAAGTACAGAAAATTGTCAACTTTGAGTGTTACATGATTATTACTGATGCATTATGTGTACATAGCATTTTGCAGTTTTATTAGGTGAAATATAATTAAAACTATTTTACATAGTCTTAGTTTAATTCATAACAATGCATCCATTGTGTTTTATTTGCTCATCATATGCTTTGAATGTAAAATTTTAAAAGCATCCAACAGAATTGTAATAAAGTACCTCAAAACTGTACTTGAGTTAATGTTCTTAAATGTCACCACTGCAAATAAATCAGACATCTATCAAACTATATTTTATTTGTTTTACTTGATTTTTTCCCTTCATATGAGCATCAATACACTAACAATGGAGACTAAATCTAAATCTTAGACTGAGTTTAAAATGTGAATGCACAAGAGTTCTGTTATTTAGCATTCTTGCACTGTTCAAGTAAACCAGCTTACAGTACATGAACGCACCGAACATACCATGAAAAAAACAAAAGAGCAGACTGCCTAAAAATGTGGACTTCTTCAGTGCATAGATAATATGGTTACATTTACCTTAGGGAAGTAATTGGGAGTAGGCCAAATGATACCAGCAACATAACGTAAAATTAAACAGATAAAAAAAGATTGCGAGCTCTTGCTAAATGGAAACTGTCTCATTTTTCTATATCTCAAAAACCTTGCCAAATCTTGTTAAAATGACATGCATTTACTGATTTTTTTTATAAAGAGTGAGGAAATTATAATCATAGAGTTAATATATATATTGAAATGAGGTATTCAAGGAATGTAAAGGAATATTTGACAGGTGTGGTCCCGTCACTGTGTCACAGGCGGTCAAAGATTCTTCAGTGGACAGGATGTCCATCTCAGGCCTTTCCCCTGTCCACGTCACCCACTGACCCGGCCTGTGCAACAATCCTGGACTAAGCAGCAGATACAGCAGCTGGAGTGAAAAACTCTTACCTCGCTCTTTATTGTTTGTCCTTGCCTGGGACAGAGACGAGAGATAAACACACTTACTGAACAAAAAATAAAATGCAGTGGTAGCAAGCAACTAAATACATTTAATGGTTATACAGATCATTTTTACTGTTTTTAACTGCATATCAACTTTATTCTAGAATTAGAAAAAATAATTCTTGAATAACCTCTAATATATAATGTATAATAATATAGTGTAGTATATACCACTATGAAAGGGCCCATTAAACATAATAAGCACTTTTGTTACTTTAAGTTCATTATGCTGTTAATACTTTTTTATTATTCAATGTTGTATTAATAATTTTACAACATTTACAACAGCATTTGAATACTTCTTCCACTGCTGCAAAAATGTCAGTTTACCCAAATCATCCAGAAACACATTTTTACTGACTCCCAGTCATGTTTAGCTGCATCCATTTCCTTTTTGCTTGGTGCTCAAAGCATCGTAAACACAAAGCACATCTTCAAAACCAAAATCTCTCTCCAGAGAGAGAGAGTTACTCATTAAGTATCCACAGAGTTCACTGTGAGGTGAAAATACTTCCCAATTAAGTCGGTCCTCATTAACCAAGGGCAGAGTTTTTGGGAAGGCAGTTTGATATCATTTTAGGATTTGGGAAAACTCCTGGCCCTTGCCACCATGCCTCACACATGTCTGTGGCCTTCTTACCTTTGCTGGGGACAAACTTGAGCGAGTGGCTGAATATTCAAAAGCGTGACACTCCTTCATCTGGGCCGTCATTTACAAACTCATGGCCCAGCCCGTTGCCACACTTGCCACACAGAACCTGTGTCCATGAAACACAATCACATCAGCCTCCTGTGTCGCATCCTAATGAGCAAATGTTGAAGCAGCAGAAAAACAAAGAGGACATATTGATTGTAAAAAAAGGGACTTACCTTGTAGGCAGTAAGAGTCTCCATCATCTTGGTGACGCTGTCCTCTCTGATGGTTTCAGTGAAAGCTGGCCAGGGAGACGAGTGGGCGAACTTAGACCGACTGGAGAACAGTGGATGGTTACACTGGGAGCACACATACATGCCTGCAGAAGACAGTTACTTTTAAAAGCTGTGGCAAAGATTGATTTCGTACCCAAAAAAAAAAACTAACTTTAAAACTTAATACTCGTAAAAAACAAACAAACTTAACTTGTGTAATTTTGCTTTTCTTTCTTTGAAATACTCAAACCATTAATCTACATTAAATGCTGTGAGAGGCAAAACTCACTCTTTGGTTAAACAGCTGAAAACTTGTGTCAACACAAGGGTCCCATGTTGCTTTATTTTAAGGGGTCACATACGAAACAAATGGGGTAATCTTAAACATGCCAACACTTTTGGCTATTGCAAGTTAACTTCCAGAATCATTAATAGCAGATCTCTTTATTACTATTATTATACGCTATTTCTATTAGAATCTTCATTTTAATCTTACAAATCTGAAATATGCAATACAAATAAAGTTAAACTGATCTTTATCAATTGCTTATATCCCCAATGTTGTCACACCACGTGCCCCTCCTCGCTACTCATCACCGTGACATTAGGCCTACGCAATTATTGAATCATATCGCTTTCCATTAAAACCAGTTCCTTTGTAGCCAAAAAGACACTTTAAACATACCTCAGGCTGAGAATTTAAATAAAATTATATTTTTGTCCTCTATAATCCAGACTAAAGGGAGGTTACATCACAGCAGGCATCGCCTGCTCACCTGGTTTGAAATGATCCTTGTAGACCTCGCCGCCAAAAAACTGACAGAAAGACATGCTGCGGCGTCTGCACAGATCAGCTGGAGGCAAAATAGATCTCGATCTCAGTCTTTCTTCGAACGGCAGTGTCGGATCACCTGGACGCTCTCTTGTTTTCCTCCTCTCGTGTGAAGTGATCCTGACTGGAGAATTAACGGGAGCTCCGCCCTCTGCCTTTCTCTGCATTAACACTAGATGTCAGTGTCTGACAACGGGCAGCAGGTGGCCGTAGTTACTCCATTGAAGCGTTTCACTGGCCCTAAATTTACTGATGGAAACTTCGCCCTAAAACAGATTTGCTATGTGCTATTCCCATGGTTTTAGACAGTAAAGTTAATATGTGTGCAGGAAATCAGAGCATGTAGGCTACTTTTAAACTGTAATGGGGTGACACTTCTGAAACTGGTTCATGTACATTTAGTTTTATGTGGAACATCCCAGAGTTTTGTTAAATTTAAGGATGATTCAGAATCAGCAAATGTGCTCATAAAACTATGTGAATATGGATTTTGTCACGTTTTACAGGATAGGTTTTTGTCAGATCTTTGGGAGAAAATGTATCAGTGTAACCTAATTTCTCACTGCTGCAGATATCTGATATCTATTACTTGTTAAATGATATACAGATAATTTGAAATAACAACGCACACAGCAATAAAGTCATGGCTCCCTTTTTTGTAAACTTGGGTTGATAGGATTAGAGCCAATATAAGTTTTCATTATCATGTAACATATTTGTAAATTTATTTAAACAGAGTTCACATTGCTTAAGTAATTTTACAGAGCGATGAGAAAGTAGACAGCATTACACATTATTAATTTAGTTTAGTTTAGTTGTCATCTCAAATGACATGAACATTATCAGTGCCTCAAGAGCATACCTCCTTAAGATTATTTTATGACATGACAGTTCCATATTGAAAATAAATACTTGGTAGAAACTGGGAGAGAGCATAGAAATTATGTTTCTATCTATTGCAGGTCTGTCTCCTTTATTCGTACTTGCAGAAGTTCTTAAGTGCCTCTGGCAGCTCCAGTGAGTCAATGGCCATCCTGTGGACCATGTGCTTCTGGATGGCCTTCCTACACAATGTCTGCAAAGATGAGACTGGAAGCAGCAGAGGAAGAGGACAAAAAAGACCATAAGACAGTTGGTTAGTAGAATAAAAAGAGAAATTATAAAGAAATAATGATGCAAGATGCCTTAAAAGCATGGATGGATTTATGAACGGGTCCCTGGGCCAGTGCCTGTCCAGGAAGACATGGTTAATATTTCTTGTTGGAAAGTAAATTAAATACACACAAAGAAAACATAAAGCTACCACAAAGAGTCCCAACACGACCACAAAGACACACGAAATGACCACAAAGAGATCAAAAATGAGTACCAAGAAACTTAAACTTGGTGCAAAAGAGAGTCTTTTTCAGTAAACACCCAATGATGTCTGTGCCCAGGGTTATTTCATAACAATCCATGACTAAAAGTACCACTGTGACACTCACATCCATACTCCACCTGTACAATTTGGACACACTTAGTAGCAGCAAAGACGTCCACGACAGCGTAGAGAGGCTGGGTAGTGGGGATCCCTTTTGCAGAAGCTCCCATGTCCTCACCATTGATGACAATGTGCATGTCACCCAGGTCTCGCCCTTTGGGCACATATAGCACTCCGATCCGGCTGCGTCTGGCTGTGGGAGGCAGGGCGTTGGTTTTGTACAAGTCATCCAAAATGTGGCTGTAACGTCCGGGTCTGCTCCGACCAACCAGCTTGTCTCTGGGGATCCTAACATTCTCAATGTACAAGTCAGAGTCAGTGAAGAAAGTCATTGGTTTGGCGTTGCCTCCTCCTCCATCTCCTTCCCTTCCAGCTCCATCTTCAACCTCCCCTCGTCCAAGTCTCTGGCCTCCAGCCAGTCCTCCATCTCTAGCCTCTTGACCCCCTGCTTCAGCATCCTCTATGATCTTATTGTGGTTGCGAGTGATGGCAAACACCCAGCTGTCCCCTAAGGATGTCAGGTCCGGGATGGAGTATTCAGGTACCACCTCTAATCCCCTTGGGTCCCTGGCAGTCAGGCCAATCCGGAGGTGGCCACACCAGCCCAGCTCCTTATCCTGGATCTCTATGAGAAAAATCTCCCCGGGCTTCAGAGGGTGTTTGCTGAAACACACTCCATTTGCAAAGCTCTCCACCCGGGTGGCCTGGGTCCCTGAGTGGTCCAGTCTGACATTGGTACCGTGGATGGGGTGGAATTCCATGAACTGGTCAGGAAATGGCTCCATTTTCAGTTTTGTTTTCAGCAATTCAAGCAGTCACTCTCACTTCAGGTAACAAAAATGACTATCAACAAGAAATTCCCAGTTGGATAGCTGTCAGAAATCACATCAAACAGAGACAGACTTATTGAAACTTTCCAGTCAAACAGTCTTGCAGTGGTTTCAGACCTTGCCGGCAAACATGTGGTCATAGAAGAGACTCAACAACTTGCAGTGACACAGCACAAGATCCCTGCTCTGCCTATCTGTGGGCCACTCCGGGAAGCTTCTGGTAGAGGGCTATTTTTGAACAACTGCATATGTCAACAGATGACATGGTATGTGCTTGTGTGTGTTGAGTGGGGGTGGTCATCATGCACTTGCCCACAGTCACTCACACATATCAGATGTGCACAAAGATTGAGGTGGAGTTAGTGGAGGCAACAAAGCTCCCCGGGCCCTGGTGCTCATTCAATTTCACAAACCCATGTACTGAAGTAATAGCTGCATAATTATCATAATACCATATGCCAGTGAGATATTTTGAACAGCAGGCCTCTCATAGCTGCACTCTAAATATAGTCATGCCATGCAAATACAGTGTGGATTTCATTCTTATGTAAAGCAGCAATTGAAGTAATATATCAGCATAAAGAGGTTTGTGGAGATGTACTTCGATAATGGAATTATAGCATGAGATTATGAAGAGGAATTATATTTAAAAAGGGAAACTCTCAGTAGATCATTTTAAAATTCATTATTTAATGACTAAGAGTAAAGGCTCCTTCACACGATTTGGAGCAGTTCAGTCTAGAGGTATAAAGTATTTTCATCGGGTCATGCTAATTATACATTGTATAAATTGGGAGCTACCCCACATGTGGTTTAGCCCTCATTAGTTACATATTAAGTGTAATTTGAAGTTATTTGTCATACATAAGAAAGGATTTCCTTGCAGGATGTGGGACAGAGATCACTGATCTCAATCTTGAATTACTTACTTACTTGTGAGAAATAAAATCAGCCTGACTGGCTTCAGTACATTCAGGACTTTTGCTGCTACAGCCTTATGTGGTCTGGTCTGACCACTTTCTTCTGGTGGTTAATGCTAATGTTAGTGAACTTTACATAAATATTGCGGTACAACTGACAATACTCATTCACTAACATTAGTATTCTAATGATCTTCTCTCCTTTTTCAGCTTTGACACTATGTTTTTAAGCATTGACCATTACTCAAAAATGTATAGGCTCACTTTAATAAGTAGTTCTGATCCCAGTGCAGTATTACTAATGGTTTCCTTTATATGGTGCCGAGATTTTGAAATCTCTGAGTGATCAAAAAATATGATCAAAAGAAACTCTATGTCAAAAAGCTATATGACCTGTAAAAGCTTGACTGTTTGTCTCGCAAAGGCTTGTTTGTAAGTTTGCTAACTTTGTCAAAGCCTGAAAAATAAGGCAACATGGTAGTATGTTTTCTGATTACTGCAAAAGAATTAATAATTTTTTTTTGTAAACATAAAGGTATAAAAATCTGATTAGGCTGGGCATGGTTTTAAGCGTGAATGTAATAATAAAAATGCAAAAACACAACACTTAGACACAGTGGAGTACTGTAGCACACAAATCTGGCCCCTGTACTTATGTAGACTCTGTGGCCCCCTTATCTCTTAAGAGAAATATTGTCTTGCCTGTGTTAGACTGCTTCTAACACAGCAGGTCTTTAATATCAGTAGTTTAGTGATCGGATGAGTGCTGCATGGGTGCTTTGCTGCAAAAAAAAAAAAAAGTCACAAAAGTCGTCTGTGAGGAGACACTGTATCAACTGGACTTCCAGTACTTGTGGGGTCCAGCTGCATATTCAGCTAACTACATTAAGACTTACTGTAGTAAAGATTAGCATTTATTTTCTTTTGGGTCCTTCGGGTTCTAAGCAGTGTCATTTTGTTCGACTCCATCCCGGTCTTGCAGTCTGATTTGAGGCAGGCAGCTAGCTAGCGTCTGGGTCAGCCTCCTCTTGTCTGTTATCACTCTGCAGGTGTTGGGATGGGAGCTCTGAGGGAGGCTTCAGAACCTCCAGGGGTTTGATGTGCAGGTCTGCAGCCAGCTGCAGCGTCAACTTGATCAGATCTACTAATGCATGCCGGTCTCTCTGGTGACCACAGTTCATTTCCATCACATGCTCAAATTGCTCAAGACACTTGAGTGAAGAGCCCCATTTCCTAAGCAAACTGCTGTGGGGTCTTAAATCTCCAGCGCTACTGGCTGTTCTGCTGTTTGTGGTAATAATAATCCGTTCCATTTCCAGAGTCCAGCACATAATCTGCTGGCTGACACTGAGTTTCTACGATGAAGCTCAGCATGTTTTAGTTCATCTCCCCGGTATAAAGCTGGTAGCCAATTGCCAGGCCTGCAGCAACCAGGTGCAGAGACCACATATGAATTGCCTAAATAGATTAAATTAATAGCATGACCTCTGGTACTCTCTACCGTTGGTCTGTATCAGTCACAAGTCAAGTATTCCCTCTCCTTGTTGCTCTGTTTTTGGTCTCCACCAACTCCTGAGGGAAATAGCTGGCTCTTTAACTGCTAAATGCTGCACTATTTTCATAGCTAGTACATTATAGCTGTCAAATAAATGTAGAGGAGTAAGAGTACAATATTCCTACTTGAAATATATTGAGATTGGAAGTACTAAGTAGCAGAAACTAGAAATATTTGAGTAAAGTACAAGTATCTCAGAATTGTGCTTAAGCACACTGCTTGAGTAAATGTACTTTGTTACATTCCTTCACTGGCCAATTATTTTCATGTTGGAATATTGCAGTAACTTTAAATGTAGTAATTATTATGTTTTAGTTGTATTTCTCTGCTGATGCTAGTTCCCAGACTATGAAGGCTAATGTGGTGAAAATCTGAAAAGATTGAACCCTGGGCGTTCTACATGTTATCACTATTTTCAGAGTTAAACCACAAACTTTGCAATCATAAAAGGCAACAATGAAACATGTAACATGTAAGTCATGCATGCAGCCAGCAAGACTGACTGAGGAACACCTCCTCCAGTCAGTGATGGATGGGGGTTATTGTCTCCACCCCGGCTGCAGCCTGCATGCCACTCTGCCCCGTTCTTCTTATTGTCATTTCTAGGGCTTCCAGTGTTTTATGTAGGCCAAGATGGAGGGAGGAAAGTAGAGAGGGATATTGGGGGTGGGGGTAAATTTATTCTTATATCCTTTTTCTTCTTCTTTTTTTCTTCATTGGCAAGAGGATATTTCAAGCTCCATAGCTTCATGTTATCAGTAATGATAACAGTTTGGATAGGCCCACTGCTACACTTGATTATAAGGCAAGTACTTCAGTTTTGCTCACCAGAATAGAAAATAATACTATTTAACCATCAGGCTGAACTTTAGCTGTCACTATGTTTTGTACAATTAGACAACATATGCACTCAGGGTGGGCTACAGAGTTGTGTGGGTGATTTGTGCATGCTTCTGTTGGGGCTGCAGGACTCTTAATCTGGATTATCATGCAGCGCGGCCTTGCTTTTCATAATCACTTGGGTGAGCTGTGATTCTCGGCAGCGCATGACACATCTGGATGCTGGCAGTCGTTGAGGGGAGGTTGCGTGTGGCTGCGTAGAGAGAGAGAGAGAGAGAGAGAGAGAGAGAGAGAGAGAGAGAGAGAGAGAGAGCGGTGAGACTCCTCACTCCGCGGTCCTTGCGCACACAAATGGAGAGGGAGCTAGAAAGAAACAACTGTAACCAGCGGTTTTAGTCACATATCCGTTCACAGAATTATTTTTCTGGTAAGTATTCCTCATCTCCTCGTGTTGATATTTTCTTTCTGAAATCAGCGCTGCAGACATTTTATTCAAAAGTCAGACTTGAAGTCTGCAAGAATATAAGTGGTCTGTAATAATAAGGCATTTTACCTGAGACTGATGGCGTTATGTAGCATTTTCTCAGTCATTAACTACTTCTTCATGTCGGCATGTCACACTTGTCTTGTGGATGTGAGAAGAGTGCAGCTCTGAGGTGTAACACAGGATAGGATTCTGTGACCGGAATTTTACTTATAGCCAGTGTACAAGTTTGGAGCCAGGTATAGTATGTATATTTTATAATATGACCCTTTTGGTTTTTGGATAGGTCACATGCTTCGACTGCATATTTGTCCATCTTTCTGCCAATAGTTTACCAATTTTGATGTAATTTGGGCTGCAACTAACGTTATGTATTAATCTGTCGATTTATTGTTTCAATTAATCAATTAATTGAATCATTTTGTCTGTAAAATGCAAGGAAGTAGAGAAAAATGTCCATTATAACATCTCAGAGCCAAAGTGATATATTCTAGTTTCATTTTTCATTTGACTAACAAGCTAAAACTCAGTTTACTATCATATATGACAAAGAAAAGCAGCAGATACTGAAACTGTAAACTGCAAATGTTTGACTGAATGTTTTTGCTGGATAAATGACTGATTAAGCCTAACTGATAATCAGACTATGGTTTCTGTATAAAGAAAGTCCATTCAGCAACTGATCCAAGGACAGCTTGACATGAAATGCTTCAAGAAACCATTCAAGATGGCTACTTTATCTTGTTGATCCCAAAATGTTCCTGGGCAATTTTGATTTGGCGGCTAAGTCTAGTGTGTGCTTTGATTAGCATTTAATGGGGTAGCTTATGACCCAGTACGAATTAAATAATTACAGACTTTCAGTTCAGACAGAGGACCAACAGGCTTAGTCTTTTCACAATAGGCACAGTATAAAAAAGGAGCTAATCTGCATGTGGCACTGTCACTTAGTTAAAAAAGAACTAATTAAATGAACTTTATGACATATTGACTTTTCACAAAGGAAAAACTGCAGGACTAATACTTGTACTTGTAATACTTGTAATACTTGTGTTATACATTCTACTTAATGTTTACTAATTACAGTTTTATTCCTGTTTTAACACTGAGATGAAAATATTTTGTTTTCTATGTAATAGTATTACTGTGCTGCACATTACAGACCCCATACCCAAAAATTACTTTGTAAGTACCTTTAAAAAAGGGTGAGTAGTTACCCAGTAAGTACTCTATAATTACCGTCATAGAATGTTGTATTTAATTTTTGGTCAAAGTGTCCAATAAGTTTTCCCATTAGTTCAAACCTTTCACTTACCCAGCTGCCTGGTACAGAAACATCTGCATTTGTTTCTCAGCTCATTTATCCAGATTGTTCCTTTAATCTGTCCCATATCTGTATATGGCCTTATAAGCATAAGACCGCTGATAGTGAAGGACTCAGAAGGGTTGTGATGTTACTAATAACTACAATCAACACTGGGTCACGGAGATGAGCTAGCTTGGAAACACACCCCACCAAATGTTGGTTTTAGCCCATAATCCGGCTGTGTGATTTGTCAGATTTCACAGTAAAACCCTGCATTAACGTTAATCTGAGAGTGTTACTGTTCGTGTCTGATCAGAGGGCGGCGCACAAACACAAACACAAACACACACAAACACCTACACCTAAACGAACACACTGAGTCAGACATGCTGTCAGGCAGATTCTGTCACTGATTAAAAATGTAATGGATTGATCACACACATTGCAGTGCAGATACAGTTCTCACATGATCTCTGTGTTTCATGTGCATTCGTTTTACAGGAGCTTATCATTAAGCATCACATGCTGCTGGATATGGACCTGAAATGATTGGTTGGCCCAGCAATTAGAAGCTCAAAAAGGTCACTGGCCCCTGGGGTCCTAAAATCATACAGTAGTGTATTTACTGTGCCACATTCTCACCACTCTTCCTTCTGTTCTTGACTTTATTTGGTTGTCCTGGTTTAAACCACAGAAAGGTTGAATAAACTTTTACTCATCTTTCTGTGGCCTTTGGGTTTGTCACAGCTGAATACTTCCAACAGCACAGTGAAACCATGCAAAAGCCCAAAGCACAGAGTCAGAGTAGAAAACAGAGATGAGAGATCACACATTACATATTTGGGGATCTTTTTCCCACTGAAGTATGGCTATGACTTGTTTATCACTTGAAACTAGAAAAATTGCTATGCCATGCATCAACGTGTCTCTATGGATACCTTGGTCTAGGCAGACATATCAGTATATTTGGTACACACATTCATGGTCCCCAGAGGAGTAATACTTATTATCCATACTTTTCCACTAGCACCACCATGAGGCCAATGGCTTTGAGTTAAGTGTCTCAACAACTATCAGATTGAAGACTATG